>JASPKZ010003409.1:0-667500 GCA_030220185.1 Diploptera punctata | reverse complement strand
CCAGGTAAAATTAACTTTCCTTACTTTTCTATGTAATTTCTGTGTGATATAGCATAACTGTTTTTTACCTTAAGGAGTAAAAAAATATTTTGTAAAGAGATATCATATTAATGTGCATTTAATATCCTACAACATGGTGAAGATACCATTTACCTCTCTGTTACGTGCTGGAATCTATTGGTGATTTTGTGAAATACGCCAAGTGAGGCAAAGAGTACGCAGCAGCTGATCACTGCGTATCTTAGCCTCCATTGGGGGTTATCATTGCTACATTGTTTTTTTTTTTTTTTCATTTATGGCTATTAAGTGGAAAACTGTGTTTTACTCTTAATATATAGATGTATATTATATTGATACAAAGTTGTTATAACTTATCATAGTTTTGTATTTAATCGTAAAGAAATACAAATAACATTTTTATTTTTATTTGCAGAGCAAAGAGCTGGAGAAAATGAAACAGTAGGTTTATCAGAACAAGAATGTAAAATTAATGTTAGTATTCATCTAATTCTGCCGCTTCCAGAACATAAAGAACAAGACCCTATGAACCGAAGAAAGCAGAGACCAGCACACAAATCAGAAATCATGACATCATCACCTTTCAAAAACCATTTGGAAGAAAAAAAAGAGAGAAAAGAATTAGAGCAGGCTAAATCAGAAAAAAGTTTTTAAAAAATAGGAAAGACAAGTAATATAAATGGGCCTAGCAAACAGGAAATCAAATGCGAGAAGAGAATTGATGTTTAATAATGACTCTAAACCATCTTCAAGTTCAGCTGAGTCGAAAGCCTTCATTGAAGAAGAAGAAAAATATGACGATTCAACTGTCTGTCCAGGATGTCGGGGTTCGTACCCTGATAGCTGGATTCAGTGTGGAATTTGCAAAGAGTGGTGGCAAGAAGACTGTTGTGCTTAAGAAGGCAGTGGTCCATTTGTTTGTGACTATTGTTAGGCAGACCCTAGTGAGTACTCTTAACCACCCTACCCGCGTACTCTTAACCTCCCGGTAGGCCAAGAGTACGCAAATTACATTTTTTGCTAATTTATTATTTATGCCTGTATTTTAAAATGTAGTTGACTGATGATTTTTTTAAACTATTTGTATTTGAATAAAGAATATTTTTAAAAAATTTGAACTCTGTAGTTTATTTATTTTATCAAATATAACTGAAAATCCACTAAGTGCGTACTCTTATCCTCCTTTACCCTATGTATTGCAATCTTATCTCGTAGTAGATGAAACGGTACGTATTTTATGCTAAAAGTTAAGATTGCAGCATAGTTTAATGAGAAGTAAAACTTCTGACTGTATTTTGACTTCGTTACTCAAACAAACGGTAAAATAATATGTTTGCGCGATAGTGTGTTTCGTCGTACTTACAGCAATGGCGGCCATGATTGAAAGTTCAATATCCTACATTTCGGGGTTGCCAACCTAAATAATTATACTGTAATATTACAAATTACAACCCACGTGCGTGAAGTAAAGCCACTCCAATTTATGTATATGCAAAAATATATATATATAAAAGGTAGTGTTATACATTATACGAAATAAATCACTACATTTTAAATGAACTGAACTTTATTTGAAACAATATTGAAAGTTGACTTATCAAAATTCTACTGAAAACTTTTAGACTTTTTAGTTTTATATCCAATATTCTTCTTTTTGAGGAAGCTAAATAGTGTAACAAAATCAGCAAAATATTGATACCTTCTTTTAAATCTATCATCGTCTTCAGCATTGAATATTCTGACCGCAAAATTGCTGGAGACTTTAATGTTTCACTCCTAAGCACGAAATAAGCAACCATACTTTTTTCACTTACAGTACAATTCTTCTCCTCCAGCCACTTTCTGAATGAAATGTATGTTTTTTCATATCTTAATTTAGATTTTTCTGGCACTAAAGAAGCACATCCAACTTCCTACGATTCTTCAATTTTGTCGTTTTGATTACAATCATACTTGCAGCCTTTTTATGCGAGATTGGTATCAAGGCCTGCTGTAATCTCAGTTATTTTCGGCATTTAGCATATATACATTGGCCAGACTGCTAACGCCAGTCAATTGTTTATTCTTCTTCTTCCTTCCAAGTATTAGGCCAAGGCCTGTTACGATCCTATAGAAAATTTTCCCTCCAGCGTTTCATAGGATGGCCCAGCGATCTTCGTCCTCTTGGTATATAATTATAAACAGCTTTGGGGATCCGATTTGAACTCATTCTTTCAAGATGGCGTTTCCAATTTAGTTGGTACTGTTTAATATATTCCAAAATTGGCGTAGTCTTCAATTCTTTTAAGATATCGGTGTTCCTTTTCCGATCCCATCTGGTGTAACCCGCTGTTCTGCGCATGAATCTCATTTCACAAGCCGTTATTTTGCTTTCATGTTGTCTTTTTTTGTGTCCATGCTTCACTACCATAGGTCAACCAACACTGGTCTAGCCAAAGTGTTATATAAACGTAATCTAGTGTTTTTTTGTACAAGGGATGGTTTCATAACTTGATTAATAATTCCTAAACTTGTATTATAACTAGTAATTTTTCAGGGATATCCTTTTCATCCCAGATAGAGAGATAATATCCAAGATATTTAAATTGATTAGATCTCTCTAAAATTTTATTCTGGAAACAGATTTTACTTTGTATTGGGTCCTTCCCATGAAATGCCATAATTTTAGTTTTGTTAATTGATATTTCCATATTAAATTTGGCACCTATTTTTTTTAAATTATAAATTGATCGTTGCAAATCATTTTCGGAAAGTGCCAGAAGAGCTAAATCGTCTGCAAAAAGAAATTGTTTATAATGAACGCAAATATTTCCAACAAAGATATTACTTTACTATTATTTATTATTTTGAAAATACCATCGCGCAACAAATAATGTACAACGCACATTTACTTCCCAACTTCGTATTGTAATGTACTAATAGGCCTACTATCTGTGTTGCAATCTTTACTTTTAATACATAAAAACCCATGCTCTAAATTGATAACTACTAATCTACCAGGACTGACACTTGACGATCGTAACACTGGTTTACGTAACTTCATTGTTTTTTATTTCTCATTGTGTGTAAATTTCCTTATTTTTGTAACGTGGCGTAGCAAGTTTCCTTGTCTCATTCAGGTGTTTACAGCACTCTGTTATGAAATATAGAGAAATACGAGTATTTTGAAGTCAGGACAAGAGCACTGATGTCAGATAAATAATTATTATGATTATTAATTTTGATTAGTGCATTTCCGTGATGTCCGCGATAAACTATGACATCATTACGTAACGGCAATTACCATAACAATACGGATGATCATTGTTGCGTAACAATAATTATCACGTGTGAAGATGGCGCGATGATAATGCTTGTTGTATTGTGTTAGTGTTGCCTTGAAGCTGCCAGTTGTGTTCAAACGCGAGCAAACACTTCGTATTCATGCGCGCACTTGCTAATTTATTTTATTATCAACACTTTTGTATAAAGTACGGTAAAAAATTATATATGTTGACCTACTTTGCGCCATATAAATTGTAAATATGATGTTTTTCGTCTGTATCTGCCAAACGAGTGTTTTTTACAAGATATATCTTACGAATTTCTTCTTCTTCTTCTTCTTCTTCTTTCTTCATGAAATTCCGCCTTTCGACCTGTTTTCACATCAAGTGGGATTTAATGAATCTTCCCATCTAGTAAATGGGCGAACACTTCTATGTCCTATTGGTTTGTACTTTAATAACAGCTGGGGGATTCTATCTGTAGACATTCTTTTAACATGTTCATACCAGTTGTTTCTGTTATTGTCAATTCTATTTGTTAAATTAAAAATATTTAAGTCTTTTATAATACCTTAATTTCTTTTCCTGTCCAAAAATGTCACACCTGCTACTGAATTGTTAATGTTTGCAGTTTCTATTTTTCTCCTGGCTGAACGGTTAAGAGTCCAATTCTCACTTGCTTAATCTACGAATTTCAATTCAATAAATTACTTATTATTCTTTTAACTTTCATCATATGACTTCACCTCAACGGAATTTGATATGAATTTCACTAGTATTAACAGTTTTATTACTTCCCTTTAGTATATATGAGAGATTTGGCATTGGATTTTAGTGCTTTACAGTAAAACGGGAGATAACTTTTTGGACACGGTCTTTGTACACCACAACGCTTCTCTGGAAGAAATCTACACAATTCATGAAACAAACAAAAATGTTTACAAGGCGGAAATTTGAGAGAGAAATAAATTAGTTTCCACTTCATTCAATTCCCGTTAGGCAAATTAAAATAAGTGATGATTCCTGCCGCCGGGTGGAGTAGAATTTCTACCTGTATCGATAAGACCCTATAGAGTTTTATAATTTTATAAGTTAAATTGGTTGGGTTATTATCTTAATTTTTGAAGTTATTTTGTTGGGTATCTGGAGTTTTCTTTCGGCCTCGCTGCACATCCGTTTTGCGAAGTACAGGTTCGTTTAACAAATATTTGGCGTGTGACACCTGTCCTACAAATAACCAGTGTACGGTAAAATCTTAAATTAGTTTAAGATCTGAGACCGATTGTGTACAGGTAGCGTTCTGAATTTACGGAATAAAGATGGCTAAATCGTATGTATCATTGTCATTAATCGAAAAAAAGTGAAAGTAATTGGAGATAAAGAAAAAAAACTCTCAGTACGCGAAATAATGACTAAATGTAAATGTAGAAACCCCCCCCAAGTTTATGAGATTTTAAAACACAAAGAAAAAAGAATGAATGGATGGATGCAAGGAAATGGTCAAATTAAGCTCTAGCTGTTGCTATATCCCTATGGAATAACGGTTTCAAGGCATCTTCAGGTTGGTTGTGGACAGTTTTGAAAGACGACACAATGTAGTGTGGAATAAAACTTGCGGGGAATCAAAGGATATGGACGAAAGTATAGTTAGTGAGTGGAAACCGAAACTGCATACTATAATTTCAGGATACGCGCCTAAGAAACATTTTAACGCTGACGAAACGGGACTGTTTTTATCGCGCGTTACCGTCGAACTCGTACGTATTGTACTTCACTTTACAACAGCAGCGGAACTACAATCAATCCAAAGTACATAAAAATACATATACGGGACTCTATAATATAAGATTGGTTAATTTTTTTTTATAATGCTGAATGTTGTCTAATGTGGAAAAACAAACTGGTCCCATGCGATTCTGCTTTGAACAAGATTTACTTTATGTATATTAACATTGGACAAATGTTTATTTTAGTATGTTATGGAACCAACTAGGGATATTGATGAATAACATGTTTTATCGTCAAATGGTAAATCCTCTAAAAAAAGTGTTTTTTTTCTAATGCCACCCATTCTATTTTTCGTGCTTCGGGTTCCATGCTAGCGTAATTGTGGTCTATTTTAAATTGATGCACCATTTCGACAGACGTAGATGATGTATTCTTGTATTGTGTATAGAGAGGAGTGAAGGATGAGTGTATCTTTGTGTACTGTAAACTTTGATGAATGACTGAGAATGATTTAGAATAAGGAGGAAGTGAAACCCACTGCCGGCATATAGTAATTAATACTCCTGTCGAAAAGCACCATGAGGGTCTTTAGGATTAACGTCCCCATCTGATGGACGAATTGCTATCAACAGTACTACATCCCATTTCAGTATATACATCGTGTCCTTAAAGTCCCGATAACAATTTTCTTATTTAATTTTTCAAAAAACGAAATATCATACAAGTTTCGATGGTATGTCATATGAAAGAGTACCTCAAATGGTTTTCTGTGTAATATCTGGGTTCACATTCCCTCAATATGGGAACCACGTGTAACTCGGCATGTGTCTACACGGTAATCCAGTTCTTGTCATACTCTTTGGA
This sequence comes from Diploptera punctata, assembly GCA_030220185.1. Taxonomy (NCBI): domain Eukaryota; kingdom Metazoa; phylum Arthropoda; class Insecta; order Blattodea; family Blaberidae; genus Diploptera; species Diploptera punctata. Next base: position 661,627 of record JASPKZ010003409.1, on the reverse strand, counting down.
GCATATCCTCAGATAGTGGTAGCAACTTCTTCAATCCTGCGCTTGAGATCTCGTACATTTTGTGGTAAAGGTGGCACATACACATTATCTTTTATGTATCCCCATAGGAAGAAGTCACAAGGAGTTAGATTCGGGGATCTGGGAAGCGATTTGTCAAAGCAGTCATCATTATGCCCTGCACGTCCTATCCAGCGTTGAGGTAACTCACTGTTCCGGAACTCACGAACGTCGTTATGAAAATGGGGTGGGGCCCCGTCCTGCTGGAACAGGAAATTGTCAGAATCCTCTCGAATTTCTGGAAACAACCACAGCTGTATCATATCAAGGTACGAATGACCAGTCACAGTGTTCTCAATGAAGAAGAATGATCCGTAGAGTTTCCGCGATGCCACTGCGCAGAAAACATTTACTTTGGGTGAATCATGCTCATATTCGACGAATTAGCAAGGATTCTGGGTACCCCATATTAGACAGTTATGTCTGTTGACTGTCATTTGTGTAGAAAGTCGCTTCATCATTAAGGATTATGCGATCCTCGACCACGAAGTCTTGGATTTGGCTACAGAACTCATAATGCTGTTGTTGCCTGTAAAAACACACCAAAACCATTTGAGATTCTCTTTCATATGAAATATAAACGAAACCTGTATGATGTTTCGTTTTTGAGTAATTAAATAAGAAAAGATAAATCGATAACAACCCGATTCTTAATGAGAACGTACCCAACTCACACAATCCTATATTCAAAATAATCGCAACCAAGTCAGTTCTTCAACGAAGGTCAACAAATGCAGACCTACAGTGTATTCAAACTTATTAAGTTGAGGAGACAGAAGTATAAGTTGACTATTTTACAATTTTATTAATATTTTACTGTTGTGACTTATCGCCTCAACGGAATCTTATCATGAATTTTATTAGTATTAAGAAAAGTGTTACCGGACTTTAAGTACACGGTGCTTTGGAGGGATTTGCTTTTTAATATAGGATTCTCGTGTACAATCTATCGATAAAAAATTGAACACCCTCACCCCTACTGGACTTGAGATTGAAAGTTTTGTAATTATAATTAATTAGGCCTAATTTTACAATTAAAATTATAAACTCTGTTGGGTATGGAACCTGGGTCTGCTAGTCAGGAAGTAGGCATGCTATCACCTCAGCCAGCATGGTAAATTCCTCTATAAAATCATTGAAACCATTTTTCAGAACATTCAATATATTAATGAATCTATACAAATTAGCAATTTTTATTTCCTTACAGAATACTCGAATTAATATCTCTGCTGTTTAATTTTGAAAAACTCCTGGCCTACTATCCGGCTGCTTGCCTCACATCCACATGTGTTAATCACAGATGTATACGATCATTCAACCATTGTAAGGATGACATGTGTCAGCATGTCTGGCCCACAGCCGTTACAGCTGGTTTTCTCAACCTGTACTTTCAGAAGAATAAGATTTTTTACTTTTTATTTATTTTTTGAGAGAAGTTTAATTCCCACCTTATTTTTATACAACATTTCATGCTGTATAGGCATCTGGATAATCTGAATATCGCCGAGGTATCCCCGCTAGGCCTAAAAAATGTTGAGGAAAAAAAGTTATCGCTACTAATTGTAGCTACCCAAATGCCTCACGATGCTGGGTGGATACCGATCCCATACTGGCCGAAATTCCATGAGAAAATTTCTTCCCCCATGAAGACCCAAACCAGCACAAGTTCTATAGCTCTGCGCCAAGACGTCTTGCCTTAACCACTCAGCTAAGGAACGGGACATTTTGAACTAAAACGTTCAATAAAATCTTTAGAGGTTAAGAGGGCATGTAACTTAATGGCATTAATCAACTCTTGGTATATGCTAATGGTGTATTATTTGAAGATAGTGAGGAAATGCTAAAAGCTAACACTCACATTCTTAAATAACATTAAAAAACTGGAACTAGAAGTCAATGTACGTAAAACTAAATATGTGGGTCACATGTAGAAATGCATTGTAAATTAGAAACGGTCATTTATCAAATGAGGGAAATTTTGAAGAAGTGGGTGAATTCAATTACATGTGAACAATAATTACAAACAGGAATGAGGTAAAAAATAAATTGAAAGTAGACCTAAGTCTGGAAATCCGTGCTCTTCTGCATTTTGGGGTCTCATGTCATCCAAGCTTCTAAAAAAAATAACTAAAAAACATATACTATATGTATGTGAAACATGGCACTTACTTTAAAAGAGGAGAAAATATTATGGGCATTTGAGAATAAAGTGCTCAGGAACATTTTTTGGACCAAAGAAAGATGAACAGTAAGGTGGACGCCATAGCTTAGTTGGTTAGGGCAATATTCTACAAACCGGAAAGTCGAGGTTTCGAGTCCCGGTGGGGTCAGGATTTTTAAACTGACCCAAGCTTTCTGGTGGCATCATGGTCCGGGGATCGACTCATCCCCTAATGGAAATGAGTACCAGATGCTTATTCTGGGGGTAAAGGCGGCGTCACGCAGAGGCTGACAACCCTCCTGACATCAATTGCCGATTGTCAAGAAGAATTGAGAGACTTTTACCTCCTACTACCCCAAGGGTCTCCTATGGCTTGTTGTTGTTTTATCACTGTGTTTTTCTTACATAATAGTAAGCTATATGGTAACACTGGTCAACATAATTTTTGTCTCATGAGTACCAATAGTTGTACTTAATGCAGTTTTTATCGTTTTTTCAAATATGCATTCGGAATTTCTCCATGACCCACAGTTTTTTTTATTTCAATTTCAATTAATGGATTTAAATGATTATTTTTAATAAAGTTTTTTCCTCCATTTTTCCATTGTAAAATAAAACCAAATAAGCTAACTCAGGAGATTTCAGCTATGGAAAAGAGATATCAAGGCAAATGGAATCCTAGTATGCTGGCCGATTATTGTTGGACCATCAAGAGGGATGTTCCACAGGCGAAATATAGCAGAAAATCGTTATTCCTTACTCTCTAGGTGGGTCCGATTGATCGAATATTGTGTAGTTACGATTGTAAAAAATATTAAAGTGTTTGAAATTATAAATGTCTGTCTCTCAGAAACCTTGCATGATGGAGAAAACCCGATATCATATTTGAATTCAGGAGAAAAAACTATCAGAATCACACATTTTTCTTTCTGAGACAAAAAAAAGTTTCTTTTTTGTTGCTCAGTGTAATTATGTGAAATCAGATGTAAGAAGAATAGTATAACCTCGTAGATTGTAATGGGTAGGATATGTGGCATGAATGGGGAATTAAAAGGAGAATGGAAACATCTTGTAGGGAAACTAGAAGGAATGGATGGGAGAATAACACTAACCTTGATTTAATGGAGGACCAGCTTCATGGGCTAGTTGTCAGAGCTTCTAACTACAGTTCGTGAGGTCCTGGGTTCGATTCCCAGTCAGACCATAGTAATTTTTTCTTAAAGGGAATTATTCCTGTCACCCATGGCCTGGATTTAGATTAACTTTAGTTTTTAATGGCTCTCCTGGAGTTTTATTATCTTTCATCACCTATCATATCATCATGATAACGTAACTATGCCTTCCATCCGCCCCAACTTAAGAACTAGGTTACAGTTCTGTCAATACCAGAAGAGAATACTAGAAATGTCATAAAGACAACCTGGAAACATTGATTTGAAAATAAATGATTTGATGGAGGTGAATTATACGGGAAATGATTAGAAAATATTAAATGAGGATGGCCTTGAACTTCCATGTTCAATAATGGCATTAAGTCATTCTTTTTTCTAAGCACTATAGTCATTTCAGTTTGACCTTGGTTACCTTTAAGACAAATGTCCATTCTTGTCTATCCAATGCCTTACTTCTCCACTTCTTAACTCCCATCAATCTTATCTTCCTCCACATCATCCATCCATCGCAACTTCAGTCTTACCCTTTTTCCCTCTGGTTTATCATTTAAAATGTTTTTGACTATTCTTGTGTTTTTCATTCTCAAAACATAACCACACCATTCCAAACTATGCAATTTTGTAGCTACCATATTTAATGAATTAAACAATCTATATAACTCGTGGTTCATCTTAATTCTCAAAAGTCCATTTTCACACGTTGGCCCATAGATCTTTCTTAAGATCTTCGGCTCCCAATTCCGGAGAAGTCCTTATATTTTACTGGTCAGAGTCCATGATTCCGATCCATACAATACAATAGGTCTTATTACCGTCTTATAAAGATGAATTTTAAGGTGCTGTGAAATGCACCTTTTCCTTGATTTGTTTTGAAATGCTAATAGGAATTATTTGCAGTATTTATTCTTGATTTTATTTCTATTTCTATCTCATTTAGATTGTTCACTTGTGTACCCAAATATTTAAAACAATCTTGTCATATTTTTGTCCATTTATAATAACTTGTTAATTTTGTTTTAAAATTTCTTTTTTATATGGCATTGAGTTAGTTATAGAATTTATATTGATACATGAAAGTAATTGATATTGGTTATGGTGTGATTTTAGCGTTTGTCGTGGTCTACACATCTGGGTTTGGAATCACAGCTGGAGCACACAGACTCTGGTCACATCGAGCATACAAAGCAAAATGGCCGCTCAGACTTCTGCTTATCACTTTATTCACAGTCACAGGGCAGGTGAGTGTTATTTATTTCATCTGTCCAGACAAATTTGATTGTGTCCAAGGAATTGAATAGTTGCTCTGAAAAGAGATCTAACCCACAAAAATTCGAAAGTTGAGTTTTCAGTGGATTAGTGATCTATCCGGAGAGTATCACGGCATGGTGCATGTAAAATTATCCATATTCTCTTCCAGACTTGTTTTATTTATTTTTAAAATTTGGCTTTCAAGTGAATAGTGATCTACAGTGTGGTCAGTATAGCACTGGACAGCAGACGCGGGAAATTCACTATACACTGCTGCCGCACTCGCGGCATTTTCGTAACTATTTTACAAATTGTTATACTTGCCAACTTTATTGAAGCAGGGGCTGGAACTGTTCACCTTCGTTGTCCATACATTTTTGACACCTCTTTATAAAATTTGTTGTACAGATTATGGACTGTTGAACGTGACGGAATTTTTACACCCGGGCATCGTGTTTTAAAAAGTCTTCATACTTAGCTGACAGACTAAGGTAACAAATATTGATCATAAATAAATACATGTTGTTCAGTAGAAAAATGATTAGTCATTATGCAGTTTACACTTATGCACACGTCATTTAGTTTACATTGTACACACATCATTCAGTTCACAAGGAAAAGCGACCGAGCGCCTTACTTACTCGAGGTACACTATCCGACTGTGACCGTGAATGCGTGGGATGTACTCGTAAACTGCCGAGTCAGCGCACATTTCAAGTCATACTGCTTAGCCGGCGCACGTTTCATGTCCCATGTCTGCATGTGTAAGCCTTCGTCATCGCACAGCACAAACCCCGCATCTGCTGTCCAATACTATACTGATCTCACTGTATATGTAACAAAATGGTAGAAAGTCAAGTCATGAGTAGCAGTGCAGAAAAACAATTATTGCACATGTGCAAATTCATTCCACCACAGTTCTGCGCATTCTAATCAGAATCTTAGAGAAATTGAGTGAAAATAAGAAAGGCACAAAGAATGTAACGAAATAACATTAACTGGAAAATAAATGCTAAAAACTGATTAAGTTAGAATTTTTTCTATCTGAATCAGTGTTCAATATATATTTTCTATTTCTTATTATAGCATATTTAGTTAAATATGTATTAGATAATTTTTCCACTCTAAGAGATAGATCACTTTTGCACTCAATTCTGTATTAAATTGTTAATATTTAGTTCTTAGCATGTTATTTTTGCATTCAAATTGGCTGTATATGATTCCAATAGGATGAGAGATTAAAATGTATATGATATAATAAAGGTAATAGCCTCAAAATGAACATTATATGTTTTTTTCATTTTCCGAACAATTTGTGTTTGAGGGTTAGATCTCTTTTTTGGTGCAACTATTCAATTTAATATAATTTGAAAAAGCATCATTAAAAAATTAATAATAAAAACATTATAGATTATTGTTAATCTTTGTTACAGCGACACGTGTACCAGTGGGCTCTGGACCACAGAGTGCATCACAAGTACAGTGAGACCAATGCTGACCCTCACGATGCTCGTAGAGGCTTCCTGTTCTCACACATCGGCTGGCTTGTGCTGACCCCACATCCTGAAGTCGAGGAGAAGAGGAAGTCAGTCGACATGAGCGACTTGGAAGCAGATCCAATAGTCATGTGGCACAAGAAGTAATTAGATATGTCTTCTTCTTCTTCCTTAGATTATCACCATTCTACCTGCTGCTTCTATTCATCAATATAATCCCCTCCCTCAAACCACTGTTGACATTCTCTCACCTCATTCTTGCCTGCAGACACTTACCTCAAATCATTTTTTGTTATTACTCTTCCACTTCATTCTTGGCAGAGAAATAATCTTCTTTATAATTCATCGGAGAACATTTTGTTTAAACAACTCACCTCATAGGATTCATGCGTTCATGATACCATGGTTTCAAACACAGTCGTGTTCATCCTCAGCCATAACTCCGACTGATGAAATTCTTCGGCCGTCAACTGTTCTATTGTCGCCATCTTCAGTTCTGCCATCTATGGTTGAATTTATGAACTTCGAAATCAAAGTAATTTCGTTAGGGATATCAAAATTCATTGATCTATCTTTATTTTTCTGAATGTATATTTTTCCCAAACTGTCAATTCCAAAGGTTTCTCTACTTGTTTTAAAAGTTTAGTTTCTCTTCCAATTTTATGATATCCCTAACGAAATTACTTTGATTTTGAAGTTCATAAATTCAACCTAGATGGCAGCACTGAAGATGGCGACAATAGAACAGTTGACAGCCAAAGAATTTCATCAGTCAGAGTTACGGCTGAGGATGAACATACTGTGTTTGAAACCGCGGTATCATGGAAGCATAAATCTTATGAGGTGAGTTGTTTAAACAAAATGTTCTCCGATGAATTTGAATGATTATATCTCATAATGTTTACTTCCCAACATTAATTTAATATAATCTTCTTTATCTCATTTTTCTGAGCCTTTTTCTATAGAATACCTAAGCCAAGAGCTAGATATTATCCTATGAGGACAAGTTTCCTGGGTGACATTTTTCGTAACCTGTAAGACATAATGTTAAGGAATTTTAAGGCCAAATAGCCCCCTCCCCTTTGGCATTGAGGTAATCACTCATCTGGGGAGGTCCTCCATGTCTCTGTGTGTTTAAGAAAGTATGTGTATGATCCACAATTGAAAATTCTCTTTTGACAGTTCTTGTAAGGGGCATAAGGCAATGAAAGTACCTTCAAAGGGAGATGTTAAACTAAGGCATATATATATATATATAATTATTTTCAATCTGATCACCTTACCTCAATATTAATGTTCATTTGTTCTTGGACATGTTTCTAAACAATTCTGTTTTATCGTCAGCTTCTGACATTGACATTGACAGCATGCAACATAAATCCAACCAGTCTGGACAAGCTGACGATAAAACAGAATTGTTTTGAAACATGTCCAAGAACAAATCAACATTAATATTGAGGTAAGATGATCAGACTGAAAATAATTTAATTAAAATAACCTCAAAATATCACTTCCTAAAATTAAATATTATATATATATAAATGTTGTTGTTGTTTTCTAATGACGAGATTTGACGCTAAGTCATTTTGTCTCTGGCTTCCCAGTACAAACGTATGACACATATGTTTGATTGGATAATGTGTATTCTGTGGAGATGGTGAGCCAGGCAGTCGTGTCCTGACATCAGTCTAAATTTCGCTATTGCTTCCTTGCGACCTTTATATTTTACTTCTGAGTATAGCTCATACATTTTTTCCCATGATTTCCCTCTGGCTGTTGCAATGTTTTCTTTCGGGTTTTCCATTTGGAATGCTTTCTTAATTTCTTCGATCTTTCAGTGGAGGTTTAATTTGAGGTGGGTTGTTATCTGTATTTTGATACCCTTTTTGGCAAGTCGGGGCATGCCGTAGCATAGTGGTTAAGGCACTGTGCTACAAGCCAAAAGATCGAGGGTTCAAGTCCCGGTGGAGTCAGGATTTTTAAACTGACCCAAACACTCTGGAGGCACTATGACTCTGGGGGTAGCTAATTCAATATTTGCACTTGCTCACGGAAAGTCAGCTCACTAGTGATTGGAAGTAATTTGAGTAGAGACTAATGTATTTACATGCGGTCCTATAAATGACAAGTGGATGTGAGGCTAGCAGTGGACCTGTGGGACATGAGTTTTCTATGCTTTTAGTGCCATGGAGTTTAACGTACCTTCACCTTCCATGTGCCCAAACATCAAAAGTGGATTACAATTCTGTAAATGCCAGAGATAATACCAGAAATGTCATAAGACAACCGTTAAATGTAATATTGATAAAATCCTATTCCATCCATACCTTTTATTAATGATACCTTTGGATTTATTATTCTAATTATAGTTTTAAGAATTTCAACATTAAAAGAGTCCTGCACCTTGGGAAATCCAGATAATTTTACACAAGCAAATCTGCTTCTGTCATCTAATATATAAAAAATGAATGTTTATTTGTTTGTACTTTATGTGTGATCTGATAGTGATGAGGCTTTTTGCAAAATGTTCAGGAGATTCCCGGGATGAACATAGGCTATAATAGAGTTGTGATACTCAACTCCTATATCCTTAAAATTGCCCTTTGTAGTGGAAAACTTAAAAAAAGTAGCTCTTTGGACGCTTACAATACCTAAACCATAACAAATACACAAAGTTAATGTACACAGAATTGAATATCTCAAAAAACTCTACAAAAATGTCTGTGACAGCATATGTTTCTCTCTTAAGGTTAACTCACAATAACCATTTTTGTCTTTCATTGATGCCAAGAAGATAGAGACAAGTATGTAGATTCCTGTGCAAGCATAGCAACACATGGCGGGTATTTTTTTATGGATAACTCACAATAACTAATTTCGTCTTTTAGCTCATTTATGTCAAGAAGATCGAGATAAGTAGATTCCTGGGCAACACCGGGTAATCAGCATGGGGAATCTTAAAAATAATTACAATATACTTTTATAATTATTTTTCATTTTACTTATTCAACTAATCATAAGCATTACATTAATTTTCGTCTTTCAGCTCATTTATACCAAGAAGATCAGGATGAGTAGATTCCCAGATAATGTCGGGTAAACAGCACAGGGTATCTAAAAATAATTACGATATAAATTTTTCGTTCTACTTATTTAACTAAACATAAAACACATTAATTTTCGTATTTCAGCTGACTTATGTCAAGAAGATTGAGATAAGTAGATTCCCGGACAATGCTGGGTAATCAGCACAGGGTATCTAAAAATATAAATTTATAATTATTTTTCCATTTACTTATTCCACTAAACATAAAAAAGCACATTAATTTTCATTTATTCAGGTGTAGCAGCATATGCCGTGTATTAGCTAATTGGAAAAATAAAATTAATAAAAGACTTCTGATTGTGTATTGTCTTAGTTCTACATACAAACAGTTCAATAATATATACTTGCTGTGTTTCAGTCTTAACTTTTAGTATATAAAAGGTATGTCGACCGCTGTGGTCTCGAGATAGAGTGCTGTTCGGGTCATGCAGCAGGCCTGGGTTCGATCCCCGGTCGGGACAGGTTTCCTGGGTGAGGTTTTCTTTTGGGGTTTTTCCTCGCCTGTCAGGATACTTTAAGGCTCAAACGGTCCCCGAACATCATCTGGCCATCATTATCATCAATATCATATTCACCTCATTAGATTAAGTTTAGGTTTAAGGCCCCTCCTGGCACATCATTACCCATCGTCATCACCCATCTTATCATTGGAGCAGCATAACCCTGCCTTCCAGGCGCCCCAACCTCATTAGTGGGTTACAATACGCCAATGCCAGGAGAGAATACCTGAAATGTCGAATGACAAACAGGTGGCATTGAAAAAAAAAAGTATATTAAAGTCATGCATTTTCATGTGCTAAAAGTTAAGATTACAGAATAGTATAATGAGAAGTAAGACTTCCGACCATCTTGTCTTGGTTCCATGTACAAACATTTGAATAATATATAGTACCTGTATCTTAACTTTTAGTACATGAAAATCCATGTTCTTATCATAGCTATACAAATTTCTCATAATTCTGTCCCATAAACCGGCTGAAATTCCATAAGAAAATTTCTCAAACCAACACATGTCCTTTACCTCAGCACTAAGACTTGATACCTGAGACTGGACTGGGTGCAGGACTTTTATTACGTTTTCCTATAATGGTCATGTAATTTCCTCCATAACCTAATCTCTGAGTGTAGTGACACATGGGTTTTGTGTTGCAGGTGTTACGTCCCGCTGTTTGCGATATTTGTGATAATTCTGCCAGTTGGTGTACCATGGTACTACTGGGATGAGAGTCTCTGGAAGTCATTCTGGGTTTTATTCAACTTTCGCTTCTGCGTCACTCTCAACATCGCTTTCTTTGTCAACAGTGTCGCACACATGTGGGGCAACAGGCCCTACGACAAGTATGTGACTTTATGTTAAACAAATACTCACTAATCCTGTGTTTTTTTTATTTAATTCTTATATTCTCAAGGGCAATAGCATTAAAGTTTTCATCCTTATTGATAAATTCACAACTACAACAGTGTGAATTGTTTAAACAGATTGAAACTCATGTGGTTTTATAAAAGATAATTTAGAAGACTATTTAGTGAATGAGATGTTTCATTCTTCATTATGTGTATCCAGCCATAGTTGATGACATGAATCCATTGCACACTTATGCTATAAGTTGCAATGGGGCTGCATTTGAACATGCAACATATGTGGGCATTCAAGGTGAGTACCCACGAGGTTAAAAGACATATAGGAAAGACCATTTGGCCTCAAATACTCTAATACCATTAGGGTCAAAGAAAACAAGAGATCAGGCAATGGATAGGAAAGTAAAAAGATGGATCTAGTACTAGAAAAGGAAGAAATACCCACCAAGCTGACTATGCTAATTGGTGGGTAGCTCATCCCTTTGGTTCATATTGCATAAACAATATGTTAACAGCTGCACCACGAGAAGGTAGGAATTGGACGCTGGGTTATTATCCAGGTTGGTTCCTCTAAGCTTTCAATCTAGAAAGAATAAGAGGGTCTCCTCCCTGTTAAAAAACAATAAGACCATTTGCAGCCAAATCAAATATTTAATAAAAAATATTCATGAAAATAAAAGTATGATATGTATTTTATATATTTAATTAAAAATATTGTATAACAATATTTTGGTAGAAATGTCTTATGTATTCTGTACTGTTACAAATCAGAAATACTTGCAAGTCAATTAGTAATTTTCCAATGCGGTCCATTACATTCTTAATGAAAGAAGGTATAAAGACAATATACAGGCCTACCAAGAAAATCAAGAAACTTCTCAGACCTATAAAGGATCAATTCCATCCCCATCAGACAGCAGGCATATACAGGATACCATGCAGTTGTGGAAAAGTTTATATAGGCACCACCAAAACGCAGCATCACAACCAGACTTAAGGAGCTTGAAAGATACAGTCATCTTAAACAAATGGATAAGTCGGCAGTAGCAGAACACTCTTTACTTGATGGCCACATAGTACAATACCAGAATACAGACATATTATCTAACTGCACACATGATTTTACCCGTCTACAACCAGAAGCCATCGAAATATTCAAACATAAAAACAGTTTAAATAGAAAAGAAGAATCATTAAAAGTCAACAAAGTATGGATACCGGTTCTAAAGAATGCAGAATGCAAACCTCTACAAGTACAGTCGACTAGACCATCAAACAGCAATCTCATTGGAGCAATGGAAGTCCCTACTGCTGACCAATCAGAAGGCAGATATAACTTACGAACACATTGCGGTGAACAAATAATTAGGACAGACAGACAGAATTGCCAGTCTCAAGACACCCTTGAGGTTACCAGACGCAGTCTCTGGCAAAACGGCGGGGAACTACAAGCCTCACGACCATGGCCTACAGCCCAAAAATCTTCTTCAAGATCATCATCATAGCAACTCCGGCCATGAAAGTCTAAGTCAATACATTTTATGATATCATTTGTTTTACTTAACACATTATGTCTATTTTTAAATATACTGTTTAAATGCCAGTCCAACTGTTTTTAAATCTCAACTACTAAAATGCATGAAAAGTCAACCACCATTGATGGATTTTTATCAAACTTGCAGTGATGATGCATGAGGAATCCTATTTCTGATTTTACAATATTAAATAATGATAAAATATTAATAAAACTGTGTTTATGAGAGCGATGAAAAAATGAAGCTTTCATTCTTATGGTTCTTTTATTGACATGTCTTTTTATTTGAAATGCTGTGTCTAGAGTCACTGATGCCCTCACTATCACTAAAAAATATGAGTACTTTTATGTATTGCAATTTTCACATGTTAGGATGTGCAATCATAGTGGCTGGCGTTGGAATGTTGCAAATACAAATAATGGTACAATAAGGCTAATTATTGTAAATTTATCCAACCTGGTTGAGTGGTAGATAAGGCCTTGATTGATTAATTGATTGATCCTCATTTGTCCTGCAGTGGGACATGGGTGCTTCCCTAGTGGGAATATTCTTAACCATACTAATTTAGTTATGCTTATTTTCCCTACAGATGTTAGTGAGGGACATATGGTTAGTGCATCGCCTCGAGGACACATCTAGTAGATAACTAAGGTATTACTCAGATGGATGAAGAAGACCATTTAAATTTTCTCAGAAGACTTTTTATTCAAACTTGAGGTTCTTTTATGAGCCTGAATATCTTCAGACTCAGGATCCAGGCTTAAAGTCCCTCCCGGAGAACTTGTCCCTAGGATTTTTCCGTCCTAAAATTCCATCGACCCCGGTTGGGTTCGATAAGGTATTATTATTATTATTTTAATGTTACTATTTTTATTTTATTATTATTGTTAATTTTAATATTTTGTTTTAATTATTACGAAAGATAAATAAATAGTGAATGATGATTCATTGCATTTGAATGTGGGACCAAGAGAGCAAGGTAAAGGAAGGATTTCTGTTTGGATGGGAATGAAGCCTGGATTAGCTCAGTGGACAGAGCATTAGCATGGAAAGCTAAAGGTTCGGGGTTCGATTCCCGGTTCAGGCAAACATTTTTCTCTTTACCATTGATTTACAATAATTTAATTGTGTTCATTAATTTACTTATTTCTATCATAATAATAGCTTTAGCTTCTCAATATAATTTAACCTAAAATTATGCTTAATTACAAACCAAAAGGAAACAGGAATGTTGGTAGACCGAAAAAGACATGGATTCAACTTTTTGAATGAAAATCTATGAGACCAAAACAAGCTTAATCCGTAAATGTTGGTTGTTGTTGTTATTATTATTATTATTATTATTTTATATTATTATTATTGTTAATATTATTTTATATTATTATTATCATTGTCACCACTATCACCAATCATCGTAATATGATTTAGCATCTAAGATTATGTTACCTGGAGTATTTTTAGCAACATCCATTAAACAATTTTTTATAGTGTTGCATTTTGTTCAGAAGTTCACTAATTTAGTTTTAATGATATTACAAAATGGTACTTATGATGAAATGAATTCTGGTAATAAAATTTCAATCAAGCTTTTGCCTTGATGACTGAGGAAAACTAAGAAAAACATCAGTCAAGTTTATGGTGAAATGAAATGTTTCTTACCTCTCCTCATATAAATCTTCTAAGTAGATCGTGATTTTGAGACCATAACAGTCTCATCTTCAGTACTTTCTTGACGACTGACATTATGTCGATTGGAAGAAACTCTTCTTCTTCCCTCTGTTGGTGGACCAATGAACCTCTGAGGGAAGAAGAAGAGTTTCTTCCGATCGACATAACATCAGTCGCCAAGAAAGTACTGAAGATGAAACCATTGTGGTCTCGAAATCGTGATCTACTTAGAAGATTTATATGAGGAGAGGTAAGAAACATTTAATTTCACCATAAATTAAACCCCATAGTGTTTAATTAATAAAAGTTAAATCAGTCAGGTTTCTTGGCACTGAGGTTTAAGCAAAAGACCATTTGTGCCAACTTGTATTTATTTTGGAAACATGTCTCTGAGAAGAAGTATGTTGTGTGTTTAGGGACATCAGTCCAGTGGAGAACTTTGCAGTATCGATGGCAGCCCTGGGTGAAGGTTGGCACAACTACCACCACGTATTCCCATATGACTACAAAACTGCAGAGTTAGGCCACTATTCACTTAACCTCACAACTGCCTTCATTGATTTCTTTGTTTGGCTCGGATGGGCTTACGACTGCAAGACTGTCTCCCAGGAAATGATAAAACGCAGAGTTCTGCGCTCTGGGGATGGAAGTCATAATCTGTGGGGATGGGGGGACAAGGATATCCCTGAGGAGGACATACGAGATCTGCACGTCATCGCACCCACCAAGCAGCAGTGACATGTACTTCAAAAAATAAAAAAAAATATTATGGTAATTAAAAACTTTAGAAAATAATGATAATAATAAATTTTTTCAATCATTTACAGGAACATGCAGAGAATTCATATAATGAAGTTGGGAATTTTTACATTATGAGGTTTTCTTGTCCACTGCTGTGGTCTTGAGGTAGCATACTGCCTTGTCACGCAGTGGGCCAGGGTTCAATCCCCAGTCGGGACAGTTTTTCTGGGTGAGGTTTTTATCGGGGTTTTTCCTCACCTGCAAGACAAATATCAGGAAAACTTTAAGGCCCAAACGGTCCCCAAAATCATATGGCCATCATCCTTATCATTATCATCATCATCCTTCACTGGTGTGGAAAGCAACGGGAAGCTACCACACCTACAATTCCCTAGTAAAGCTGCAAAGCATAACATGAAAATGCTATGATTGCAGTTAAAGACCTGCCCTCGGGCAGAATTACTATGGATGGATGGAGGTTTCCTTAATAAAAATCAAATGAATTGTGAATTCTTCTTACCTCATACATCTATGTTTTTAAACACAGAACTACAGTATCGGGAATCATGCATTGAAGTTGGTTAAGTGGAAGGAATTGTTGACGTTCATTTTGGAATTTGGATGGTGTAATCAGTATCATATTAACATGCAGAGTTAGAGATCCGGGGTTGAGTCCCGGTCTGAAAGTTAATTTTTCTTTCTAAAATTAAACTGTGTCCAATTCTGGAAAGTGTTAATTTAAAATATAACATCAAAATATAGAGGAGATGATTGGAAAACATTAGCTAAGGGTAGAGAAGTATGGAGAGCTTATTAAGGTAGAATTTTTATCACTCACCTCATATTGTTCTTCTTATTTGACTATAAACTAGTTTCGGAACATAGTTTCTGTTCCATCCTCAGTATCATCACGACCGTTGTTCTGTCATCTTGAAGAGCTGTCCTTCTCTCCTTCCATTGGCTGACTGAAAAACCTCGAAACCAGGTCTCAAAACCTGGTTTCGAGGTTTTTCAGTCAGCCAATGGAAGGAGCGAAGGACAGCTCTTCAAGACGACAGAAACTCAAAACCTGGTTTCGAGGTTTTTCAGTCAGCCAATGGAAGGAGCGAATGACAACTCTTCAAGACGACAGAACAACGGTCGTGATGATACTGAGGATGGAACAGAAACTATGTTCCGAAACTAGTTTATAGTCAAATAAGAAGAACAACATGAGGTGAGTGATAAACATTCTACCATAATGAATGTACCTCATAGTGAGAATTCCTAAAATAAATAATTGAGAGCTTATGTCTGCATGGCCAGGAACCTCAGGTTCCATAATGTCTGTGAATTAGTATAATGGGTTAATATGATCCACAATGAAAATCCTATCCTGACAGGTAATGTCCTGTAAGGCTGGAGAGAAAAATAAAAATATCTAACTAACTCGCACAATCGAACCCATAGGTTCATGGCAGTGCGGACATAAACTCTCCATACATCCCTATCCTGAGTTAATGTTTTTCAACAATTCCCTGTATAATCTACTTCCTCCAATCATGGGTAATGTTATTCTCCCACCTCATTCTTGGTCTCAACTGGGCATTTTCACTCTGCTTTTCCTACAAGAAGCTTCCATGCATGTCTTTCATTCCCCATTTGTACCAATGTCCTGCAGTCTATGAGACTCAACTGTTCTTAGTATATCTGGCTTCCTATAAGACCATGTAGTTCATGTTATGTAGTTTTCTCCATTCACCTGCCTCTTCACCTCTCTTTGGTCCAAAAATTGTCCTAATTCTTTATTCTCAAATACTTGCAATCTTCATTCCTCCCTTAAAGAGTCCATGTTTCGCATCCATGTAACTGGGAGAATAACAGTTTAATATATTTTCAGTTTAAGTTGGGATGACAAGAGCCCCTATAATACAAAATAGCATGCATTTCCAGAATTGAGCCTATTTTTAATTTCTTTGTGCATCTCATTCGTATTTGTGATTATTGTTCCTTACTTACTTACTTACTCACTGGCGCTATCGAACCCGAAGGTTCATGGCCGCGCGGACATAAGCTCTCCATACATCCCTATCCTGAGCTAATGCTTTCCAATCATTCCCTGTATAATCTACTTCCCTCAAATCATAGTTAATGTTGTTCTCCCACCTCATTCTTGGTCTACCAACTGGGTGTTTTCCCTCTGGCTTTCCTACAAGAAGCTTCCATGCACGTCTTTCATTCCCCATATGCGCAACATGTCCTGCCCATCGCAGTCTACGAGACTTAACTGTTCTTATTATATCTGGCTTCCTATAAAGACCATGTAGTTCATTGTTATGTAGTCTTCTCCATTCACCTGTCTGTTCATCTCTCTTTGATCCAAAAATTTTCCTAAGAACTTTATTCTCAAATACTCGTAATCTCCTTTTCCTTTCCTCCCTTAAAGTAAGAGTCCAGGTTTCGCATCCATATAATATAACTGGTAGAATAATAGTTTTATATATTTTCAGCTTAACGTTTTTTGAAAGGAATTGGGACATCAAAAGTCTCTGCAATGCATAATAGCATGCATTTCCAGAATTGAGCCTATGTTTAATTTCTTTTTGCATCTCATTCCTATTTGTGATTATTGTTCCTAGGTATTTGAATTCAGCCACTTCCTCAAAATTTCCCTCATTTGTCATTAGCTGTCCACTTCCATTATATACTGAATTTCTACGTGTGACCATATATTTAGTTTTACTGATATTTATTTCCAGTCCTAATTTCTTAGTGTTACTCAATAGTGTGTGCGTGTTGGCCTTTAGTATCTCCTTGCTATCGGCCAGTAGTACTACATCATCAGCATAAACTAACAGCTTATTAATACCATTGAGTTGTAAGCCTTCCTCATTCTCTAAAGATTTAATGACATGCTCTAGTACAAAATTAAATAGTAAAGGAGATAGTGCATCTCCTTGCTTCAACCCATTCTGGATTTCAAAAGTGTCTGAAAACTGTTTGCCTACACGCACCCTACTCTTTGAGCCATTTAGACACATTCGTATAAGTCTAACTAACTTTTTAGGAATTCCGAACTCCAGCAGGATACTATATAACTTCTCCCTCTTAATTGAATCATATGCTTTTTTGAAGTCTACATATAGTTGATGTACAGTACCATTATATTCCCATTTCTTCTCTAAAATCTGTCTTAAACTGAAAATCTGATCTGTTGTAGACCTGTTTCTTCTAAATGCACATTGATGATCTCCTAGAATGTCATCAATATAGGGAGTAAGTCTGCTTACTAATATATTTGTTAGAATTTTGTACGAAGTTGAAAGTAATGAGATGCCCCTGTAGTTGTTGCAATCAGTTTTATCTCCTTTCTTATAAATTGGTATGATAATTGATTCCTTCCATTCATCTGGAAGAGCTTCTTTTTCCCAAATCTTACTAAGCAACCAGCGTATCTTGTCCATCAATTTTTCTCCCCCTGATTTTATCAGTTCTGCTGGGATCTCATCTGAACCTGATGCTTTATACATCTTCAATTTTTCAATCGCCATTTCAACCTCTAATGCACTTGGCTCTGCGACTAGCATTTCTGCTGTCTGTAAATTATCCTCCTCAATGTCCTGTTCTGTATGTACATTTAATAGCTGATTAAAGTAACTTTTCCATCTATTTAATATACCCTTGGAATCTGCAATCATATCCCCATTTTCATTCCGAATTATGTTTGTTCTAGCCTGAAACCCTTTCTTCTCTATACTAATTCCCTGATATAATTCTCTAATGTTCCTATTTTTTGCATTCATTTCAAGATCATTAATCCTCTCTCTCAAATATTCCCTCTTTTTACTCTTTAGTAATTTGGTGGTTTCCCGTCTAACACTACCCAATTGCTCTAAATTTACCTCATTTGGCTTGTGTAACCATTTCATTTTTGCTAGCTTTCTTTTCTTTACAATGTCGACACATTCCTCATCAAACCGTTTCTTGTTTTGCCTCTTTTTTAAACAACCAATGCTTTCTGATGCTGACAATTTAATAGTATCTCTTATAGCCTCCCATTCTTTATTTATATCAGTTTCTTCTTCGTTTGCCACATTGTCATCTGAAGATTCCAGTACTTCAAATCTATTAGCAATTTTGATTTGGTATTCTTGTCGCATTTCATCATTTTTCAAGTTTTTTAATTCATATTTTACAGAATCATCATTAGCGTTCGTTCCTCTCATAAGCAATAGCCGTTGTCTGATTTTCACTCTGACCAGATGATGATCCGAATTGCAGTCTGTCCCTCTAACTGATCTAACATCAATGATGCTACTGTGCCAGCGTTTATCCACTAATACATGATCTATCTGGTTCCAAGTTTCTCCATCTGGGGACGTCCAGGTGTATTTATGAATATCCTTATGCTGAAATGTTGTGCTCTTAACAATGAGATTCTTCGATGTGGCAAATGTGACTAATCTAACGCCATTGTCGTTACTATCTTCATGAAGACTGAATTTGCCTATTGTTGGTTTGAATATATCTTCCCGCCCCACTTTTTGCATTAAAATCTCCTAAGACAATTTTCATATGATATCGTGAAAGGCTATCAAATAAGCATTCTAATTCTTCATAGAACTCATCCTTGATCTTGTCATCTTTATCTTCTGTGGGGGCATGTACATTTACAATTATAAAATCATGTCGTTTAGCCTTTAGAATTATGTATGATATCCTATCACTAACAAACTTAATATCTCGGATAGCGGATAGGATCCTCCTTCTGACTAAAAAACCTGTTCCAAATGCAGGTCTTTCTGCACCCCCGTAGTATAACGCAAAGCTTCCTGATTCCTGACTACCTTCTCTTGGCCACCTAACTTCCTGTAAAGCGACTATATCCAAGGGCGATTTATCCAATTCCCGCGTTAATATCTCCAGTGCCCCGCTATTGTATAAAGTCCTAACATTCCATGTTCCTAGGAACATGTCCCTGTGTTTGAGCCTTTGGCATGGGTTCCCTGAAGTAGTCCCTGCCCGGAGAACCGAATGGGGGACTATTTGACCTCCGGAAAATTTTACCCCAGATGAACCCATGTCTGCATTTCTTGACTGTTGTATTTTTATGGTGAAAGATCGTCACTCTTTCGCCCAAGGTACTTTTTTCGTCTGGCTTATCACCTTCGACTAGTCCGGCATGGGTAACCCTATCGGCAGCAATGCTACCGCCGGCATAGCTCTCAGGATCATTTAAGCACGCAAGCCACTCCACCACGACAAGGTAAAGATTGTTCCTAGGTATTGTTTATTTTTTATCATTTCACTCACCTCATACTTCATAATTTATAGCAGACCCAGGGTTTCTTCACGCAATTCGTGACATTGTCAATGCTGCGTCATGTTCACAACTGACGTCCAACGGCCTTCTATCCTGCAGACTGACCTCCGCGCCATCTGGTGGCCGACCGAAGAATTTCCAAATCAGGCCTCTTTCTTTATAACCGGGTATTTCAAAATTCATAGTTGTATTTTCATTCTTGCATATGTAAATTTTTTCCCAAATTGTGAGTTCCTTCGGTTTTTCCAATTGTTTAAGTAATTTTGTTTTGGTTTCTATTCTATGTTTTTCTGACCAGGCATGTGCAGCTATTGCAGATTTTTCGGTTTCTCCATTTTTAACATTTCTGAGGTGTTCTTTTAATCTTGTATTTAGATTCCTTTTTGTTTTCCTATGTATATCTTTTCACAATCTTTACAATTAATTTGATAAATTCCCGATTTTTTGCAGTCTTCAATTTTTTCATTTTTGTTGGTTTTTATTAAATTACCTAAGCTGTAATCATTTTTCGGTGCTAATTTAATGTTGAATTTGTTGAAAATTTTTTGAAACTTGTCAAATACGAAAGGATGGTATGTGAACTTCTTGAATTTTTTGCCTATATTTTTATCTGTCTGAAGAGTACTTTCATTGATGACTTTTTGTTCTTTGAATTTATTTATTTTCTTGTGTATCATTTTCTTGTGAAAACCATTATCCTTAGCAATTTGTATGATGTGTTCTTTCTCTTTATTGTAATTTTCTTTGCTCATGGGGACATTCACAAGTCTGTGTGTTAAACTATTAAATACTGCCTGTTTGTGTGAAAAATGGTTAATAGTTTAACACACAGACTTGTGAATGTCCCCATGAGCAAAGAAAATTACAATAAAGAGAAAGAACACATCATACAAATTGCTAAGGATAATGGTTTTCACAAGAAAATGATACACAAGAAAATAAATAAATTCAAAGAACAAAAAGTCATCAATGAAAGTACTCTTCAGACAGATAAAAATATAGGCAAAAAATTCAAGAAGTTCACATACCATCCTTTCGTATTTGACAAGTTTCAAAAAATTTTCAACAAATTCAACATTAAATTAGCACCGAAAAATGATTACAGCTTAGGTAATTTAATAAAAACCAACAAAAATGAAAAAATTGAAGACTGCAAAAAATCGGGAATTTATCAAATTAATTGTAAGATTGTGAAAAGATATACATAGGAAAAACAAAAAGGAATCTAAATACAAGATAAAGAAACACCTCAGAAATGTTAAAAATGGAGAAACCGAAAAATCTGCAATAGTGCACATGCCTGGTCAGAAAAACATAGAATAGAAACCAAAACAAAATTACTTAAACAATTGGAAAAACCGAAGGAACTCACAATTTGGGAAAAAATTTACATATGCAAGAATGAAAATACAACTATGAATTTTGAAATACCCGGTTATAAAGAAAGAGGCCTGATTTGGAAATTCTTCGGTCGGCCACCAGATGGCGCGGAGGTCAGTCTGCAGGATAGAAGGCCGTTGGACGTCAGTTGTGAACATGATGCAGCATTGACAATGTCACGAATTGCGTGAAGAAACCCTGGGTCTGCTATAAATTATGAAGTATGAGGTGAGTGAAATGATAAAAAATAAACAATATTAAAGAACCTCATAGTGTTATTTCCTATCTACATAACTTAATTGTTCCTAGGTATTTGAATTCAGCCACTTCCTCAAAATTTTCATTTGTTATTAGCTGTCCATTTCCATTATATAATGTACTTCTATGTGTGAACATATATTTAGTTTAAAAATCATCGGAGAACATATTGTTTAAATAACTATTTATAACTATAAATATTATTTATCTAAATGGCTAGTACAAAAATTTAATGAGTTTCCCAAATTTGACACTAAAAGTATTCAGAACTCTTTGGAATTGGTTGACAAATTGGAAAATATGAGTCTAGGACATGATGACAGATTGGTTTCATTTGATGTAATTTCATTGTTTCCTAGTATACCAGTTGAAAAAATGCTAAATTTTTTGAGGAAATGGTTAAGTTCTTTAAATATTAAAAATGAAATATTAGAGGAATATATAACTCTTACTAAGCTATGTGTCAGTAATTCTTATTTTACCTATAATGAAAAATTTTACCAACAGGTTTCGGGTTTGTCAATGGGTAATCCGCTTTCACCATTTTTAGCTGATTTGTTCATGAGTTACTTGGAGTGTCAAATCACTAAAGCATACCCATGGATGTTTAAGACTTGGTACAGATATGTGGATGATATTTTTGCAATAATAAATTCTAAGGATATTGAAGATGCTCTTAAATTATTAAACCTTCAGGATGAATCAGTAAAGTTTACCGTCGAATTAGAAAAAGAAAACAAAATTCCTTTTTTGGATTTATGTATAATTAGGAATGATCAAACACTGAAAATTGAATTTGATATATTTAGAAAAGGAACTCATACAGATAATTACATTAAATCATCAGGCTTCAATCACATTGCTCATAAGCATGCAATATTCAATAGCTTAATTTACAGATTGACAAATGTACCATTAAACGAAGAAAATTTCAATAAAGAGTTTAAACATATCTTAAACACTGCTAGATTAAATGGTTTTGATAAAGAATTAATTATAAATAAGTTGAAGAAATTCAAACACAATAAAAGACTTAATGATATACTACTTTACAAAATTGCAAAGAAAAGAAAAAAATACAAGAAAATTACTTACCATCCTGAAATGCATAGGAAATTTCAAAAAATTTTTGACAAATACAACATTTTTTTGGCACCAATAAATAAATTTAGTCTGGGTAATCTTCTAAGTACCAATAAAAAAGTCAAAGTTCCAGACAGTATGAAATCTGGAATTTATCAAATAAAATTGTGAAGATTGCAATAAAGTTTATATAGGAAAAACAAAAAGGAATTTGGAAATTCGGACAAAAGAACATTTCAGAAATATTAAAAATTGAAAAATCTGCAATTGCTGCACATAGTTTATTAGAACATCATAAAATTGGAAGAGAAGCTGACTTTTAAAACAAGTAGAGAAACCTTTGGAATTGACAGTTTGGGAAAAAATATACATTCAGAAAAACAAAAATAGATCAATGAATTTTGATATCCCTAACGAAATTACATTGATTTCGAAGTTCATAAATTCAACCATAGATAGCAGCACTGAAGATGGCGACAATAGAATAGTTGATGGCCGAAGAATTTCAACAGTCGGAGTTATGGCTGACGATGAACATGATTATGTTTGAAATCGCGATATCATGGAAGCATGAATCCTATGAGGTGAGTTATTTAAACAATATGTTCTCCGATGATTTTTAATGGTTATACCTCATAATGTTTACTTCCCAACATTAATTAAATATATATTTAGTTTGTTGATATTTTCTTCCAGTCCCAATTTCTTAGTTTTATTGATTAGTATGCGTGTTGGCCCTTAGTATCTTCTTGTTATCGTCCAATAGTAGGCCTACTATATCATCAGCATAAACTAACAGCAAATAAGAGTAAATCATATTTGAAGAGAAAAATTATGCACTCAGACTGGGGCTTTCTAGGCCAATACTCTACCGACTGAGGTACCTGAACAAGTTCCAAACTAAATGTAAATTTTTCTCTTATATATGCTGTTAATTCCTGCACAGCAAATGCTATGAAATCTTTGCATCTATCTTGCAAATGGCGACTTCTTTATTAAGAAGACATTTATTTGGGAATTTTACATTATAAAGCCAGTACATCTTCTTTCGATGTTTTTATTATTAATTTCATACATTTCAGTGATGGATAAATCATATTTGAAGAGAAAAATTATATGCTCAGACTGGGGCTTCAACCCAGGACCTTTGGCTTTCTAGGCCAATACTCTACACTGACTGAGCTACCTGAGCAAGTTCCAATCTAAATGCAAATTCCCAAATAAATGTCTTCTTAATAAAGAAGCTGCCATTTGCATGATAGAAGCAAAGATTTCATAGCATTTGGTGTGCGGGAATTAACAGTGTATATAAGAGAAAAATTTGCATTTAGATTGGAACTTGCTCAGGTAGCTCAGTCGGTAAGAGTATTGGCCTAGAAAGCCAAAGGTCCTGGGCTCAAGCCCCAGCCTGAGAGTATAATTTTTCTCTTTAAATATGATTTAGCCATCATTGAGATGTATGAAATGAATAATAAAAACAGCAGATAAGAGTATTTTCAAAGGTAAATATAAATGAATCAGTACGGATCCTTATGAAGTGATGGTCATCTGTGTGTTTGTTATGTTGCAGAGTGAAGCAGTCAGCCTGTGCTACATATCATTCAAGTGACCTACACTAGACTCTCAGACTGCATTCACATATAAATCACCAAAACTTGAATGTATTTTGATGTTGCTAGTGCTTGTTATGTAGCGATAGTAGACTATTTGGTTATCATACTGGCCTCTAATTCTGAGGTTTGTAGGTTCAAACACACCTAGGGCCAATGGAATTTTTTAAAACTCTAAAAATCCTCAGAATGGTCCAGGTAGGTAATGTCTATGTTCATAGTTAATTACGAATGTCTATGTTGCTGGTTTTACCACCGACAACATATAAAATAATAAAAAATGTAATATATTTGTTGTATAATTTGTACTTTTATCAACAATATAAATCCACCAGTTTGTTACTCTAATGTTATAAATAGGGCTAGGATTTTTATGACCTAAAAACCACTGAAATATGCAAAAAAAAAATATATGCAGCTATGACCTAAAATTTATAAAAAAATATGTACTGTAACATGAAAAAATTGAGGTAAGATGATCAGACTGAAAATAATTTATATTTGAAGAGAAAAATTTTCGCCTAGACCGAGACTCGAACGCGGGACCTTTGGCTTGCCAGGCCAAATGCTCTACCAACTGAGCTACCGAGGCGAGTTGCAATCTAGATGCAAAATTTTCTCTTATACATATTGTAATTCCTTCTCGCCAAATGCTTTTGAAACCATTGCTTCTATCTTTGCAAATGGCGGCTTCTTAGTTAACATTCAGTACCAGGCACTGAGCAGGGCATTTAAACCCACAGGCCAGCCATTTAAATACCCCAGCTACCCTTTTCATGGCACTTCAGAAAATGGACCATTATTCACAAACTATTAGTCCTAGAAAGTTCAAATTTTGTACGTACCTAAAGGAGATATCCTAGTAGGATTTGATGGTGAGATAACTTGGGTGATTGACATCACATGGTATCGGCGTATCAATTTCAGGAAGTGGAAGTTAATCTTCACTTTCACTTTGTGAATCTTCTAATTCACGAATCAGTTCGTCGCCTGAATCATAATTATACAAAATATTCACTAATTCTTCTTTAGTGAGACATTTTTCTTTCGCCATGGTTTCACTCACGCACAAAGAACAGCACGATAATGAGAAACAAATACGACTGCATTGGAGACTGGAGACAAGTTTGGGTGAACGAATCCCATGTGTTGTTTGTTTACAAAATAAAAGGGGATTCATCAAGGTTAAACGTGTCAAACGGGAATAGAAAATGTACATTTACATGCCATCTATGATCTCCAAGACATACTAAGCCAACACAATATTTAGGCGCCGAATATAAACGTGGTTTGTTTGCGCCCGCTCTAAAGTGAGTTAACTGACCGACGGCCACATACACGAGTCTCCTTAAACGCCTTAACTGGTTTACGGTACTGAATGTGTTAAGAAGACATTTATTGGGAATTTAACATTACTTTATAAAGCTAGTAAGGCTTCTAATGATGTGTTTATTATTGATTTAACATTTCTCACTGAAAGATAAATTATATTTGAAGAGAAAATAATTTAATTAAAATAATCTCAAAATATCACTTCCTAAAATTAAATATAAAAAATATGACCTAATAATATTATAATTATGTAATAATTTCAGTTGTAAAATCAAGAAGTCATTCAGTTTATGATAATTAACTATTTATCTTCTTCTTCTTCTTCTTAACTATTTATATAAGGATAAAATGCAAATGAGAAGCAAACTAAAGTATGGAATTTGATATTGTAGCATGCTTTTATTTGATTAAAATTGTCAGTAGCTACCTGCTTGTTGTGAGACAATACATAGATATTTGCTCATGTATATACGTAAAGGAAAGTCCATACTGTGAATTGAAACTAAGTAGGAGAGGAAAATAGATTTTACAAGAAACAAAATTCTGAGAACATCTCAACTGAAGACAGAAAAAATAAATTGTACAATAAAAGTTTTTTACATCTGAAAAAAGTGAAAATATGACATATATATAACCAATAAATTGCTATAATATGCTCTGTCACATATAAATGGCCAAATATACATAAACAAAACTTAACAAAATATTTTAATTCAATTAATTTTTATATAAAAAGCATTTATGTATATTTAAGAAACATATCAGTCTTATATTTGATTTGATTTATATATAATTTATCCATTATTGAGATGTATGAAATAAATAATAAAACATATCAGTCTTAACTAAAAAAAATATGTAAGCTATATCATAAAAATCCTAGCCCTAGTTATAAGATTAACTAATTCTTCTCATCAGAAACATATGGTTGCCATCTAGCATCAACGAAGTGAACTAATATATAAATTAAATTATTTTCAGTCTGTTCATCTTACCTCAATATTAATGTTGATTTGTTCTTGGACATGTTTCAAAACAATTCTGTTTTATCATCAGCTTTTCCATGGAGCTGACATCGACATCCAGGGTGTGCAACATAAATCTAACCAGTCTGGAAAAGCTGACAATAAAACAGAATTGTTTTGAAACATGTCCAAGAACAAATCAACATTAATATTGAGGTAAGATGATCAGACTGAAAATAATTTAATTAAAATAACCTCAAAATATCACTTCCTAAAATTAAATATTAATACATCAATATTTCCAATTTCTACCACATGCTTCTTCTTGTTGGATGTCAGTGATTTTCAGTGGCATGTGACAGAATTTATTTCATTCATCAACTGAGATACAAGTTTTAAACCGATAACATCTAGAAAATTCCCACACCACACCATTGGTATTTCTTTCTTCAAAAGGGAAGTAAAACCGTGATCCCATGTAGATTTACAGCAATTAAAATAATTTTAAGTTTGAAATAAGAGACCTCTGAGAAAAAGTTTTGTCAATCCGTTCACTCAGCCTTGGTACATACCAATGCTTTTCTGAGAGAAATTTCAAGGTAGGTTTTGGCATGCAGTGGTTGACAGTTTTCTTGTTAGTACAGATTGTTCCAGAAATATGGTTATATTAAATTATAAGGAAGCTCACTCGGTTAGAGCATTTGACTAGAGTGCGAAAGGTCCTGTGTTTGTACCCCAGTCTGAGCGTATAATTTTTCTCTTCAAATATGATATAAGGAAATAAAGTTAAAAAACCATCCAATATTATCATAATCTCTTTACCTACGACTTTTTGCTACTTATATTGAATTGTAGAAGCTTCAACCATCCCAGTTCTTTTTTATTTCCATCTCATGTACTGCTTATACCAATAACAAACCACATTATGCCCTTCAAACATTCCACTGTTATTTTCTGCTTCCTAAAAGAGAATGTAGTATATAATTGCCATTAAATCTATGATAAATAGTTTATTTAAAATTACCTATTTTATTCTTAAGGAGAGGAAATAAGAGCCATCTAATTCACTGTAAAACATTTCATCAAAATTACATATAAATATTGAATAGCAAGAGAAAATAACTCTGTTACTAAATCAAGAGCACTAGAAACTATTACTGAAGCTATACATAGCTGATGACTGTAGTTTTCAGTTGTAAATTGTCTGATTCAGTGAGCCAATGAGAGTCTAGTGTATTAAAACTATTGACAAAGTCACTTGTTCGCTCCAGCTGATGGACTTTGTTTTCTTCGATCACACTTTGAAATATTTTTGTGTTGAAACTTTTTTATAATTGGTTGAGTGTTTGCTGCCTATTTTTTTTAACATTAAGTTAAATTGCCTTAATAGTCACAAGAGTGCAGCATGTACTCCCAATGTAAAGAATGTTTCACAAATAGTTCCAGCTCAAGGTCATCAGATGCACATTAACTTGAATTTTATTTTGAGAGACATGAACAATGTATTAATATGTCTTGTACAGAAGCTACTGGTATTAATTTTAATTAATTAAAAAGCTCCCTCAAAAAAGGATATAACCATCAATTTTATAAATGTACTTTTAACATTTTTTAAAGAAAAATTAAATGTTAAGTTATGTAGATAGGAAATAACACTATGAGGTTTTTTAATATTGTTTATTTTTTATTTCACTCACCTCATACTTCATAACTCGTAGCTAGGAGTTATGAAGTATGAGGTGAGTGAAATAAAAAATTAACAAAAATTAAATGCTTGAACCAGGATTTGAATCCTGACCCTCTTGTTCTCCGAATGAGTATGCTATCCATTAAACTATTCAAGGTATGATACAAACGTTAACATTTCTTTATTCATATATATATAATTCTCAAATTGTCCAAAGGCAGATATACGTCGCTACCAATGGTCAATGACCAGTTTCTATTAATGTACTTTTAATGAGAATTTTACACTACCTTTTTAATATTTTAATTTTAAATTTAACATTTTCCATTACTGGACATTATTATTTTGAAAAGAAAGTATGGAGAACAAGAGGTCCAGGGTTAAAGTCCTAGTTCAAGCATTAATTTTTCTTTTCAAAATAATAATAATGTTCAGCAATGGAAAATGTTAAATTTAAAATCTCACATCAAAATACTTTTAACCAGTTCATTTGTGATTTTATTAATAAATATAGCAATATAATAATTATTGTCATTATTTAGGTAAATTACAATTAGGGAACAAAGAAATTAAAATAAATGAAAAAATGCAAATGTTAGGAAAATTAACAAAGATGGTAGTAAGGATGAGGAAATGATATAATTTTATATAAAATGAATGCGAGTCTAATCTAAACACAGTTCAAAGAGTGATATCTAGGAGGCCATGAAAGGCAGAGGACTGCTTAGACAGAAGGAAATGGAAATTGGGAACAATTTAAATAATAATACGTCAATTAATTAGTAATTTTTACAAATTAAGAACCTCATAAAATTATTTCCCATATTTAACTATGAATAATAATACAATTAACAAATAGGAATTAGATGCACAATGAAATTAAACATAGGCTCAATTCTGGAAATGCATGCTATTATGCATTACAGGGACTCTGTCATCATAACTCCCTTAAAAAAATGTTGAACTAAAAATTCTCCCAGTTAAATTATATGGATGCGAAACATGGACTCTTACTTTAAGGGAGGGAAGAAGTTAACAAGTATTTGAGAATAAAGTTCTTAGGAGAATTTTTGAGTCAAAAAGAGATGAGCAGACAGATGAATGGAGAAAACTACATAATAGTGAGCTACATGAAATGCATAGAAAGTCAGATGTAATAAGAACAGTTAATAAGAATCAAATGAATCGTGAATTCTTCTTATCTCATACATCTATGTTTTTTTAACACAAAAGAAAAAAATTTACAGTCATGAAAACAGCTGAAGATGGAAAAGATGTTTTTTCTGATATTGCAGATCTGTATTAAAATACATAAATGTATGACGTAAGAAGAATTCACAATTCATTTGATTCTTATTAAGAAAACCTCGTTATGTAAAAATTATCAAATTCATTATATTAAAGAACAGTTAAGTCTCATATGCTGTGATGTGCAGGACATGTGGGGGATGATAGAGGTGCATGGAAGCTTTTTGTAGGAAGACCAGAAGGAAAACACCCAGTTGGTAGACCGAGAATGAGGTGGGAGAATAACATTATTCATGATTTGAGGGAAGTAGATTATACGGGGGATGATTGGAAAACATTATCTCAGGATAGGGGTGTATAAAAAAGTAAAGTGATCCCACTACAGGCCTCAGGAGGCCCTTGGGGCAGTAGGAGGTCAAGGCTCCCACTTTTTCTAGACAATCGGCACTTGGTGTCGGCCAGGTTGTCAGTCCTGCGTGACGGCCACCTTTACCCCCAGAACAAGTGTCTGGTACTCATTTCCGTTAGAGGCTGAGTCGACCTCAGGGCTATAGTGCTACCATGCCACCAGAAGGTTTGGGTCAGTTTAAAAATCCTGACCCCACTGGGACTCGAACCCTCGAACTTCTGGCTTGTAGCGCAGTGCCTTAACCACTACGCTATGGCTTGCCCCAGATAGGGATGTATGGAGAGCATATATCTGCTTGGCCATGAACCTACTGGTTCGATAGAGCCAGTGAGTTAGTTAGTTAATACAATTAATCTTATTTACATAAGTTTCCACAACTTATTCAGTAAGTAATTGCCTTATATAAGAGATTGAATTAGCAATACAAATCTCACTTCATAATTTGTTTTCTCACCTAGAAGATATTTTGGCAAACTTCTTTGCCATTCTCAACTAGAAGCTGACTGCTGTCTTTACCGTTGGAAGTCTTTTGTATATTCTCTCCCTCTGGTCTTGGGTAAATAATCCACACAATTAATAATTTTCTGAAGTCTCTGTTTTTCTGGAATATAATTTTTTTCCCATCCTTGTGTGTTCTCTTGATGTTTTTTATTGTTTCAGTATTTCTAAATGCTGATTAATTCTATGATTTTCTGTCCACATAAGAGTAATTATAACTGATTTTTCTATTTCTGGTATTTAATTTACCAAAATAGTTTATAATGCACAATGTTTTCTAAGTAGGAAAGTAAAAGTAAAAAGTGACCCGGAGGTCCTTGGGGTAGTAGGAGGTTAAGGCTCCCACTTTTTCTAGACAATCGGCACTTTATGTCAGCCGGGTTGTCAGCCCTGCGTGACGGCCGCCTTTACCCCCAGAACAAGCGTCTGGTACTCATTTCCGTTAGAGGCTGAGTCGACCCCAGGGCCATAGTGCCGCCAGAGGGTTTGGGTCAGTTTAAAAATCCTGACCCCCAACGGGACTTGAACCCTCGACCCTCCGGCTTGTAGCTCAGTGCCTTAACCACTACGCTACGGCGTGCCCCCTAAGTAGGAAAGTGGGAAGATTTAAGTTAAGATGAGAGATTGGCATATCTTGATTGTGGCAACAAAAAAAACTGGAAAGAGGAAGGGAAAGACAGAAAGATATGATGAGAGTTTCTTAAGAAATCCCAGACCTTAATGGTTAATGTGGCAATGATAATGATGAATAAATTTAATTAACTGAAAAGCTCCTTTGTTCTGGTGTTAAGATTTCTTTTAATTTTTCCTATGTAGATTTTTTTTCCACATTCCACGCATATTACCCAATAAATTCCTGATTTATCTTCATATATATTTTTTTGTTTTGTTTTTTTTAATTAGTTTGTTGGTACTGGAATCATTTTTTGATGCAAGTCTCTTATATTGAATTTATTGAATACTTTTTGAAAATTATTGTGTACAAAGGATTTCTTAAACTTTTTATCTCACTCTTTAACTTATTCAATTTTCCTTTTAATCAGGTATTTTTTATATATCAGGTTTTCTGTGAATCCACTCTGTATCATTCTGTTTATTACATGTTCTTTCTCTCTTGTAATGTTGTCTGCCCATGGTGATGCTGAAGGTGAGAAAAAAAATGAGGTGAAGTGTATTCTATTTCTTAACAATGTCTGATAACATTACTTACTATCAATTTTGAGTACATTTACATCATTTACCAGTCAATTCAGCTTTGCTATGAGATATTGTTCCATCAAAACGAATGTCATACAAAAATTGTTGCTTACATCCTTTTTTGAGAGAAGTCTTCAATTATGAAATGATAATCAGTGATGAAATGGATCCTGGTAATTAAATTTCAACATACCATTTGATTTGACGACTAGACAAACCATGAAAAAATCACACGAGCATTGGGATTTAAACTCAGGCCCTCCAAATCTCAGACTCAAATGATACTATCTGAGTGAACTCATTTCATGATATTTGGTTCAATGGTCCAGGTCATATTATGAACTCTATCACTCTGACAATGTTTATAAATTTGTGATTTTAAGTGTTTTACTATCTTTCAGAACTCTATATTTAGATCTTACTTCAGTTCTTTTTTCCATCTGGATTATTTTCAATTATCCCTTTTTATTCAAAGAAACTGAAAATATCATTTACTCCTTACCTCATATTTTGCTTTCTCACATGGATCATGTTTTGGAGGATATTTTCTCCATTCTCAGTCAAAAACTGATTGTTGTAAGTCTTGTAAATTCTCTACCTCTGGTGTTTGACAGACAAACCTAATAAATCCTGAGAATTAAATTAATGTTTTTATTACCTCACCTCATATCCTTTTTCTTCTATACTGCAGTTTCAGAGCTTATCTCCATCTTCAGTAGCCTCTAGTCGACCGGTGTTATGTCATTTCTTGGTGGTTTTCTTCTTACTTCTAGAAAACCCTAAGAAACGACATAACACTGGTCGACTAGAGGCTACTGAAGATGGAGATAAGCTCCGAAACTGCAGTATAGAAGAAAAAGGATATGAGGCGAGGTAATAAAAACATTAATTTAATTCTTAAATTAAACCTCATAGTGTTCTTTCCCTGTGAAAGTTAAACTAATAAATCTTTCTTCTCAGGTACTTCAAAATATATAATCTTAATTAAATATTAATAAAATAACATTTCACCTCATATTTTGTATTTTTTTTAATACCCATTTTGGAGAAATAATCTATCATCAGTTTGTCTCAACCATTGTTTTATCATTGGTTGGTGGACTGATGAACCTCCAAATTAAATCACATTCCCCCAGGAATTTCAAAATTCATTGATTGCTCCTTTTTTTTTTTATGTAATTCTTTTTCCAAACTGTGAATTATTTATGTTATGGAGAGGTTTCCCGAAACCGGTATGAAAAGAAGACAAAATATGAGGTGAGAAATAATTTTATTAATATTTAATTATTTGATACCCCATAGTGTCACTTCCTATAAATTTTGAACAAACATATTATCTTGTTTAATATTTAAAGGAAGTGACACTATGAGGTTTATTTTAAATAATAGGGATAAGATATGCACGACTCACCTCATATTTGTAGTTTTCTTGAAGACCCAGGGTTTTGATGCTCTAAACATCATTGTCAATTCATTCTCTCATTTCTAAGTTTGATGATTCAATAGTTAGAACTTTATTTAGAGCATCAAAACCCTGGGTCTTCAAGAAAACTACAAACATGATGCGAGTTGTGCATATCTAACTCATGTTATATTATCTTACCCCTATTTTCTATGAATTTTGAAGATCCCAGGGAGAAGAATTTTATTGTAAAGAGGATATAAAGGCTTCCTATGGTCATCTCATTTGTTGATTTTTGGCTAAGAATGAAGGAACTGTCCCAGATTTGAGAGCAAAATATGAGGTGAGGTGTAAATAAGTGATTGAATTTCTTTGACTATTTAACTCATGCCCCAAATGGGAGTCAATGACCAATCACGTTTCAATGATTCCTGTTTTACAACCAATCAGAGTCGTGTTTCACCAAATATTTATCAGTGTTATAATTACCATATTAAAGAAAGCTCCTCCTTACAATACTGCGTTCATTTGGCAATAAATAGTATGATCTGGTTGCAGTGATAAACAAATGAAGCAGTAGAAGCGTACCTATCGTTTCTCATTTGTTTTCAAACATCGCCGTTTACATTAAATATATAAATATTTTAAAATAACTATAGTTAAATAATGATTTGTGAGTAAACAGCTTAATTTTATTCGTTAAATAGTCCTAACAAATGCCACTCTTGATTTCCAAATTCTCTAGATAAATTCACTCCTCACTTCGTGAGTCGTGAATTTATCGATAATTTGGAAATCACTCGTGGCATTACTTATGATAATACCTCATAGTGTTACTTATCAACTTTGTGATTAAAATCCTCTTTACTATCTTACATTTTTCAGATAGCCTGCCCATCTGAATCTAACGAATCAATTCATTTGACCTCTCCTAATTTTGTATTCCATTACAGAATTAAAGTATAAAATTATGGAATATTTACCTGAAAGGTCCGTCTTCTCAACTTTATTAGTTATTTATCTGTAGCGCTTTCGGGACTAGTCCCATCATCAGCAGGATTCAAAACTGGTGTTTCACTGAAGATCTGGTAGAGGGGGTTACACGTTCTGGGTTTGTTTTTGTTTATCAGATGGTCATTGTTGTTAACTGCTTTCAAAGAACATTTTTGTGGCTTTATTCATGCAGAAGGAAAATCAAGCTATGCAAAACACGTTATCCATGAAGGACATCACATGTTAAATATTGAAAACACCCTAACAGTAATGCACAAAGAAAATAATCCAGCGAAAATATACGTACTTGAGAAGATGGAAATTTTGAAAGCAGTTAATAACAACGACCATCTGATAAACAAAAATGAACCCAGTACGTGTAACCCTCTCTACCAGATCTTCAGTGAAACACCAGTTTTGAATCCTGCTGATGATGGGACTAGTCCCAAAAGCGCTACAGTTAAATAACTAATTAAGTTGAGGAGATGGACCTTTCAGGTAAATATTCCATAATTTTATACTTTAATTTTGAATAATACCTCAACGGAACAATCATGAATCCTATAAAAGTTTCCATTATAGACTTCATAATTTGCAAATTATAGTACAATAGTGTCCTTCAATATTGTAGCTTTCCCAGGATTGGTTAATTAGAATTTCTTCTTGGGTAATATATTTCTTTCTTTCTTTCTTTTCTTTAATTTAACCTCTCACTTAGTACATACTTTTACATGCCCTATACTATGTAGATCTTATAGGGACATGACCTATCAGGAGAAATTTCTAACTCTGGATCA
Source organism: Diploptera punctata (assembly GCA_030220185.1). NCBI lineage: Eukaryota > Metazoa > Arthropoda > Insecta > Blattodea > Blaberidae > Diploptera > Diploptera punctata. The sequence goes on along the minus strand of JASPKZ010003409.1, from coordinate 626,923 downwards.
CATGCAGAGAGATGAATGATGAGCTCAATGGCAGGAGGATAGAACAAACATTCAAGACAAGAACAACACTCACTCATACAGTCATACTAAACAGGTGAATATGATAGGATGATTATGATGGCCAAATTTGTGATCAGGGCCTATTTGGCACTTTAACTTTGCTGACATTTGTCTTAAAAATAGAAAAATCCCCCAAAAAAAAAAACCTCACCTAGGATACTTGTCTCAACTAGGGATCAAACATGAACTCTCTGCTTCCAAGGCAGACCATCTCTTGTCTAATAACCAGGTTACATTTTCAAAATCCAAGCTTTCAGCTTCTAACTGTGAGACCATCTTCTGTGAAGTAACTGCAGTGTAAAGTGTGCCTTGGTTCTAAAAGGGACAATTAAAAAAAAAGGACACTACTTTGAGTTATAAATAGTTACAATTTTTTATATAATATATGAAGATAGCATTACAGGAAGAGTACTGGTACCTTAGACTAACAAAGTGAAACCTCTGATGTTGAAAATTTAGTTTGGCATATAATTTTTCATATTTTTCAGTAAAACAAGTTATTAAAAATAAAATTAAAAAATTAATTAATATTTAAAGGAAGTAGCACTATGAGGTTTATTTTAATTAATAAATTGAGTTATAAAATCTAACTCAGTTTTGAAATTCGTATTAAAGCACCATTGAGGTTATGTAATGAGATGTTAATTATATCATTAACATCTAACTCAGTTTATTAATTAAAATAAAAAATAATTATAATGTTCACTCAGAAAATTCTGATTGGAAAAATCTACTAGGTATTTAATTCTTGATCTACTACGTAAATTTGTTATAGATGTTTTCAACTGCTTACTGGTCATGACTGGCTAAACATCCATATAGAATAAGCTTATTATCTACTTCAAATTGTATATTGTATTGTCAAGAAAAGAAAATTGATATGAATTCATTGTGATGCACTTTATAAAAAAAATACTTTATATTTAATTACTGGACCCCAATAACTCTGTTGTTAAATCAGGAGCATTAGCTACATACCTACCTACTTGGCTATTTTGCAGTTGAGCTGATTTGAAACTTAAATCCAAATTAATCAAGATTTTTCATGGTTTCTCTTAGTTATTTTGTAGACAAAATGTCGACTATGGGCTGGATAACCTAGGTTTGTTACCAAGTAGAGTACAATTGTAGATTATACTTAATTGATTCAAGTTGAGACTTAGCCTCTAACTTTTGTGGGGTAAATTGGCTGGAGTTAGCCACACTACCTCCTTCTTGTGCCATGATACATTTCATTGCCATGGCCTTGAGTTGTGATGGTACTTAACTGCCATGCATTGTGCTTATAATGGGACCAGGTGGTTCTGTGGCTGACACAGCCACAGGACCACCAGATATATATCATATACAACTGGTGTGTGCACACTAGTAGTATGCATCATTTTATCTGTTCTCCATAACAAAAATACATATATTGTTATTAATAGGCCAGTAATGCAATGTATATTGTAATGTATAATAATATTCTGCACATTGTACAACATTATACATGGATATTTAACTTTTATAGGAATTAATCACTATGAGGTTTAATTTATGGTGAAATTAAATATTTCTTACCTCTCCTCATATAAATCTTCTAAGTAGATCGTGATTTCGAGACTATAACTATCTCATCCTCAGAACTTTCTTGGCGACTGGTGTTATGTCGATCGGAAGAAACTCTTCTTCTTCCTGGTGGACTGATAAACCTCTGGATCAGGTCAAAATTCCCGCAAATTTTGACTGTTGAAATTCTGCCATTACCATCATCTTCTGAACTGCCATCTGGTGCCAATTTTATGAACTTTGAAATTAAATTAAATTACCTCATAGTATTACTTCCTATCATAATTTCAATTAAAAAAATAATATTATTGTTTTACAAAACTGCAAACATATAACAAAAACTATAAGTAAAAAAGTCAATAATAATACGAGTACTCTAATGTTACAATTCAATGGGAAATGTTGGCTTGTTTATTTCTGAATTTTTTTTTCCTATTAGAAATAGCATTCAAAATTCTTTTAAAGCAGGCAGAGTTGTTTCTACATTAGAGATGTACTGCAAAATTCCACATGCCGAAACACTGTGCTGCAAAACATAGTTTGAGAACTCCTGTCCTGGAGGGTAATCTTTTTACTCATTCAAAATATATAAATTGCTATAGACAAATATGGCAGAAAATATAAGTCAAAGCAAATATGTGAAATTATAAAATTACAATAGGAAGTAACATTATGAGGTTCTTCTTAATAAATACAGTGAATCCGTTGCATCTTAACTAATAAAAAATTGAGTTCTTTTAGGACATGTTTCAATACACACATGTGTACTATCATTAGCTTGTCCAGACTGTTGAATTTTACGTAGTCAGCCCTGCATGTTGACTCCCACTCCATCTTTTGGTGGACCAAAGATCTTACAAATTTCTCTCTGGGAATTTCAAAATGTATGATTCTATCTCTGTTCTTCGGGATGTAGATCATCATCAACAACAACAAGGATTAAGCCCAATGGCCTGTTCCGATCTCCAATCTCATTATAGGTTGAATTGGTCCTTCCATCTCTTCAATGGTCTTTCCAACATTCTTCTCCCTTTTGGTTTATAAGTATACATTCTTCTTGGTATGCGCTGTTCATTCATTTGTAATACGTGCTGAAGATAAGCATTTTGATAATATTTTATTCTTTCACAGAGATTAAATATAATAAGTTCTGTTCTTATATCTTCATTTTTATTTTTTATCGGTTCTTTGGTATCCTGCTATTGCTCTCAACATCTTCATTTCTGCAGCCTCTATTTGTTTACTATCCAGGTTTCACATCCATAGATAAGAGATTGAACTGCCAATACTTTGTAAAACTTCAAAATAGTTTATTTTCTAGTCTTATTCAATAAAGGATGTAGATCTGTCTGAGATGCAACAGATTCACCTTGTCTATTACAAATATGTGGAAAACTTTCACTATGTGGAGAATATATACCACACCATCAATCTAGCAGAATGAGGGACTTAGCAAAGTGTATGTTTTCCCACAATCTACTGAATGAATTTACTTCAAATTTTCAGGAGGTATTTAAAAACCCTTGTGCACAATTTAATACAGGGATTTTTCTTATAAGTGATTATTATTTTATTTACATATAAAATTTATTTGAAAATATATGTTGCTAGAAAAAAAGTTATATTTACATGATGGTACAAAAATCACTGTGTTAAACTACAGCCAAAGCTTTCAAAAATGGCCAGTAAAAGTTTGATCCTCCTGCTATGAATAGATTCTGAGAAAATATGTACTTTATAAGCTATTGTGATATTGGAAATTCCTGAAACTCTTAAATGGTTATGAATTAATCAGAGTGAAATAACATGGATAGGTTAAAGTTAGTGGCATAATTTAATTTGGAATAAGTCATTTTCATCAGGAGTAAAACTGTAACCATTGTAATGCATTATATTAATTCAATTCAATTCAAGCCACTATGTTAAATTTGGATTCAGACGATACTGCTAAAATAACTAAAATGATAACATTACAACTTTTTTGTTCCCAAATTTATTACATTTTATTGTGTTTTGTTAATTTATATAAAACAAAGAACATATGACTTTCACCACTGTAACTTCAACTTGTTCATATAACCCTACTTTACCTTAAGGTGAAATAGGGTTTGTAAATATCAGATAATAATAAAATTAAGAAAAAATAACCTGTTCATATAAAACTAATGCACTCAACAATGCTCATTCTTTTGGACCTTATTGCAATTGCTTTGGGGGTAATTTCACATCAAAACTATATTGATTTAATAACAATATTGTTGATAAATTTTAAATTAACTCATATGTCATTTCCTTATGTCAATCATACAAAATACACTGGTAGATTATTTTACTGATTTGTTTCATTTAGTCCAGGCAGTGTATGTTAACAGTGAAATAAAGTGGAAGGAGGTCTGTCAGACCAAGTGCTTCTTTTCATTTTACTGCACTATGTTATAAAAAGTTGAGTCTTTTGTTATGGTAACAGATGAATATATTATTTAACATTAAATAAATTGTAAAGTATTAATATATATGTTGTATTTATACAAAAAAATAAAACTACTTTCATCCAATAGTAACTTTCTATACAAATCGTTTCAGTTACCTCTCCTTCCTCTTCTTCTACTACTGGTTTTTTGATCCAATGTAGTCTCTTCCATTCATTCCATTCTTGATCCAATCACCCCATTAAGCTCTTTCTATTCTCTATTTAATTTCCAATGCTTTTCTGGTAATCCCTCTTAATGTGTCCAAAACTTGTAAATTGTAATTATTGAATGTGTGACTCATTCAATTGATTACACAAAATCTAAACCATTTAACAATAAGTAGTAGTAGTAGTAGTAGCGGCAGCAGCAGCAGCAGCAGCAGCATCAAATGTAATCTACAAAAAGTGGAAACATTTACATATTTAGGAACAGTGATGAATGCAAATGAGAAAATACAGACTGAAATCAGTAAAAGAATAGAGAAAAGTTTAAAAGTCTATAATTTAACTAAATCTATAATAAAGATATGCCCATCAAGAGTAAAATGGCAATGTACGAAACTTATTTCAAACCAGTTCTAACATATGCAGCTGAGATTTGGACATATACAAAGAAGAAATTGAGCAGAATCTAAGCTATAAAAATGAAATTCTTACGAGGATTGGAACATAAAACAAGGAGAGATAGAATAAGGAACGACAAAATCAGGAATACATTAAATGTAGAAAAATTAACAAACAAACAGAAAAAGATAGACTAAAATGGTATGGATATCTAAAAAGAATGTAAAAGGAAAGACTACCACAAAGACTGATAAATCTCAAGATACGAAAGCGACCATGAGAAAGATGGATTAACCAGGTGAAGAAAAGTTTACAAGAAAGAGGATACGACAGGGAAGAACTAAAAAGAAGGAAAGCATGGGAAGAATAGAGATGGTTAGAGGCATATTTGGATTCGACCTTCCGAAAGGAGGACACAATAAGAGGATGATGATGATGAGTATCAAATGTCGGTTATTAAGCGTTTAAGCTATTTTCCTTCAAACTTCCCAATATAAATCCATAATATCTTGCAGTTGACCTATAGGAGAAGATGTTAATTAAATCTTGTAGCATTGCATAGTGTTCAGATGACAGAATCAATAACACTGGTCAACATGATTTTTGTCTCATGAGTACCAATAGTTGTACTTAATGCAGTTTTTTATCGTGTTTTCAAATATATATTCAGAATTTTTCCATCACCCACAGTTTTTTTTATTTCAATTTCAATTAATGGATTTAAATAATTATTTTTTTAATAAATGTTTTTTCATCCATTGTAAAATAAAACCAAATGAGCTAACTCAAATGGTTTCAGCTATGGAAAAGAGATATCAAGGCAAATGGAATCCTAATATGTTGGCCGATTATTGTCGGACCATCAAGAGGGATGCTCCACAGGCGAAATATAGCAGAAAATCGTCATTTATTACTTTCTAGGCGAGTCCGAATGTTCGAATATTGTGTAGTTACGAATGTAGAAAATATTAAATTTTTGAAATTATAAATTCCTGTCTCTCGGAAACCTTGCATGATGGAGAAAAACCGATATCATATTTGAATTCAGGAGAAAAAAATACTGTCAGAATCACATATTTTTCTTTCTGAGACAAAAAAAGTTTATTTTTTGTTGCTCAGTGTTATTGCATATTTTTCCAGGTTATTAGGCAGGCTTTCATGTGCGGTGGCCAATCTGAAGTTGTGCTTCCTTCCCTTTGCTGTTAGCTTTTGAAATGTAAAGATTTTCTATATTACACTTTTTTTTTTCTATTTTGCTATTGTTTGATCTACATTGAGGAAAGTTTTGTTTATTCTATCCTTTATTTTTGTTTTCATTCTTTGCATTGATAGTTCACCAGGATATGACTGTTGAACACAAGTTCATTCATCTCTTGATTCCCTTTCAACACTAGTGTGATAATAACCGTTGAAGTACTATTGCTTTATTATTTTGAAAAGAAAAATTAATGCCTGAATTGGGATTTGAATCTGAAACCTCTAGCTCATACGTTAGTGTACTAACCATTACACTATTTCAGGCTTTTAATGCAAATGCCAATTTTTCTTCCTTGTATACAATTCTCTTTATTGTCAGAAACAGATAGGCATCGCTATCAGTGCTATCTGGCAGCTTCTAATTCAAGAAGACTTTTTAATGAGAAATTACATAACTTTTTTATAGCAGTTAAGCATTATATTTTGATGTATTAATTTAAATATTAAGTCCACCGCTGTGGCCTCGAGGTAGCATGCTGCCTTGTCACGCAGCAGGCCCAGGTTCGATTCCCAGTCGGGACAGGTTACTGGGTGAGGTTTTTTTGGGGTTTTTCCTCGTCTGTGAGACAAATGTCAGCCCAACAGTCCCCCGAAAATCATCCGGCCATCATCATCATCATCATCATCCTTATCATTATCATAACCATCCTTCACCGTTGTGGAAAGCAACGGGAATCTACCACACCTATAATTCCCTAGTAAAGCTGCAAAGCATAGCATGGAAATGCTATATAATTGCAGTGAAAGACTTACCCATGGCAGAATTACTATGGATGGATGGAATTTAAATATTAACAAGATTTTATTAAAATTACAGTGGGAGGAAACACTATGAGGTATTTACAATATTAAATGAGTTGGAGAAAATGTTTTAACATCTCACCTCACAAAGTTGCATTTCTTCACGATACCGGTTTCAAAAGTATAGCATTACTTCCATCTTCAGTCAAATTCCAACTGTCAACATTTCGTCATTAACATCTTCTTCTGAACTGCCATCAGGTGTAGGTTTTATGAACTTGGAGATTAAATTGTTCTCGTCGGGGATATTAAAATTAATATTTAATTTTAGGAAGTTATATTTTGAGGTTATTTTAATTATATTATTTTTGGTCTGGACATCTTACCTCAATATTAATGTTGATTTGTTCTTGGACATGTTTCAAAACAATTCTCTGTTTTATCTTCAGCTTTCCCAGACTGGTTTTATTTATGTTGCATTATGTTGCACCACCTGGATGTCGATGTCAGCTCCATCCTGTGGTTGGCCAAAGAACCTCCAAACAAGGTCACCCTCCATCGGAATATCAAAATTCATAACTCTGTTTCTGTTCTTCTGAATATAAATTTTTTCCCAAATAGTCAGCTCGTTTGTATTTTCTAACTGTTTTAATAATTTAGTGTCTGAATTTATATTATGTTTTTCAGACCAAACATGAGCAGCAACTGCAGATTTTTCAATTTCTCCATTTTTAATATTTCTTATGTGTTCTTTGGTTCTAATTTTTAGGTTTCTTTTTGTTTTCCCTATATATATCTTTTCACAACCCATGCATTCAATTTGATATATTCCTGACTTTTTATTTTTATCAGTTTTTTCATTTTGTTGGTTTTTATTAGTTTATTTAAACTGTAGTTATTTTTGGTGCTAATTAATATTAAACTTCTCAAATATATTTTGAAATTTATATGTACCCAGGGGTGATATGTGAATTTCCTATATTTTTTCATAGGTGGTTCTTCTTTTTCAAGATTACTTCTGTTTATCATTTTTTGTTTTTTATACTTTTCTATCCTTTTATGTACCATTTTTTCATCAAACCCATTTTCTCTTGCTACTTTGATTATGTTTTTTCTCATGTTTGAAATCTTCTTCGTTTAAGGGTAAGTTTACCAATCTATGAGTTAAACTATTAAATGCTGCTAATTTATGTCCAATTGGATTGAACCCTGTTGATTTTATAAAATTTTCCGTATGAGTTTCTTCCTATGAATCCTGAATTCAATTTTTCTTTTTTCTTCGTTTCTGACCAATTTAAGATCCAAAAAAGGTATTGTTTATTGTCTTCTATTTCTTTGGTGAATTTAATGTTTGTACTCTGTAAATTTAATAGTTTTAGGGAATCTTCTACATGTTTTTCTTTAACAATACAAATTATATCATCAACATATCTACTCCAAAATTTAAACATTGTGGGATGTGCTTTGGTGATTTTACATTCAAAATCGCTCATAAATAAATTTGCCAGGAAAGGTGATAATGGGTTTCCCATTGAGAGCCCTGATTTTTGTCTATAGAAATTCCCATTGAATGTAAAAAACATTTGGTCAATGCATAACGCAGTTAATTTCAAATAATCTTCTTTGATCTCTCTGTCTATGTTGTTTTTTCTTAACCAATTGTTCAATATCTCCAAAGTTTTTTGTTTCGGTACATTTGTGAATAGTGAAACTACATCAAACGAAACCAACCTATCTGTGGGTTCAATTTCCACTTTTTCTAATTTCTTAACTAATTCCAATGAATTTTCATTGGATCACCAACCTACAAAATTTCGAAATGGCTGAATAATCAATTTAAAAGAATTAATAATTTTGAAAGTCTGCAGATTGAAAATTCATTGGAATTAGTTAAGAAATTAGAAAAAGTGGAAATTGAACCCACAGATAGGTTGGTTTCGTTTGATGTAGTTTCACTATTCACAAATGTACCGAAACAAAAAACTTTGGAGATATTGAACAATTGGTTAAGAAAAAACAACATAGACAGAGAGATCAAAGAAGATTATTTGAAATTAACTGCGTTATGCATTGACCAAATGTTTTTTACATTCAATGGGAATTTCTATAGACAAAAATCAGGGCTCTCAATGGGAAACCCATTATCACCTTTCCTGGCAAATTTATTTATGAGCGATTTTGAATGTAAAATCACCAAAGCACATCCCACAATGTTTAAATTTTGGAGTAGATATGTTGATGATATAATTTGTATTGTTAAAGAAAAACATGTAGAAGATTCCCTAAAACTATTAAATTTACAGAGTACAAACATTAAATTCACCAAAGAAATAGAAGACAATAAACAAATACCTTTTTTGGATCTTAAATTGGTCAGAAACGAAGAAAAAAAAGAAAAATTGAATTCAGGATTCATAGGAAAGAAACTCATACGGAAAATTTTATAAAATCAACAGGGTTCAATCCAATTGGACATAAATTAGCAGCATTTAATAGTTTAACTCATAGATTGGTAAACTTACCCTTAAACGAAGAAGATTTCAAACATGAGAAAAAACACATAATCAAAGTAGCAAGAGAAAATGGGTTTGATGAAAAAAATGGTACATAAAAGGATAGAAAAGTATAAAAAACAAAAAATGATAAACAGAAGTAATCTTGAAAAAGAAGAACCACCTATGAAAAAATATAGGAAATTCACATATCACCCCTGGGTACATAATAAATTTCAAAATATATTTGAGAAGTTTAATATTAAATTAGCACCAAAAAATAACTACAGTTTAAATAAACTAATAAAAACCAACAAAAATGAAAAAAACTGATAAAAATAAAAAGTCAGGAATATATCAAATTGAATGCATGGGTTGTGAAAAGATATATATAGGGAAAACAAAAAGAAACCTAAAAATTAGAACCAAAAGAACACATAAGAAATATTAAAAATGGAGAAATTGAAAAATCTGCAGTTGCTGCTCATGTTTGGTCTGAAAAACATAATATAAATTCAGACACTAAATTATTAAAACAGTTAGAAAATACAAACGAGCTGACTATTTGGGAAAAAATTTATATTCAGAAGAACAGAAACAGAGTTATGAATTTTGATATTCCGATGGAGGGTGACCTTGTTTGGAGGTTCTTTGGCCAACCACAGGATGGAGCTGACATCGACATCCAGGTGGTGCAACATAATGCAACATAAATAAAACCAGTCTGGGAAAGCTGAAGATAAAACAGAGAATTGTTTTGAAACATGTCCAAGAACAAATCAACATTAATATTGAGGTAAGATGTCCAGACCAAAAATAATATATTAAAATTAATTTCGTACAAAAATAACTCCTTAGAAATATTAAAAATGGTGAAATTGAAAAATCGGCAATTGTAGCTCAAATTTGCTAGAAAATCATAAAATCGGAAAAGACACTAAACTTTTGAAATATTTAGAGAAACTTTGGAATTAACAATTTAGGAAAAAATATACATTCAGAAGAATAAATATAAAGCAATGAATTTCGATATCCCCGATGAGAATAATTTAATCTCCAAGTTCATAAAATCTACACCAGATGGGAGTTCAGAAGAAGATGTTAATGATGAAATTTCGACAGTTGGAATTTGACTGAAGATGGAAGTAATACTATACTTTTGAAACCGGTATCGTGAAGACATGCAACTTTGTGAGGTGACATGTTAAAACATTTTCTCCAAATCATTTATTAATAAGTTTACTTTACTTTGTTAAGTAACCCTAGTATTTTTCTATACTCATACTGATCCATTATTTATTGTAGCAGATAAATAATCTTCCACATATACAGCCTTTTGGAACTGGTAAACTCAATTAAGTTTTTTTTTTCTAAAATAAATCAATGAAGTAAATTCATGAGAACAATTTCAGTTGATTTTACCATCATCATCAAAGTTTGTTCCAAGAATATATAGTGACCAAAAAGTCACCAGCACCAGGTTTCCCATTTGCTCTGTTGTAAGAGGCATCTGTATAAACATATAACCAGTAGTTTTTAGGATAGCTTGTAAAGTTTGCAATTTGTTTAAGTTCTTTGATTAAGGTAGAATTTTTTATCACTCACCTCATATTGTTCTTCTTATTTGACTATAAACTAGTTTCGGAACATAGTTTCTGTTCCATCCTCAGTATCATCACAACCGTTGTTCTGTCGTCTTGAAGAGCTGTCGTGTTTCCTATTTAGACTTGATATGTCTTACAATTACTTATTTTAGGAATTCTCACTATGAGGTATATTCATTAAGGTAGAATTTTTTATCACTCACCTCATATTGTTCTTCTTATTTGACTATAAACTAGTTTCGGAACATAGTTTCTGTTCCATCCTCAGTAAACACGACAGTTCTTCAAGACGACAGAACAACGGTCATGACGATACTGAGGATGGAACAGAAACTATGTTCCGAAACTAGTTTATAGTCAAATAAGAAGAACAATATGAGGCGAGTGATAAAAAATTCTACCTTAATGAATATACCTCATAGTGAGAATTCCTAAAATAAGTAAGTTCTTTGACATTATACTCAGACTTTTTATCTTTAATAAGGTTAACAGAGACATATTCTGATAATCTAATGGTTTAATGATTATATGGGACTCAGGTTAGGGACCTTGTAAGGGATGCAAGGGAAAACTTACCCACTGTAGTCCACTTCTAAGCTAATTTGTACTATACCTACATTTATACAGGGTGCTGTAAAATTCCCCTTATAAACTTCTAGGACTTATAGAGGGGACTGTGTTGATAATATTTAGAATTGGAAACCATGTCCAGAAATTTACCAATTCTGTGCTACAGCCGTTTGAAAACAAGCATTGCCAGAATGTACGTCACATGTCTCAACAAGTAATAGCTTTGTGATTCGTCTAAATCGAAAATTTCCCTATCGAGTATTCCAAGTCTTGGTGCTTTTTCAAAGAATGTCAAAATTTTTCCAAATTTTGAAAATTGCAAAAATTGATTGTGGAGGGTGTATCCGGGATTATTAATGCAAGTCATGATTCGTTTCCATTTTGTTTCTTTGGTTATTAATGAGGTGAATTGTAAAACAAGTGATGTACTGTGTCACACCTCATAATAAATTACTTGTTAAAAGTGGTTGCGTTAAAAGTGGTAGCACGGAAATGGTAAGTTTCCGGACATGATTTCCAATTCTAAACATTATCAACTCAGTCCCCTCTACAAGTCCTAGAAGTTTGTGAGGGAAATTTTAGAACACCTGTATATGATCGAACAGGAAGTCTCTGTACTATTAATCATATAAAAAAATTGACTAACTAATATGGTATTAATTGTAATATCTCAGGACAATTATTTTCCCTTTCATCTCAATTATATGAAGAGATGATCAATAATATTTTTATTTACATTTATATATATATATGGTATAAGAAAAATAAATGCCTGGACGATATATATAACTTCAATATTATAACAACTGAAGCAGTTAGAAAATTTATTATTGTGAGTCCATGTCTCATGATCATTGCTCATAATTATTCATAGGTTAAATATGGGAAATAACATTATGAGGTTCATAATTCATGAATTATGTTATTCAAATATATGCTGTATTTATCATAATTATTTTTTGGAGACATATGCCATTTCTGCTCTGACATTTTGCCAAATGTTATTGAAAAGCTACCAGATGTCACCATCAGAGTTCATTAGCTATCGATTTTAGAATATCTGGTTATCGATATCGATAATCTAATAGTGGTTATCGATATTGTTAACACAATTATGATAATATATTATCGTTTAATATATTATAATTTAAAATCGTTCTCTATGTTTAAAATGCTTTGGGCACAGGAAGATGTTTTATTACATTATAAACCTGTTTATAAATATAAATATTATCGATTAAATGAATGAATAATAATCGATCCTTTTTCTAAAGTGGAATAAAGTGGATAGCGGGAAAATACGGTTTTTTGATATTTAGTTGTGTTTGAAGTAAATGTGTTAAAGATAATTCGAAACTATGATTTGCTTCTTCTCTTCTACCTCTTGGACTGTTTCCTCATCAAGAGATTCCATTATAATAAGACAGCCAACCAATATTTCTTACCACGATTTGTAAAAAGTGTAAATGCGGTCTTTTTTTTACGGGGTTTTGTTTTTTAAAACTACTACACACTAACCATTCAATTAAACGCCCAGCTTGGCGATTTCGGGATCGGTCTTGAATATAAAATGCATTATAAGATTGATAGTTTTGGAGTAGAGCATCCGCGGTTTGTTCGTAGACAAGATAGATGGAATTTTGGGCTGAGGAAAATTAGAAGGCGCAACTTAATTTATGGGTTCAGCGACCGAAGTTACGCACATTACAATGGTAAGTTTCGTAATTTTTTTGCAATATAGTTATGTGAGATTGAAATTTGACTCTTTCCTTATTTTTATCTACATAAGTTATTTTTTTCCTATGTAAAATACTTGTAAAAGAAGACTACATATCAGTGAACTACACGGTCTTTATAGGAACCCAGATATAACAAGAACAGTTAAGTCTCATAGACTGCGATGGGCAGGACATATGGCACGAATGGGGAATGAAAGACGTGCATGGAAGCTTCTTGTAGGAAAACCAGAGGGAAAACGCCCAGTTGGTAGACCAAAAATGAGGTGGGAGAATAACATTAACTATAATTTGAGGGAAATAGATTATATAGGGAATGATTGGAAAACATTAGCTCAGGATAGAGTTGTATGGAGAGCTTATGTCCGTGCGATCATGAACCTATGGGTTTGATAGTGCCATTGAGTTAGTTAAAATACTTGTAAAAAGGCTCAAGTTTAGAATTCCTTTATCTATGATTTTCCATACTACTTAATGGCTTCTTATAATATTGTTGTTCTACTTTTTCCGTCTACACTAACATTTTGTAGTTTTTAAACATTATTCAATGATACTTATAACATTTTAAAAATAATTATTAAATATTAATCTGTATACATTGATTTCTTCAAAGTTCTGCAGAATCGTTGTGCACATGTGCCAATGCTTAAAGAAAGTTCCACTATATGGTGGATATATCAGTGAATTCAGAATGTCCAACATTCAAAAATATATTATAATAAATGGATGTTCACTCAATTCATTTTGTTAGGTTCCGATAGGACAAGTTTGTATAGATCAGATTAGGGGTTATTTTTAACCAGCCTACTGACCGCCAATATCAATTGTGGGTTCACTGAATTCATTCTAGGGGGGAAAAAAAATCTTTCATCCTAAATTTTCCAAGAACTTTCTTCTTAATGAACACAGAATTCCTTTTTCAAACTATGTTGAATTAAAAAAAAAATAAAATTAATAAAGTATGAAAGAGAAGCATTTTCTGTCATCAATTTTTTTTTCGAAATGTATGTTGCATTTCACTAGAATTTTGTATTTTTTAAAACATTTTTCATTACAATTGAAGAGAAAAATTATATGCTCAGACCGGATTTTGAACCCATTTTTTATTATATTAATTAAAAATACAGTTGAAACAAAAATTATTATTTAATTTGAATTGCCTTTTTATATCCTTTTTTTCAGTTGTTAGGTCTTTTTAGGATAAGCATCTTTAAGTCTTTTTTGGACATTTATAGGCCCTCTACTTCTGAGCCCTAAATATCAGTATATTCTCACCTATGGAAGTGAAATATGGACAAGAAAGTTGAAATGATGGTTGGTGTATTTGGAGTAGTGCAAGACAACTCTAATTGGAGAAATAGATACAATAATTATGAGTTGTGTGAAAAGTATGGGAGTGCTGACATGGTTTCTCATATTTAGTTGGGAAAACTGGAATGGGTTGATCACATCTATACACAGGATACCAAAGAGGTTATCCGTCCATACGTAGTAATTCTGCCTTAAGACAGGTCCTTCATTGCAATCATAGCAATTTCATGCTATGCTTGCAGCTTTACTAGGAAGTTGTAGGTGTGGTAGCTTCCTGTTGCTTTCCACACTGGTGAAGGATTATGATGATGATGATGGCCATATGATTTTGCGGACCGTTTGGACCTTAAAGTTTTCCTGACATTTGTCTTACAGGTGAGGAAAAACCCCAATAAAAACCTCACCCAGAAAAACTGCCCCAACTGGGGACCGAAACCGGGCCCGCTGCGTGACAAGGCAGCATGCTACCTCAAGACCACAGCGGTGGACAAAAAGGTTATGAAAGGAAAAATATTTTGGTAAAAGATCAGTTGGAAGACCTAAGGATAGATGAACTGATGCAATAACAACTGACTCTAGATAACTATTTATCTTGGCAGCTTGGAAAAGAAAAGCACTAGACAATGGAGGAAGAAGGAGGGTAACACCCTGACATTGGTTTATGATGCCATTGTAATAGAAGAAGAAGACAATTAATTGATTGATTGATTATTTATTTTAAAAAAATAATACTTTATTTAACAATTATCACAATTTACATTAATTCTAGTGTGAAATTATTTTAAAGTTATAAAATTGCCTTATTAACTAACATGTCTTTGTAACAATTATTGTAAGTAATGCCACGAGTGATTTCTAAATTATCTAGAGAATTTGGAAATCAAGAGTGGCATTTGTTAGGACTATTTAATGAATAAAATTAAGCTGTTTACTCACAAATCATTATTTAAATATAGTTATTTTTAAATATTTATATATTTAATGTAAATGGCGATGTTTGAAAACAAATGAGTAACATTTGTTACGTTTCATTTGTTGGTCACTGCAACCAGATCGTATTATTTATTGCCAAAGGATCGCTATATTGTAAGAATGCACCCTTGTGGAGAAAAAATTAAACACATCAAACTATATTAATTAATTTCTGATGTCCTATGATGTAAATATGTCAATTATATTTTTCTAGATCGTTGCTACTCATGGCGCGCAGGCCTAGAAGGCCCTTAGCCTACCAGCTGGCTGCTGGCCTCACATCCACACGTGTGAATCACAGAGATAGACGATAATCAAGCCAGTGTAGGGGTGACATGTGGTCAGCATGTCAAGTCCCCCAGCTGTTATGGCTGGTTTTCTCAACCTGGAACCACTACCTATTGTAGCTACCCAAATGCCTCATGATGCTGGGTGGGCACCGGTCCCATACTGGCCAAAATACCATGAGAAAATTCCTTCCCCATGGAGACTCAAACCAGCATAAGTCCCGTAGCTCTGCGCCAAGGCTTCCTGCCTTAACCACTCAGCTACGGCGCAGGACTTTCTGGAACATTATTACCTGGGAAACAATATGTTTAAGAAAGTGCAAACAGTGGTTTCTTTTTTTTTGGTGGTATAATCAATTGCTACAAATGTTTTTATATTATATTCCGCATGCACTATCTGGTTACATTTGTGCACTATGTATACAATCTGGTAGCCACATGCATTCTAGAATTCTTACATTTTAATATATAAATTGTTATATTCAACATATTTCTTAGAGAGTCAGTTACTGCAAAATAATGGTCTGACCTATTCAGAATGTTAAAAAGGAGGAGTTTGAATTTAAAGTGATAAAATTAAATTGATAAAATCGAGGTGAAAAAGACTATGATTGGTTGTAAATCAAAATTCATTGAAATGTGATTGGTCATTGACTCCCATTTGGGGCATGAGTTAAATAGTTGTATAAAAAAATGCTAGTTCATATATATACAAGTTTTCCTATTAAAATAATAAAATTATGAGTTTCACACAACTGTTTTCACAAAATAAAATACAAGAAAAAGAAAATACAAAAGAGACAGAAAAAATGTTGGACTAAAGGCCATAGGAAGGTATATATATATATGCTCCTTCAATAGTATGTGAACTTCACTGCAGTATTATCAGAATGCTTGGGAGCAGATAAAACAACGCTCCACACAGCAACATTTTACCCCCCTTTTTTTTTAACAATAGGGTTAATACAAGAGTAGTTAAGTAAATATGAAAATAAAACAAGAAGAAAGAAAAGACATTAGCACACACTTCTTGTAATGAGAGATCTGTGAAGAACGTGCACACATTAAATATCATAGCTTGCGCTTTGAAAGTTGCCTTTATCTTATACATATGTATGTCAGTCATAGTGAGTTTAGAGAAGACTGTGTTTTTGCCTGCTGAATTTTTTTTGTAATTACACTACTCAAAAAAATAGCATAACACTTATTTAAACCAAAGTCACAAAATAAATATTGAAACAATTTAATTTTTGAGAGTCAGATGTTTTGATTTGAAGTATTGTTTAAAACCAGATTGAAGATCTTCTGGGTTTTATTAATTTTTCTCTGAATACGTTGGTGAAGTTCTAAGAGTTGCTGAAACCAAAGTGAGTGCTCATTGAGTTATTTTTTTAAAAACAGGTTTGAAGAATAATCTGTGGTAGAAATTGTTATTTTATGTTCTCTGAAGCTAATACAGAGCAATAACACATCTGAAAGAAACATCAATTGCACGAGCTATTTCATTGATTGAAAATGGCTGTTCCATTCGCCATGTCTATAGGATTCTTGATGTCAGCCCTTCCATCATCCACAGGCTCTGGAGGCGATATAGAGAGACACATGGATACAAGAGGCGGCCCGGACAAGGCTGTAAGAAGAAGTCTACAGAGGTGCAGGATAGATTTCTTGTCCTATCAGCTTTGTGCAGATGAATATCTACAGAATAATTTATGAACAGCAATTGGGGTGGTAATTTTTGATCAGACTGTAAGAAATAGACTGAGAAATGCAAAGTTGAGGTCTAGAATCCCCTTTAAAGCCCCTCCTTTAACACATCAGTAGAAAGAAGCCTGGCAGCTCCACCAATGAAATTTACCTTCTAAATGTATATGTATATACATATACAAACACAAATATACCGTCAAACACAAGAAATACACAAAACTAATTCTTCATCTTTATAGATTACAAGAAGGCTTTCGATCTCTTAGACAGCTGATAATAAGTAGAATAGAAGAAGCAGCAGGGAGAAACCAAATAACCAGATTAATTGAGAACATCCTATCCAGAAACCAAGTGCAGATAGACGATGGAGTTTCAAAAACTGAGCAGGTAGATCAGACAAACGGCATACTCCAAGGTGATCTGTTGAGCCCCCTTCTTTTCATAATAGCAACAGCAAACATACCCGCAGAGATAGAAACAGAAAAATCCAAATCTTGCATATGCTGATGACATGGTGATCACATCCCAAGACATTGTAAAAGCTCAAACAGCATTCGACAAACTCATAGCATGGGCCAAAAAAAAAGACCTACAAAATAAATAAAAAGAAAACAATAAAATGACCTTCAGGAATGGAGGAAAATTTGCAGCGAATGACTGCATTCGGTATAAGGGAGAAATGTAAACCAATTCAAATATCTAGGGATCATGCTGTAGAGCCGAGGGGACACCTTCGATAAGCACATCAAAGAATGCGCTTTAGCAGCCAGAATAGCAACGGACAGTATTAAAAACCTGAGTAAACTATCCCTGGAGACAGCAATGACCATCTGCTTAAAAATCACACCAATCATGACCTATAAACTAGAAGTGATTTGGAAGAACCTAAATAAGGCAAACCTAGAGGAAATAGAGAAAGCCAAACCACACTTTTTAAAGACAGCAATAAGTATATCAAAATACACACCTTCACGCCTAACATACATACTGACAGAGGAACCCTTCTTCATAGAAAAGCTCCACCTGGACCTTCTCGTACTGACAACAGATGCCTACAATTAACTACTGAGGGAACTCAACGAGAAGAGAGAACAGATATGGCCTGAGTTCTATGCAACGGATGCAATAATCTACAGGGAATGGACAGTAGCCAGATATGACCTCAGACACACCGTGACAAGAGTTGCGGTTCATGGTTTCCACCACTGGATATGCACAACAGTAAAACGCCATAACCCGGAAGAAAAGTGTAAGTACAAACTATGTGGATCACACTGCAACCAATATCACCTATTACAGTGTAAAACATAGGAACCTCCATAACAGACTTCTGTAAAACATGAAAACAATTCTTTCTACATGACCATGGGCTGCAATAATATCTATTATTAAATGTATATGTATATAGTTGTTACTGTACTTGCCTTAGGTTCTGAGGTTTATAGGATCAAACACAGTCACAGTTTGTGGATTTTTAAGATGTAAAAATCCTGAGCATGGCTTCTTTTAGAAGGGTAGAGACGTGTTTCCCATGTTTAGATTTAATGGAATGTAAAAGAATCCCAGATATGAAATAAGAGGCTGAGGAAAATTTGTCTCTCACATGCAGATTTGAATTGTGATGGTAATGACTTAGGGTCGAATTTATAAACGCATTAGACAGTAAAAGGCGTTCTCAGCTGAGAAAGTTTTATCCAAATACATTTTTCTTACTCATAAATCTATTCATGCGATAATAATTGTAAGCTACCTGATGAGGTACTTAAGATCATAGCTCAAGATAGAAACTTATCGTGAAAATCCCGAAGGGAACCGATGGTAACTGATGTAGTTTGAAACCTTTGCAGCTTTATCCAAGATGTTGGACCTTGAAGACTTCGATCATGTTTCTGGTATACGCGGAGAAGAGGAATTTGATAGAGTCTACCAAAGAATTCAACTGGAAGAACAGGAGAATCGGCATAATATTGCGCGATGCAGACGTCGTTGTATACGGTATTATTTGCAGGACGCAAGCGTAAATGCGTTCCTCTATAGCAGACAAAAATAACGGAAGTGGTTTTATCGCTGAGAATTCTGGGTAATTTGTTGCCAATATTACGAAAACGTCAACTTTCATGCATGACCGGTAAGTCGGCTGTTAATTCGATCTCAGCAATTGCTCACGGTGAGTCAGCTCACCAATGATTGGAAGTAATTTGAGTAGAGACTAATGTATTTGCATGCGGCCCAAGCTATCAAGGAGTCTCATTAAATAAAATACAAAATAACTGACTTCTGATGGACTAATGGTTACATGCTTATCTCTAGTTCTGAAGTCAGCTAGAGTCAATGATTTTTTAAGAGCATAAAAATTCTGAGTATGGCTTCCTTCGGAAGGAAGTAAAGCAATGGATTTATGGCACATTTGCCACATTCAAAGGAAAATAATTCCTCTCATGTCTTATCTCACTAATTTTGTGAATTGAATTTTGGTTCAGTCTGTATTTATAGTTGTTTGCAATTACTGTTTGTGAGAACCATCCCCTGTCCTGCTGATTCTCCTGCTCACAATGTCTTGAGGCATTGTCTTGAGGTTGTATGCCCAGCCCATGTAAGCACACAGATCTATGAATGCTGTAGTAGAGTTGAACCCATAGTTTCCGAGCTCACCGGCCTTGTAGTCGTGTGGGAATGTGTGGTGGTAGTTGTGGAAACCTTCCCCTGCTGTTATTGTTGATACAAATAAATTCTCTGTTGGGTTTATGTACCTGAAAATTCACAAGTTTCTGCATATGTTTGTTGAAATTAACTTTTAATCCTAATTTATGCAGCTGGAGCTGCTCTTTATTGTGCATTTATATGTCACTCATTTGTCTCATTATGATGCAGAAATTTGAGACTTTCCAACATATTAATACATTTAAAAATGTAATATTCTGATTCTTTTTCTGCATCAACTGACCATATTGCACAACAGTCTAGAAGTTATATTTTAAAAAGAAATATTATGTTCAAACCAGGAATCGAACCCTGGACCTCTGACTCTGTATTCTGGTTACTGCACTGACGTACAGAGTCAGAGATCTGGGGTTCGAATATAATTTTTCTTTCTAAAATAAAACTATATCCAATTCTGGAACATGTTAATTTAAAATATAACATCAAAATATGTAGCTTTAACCGCTTAAAAATTAATGTTTAAATTCTCAATAATAGATACTTCGAAAAGAAGTCATCAGATGCGTTGTTGATAGCGATGGCTATCAACCTTTGGATGAAAGGAGAATTAATTGAGTAAGTAGAAAAAATTTGACTTTCCTATCGGAAGTTCGATTGGCATAATGGTTACCACACTGATGTACAGAGTCAGAGGTCTGAGGTTCAATTCCTGGTTCAAACGTAATTTTTCTTTCTAAACTAAAACTATATCCAATTCTGGAACATATTAATTTAAAATATAACATCAAAAAAGGACTAGAAGTCCCTTGGCCTAACAGCCAGCTGGTGACCTCAAATCTTTGTCTTTTATTTACATTGGACAATCATCCAGCTAGTATAGGAGTGACATGTGGTCAGCATGTTGGATTCCCCTGCTATTATTATAATTGTTTTTCTCAACTTGAAACTGCTATCTATTGTAGGTACCCATATTCCTTACGATGCTGGATAAGCACCAGTCCCATATAAGCACCAATCTTGAGATTGAAAATTTTAAAATTAAATTTCCAACCGTGTCAGGTATCAAACCACAAAGTAAGGATACTACTATCTATACTAATGTGGTGGACTCAACTTTTATTTAGTTTGTGTGAAAAATATCCTGCTGAAATTTTCAAAATATCCAGAGATAAAATAGTCTCCATTCAGATCTCCGGGTGGGGACTACTTCAGAGAATCCATAGTAAAGGCTTAACCTATGGGTTTGATAGTCCCATTGAGTTAGTTAGTTAGTCCTTTATTCTTGGTTTGAAAATCTGTCACTTGACTGTAGATTGAATTGTGAAGATTCCTAAAAGATAAATGAAGAATGGTTGTATATCATCAGAGAAAAAGGATCTGTATCCTACTTGAAAACATATGATACTGACTTGTCGTAAGGTTTGGATCCCCAGAGATGAGCCACACTGTTGACACACCATGTACCATTCACAATTATAATCCAGCGCATCATTGTTATGTACCAGGCTGTCCAGGGTTCAACTCCCCACAGGTAGATGGGTAACAATGTAGGCAGGATGAATGTCAGCAGAGGCATCAAAACTGCATAGTATCTGCGTACAAAGATACATGTGTGTGGAAAGCACTGTAAACTTATTGGACTGGTGCATCTTACATGTATAATGGTTCACTGAACTCACAGCATAAATAACACTGAGCAACAAAACAGAAACTTTTTTTTTGTCTCAGAAAGAAAAATATGTGATTCGGGCAGTATTTTTTCTCCTGAATTCAAATATGATATTGGTTTTTCTCCATCACACAAGATTTCCGAGGAACAGGAATTTATAATTTCAAACACTTTAATATTTTCTACATTCATAACTACATAATATTCGAACATTCAGATTCACCTAAAAGTAAGAAATTATGATTTTCTGCTATATTTCACCTATGGAGCATCCCTCTTGATGGTCCAACAATAATCGGCTAGCATATTAGGATTCCATTTGCCTTGATATCTCTTTTCCATAGCTGAAACCATTTGAGTTAGCTCATTTGGTTTTATTTTACAATGGACAAATGGACGAAAAAACGTTTATTAAAAAAATTATTATTTAAAACTGTGGATGATGGAGAAATTCCGAATACATATTTGAAAACACGATAAAAAACTGCATTAAGTACAACTATTGGTACTCATGAGACAAAAATCATGTTGACCAGTGTAATCCAATTAATTAACAGTTATGAATGTTTCTAATGACAAATAGTTTTCTTGTATTTTTAACTAGTTTTTTTTAAATACCCAACAAATTTGAAACAACAATATATTTTGTTTTACTGTAGAGATCTTGAACAGACAAACTTTACAAGCACTGAGATGTGTCCTCTCTGTGAACTTCTTGGAATCAGTTTGTAGGCTCGTGAAGTAAAGTGATCCCTTGGGGTAGTAGGAGGTTAAGGTTCCCACTTTTTCTAGACAATCAGCACTTGATGTTAGCCCTGTGTGACAGCCGCCTTTACCACCAGAACAAGCATCAGGTACTCATTTCCATTAGAGGTTGAGTCAACTCCAGGGTCATATTGCCACCAGAAAGTTTTGATCAGTTTAAAAATTCTGACCCCACTGAGACTCGAACCCTCGACCTTCCTGTTTGTAGCATTTTGCCTTAACCAACTACACTACGTAGTTGTAGACTTGTACATGAAGCAGAGGCAAGGGGGAAGAGAGCATGTTTCCATGTGTTTTGTCGTTGCTGGAACAACCAGTGGAATAACATGAATTCTGGCAGAAACTGAGTCAATCTGAAAGTCTTGTGTTCTGAATGGAGTAGAAATAAATTTTTCCAATGATATTTGTTTGTTGAGACTTTCAATTTGTTTATTGTCTCTGGACAAATCTTGAAAAACCGTGTAAATGCACTTAAATGTACACATCTTAACAATTCCAAGAGACTTATGTTGGTTTGGTTGAATGGAAACCTTTTGGAGTTCAATGAAACTCACACAAGAGTTAAGCATCAGTTTTATCAATGTTTTTGACCCAGCCAGAGATCAAGAAATTCTCGTTAGCCTTTACCTCCAGTAAAACATAAGTCACAAATAGACCTAGGTTTTTAAGACATTACAAATTGTATCTTCAAGAACCTAAAATAGGCATAGTTATAACATAATGTTGAGTGATTCCGGGTTATGTGGCCGTGGTCCATAGTTGGTGTTGATACCAGACGTTTCGCCCTCAACTGCGGAGGGCATCTTCAGTGGCGAGTGCTTCTAGGCGTGTTTCCTGGTCGGAAGATCTACTTAGAGTGAGCGCTGCGGACGTTGTGGACGTTGTATTAGTGGTGGGAAATATTTCCCTAGATTATACCGAGAGGCTATAGAAATATACAAGCATAAGGGAAATATCAACAGAAAAGAGGAAGGTATCAAACTGGTTAAGGCCTGGTATCATACACTAGAAAATAAATGCATTAACACTAGGGACAACAAGGAGACGACTATTAGCCAATCAGCAAGAGCCACGCCCACTCACCCTGCACCCACCACTAATACAACGTCCACAACGTCCGCAGCGCTCACTCTAAGTTGATCTTCCGACCAGGAAACACGCTTAGAAGCACTCGCCACTGAAGATGCCCTCCGCAGTTGAGGGCGAAACGTCTGGTATCAACACCAACTATGGACCACGGCCACATAACCCGGAATCACTCAACATTATGATTACCGGCCGTGAAAGCCTGCATTCAACTATAGTTATAACATATTTAAATTAATATTGGGAAGTAAACATTATGAGGTTATATCATTAATAGTGAGTGGAGAACATATTTTAATCGACTCACCTCATACATTTTCAAACTTCTTTGATACCGACGGTTTCAGACAATATCATGTCCTTCATCAGTCATGGCATCCACTGATGAAATTCCGTGATTGTTGATTTCTTTAGTGATCCCAACGAAAGATGGCAGCACAAGAGGTGATGTCACTAAAGAAATCAACAATCACGGAATTTCATCAGTGGATGCCATGACTGATGAAGGACATGATATTGTCTGAAACCGTCGGTATCAAAGAAGTTTGAAAATGTATGAGGTGATTCGATTAAAGTTTGTTCTCCACTCACTATTAATAGTTATAACATTTTTAAATAGGTGCTTAAAATCCTGTAATAGATCCTAATATTGTTTTTCTAAAAACTTCAAGTTATGATGTAAAAATACAAAACTGAATAAGAATTAAATACATAACACTATACAGGATGCTCTAAAATTCCCCATACAAACTTCTAGGACTTGTAGAGGGGACTGAGTTGATAATTAGAATTGGAAACTGTGTCCGGAAACTTACCGTTTCTGTGCTACAGCCGTTTGAAAACAAGTAATGCCTGAGCTTACGTCATATAGCTTCGCGATTTGTCTAAAATTTCCCTATGAGTATTCCAAGACTTGGTGTTTTTAAAAATTTTGAGAACTGCAAACATTTTTTGTGGAGGGTGTATCTGGGATGCAAGTCATGATTCAGATTCCATTTTGCTTCTTTGGCTATTAATGAGTTGAATTGTAAAACAAGTTATGTACTGTGTCACGCCTCATAATAAATTACTTGTAAAAGTGGTCGCGTTAAAAACATGTTTTCAAACAGCTGTAGCACGGAAATGGTAAGTTTCTGGACATTATTTCCAATTCTAAATATTGTCAACTCAGTCTCCTCTACAAGTCCTGGAAGTTTGTAAGGGAATTTTAGAGCACTCCATATAAACCAATGTCATATTAGCATACTTTTCAATATTATTTTTTCTTCGGTATTCTCTTTTTAAAATTTGAAAAACACAGTATAAAGAAGAAAATAGAATGCTTCTAAAATCCTCACAGTTGTATGTTTATTGTAGTGAGACATGAGTGGAAGTTAAGAATTGTTTAAACATGTGTTAATGATTTAAAATTTTGATTGATGTTATTTTGAATATAAACAGGCATGACAGTATAGGCATGAAGAGTGTGTAAAATTCAGAAAATACACATATCATCCATTAAAACACCACAAGTTTCAAAAATTTTTTAAAGATTTCAACATAAGGTTAGCACCCAAAAATGACTGCAGCATCACTAGACTGATTTAGACCTAATAAGAATGAGAAAATAAAAGAAGAAAACAAATCAGAGATTTATCAAATTAAATGTGAAGAATGTGAGAAATTCTACATAGGAAAAAGTAAGAGAAATTTGAAAACTAGAGTGAAAGAACATCTCAGGAACGTCAAGAAAGGGAAAGTAGAAAAATCTGCAGTGGCTGCCCATGCATGGTCTGAAAAACATCTTATCGAGAAAGAAGCTAAAATATTAAAACAAATAGAAAAACCAAAAGAACTTACTGTTTGGGAAAAGATCTACATTCAAAAGAGCGAAAAGAAGAAATTGATGAACTTTGAAATTCCCGGTGAGAATGACCTGGTTTCGAGGTTTTTCAGTCAGCCAATGGAAGGAACGAAGGACAGCTCTTCAAGACGACAGAACAACAGTCATGACGATACTGAGGATGGAACAGAAACTATGTTCCGAAACTAGTTTATAGTCAAATAAGAAGAACAATATGAGGTGAGTGATAAAAATTCTACCTTAATGAAGAGTGTGCTTTGTTGAGTATGTTTCTTATAAAGCCAAAAGAAAACAAGATGAACAACACAGAATGTGGCTGGGTTTGCGGCTACTGTGTTGCCTACCAACTCTAAAGCTGACAAGGGGACGAAGACTGAGTCCCTTAACCTCTAAAAATGTGTAAGTAATGCCGAAGCAATTACTACTGGTATGTTTAATAGATGTAAACACTGATAATCCTTCGCCTCATGGCTGTGACTGGTAGCTATGTGTTGTGCTCCGTGCTGCTATTGGCTCCTTGTACAGTATGATCAGTATAGCACTGGACAGCAGATGCGGGGATTTCACTATACACTGCTGACGTACTTGCAGCGGGGAATGGACAGCTATGATCGCGGTGATACAACCACACACATTTTCGTAACTATTTTATAAATTTACATACTTTTCAACTTTATTGAAGCAGATGCTGGAATTGTTCACCTTCATTGTCCATACATTTTGACACCTCTTTATAAAATTTGTTACCCTCAGGGGTCCCCATCTAGGGGATATGTGGATGGCGACCACAAGGTGCCCAAGCTGAGCAAAACATTGCTTCCACTTACTTGTGTTTTGCTCCTTACTTTTATCTTCAACCAATCTGGTATTTCTTCCTTTTCTAGTACCAGATCCCTTTTTTTTTACTTTCCTGTCCAGTCTCCCTTGCCTGACCTCTTGTTTTCTTCAACCCCGATGGCATTAGAGCATTCGAGGCCAAAGGGTTCATTTCTGTCTTTCCTATATCTCTTTATTTTAACCTCATGGACACTCACCTTCAATGTCCACATAAGCTGCATGTTCAAATGCAGTCCCATTGCAACTTGTAGCATAAGTATGCAATGGATTCGTGTGTTCAGCTAAGGCTGGATACACGTAATGAAGAAGTATTATAAAATTTGTTGTACCGATTATGGACTGTTGAAGGTGACGGAATTTTTACACCAGGGAATCGTGTATAAAAAGTCTTCGTACTTGGCTGGCAGACTGAGTTAACAAATATTGATTATAAATAAATACACATTGTTCAGTAGAAAAATGATTAGCCATTATACAGTTTACGCTTTACACTCATACACACATCATTCAGTGTACACTTCAGTGTACACTTCAGTGTACAAATTTTAAAATTGAAATAACTTATACACATGTCAGTCAGTTTACATTATACACATGTCATTCAGTTCACAAGGAAAAGCAACTGAGCACCTTATCTACTTGAAGTACACTATCTGACTGTGACTGTGAATGCATGGGATGTACTCGTATACTGCTGAGTCAGCGCACATTTCAAGTCCCATGTCTATACGTGTCAGCCTTCTTCATCGCACAGCACAAACCCCGTGTCTGCTGTCCAATACTATACTGATCTTACTGTACCTAGTAAGGTATATGTATGTTTTAGAATTAGAATTAGCCCATAATCATCCTATTTCAGGCAAGGGCCTCCTGAGACTGCAGGGTGGCTTATGTTATATCTCCGGGTTAGCCAATCCCTTGGGACTATCACTTAACATTTATATGGATTGCTTCCATCTTTGTCTGTCTTGTACTATTCTAGTCCACAGTTTCCTATATGACACTTAAACACTTCACTCCAATGCCTTTTTTGTCTTCCCACTTTCCTTTTCCCTAGTAGTCACTGTATAAGTCCACTTTTTAGGATCCATTAGGAGCACATGACCCCCCCCCCATTTCCATTTCAACCCCATTGCTGATGTTGCTACATATTTTAGCCTCGTTATCTTGCAGATGTCCTCGTTCCTGAAGCGGTCCCTTCTTGTGATATTTAATAGCTTCTGCTCCATTTTTCTTTGGCAAATCTCTAGCATGGATGTTCCTTTTTTTGTTAATGACCATGTCTGTGAGCAGTAAGTTAATACGAGTAGTACACACATGTCCATGACTGCTTTTTTAATTTTTAGGCTGATGTCTTTTTTCTAATAATATAAACTTTAGAGCCCAGAATTTTTTCCATGCTTGTGTGATTCTCCTTTCTATTCCATTTAGAGTTTGGATATGTATGTACATTATATTAATTTTCGTAAAATCGGAGTTTTATTATGTTTTAAAATTAGTACTTTTATATACTTTTGACTGATAATGTTAATTTTATTATACAATCATTAATTGATTGTTGTTTAATAACGTATGTTCGATGGGCCAATCAGTACTCGAATTGAGCTCTACTGTGACTGGCTATGCTATGTGGCGGTCGATGTGTCCACTCTAGACGTTTCTTATAAATAAACCTATTAAGCATTTTTAAACTGAACATTTTAAAAATATGGTTTGTGAAAAGTGATAAATATATGGAAATAATTACTTATTGAAATTTATATTTTCCAATTTGTGTATAACTGTGTGGCATAAGTATAAATATTTAACCTCGCTTCTACTACCGTTATATTGTTGCTTACTACTTTGATTGGAAAGCATAGATTGTTCAAATTGTGACATCTTTATCCGGGCCCATAGAGGCAAAAAGGAATTCAACTTTCTTTACTAAATTCTCCCAATATGTAATGTTTTCTGAGTCATAAAATACAATCGTGGAAGCTTTGGGATAAAGTAACTAACACACGCTTGAGCAAGCTTTTGGAATTTGACTTTGATATCTGACTTATGCTAACTACTGAATGAATAGGCATAAGTAAAAAGCACAACTAAAACTTTTAATGCGAGTCTAAATATAGTCAGATATAATATAAAGATAAATTATTCGATTTACAAAGAAAAGAAATCATAATAGATCATCTATACAAAAAGAAAATATGATATAAATCAACATACATACATACATTATCACTCACTCTAGTCCAGCCTCAGGTTGGGGGAAATACTGTCCTAGCGTCCCCACCCTGGCTTACTGGACTAAACAAACAAAACCAGCTCTCCTGAGCTGCTCTGACCAGACTCCAATGATGACTAAGTAGATGATGATTCGATGTTACAAAACACAGCTATTTATGAGAATTCACAGGGAGAGGGGGGAGTGTGCGATAGCACAGGGTGCGCACTAGGAAGGGAAGGGATAGATAGGACAGCATTTGGCACTGTTCATAAAGATGACACTCGAGATGGAGATGCCATGATGTATAGTTTGCACAGTAAGACGTAATTCCTGTACTGAAATGTCCATTTCGGTACAACTGTAACCTTTGTTATGTTGTAAAAACATGATTTATTAAAAACAATTATTGTTATAATTTTGTTAGTATTATATTAAGTGCAATAATGTGTGCACTCACCTGCGTTGCCACATTACAATAGGATCAGCTTCCAGATCTCTGAGATATATAGTACTGCCCTTTTTGAAGACATCCGGATGTTTTCTGATCATCAGCCAGCCCATGTGACAGAAGAAGAAACCTCTCTTAGCATTGTGTGGGTCTGCATCTGTCTCAGTATACTTGTGGTGCACCCTGTGGTCACGAACCCACTCATAGATGTGATTCTAAAATCATACACAAACATTACATCCCAATACTTCCAGATAAGTTATTTTGTGCAGGGAGATGTTAGTCTGTGACCTGATACTTAACATTCCGTCGGGCGCATCTGATCTGAGAGGCACAGGTTATCAATTTTGTCCCATTCACTGCCATCAGACGGCGTTGACGACTGGGCATCTGAGTAGCTGTTTCTTTTTCCGATTGAAGGTCTTTCCACTTTTCAGCGGTTGCCCTTTTATCAGCCGGCTGCTGGCCCTTCACATCCACATGTGTCAATCACAGAGGTAGATGATCAACAGCCAATGTAGGGGTGACATGTGGTTAGCATGTCGAGTCCCCCAGCCATTATAGCTGGTTCCTCAACCTGGAACCGCTACTTATTGTAGCTACCCAATTGCCTCACGATGCTGGGTGGGCACCGGTCCCATACTGGCCGAAATACCATGAGAAAATTTCTTCCCCCATGGAGACTCGAACCAGCACAAGTCCCGTAGCTCTGCACCAAGGCTTCCTACCTTAACTGCTCGGCTACGGCGTGGTTTCTTTTTACCTGCTGTAAACAACCATCCCACTCAGTTTGCTCTCGACCGTTACCACGGTGGGTTGTAAATATTTTGTTCAGAGAAGCTCATTGCACCCAAAGTTGTTACATTATTGAAGATGTGTATTTTGAAAATATTTGGAAAAGGAAAATTATTTATTTAACTTATTTAGACTAAATAATGTTATATTCTTGAATAATTTTGCTAAAAAATAGGCTAAATGTTGATAATGTGAACTATTTTCATGTTAAAGCACGATTTTAATATCATAATAAATATGAAAGTTAAAGTTAATAATTTTGTGTTTTAAAATTCTTTTTAATATTTAAATATAACTTAAATAAAGAAAAACATCTAAATAATTTATTGTTTATTAACTTAATATTAAGAAGCTAAAGCTGTTACTATGATTGAAATAAGTATATTAAAGTACACAACTAAATTATTGTAATCAAATGGTAAAGAGAAAATGTATGCCTGAACCGGGAATCGAACCCCCGAACCTTCAGCTTTCCGTGCTGATGCTCTTAACCATTGAGCTAATCCAGGCTTCCTTCCCATCCAAGCATAAATCCTTCCTTTACCTTACTGTCTTGGTCCCTGAATAAAAATGTCTCAGTAACAATTAAAGAAATTGTATTACATAACAGTCTATCTAAATAATGCTTTTAAAATTGTTTTAAGTCATTTTGTCACAATTATAAAGCTTTCTGTTATAACATAATAAGAACACCTGCTTATCTTAATATTTTTTAAATGAAAGTATACTAAACTCTGATTGGATGTTAAAACAATTAACTTTTTGATTTAACAAATCAAATTTAAACATTATATTCCATCCATCCATAGTAATTCTGCCCGAAGGCAGGCCCTTCACTGCAATCATAGCATTTTCATGCTATGCTTGCAGCTTTACTAGGGAATTGTGTAGGTGTGGTAGCTTCCCGTTGCTTTCCACACCGGTGAAGGATGATGGTGATGATGATAATGATAAGAATGATGATGATAAGGATGATGGCCATATGATTTCGGGGACCGTTTGGGCCTAAAAGTTTTCCTGACGTTTGTCTTACAGGTGAGGAAAAATCCCAATAAAAACCTCACCCAGAAAAACTGCCCCGACCAGGGATCAAACCCGGGCCCGCTGCGTGACAAGGCAGCACGCAACCTCGAGACCACAGCGGTGAACAACATTATATTAACCAATAGAATTTAAATATGACATCAGGTGATGTAATAATGTTCTTTAAAATTAAAAGAATTACCTAGTCATTCTGCATATAACTTTCAACAAAGATAGAAGCAAGAAGAGTTCTCAAGATAAAATGTAATATTTAATACAATAATAATTGAGTCAAGAAAAGAAAATAATTTATTTTTTAATAGACGGTAAAGAATAATACCACATACATTTACTTGATCTGCTGGGAAGTCAAGAAGTGAATAAATTTACAATTATTTCTACAAGAAACAGTTTTTAGTCATTTTTAAAGTGTTTTCCTATCCAGTGTACCAACTTCCGACCTTGAGAAGAGATTCCAGCTCTACCAAAAATAAAACCCAACCTGAACCAGTAATTCTTTTTGGGACACCAATCCTTCAAAATGTTACTACAACATCGGGCATGAAGAGAGTTAGCTGCTTCAAAACATCTCCACAACATGGGAAAAGAATTACTTCTTCAATGTATATTTGAACTGAACCTAACTTGTTACTTTTATAGCATGTTGTTTGGAGGCTTGTCACAAATGTTTTTAATCAATATTATGTCCAATAATAAGTTTTCTAGCAGAAAAATTTGAATATTTTATCCTTTGGACACCCCTAACAATAACATTTCTTCGACTTCCCATTGTTCAGATTGGCAAACAGTGTGTTAAATAATTTTTTAAGCATGTGCTGATCAGGTACATTGCTCCCAAACTCGAAGGTCAGAATATTGCGCCCGATGGAAGGTTAAACTAGATACTGTAGCAATTGTTACCTGGAAAGCCATGGTCTGGAAGATGCAGAGCAGAAACCTCACGGCCCAGTTAGCTTTGTAAGTTCTGTGAGCCCAAAGTCTGTGAGCTCCTGCTGTAACCCCTATAGCGCTGGTGTACATAGTCACAAGTACTGTAACACACACATATTTTTTAATGATTCAGACATTGAATTGTCCAAAGAAGCATTTCATTCAGACCATAAGAGTTCTTCTAAGATTAACACATGGAAGGATGATGATAATGATAGATAAAACTACACTTGTATTGTAAACATACTCACTAAAAGCAACATGAGGCGCAGTGGCTGCGGTGACAAACAGGTATAGCCCATAGATGGCAGCTATGTGTGCATAGGCCAGGAATATTATATTTCTCCAGACATATTGCTTCACATATGTTGTGCTTTTGTTGTGTGAGGTAGTCAGTACTGTCATTGTCTGCATGCATAACAAACATCTTCATTAAATATATTTCAATTTAACATATTATATTCTCTCACCACTGATTTCACAGAAAATCAGATTATTTTTTAAGGATCAGTGATAATTTTTTTTTGTATATGTGTGTTGGTTGACTGAAAGACATGCCCTTAATATAATCAGAATAAATAAAATATTATTATTATTATTATTATTATTATTATATGATTACGATTCATAATATTTGAGTGAATTAATAATACTCATATATTTATTAATAGTGAGTGGAGAACATATTTTTAACGACTCACCTCATACAATTTCAAATTTCTTTGATACCAACGGTTTCAGACAAAATCTTGTCCCTCTTCAGTTATGACTTCCACTGATGAGAATTTCATCACTGGAAGTCATGACTGAAGAGGGACAAGATATTGTCTGAAACCGTCGGTGTCAAAGAAATTTTAAATTGTATGAGGTGAGTTGTTAAAAATATGTTCTCCACTCACTATTAATGCTATAACCTCATAATTTTTACTTTCCAACGTTAATTTAAATATAATACTCATATATGATTATTATTATTATTGTTATTATTATGACAAGCCTCATGGGCTAGTGGTCAGAGCTTCTGACTACAGTTCATGGGGTATCGGGTTCAATTCCCAGTTATACCACAAGAATTTATGCTTGAAGGGAATTATTCGTGTGGCTTCCCATGGTCTGGATTTAGGTTAAGTAATGACTCTCCCGGGGCTTCATTATCGTTCATCATCTATCATATCATCAGGGCAACAATTGTAATGTAACTCCATCTTTCAGGCATCCCAACTTAGAAGAGGTTACAATTCCACCATGTCAGGAGAGATTATCAGAAATGTCATAAACACAATCTGGTAACATTGGTAATACATGGTACAGTCATTAAGTTTTGATACTGAGCACATAGTGGCGCATAGTGTTAAGGCAAGTTGCCTTGTGCAGAGCTATGGGTCTTGCACTAGTTTCAGTCTCCATGGGAAAGAAATTTTCTCGTGGAATTTCAGCCAATATGGAACCGATGCCCACTCAACATCGTGAGGCATTTGGGTAGCTACAATAAGTAGTGGCTCCAGATTGAAAAAACAGCTATAACGACTGGGGGACCTGACATGCAGACCACATGTCACCCTTATACGCTAGCTGAAAAATTGTCTACCTCTCTGATTAACACATATGGATGTGAGGCCAGCTGATAGGCCAAGGGATTTTCTAGGCATTGTACCATGGATTTGTTTTTGTTGTTAAAATTCTAACTCTGTTTTCAAATCTACATTTCATAAAATCTAAATAATAAATAGAATTCATTTATACTC
Organism: Diploptera punctata; assembly: GCA_030220185.1. Taxonomy (NCBI): domain Eukaryota; kingdom Metazoa; phylum Arthropoda; class Insecta; order Blattodea; family Blaberidae; genus Diploptera; species Diploptera punctata. Next base: position 593,566 of record JASPKZ010003409.1, on the reverse strand, counting down.
ATTTTATACTATTATTGTTACAGTTCTATGGTGCATGGTATAATGGACTTAAGTAAAAAAACCAAACTTTTCAGGACGAGCAAAATAAACTCTAAAAAAGTATGTTTATATATAATATATATTTAGAATATACGTACCAATTTCTAAAACACAGAATATCTAAATTAATATAATGAAGTTAGATTTTTTTTTACATTATGAGGTTTTCTTAATAAGAATCAAATGAATTGTGAATATGGATTGATCACATGGATGGAATGAGTAAGGAGAGATATCCATTGTTAGCCAGGAACTATCAAGCAAGAGGAAGGCGTGATGTTGGAAGACCTAGAAGACGTTGGGCTGATGCAATATGAAGTCGGAACGGGCAATTGCCTAATCCCTGGAGTGATGATGATGATGATGATGATGAATTGTGAATTCTTCTTACCTCATACATCTATGTTTTTTAACACAGAACTGCAGTATTGGGAAACATATCATTCCCATCTGAAAACAGGTGAAGATGGGAATGGTTTGTTTCCCAATACTGCAATTCTGTGTTAAAAAACATAGATGTATGAGGTAACAGAATATCTAGTTGAACATACTTTTTTTTAGAGATCATCTTGAAATTTATTTTGCTTGTCCTGAAAAGTTTGGTTTTTTTGACTTAAGCACCATAGAGTTTTGAATGCAGTTTAACAGATGGAAAATTATAAATACAGCTAAAAAATTGATTAAAGCTGGAAAAAATGTAAATTTTAAAGCCGAAGCGAAGTTTGTGGTGTTGATTATACTCACATTGTGTTGTCTGTGTGTGTGTGTGTGTGTGTACTGTGTGCAGATTTATATAGTTGTACAGTTTTTTTTTTTCCAGGTTAAGGTCTGATACTGATTGACACATTTCTCATATATTTGCATCTGTGTTAATGCCAGCAGGAAGTATCATGTTGAAATATTCACATGATCAGCAGGGATATTAATTTATTATCGTATAATGCTCAATCTCGGAGCTAGGAGGGGAGTTCATGTGCAATTATTTCTAACCAACAGATGACTGAATTAAATTCAAAGTCCCTCCACAATACATACCGTCACTGAGTAATGAAAAACCTCGTAAATCCATAAACCTTGAAAAGTCATATAAATGCACTGAATCGTACACAGTGTAAAATAAATTAGCTCGTAATTTGGACAAAAATAGTAATTCCTTTCTACTATGTGTCACCATCTAGCAGTAGAAATTAAATTTTGTTTCATTTATGTGTAATTTCTGTAATTTTTTTTTCCTCTCCTGTAAAATTTTGGTAATGGATTTAAGAGGTTTTCTTTGTCCAGCAAAGATATGTTTTTTTGTTTATATGTGCTTAACATCTATAGTCATAAAATGTCTATTTAATTATTTAATAATACTATAAAATTCAAGTTATATACCTTGTCTGCAGAAACATCCCATGGTTACAACTTAGTATAGTGCCACAGTCAGTTGTTGGATATATACGAAGCTGGTGTCATTAGAAAAAGAAACTCAAAACTTTTAGTATCTGCTTCAAAGACTCTCGATGTGTGCTCCACATACCATGCTGGAGACACCAGGCTGATATTCCTACTCATACCACACAGGCTCCAAAATATCTATGGGATTAGATTCAATGGCAGCAGTGATACAAAGTCTGAGCTCTTGCAGATTTTGAGGTTGTGTAGGTATATAGACAAGGTTCTTTATGTGACCCCTTAGAAAGAAGTCACAAATGGTTAATTCAGGAGATCTTGGAGGCCAGTGGGAAAAGACATTATCTTGGTTCCCAGCGTACCCAATTCATCTTCCTGCAAATCATTGATTTAAAACATCACATACATCAAGATGCCAGTAAAGAGTGCTCCATATTCCATCCCTAGTAATTCTGCCCAAAGGCATGTCCTTCACTGCAATCTTAGGATTTTCATGCTATGCTTGCAGCTTTACTAGGGAATTGTAGGTGTGGTAGCTTCCCGTTGCTTTCCACACTGGTGAAGGATGATGATGATGATAATGATAAGGATGATGATGGCCATATGATTTTGGGGACCATTTGGGCCTTAAAGGTTTCCTGACATTTGTCTTACAGGTGAGGAAAAACCCCGATAAAAACCTCACCCAGAAAAACTGCCCCAACCGGGGATCGAACCCAGGCCTGCTGCATGACAAGGCAGCACGCTACCTCTAGACCACAGCAATGGACATTTCTCCATATTAAAAGAAATTCATTGCCTTCTTCTACTTCCTCTTCTTCTCTCTGTGGAAAGAGCCGCACAGATGACTGTGTTCTCTTAAAAAAATAAGAAAAAAAGAAACGGGCCAGACACTTTCCATTTCAAAATGGCACAAAACACATTTAGCTTAGAGGAGTCAGGTTCAACCTAAAAATGCAATGTGGATTCTCGCTACCACAATTGTGCTTGTTTACTTTCCCATTGACATGGAACGTTGTGTCATCACTAAACATTAATTTGGATGTAAAGTCTTCATCATCTGCCATTTGCATCAAAAACTTTTCACAGAAAACATTTTGTTTTGCATGGTCATCAGGTTTCAATTTATTAAGTAATTGCAGTTTGTAGGGATGAAATCGCAGAGGAGAATGTAGAATCTTGGAAATGGTGGATTTAGAAATGTTTAACTGCTGGCTAACTTTATGCACAGACTTTCGAGGACTATGTACAAATGCCTCCCACACCTGTTCTACACTTTATGCACTCAAAGATTGTTTCCCTGAAATCCCTTTCCTTTTATCACATATGCATTTAAGCTCTACAAAATCTTGATACCAATTCTTAATCCTTTTGTCTGCAGGTGCCTCGTGTTGAAAATTCTATCTGTATGCACATTGCACCCTAATTATACTCAATGTACTGTGGTATTCTCATATACCCATCAATAGGAACCTCAAACTCGATGCTATTCTTTTTGAAGATGATTTAGCTCTTCTGGCACTTTCTGAAAATGATTTGCAACGATCAATTTAAAATTTACAAAAAGTAGCTGCCAAATTTAATATGGAAATATCAATTAACAAAACTAAAATTATGGCATTTCATGGGAAGGACCCCATACAAAGTAAAATCTGTCTGCAGAATAACATTTTAGAGAGATCTAATCAATTTAAATATCTTGGATATTATCTCTGTATCTGGGATGAAAAGAATATCCCTGAAAAATTGACTAGTTATAATAAAAGTTTGGGAATTATTAATCAAGTTATGAAACCATCCCTTGTACAAAAAAAACACCAGATTACATTTATATAACACTTTGGCTAGACCAGTGTTGATCTATGGTAGTGAAGCATGGACACTAAAAAGACAACATGAAAGCAGAATAACGGCTTGTGAAATGAGATTCATGCACAGAACAGCAGATTACACAAGATGGGATCGGAAAAGGAACACCGATATCTTAAAAAATTGAAGACTATGCCAATTTTGGAATATATTAAACAGTATCAACTAAATTGGAAACACTATCTTGAAAGAATGAGTTCAAATCGGATCCCCAAAGATGTTTATAATTATATACCAAGAGGACGAAGATCTCTGGGTCGTCCTATGAAACGCTGGAGGGAAAATTTTCTATAGGATCGTAACAGGCCTTGGCCTAATACTTGGAAGGAAGAAGAAGAAGTACTATGGTATTCCAATACACACCAACTACATTCCTATGTATTCGCCATTGATATGCATATGCATATTCAATATTACTTACTCTTTTTCACAAGAAATACTGATAGTGTAGAGTTAAATCAGTCCTTATCCCATTGTAGCCAATTTCAGACTTAACCCCCATTACATGGAGCAGCTTCAAATAGTCATAGAATATTTTGTTTTCAGCCAACATTTCTAGCAGAAAATTCAGTAGGTCTAAAGCCATATTTACAAAAAAAAAAGTAAAAAAAACTGAAAGCAAATGATTGTTTTTGTTGTTCTTGTTTAACATAACTATTGGCAAACTTTTAATCCTATATTTGAAGGACTAAGGTTTTTGTATATCATGTAGTGTAAACAATGGCCAATATTTTGTAGAATCTATTGATGCAGAAAATTTTCAATATTTTGGACTCTTCTTTTTTCTAAAAGATTTTCAATTGTTAACCACCTTGAAAAAGTTGCAAAAAATGAGTGTGTTGACCTGTCCTTCGCCTCATTGCAAACAATAAGCACAGGTTAATCACATGTGTGAAATTAGTCATATTACATTGTATACACCTGTATTTGGAACACAATCTTAACATTTAATAATACCTATCTGGATCTAGGGATCAGACATTCTTGGCTGTGCATCCATTTATCACTATCCTGACCTATTATTTTCCAACCATTCCCTGTATAATTTATCTCCCTCAGAATAGAGTTAATATTATTCTCCTCCTCATTCCACTTTTCCTCTGGTTTTCCTACAAGAGGTTTCCATATGTTTCTTAAATTCCCCTTTCGTGGCACATGTCCTGCCTATCAGATGAAACTAAACTATTCTTATTACATCTGGTGTCCCATAAAGATCATGTAGTTTTCTCCAGTCACATGTCTATTTGTCTCTCTTTGATCCAAAAATGCTCCTAAGTTCTTCATTTTCAAATACTCATATCCTTTTCTTCTTTTTTAAAAAAAAATAAGACCATGTTTCACTTCCATATAACTGAAAGAAGCACCATTTTTACACACTTCATATTAGCTTGACCCGTATCTATGTAAAGGAATCTTTGAACACGATCCCCCTTAAAAACATTGGATTGACTTGAAACTTTGTATACTTGTAAAGGACCAATGACAATATAATAATTTCATAATTTTTTTCTAAAATCCTGGCCAGAATCACCAGAAAATAAGAAATAAAAACAGGTACAATAGGTTGCAGACTTATAAACTTTTTAGTCAATCGTTGTAACAGCTCAGTTGGTAGAGCAGTGGACTGTAGTGGTATATAATTTCAGTGATCCATAGGTCACTAGTTCAAATCCGGCCCAGTGGATTTTTTTTTAGAAGAGTATTAAGCAATTACATTCTCATGGGATTCCAGTTTATGACAATCAGTTAAACTAAAAATTTAAAAAATAAATAATAGTTTAAAAAAACTAAAACAACACACTTTATTAGAAAACCGAACTAAAAAATGAAAAATAATTTTAATTTCCAACATGCTTGGGATAAAATTAAAGTGGTCAACAAAAAAATCATCTCCAACACATCAAGAGTAAAACTAGAGTTATCTACAAAAAAAAAATTATCATCAAAAGCATGGGGAGCTTTTTTATGGTTTTTACGTTTTCTTCTTAGAGACTTTACTTTTACCAATATCTGTTTATTATCAAATATATTAATTGATAAAGAGCACCCCACGCTTTTGATGGTCATTTTTTTTGTAGATAACTCTAGTTTTATTCTAGATGTGATGGAGATGATTTTTTTGTTGACCACTTTAATTTTATCCAAAGCATGTTGGAAATTAAAGTTATTTTTCATTTTTTAGTTCAGTTCTCTAATAAAGTGTGTTGTTTTAGTTTTTTTAAACTATTATTTTTATTATACTTTCAGTTAACATTTTGGAGATAATTTGGAATGACAAGAGTCCCCACGATGAAAAATAGCATGTGTTTATAGGATTGAGCCTATATTTAATTCCTTTCTGCATCTTATTCCTGATTGTATCATTTAATAATAATAACAGTAGGAAAAAGAATGATATTAATAATCTTTCCATGTAGAACTGTTGCGGTCTGAATGAAATATTGGTTTTCTTGTGCCATCTCTATCTCAGACAATCCAATGATTTCTTGCCATGTGATTGATTCTGTTTAATGGCTCCAAGGTAATAACAGTATTGTTATTTGAAAATTTTGTTCTTTTAAACTTTTCTTCAATTCATGAAGTTTTTCTGTTCGCAAGAGGAAGTAAAAGCAAACACTTCTAAGTACTTTGCATAGTTCTATATGATCTTATTTGCAATAAAAAGATGTTATACAAATGGGGGCAGCATGCTGCACTATAAATGGTAATAAAGGCAATACACTTACTTTTACTTTTGAGGGTCTCTCCACTTTTCAGCGGTTACCCTGTATTCCCATTTGCCATTCTTGCCGATCACGCCATTCATCCTCCTCCAGACCTCGGTCGTTCATCAATCTATGGATCTCTCCTCTCCAAGTTGTTCTTGGCCTGCCCCGTTTCCTTCTACCAGAAGGTGACCATTCCAAAAGAGTTTTGGACCACCTATCATCCTCCATTCTCCTGACATGGCCATACCACTGAAGAGCTCGTCTTTCGATCCTTTCCACCACTGTCTCCTCCATATCCATCATCTGCCTCACTTCTTCATTTCTTCTTCTTTCCAACCTGGACACCCTGGCACTGTGTCTTATTCCATCCATCTCCACTACCAAGATCTTAGTTTTTTGTCCCTCTACAAAGTCCATCCCTCAGCACCATAAGTCATTATGCTTTCCACAACAGACTTCAAAATCCTCTTCTTCGTGTGGTTTGACAAGGTCCTACTCCACAGTACTCCATTCAACATTTTTATGGCTCTTCGTGCTTGTACTAACCTGCTATCTACTTCAGCTTTACAACTCCCTGATTCATCAATAAGTGATCCCAAATATTTAAATTTTTTAACAGCTCTAATAATTCCTTGGGATAGGGATATATCTCGTCCACTTCCTCCTACTACAAGATATTCAGTTTTTTCCATGTTTACTCTTAATCCTCCTATTTCAAAAGCATTTAGAAGTTTTCTCGTCATGTATTTCACATCCTCACGACTCTGAGCTATCAACACTTGATCATCTGCAAACAATAAGGAATGTATTGTGCCACCTTGGACTGGTACTTCCATGCCTCCACAATATCGATTCCACTGCTCCAATATATGCTGGATGTATATTTTGAACAGAGTAGGGGACATACTACAGCCCTGTCGCAGGCCTTTAGTAGTTCTGAATGGAGAGGATATCATCTTACCCACTTTAACCGAGGCCTGACACTGCTGGTACAACCGTCGGACAAGTGAAATCGTTGGTAAATCGATACACTACAACTCAAAAGTTCATGGTTTTAATTCCAAGTAAGGTAAGGTTTTAAATTAGTCTAATGCTTCTAGCTACATCATTGGATTGACTCAGCCTCTGATTAAAATGAGTACTAGATGCAAATTCTGGGAAGAGCAGCTATCATGCAAGGCTGATATCTCTTGCTGATTGTCTGCATTGGCATACATCTTAAGTCCTGCTACCTCAAGTGTCTCATGAGTCTGTAGTGGGATCACTTTATCTAAATATATGGGAAAATTGGAAGATGGCCATTTGAGGAGAGAAGTAGTTGAGGTATTAGAGAAAAATAAATCTTATTTTATTGTGACATGAACTGTTCTTTATTTTATAACTAATATACAGTAATATTATATAACATCCACCACATTCTTTAAATAATGTTGCCCCATTTGATGGTAACTACATAACTCAAAATTATGTCTCATACCCTTTCAATAAATATTAATTATTTAAAAAATAGGCCACTCGAAATCACAGATGCTTATATAGAGTGGAACAGAACTCTTCCGTCAAACTTTCACATATTATTCAAGGATGTTGGCTAAGTGTTTTCATATAAGGATATGGTCTCCAGTGACTTATTATGAAGTAATTTGTTAGACATGCAATACACCCCTTTGACCGTGATAAATATAGATTCTAATTGATTTCAAAGAAAAAAAGAAAAATTAAAACATAGGCAGCTTAAGTTCTTTCTTCAGGTGATGATTAGTTGATTAATTTTTAATTTTTCAAGGACAGTATCGCAAGAGTTTTAATTTTTCAAGAACAATATCACAAGAGTTTTTCATCTTGTAATTAAATCATGACTAGAGCATAGAGATGGGAGTGAATTATCCAAAAAGATGTAAACTTTAATTCTATTTCAAAAGACACTATTTAGTGACTGCAATTTTTAATAATACATATTAATAAAATAGAAATAAGTTATAATTTAATTATTGTGAAACAGTGTTTTAGTAGAATGGCCTTCGTGTTCTGTAGCTTACAAATCAGAAACATTTGTGAGTCAGGTTAATAATTTCCAAACAATTGTGCATCCATCCATAGTAACTCTGCCCGAGGGCAAGTCTTTCACTGCAATCATAGCATTTTCATGCTATACTTTGCAGCTTTACTAGGGAATTATAGGTGTGGTAACTTCCCGTTGCTTTCCACACCAATGACGGATGATGATGATAATGATAAGGATGGTGATGATAGCCGGGTGATTTTTGAGGACCATTGGACCCTAAGCTTCCTGACATTTGTTTTACAGGTGAGGAAAAACCCCGAAAAAACCTCACCCAGGAGCCTGTCCCGACCGGGAATCGAACCCAGGCCTGCTGAGTGACAAGGCAGCACGCTACCTTGAGACCACAGTGTTGGACAATTGTGCATAATGCCTGACAATTTAATTTTGACAATATTTCAGTGAGTCGACTGTTATTGGTTCAAACCGACATGGGCTGTAAAAATTGGATTGGTCAGTATTCAATGCCTAGTGTATGAACAAAATAATCTTTAACCTACTCACCTCATAGGATTCATGCTTCCATGATACTGCAGTTTCAAACACAGTCGTGTTCATCCTCAGCCATCATGGAAGCATGAATCCAATGAGGTGAGTTGTTTAAACAAAATGTACTCCTTATATTTGAAAAGAAAAATATACGCCTAGACTGGGGTTTGAACCCAGGACCTTTGACTTTCTATGTCAATGCTCTTCCATCTGGGTTCAAACCCCAGTCTAGGCATATATTTTTCTTTTCAAATATAATTTGTCCATCATTAAGATGTTTAAAAACGAATAATATTAACATTAAAATGTACTCCGATGAATTTTAATGATTATACCTCATAATGTTTACTTCCCAACAGTAATTTAATAAAATAATCTTTGTAATCTATCAGAACTCACAGGGCCAGATTTGTATGTAATTTTGTTGTTGTTAAAATATGTGTATCCTTAAAAGAAAGTTTATTATCCTGATTGAGGTCCGACAATTGTATTTTCAAAGTTTTATTGCCATAGCAATACATATTTTTAGAACAGGATACATGAATACAATTATATTTTTGACATTCATATTTTATACTTTTCAGACAATATATAAATAAACATTTTGATACTTTCTCTATAAGTATGTATTTAGTAGTTTCCACACATTACAACACAAAACTTTATTCTGTAGACACGACATTTGATTTTTGTTGATTCCGTTTCTTGTGTCAGGAAGTACAAATATTACATTATACATTCATTTCACCTGTTTGTTAATATTTACATATATATATGAGCATATCTGAGCGTATATTTTCCTCTTCAAATATAATTTACATATATCATTAAATTTCTAATCATCAAACAAAAAATTTGATATTGTCAGTGCATTTCAATAGCAAAGTTGACAACTTCGTTATTGAAACACATTAACAATATTAAAATTTTTGTTTGATGATTGGGATTTTAATAATATTATTTGTAAAAATTATTACCCTGTATTCCCATTCGCCATTCTTGCCGATCATGCCATTCATCCTCCTCCAGACTTCGGTTGTTCATCAATCTATTGATCTCTCCTCTCCAAGTTGTTCTTGGCCTGCCCCGTTTCCTTCTACCAGAAGGTGACCATTCCAAAAGAGTTTTGGGCCACCTATCATCCTCCATTCTCCTGACATGGCCATACCACTGAAGAGCTCGTCTTTCGATCCTTTCCACCACTGTCTCCTCCATATCCATCATCTGCCTCACTTCATTATTTCTTCTTCTTTCCAACCTGGACACCCTGGCACTGCATCTTATTCCATCCATCTCCACTGCCAAGATCTTAGTTTTTTGTCCCTCTACCAAATCCATCCCTTAGCACCATAAGTCATTATGCTTTCCACAACAGACTTCAAAATCCTCTTCTTCGTGTGGTTTGACATGGTCCTACTCCACAGTACTCCATTCAACATTTTTATGGCTCTTCGTGCTTGTACTAACCTGCTATCAACTTCAGCTGTACAGGGTAACCGCTGAAAAGTGGAGAGGCCCTCAAAAGTAAATAATATGTAAAAATTATCATCACCAAAAAGATCATGAATATTAATACAGTAAAACTTGCACAAAGCAAAATCACATGGGACCAATATTTTTTTCCACATTGGACAAAATTCTGCATTATAAAAAAAACTAAAACTTATTAAAAATCTTAGATTATAGAGTACCGTATATGTTTTTTTATGTACCTTGGATTAATTGTAGTTCCGCTGCCATAGAAAAGTGAAGTATAGTATGTATGAGTGACTTCGATGGTAATGCGCGAAAAAACAGTCCCATTTGACTGATACATACGTTGAAGCCATCTTTATTCCATAAATTCAGAATGTTACCTGTGAAAGATTGGCTCAGAACTTAAACTAATTTAAGATTTTACAATGCAAAGGTTATTTGTAAGACAGGTATCTGTATTTTGCATAACGGGTGTGTAGTGAGGCCGAAAGAAAATTTCAGGTACAGGTAGAATCTATACTTCACCCGACAGCAGGAATCATTCCTTATTGTTTTTTTGGCCTAAAGGGAATCCAATGAAGTGGAAACTAATTTATTTTTATCTCTCGCTCTCTGTCTTTTTGCTTTATAACATTTTTTTCCATGAATTGTGTAGAAATATCCTTCCGTTTCCACGTTGGACAGATTCCGTTTAATGCAAAATATATACATGTAAAATTACTATTATTTTGCCAGGACCAATAAATTTGTTCACATTGGACAGATTTCTGCATTATTCACGTTCCGGATTAAACAAGTTTTACTGTATAATGTTTTTTGATGTTTTTATTTAAATTAACATGTTCCAATCTGGGATAGAATTTAATTTAAGAAAAAATGCTTGTTAATATGATGTAATACACTAACTGTAAGTTAGGATTTCTTGTTTATTTCTTTGTATTACCAGTTACAATCAGATGTCTAGAGTATTTGGGTGAGGTCCAATATTCATTTTTCTAGTAATTTAATTGTTTTTCTTTTAATATTTTGAAAATATTTTTTTGTTTTTAGTTTTTTTTTTCAATTTTTTGCACATATAAAAATACATTTTTCTGAAGTTTTTTAGTGCATTACTTCTCATGGTCCAAAGGATGTCCTTAATGTCTAACACATTACTCTTTAATATCACCAGAATTTTTTTCTCGTTTATGAAAACACTCAGCCAACATCCTTGAACAATTTGTGAAAGTTGTTTGTAGAGTTGTGTTCTACACTGTAAGTATGTGTGTCTAGTGCCACTCGTTAGATGATTGTGCTTCAGGTTCCACACCCAGCAGTTATGGTCTGTTTTCAAATGTTATGCACCATTTCGGCAGATCATGTTACATGTAATGTTAAGGATGATTGTGCATTGTGTGAGGGATGATGAAGAGAAGGGAGAAGGTGAAAACCCAGTGTGACACAAAGCCAATTCCTATTGAAATAGCACCAAGGGACTAGCAGGGTTAATGTCTCCATTTGACAAATTGCTATCAACAGTAACACATAAGTACTGCAGAAGGGTTTGAAATTTAATCTAAACTTTTAGTGCACAATCAGTGATTATAAATTGAACACCACTTCTCCTCATATAAAATTCATTTACTTGGTGGATGTGATGAACTGCACTTTGTTAAAAGGATAAACACAGTATCCCTTCGACATGTGTTTATACTGAGTGTTGAATAGAAACTTCTTTTTATATATAAGTCCTTTTGTATTAAAATGGGCCATGTCCATTATGTCAGATTTTGAAAACACAGCATTTTCTTCTAAATATTGGTTTAATTCATATATTACACTGGTCAACATGATTTTTGTCTCATGAGTACCAATAGTTGTACTTAATGCAGTTTTTTACTGTGTTTTCAAATATGTATTCAGAATTTCTCCATCATCTACAGTCTTTTTTATTTCAATTTCAATTAATGGATTTAAATAATTATTTTTTAATAAACATTTTTTCGTCTATTAGTCCATTGTAAAATAAAACCAAATGAGCTAACTCAGGAGATTTCAGCTATGGAAAAGAGATATCAAGGCAAATGGAATCCTAATATGCTGGCCAATTATTGTTGGACCATCAAGAGGGATGCTCCACAGGTGAAATATAGCAGAAAATCGTCATTTCTTACTTTCTAGGTGAGTCCGAATGTTCGAATATTGTGTAGTTACGAATGTAGAAAATATTAAAGTGTTTGAAATTATAAATTCCTGTCTCTTGGAAACCTTGTGTGATGGAGAAAAACCAATATCATATTTGAATTCAGGAGAAAAAATACTATCAGAATCACATATTTTTCTTTCTGAGACAAAAAAAGTTTCTTTTTTGTTGCTCAGTGTTATTAATAGTAAACAAAGAACAAATATTTTATTTATTTTAATAGACATTTGGTAACAGTAGAAAAATATAATTATAAATATACTCTTGAACTATCAGTAGATGTATTCACTTGTAAATGCACCAGAAATAGACATGGCTCATTTTAATACTCAAGAGCTCATATTCCCCAACCAGTAACTTCCCCTTTTCGCCAATATTTCTCTGTCAGGGTCCTTTTTTTCACAAAATATTACAAATTTTAATAATCCCTTTCTATTTTTAAAATTAAAAAATGAAGATTTCACGGCTTTCCTCGAGAAAGAATGTAGGAAACATCTGTCCAGTCTGTAGTCAAATAATTGGCTCTCATTCTAATGTGAGTGGATTATTATATTAGCGGAATTGCCACTACCAATTAATTATATATCTTTGGTTTTTCATATAATTTACTTGCTGTTAAATCAAAATTTTAAAAAATACATTTAGTTTTTGCATCTAGTGTTAATTGATGTTTTTTTTAGGAAGTAACACTATGAGGTTTTATTATATATATAAAGAGCAAAAATGTGTTCTGTAGGCTCAGTTTTATGTGTGAAGTGAAGATTTTTGTTTTTTCAAAATGGATGATCATCACACAGTGATTTCACAAAATAATTGACTTAATTAATTTCTGCAATGCTGCATTCATTTATATGGTAAAACCAAGATTTTGCTGTTTTTTGGAATCATAGTCGCAGAAAATTACCGATGTCAACAATTTTGTAAATGTAACAAATCTTATATAAGAAATATATTTAAGATAGTTTCTTAAGTCACTCACATAAGTACTTCTTTGCATTCCCACATGAGAACTACAGAATTGCCAATGCTGTAAAATGGCGGAAAGCAAGACTACGGTTGATTGTTACTCCTAAAAAAAAAACTTATGAATTTTGGTTTGTAAACTTCATTTTGGAACAGTATATAATATTTTCATTTAAGAAAGTCAGCCAAAATTGAATATTTTAATATTTTTCTACACTAAATTCTTTAATTACAAGTATATGCTTATAAAGGATATATTTATGATAATCAGAAGATTATCCAGTATTTTTTAAATTAATCTGATAAAAATAGTTTCATTGTAATGGTATGTAATATTTTCATTTTAGAAAGGTACCTAAACCATTATTTCAATTATAAGCATTTACCTATTTCTGTTAACAAATATTATTTAGAATTTTTTTAAGTTAATCTGTAAAAAAAAATTCATTTTGGAATGGTATGTAATATTTTCATTTCAGAAAGGTATATATTGTATCTGTAAGCTGTTATTATGATTTTTTTATTCTATATTATTGATTTATATTTTCAATAATCATGTTTGCACACCGTTGAGGTTAAAATTATTTCAGTTTTAAAATTTGTACCTTATAAAACAGTCGTCCTGAACTTAATAACTTCTGTTATAAACATCGCCACACTATTAAAATTCAAGGGCTTTCAAAGACATGCTTCATCCTCAGGAATTCTTATGGTACTGAAATTATTTGTATATTTCATACAGAGGGCTTTGGTTGTTGGATGTGTTCTCATTTAACATATTTTTATTTTCTGCTTCCTTGATAATTTCAATTTCTTCCAGGATATTGATTTTTTTGTCTATTGTTTTCTTTGTGGATTGTTGACATTGTTTTATCTATTTTGTTAAATTGATGGCCGGTCCCTGAAATGTGTTCAGCAAAACAGCCATGAATTTAACAAAATAGATAAAACAATGTCAATAATCCACAAAGAAAACAATAGACAAAAAAAATCAATATCCTGGAAGAAATTGAAATTATCAAGGAAGCAAAAAAATAAAAATATGCTAAATGAGAACACACAACCAAAGCCCTCTGTATGAAATGTACAAATAATTTCAGTACCATAAGAATTCCTGAGGATTAAGCATGTCTTTGAAAGGCCTTGAATTTTAATAGTGTGATGATGTTTATAACAGAAGTTATTAAATTGAGTACGACAGTTTTATAAGGTACAAATTTAAAAATGAAATATTATTGTTTTGTTATGTTACATAGTTTTTTTTTTAATTTGCCATAACTAGTGACTTAGGTCCTTTCTGCAATGACACATTCAAATATTAGAACCTTCCTTTCAATCTCTCTGTATTCTAGGGTTTGATAAGTAATGGCAACACTGTTGTAAATCAGCGATCCTAGTGGTGACCACTGTAATCTTATAGTATGTTGTTGTATAAATCCGTAATTATTGTATAAATCTGTAATATTGAAAGTCTCGAAATAGCAATATTTTTATAATACATTCACTGTTTCTCACATGTAGTAAGTAATACCACCCTAAAAAGATGTTCAATAGAATTTGTTTAGAAAGTGGAATTGAGAAGTACTCGATCATCCACCAAATTCACCAGATATGAGCCCTTGTAACTATTACTTATTCTCAAAGATCAAAGAACTTTTTTGGTTGATGGGACTAATTTCTTATACTTACCAATATTGTTGTTACTGGAAGTAAGTCAATGTTCCCACATCTAACCTGGTTGCAATGCAAACAAAAGAAATCGCAATGCTGATACGGACTCAAAAGCACACGTTCAGTAAGTAAAATAAAACATTTCTTGAATGTTTTGTACACTTACTCATACCTTTCTTTAGACTTTTCCGGAATTAATGCAGAACATCCCACTCTCCAGGCTTCTTCAATTTCTCTATCATCTACCATGACTCCTTCCATAATAAAATTATCAAACAGATTCTAATCACGGTACGACATATAAAAATGTCTCCACAGCCAACAATCCTTGCTTATAATAAAACAAATGAAAAGCTACATAGCAATGATCACCAAAATGTTTCTTTCTCATAGAAGTCATTTACATCCAACCAATATTTTAATTCATTTATTACTATATTTAATAAAAATTAGTCACATCGACCAAAAAATAGTATGCAATACACACGAGGTAAGCACATAACAGATCTCGAAATTTGAAAAAAACTCGGTGCAAGTGCCTCATTTTTTTTCAAACTTTTTCTCGATCAGTAACAAGTGCTTACCTCACTTGTATCGCAATGTACTATTACGAGACATTCAATTTCAATCAATAATTGATATCCACAAAGCTCTAGATAGATCAGTGAAACAGATATCCAGAAATGGTGCTGCAGATGCAGTGCATCGTAATCTAAGGATTTGGCAACATATAGAGACTCAACAAGGGATTATAAATGAAGCTGATAATGTCTAAAGTAACCTAAATAAAATTGTTATGATGTTATAGCAGTGTTGCCATTACTTTATCGAATGCCCTAGTATTTATTTAAAATTCCTCTGGCCAGAATGAGTCGAGAAGTTACTGTGATTTTGTGTGCAGCATGTTGACATCTGAGACATCCTTATTGTCTATGTCCTTGTCTCCCCATCCCCACAGGTGCTCGTGCTCGTGTTCATGTTCATGGTTGTAGATCGAATGACTCCCATCTCCTGTCCGCAATGCTCTCCTTCTGATCATTGGTTCAGACACCGTCTTGAGGTCGTAAGCCAACCCTAACCGGGCCATAATATCTATGAAACAGGTGGTATAATTGTACCCATAGCTTCCCAGTTCTGCAGCTTTGTAGTCATATGGGAACGTGTGATGGTAATTGTGCCAACCTTCCCCATAAGCGAGTGTTGCCACCATTCTGTTCTCTGTAGGACCTATGTTCCTGTAAATTAACACACATCTTAATCAGGACAACTTCAAATAATAACATTATGCTCACATACTAATTCTGAGCTAAATTCTAGTTGTACTGTAAACAAACTTGCATAAGATATTAGTCTGCCAACTCTATCTATTGGGGGAACTGTGATGTTACTTTTACCCACCATCCTGTCTTTGATAGAAACATTGTTCTTAGGCAACATTGTATTTTATGGGAAATAAGATTGAATAGGAACCTCAAACTCGATGCTATTCTTTATGCAGACGATTTAGCTCTTCTGGCACTTTCCAAAAATGATTTGCAACGATCAATTTATAATTTACAAAAAATAGGTGCCAAATTTAATATGGAAATATCAATTAACAAAACTAAAATTATGGCATTTCATGGGAAGGACCCCATACAAAGTAAAATCTGTCTCCAGAATAAAATTTTAGAGAGATCTAATTAATTTAAATATCTTGGATATTATCTCTCTATCTGGTATGAAAAGGTTATCCCTGAAAAAATTACAAGTTATAATAAAAGTTTGGGAATTATTAATCAAGTTATTAAATCATCCCTTGTACAAAAAAACACCAGATTACATTTATATAACACTTTGGCTAGACCAGTGTTGACCTATGGTAGTGAAGCATGGACACTAAAAAGACAACATGAAAGCAGAATAACAGCTTGTGAAATGAGATTCATGCGCAGAACAGTGGGTTACACCAGATGGGATCGGAAAAGGAACACCGATATCTTAAAAGAATTGAAGACTATGCCAATTTTGGAATGTATTAAACAGTACCAACTAAATTGGAAACACCATCTTGAAAGAATGAGTTCAAATCGGATCCCCAAAGCTGTTTATAATTATATACCAAGAGGGCAAAGATCACTGGGCCGTCCTATGAAATGCTGGAGGGAAATTTTTCTATAGGATCGTAATACTAGGAAGGAGGAAGAAGAAGAAGATTGAATACAAGGTAAGGAGGTAGCAATAAATAGGTACTTTCTCCTTTTCTTATTTATTTATGACAAAAAAAATATATGTGCCTATCTAATCAGACGTTTATGCATTTTCCATGATGTCAATAGATATCCTTCATTTGCAATTTCATTGCAATCAATACTACTAAAATTCATTGTTAAAACCGTTGAAGTGGAGAGTCATAAAATAAAATAAGTTAAAATATACCTTCTTAGGTAAAATCCGTCATCCTCAACTTACAAAATATGTATTCTTTATGCCTGTAGGCCTTTCAGAACATCCGTTCCATCTTCAGCAGGTCCTTCTTTGCTACAATATCTAGTATGATGGTTGATGCTGCTGGTCCTAATGTCGTGACAACACCACATTAGGACCAGCAGCATCAACCATCATACAAGATATTGTAGCGAAGAAGGACCTGCTGAAGATGGAACGGATGTTCTGAAGGGCCTACATGCATAAAGAATACATATTTTATAAGTTGAGGACAATGGATTTTACCTAAGAAGGTATATTTTAACTTATTTTATTTCATTACAAGTAGATTATATGCTCCATGCTGACTTACCTGTGAATTCTACTGTCATTTTCACCATATCTTCAATGGATATTGTAGGATATTTTTCACTAAACAAAACATTCAAAATAATTTATTTCTCTCCAATTTTCCCATGTTTTAAGAAATTCTACAGAAAGTGGCCATTTTGAAACAACTGAAATCCCAAAGTATTCTACATTGCATGTGAGTAAGAATAAAACAATACTTATCTAATCTATTAAAATTGCAATTATGTATTTTAAGACTCTCCCATATAACATATATAGACATGTGCTAGATAATAATAATTATTTTTATTTCCTTTATTTCGAGAGTGTTTTCTTACATGCTTAAAGGTAAAACCATTATTCGATCAATGAAAATACAGTCATACATCTGGTTTGTTTACATTACAATTGGAACTTTGCTTGGAAGATGTATAACAAATATACTTAACTTACTGGTACTGTCGAACTCAAAGATTCATGATCTGTGAACATAATCTCTCCATATATCTCTTACTTACTTACTCACTAGCACTATCGAACCCGTAGGTTCATGGTCGCGCGGACATAAGCTCTCCATACATCCCTATCCTGAGCTAATGTTTTCCAATCATTCCCTGTATAATCTACTTCCTTCAAATCATAATTGATGTTATTCTCCCACCTCATTCTTGGTCTACCAACTGGGCATTTTCTCTCTGGCTTTCCTACATGAAGATTCCATGCAAGTTTTTCATTTGATGTTTTTATTATTGATTTAACATTTCTCAATGAAAGATAAATTATATTTGAAGAGAAAAATTTTCGCCTAGACCGAGACTCGAACCCGGGACCTTTGGCTTGCCGGGCCAAATGCTCTACCAACTGAGCTACCGAGGCGAGTTACGAAATAGACACAAATTTTTCTCTTATATACGTTGTAATTCCCTCTCGCCAAATATAATTTATCTTTCATTGAGAAATGTTAAATCAATAATAAAAACATCATTAGAAGCCTTATTAGCTTTATAAAGTAATGTTAAATTCCCAATAAATGTCTTCTTAACTAAGAAGCCGCCATTTGCAAAGATAGAAACAATGGTTCCAATAGCATTTGGCGAGAGGGAATTACAACGTATATAAGAGAAAAATTTGCGTCTATATCGTAACTCGCCTCGGTAGCTCAGTTGGTAGAGCATTTGGCCCGGCAAGCCAAAGGTCCCGGGTTCGAGTATATAAGAGAAAAATTTGCGTCTATATCGTAACTCGCCTCGGTAGCTCAGTTGGTAGAGCATTTGGCCCGGCAAGCCAAAGGTCCCGGGTTCGAGCCTCGGTCTAGGCGAAAATTTTTCTCTTCAAATATAGTTCATCTTTCATTGAGAAATGTTAAATCAATAATAAAAACATCATTAGAAGCCTTACTAGCTTTATTATTGATTTTATTAAACACAATGTGTACATTTAGAATTTTCACCAGTCTTTTGTAATTTTGGTGAGAGGCTGAGTTCTGCTTTGGCATTTCATTAGGTGGTACCTGGAGCATGGCTCGTCGCAAAGCTTACATCTGCAGTCCTCCTTCGGGTCGTGGTATGACGGATTCTGACATATTTTCCAGTGGAAACCATGCGCGGCGAAGCGTGTGTATAGGTGGCGAAGTTGGAAGTTCGGTCCTTTCCACACATCGGTTTTCATTGTTTCTGTGTCCATTATTTCCATCGGTATTGCATTGGCTTTGTTTTGTCTCTCTTTGATGGCGTCTTTATATGCCTGGGTTTCTGGTAGATTGAAGCGAAGCTTGATGTCCTCAATGAAGTAGGATTCATGTGCTATTCTGTAGGCGTAGCTGTTTCTTGTGTACTTTGAGAGTGACAAGGCCCTCTTGAGATATCTGGCTTTGACATTCTCCAATTTCTTGAGGTTTTTCGCTGTTAGGTGAATCCAAATTATCTGAACACCGTATGTGGCCGCTGGTGCTACCTTGAGTTGGAACAGTGCCATCGCCGTTGGCAGGGACAGTCTCTCAAGCTTGGGGATGTCGAACATCGAATTTATTGCCGCTGTGGTCCTGTCTTGTATATGCATGGTGAACGTGGTTCCAGTGGTCTGTAGCGTCACTCCCAGGTACTTAAAGTTGGGGACTATTTCTAGGGCTGAGTCGCCGCACATAAAGTGGTCATTTTTTGATAATCTGCCTCCTCTTCTGAACTTCATTGCTTTTGTTTTGGAGCTATTTATTTCCATTGAATTTTCTGACGCCCATTTTCTGATATTCTTCATGGCCTCCGGCAGATCTTCAGGACTCTTGGAAAGGATGGCCATGTCATCGGCATACATTAATAGCTTTGTATTTCTTGCGTTTATAGCTTGTCCAATATCGGCCGTCATAATGTTAAAGAGGACTGGGCTCAGTGGGTCTCCTTGTAGGACTCCTCGTGTTTGAGCAATTTCTTTTGACATTGATATGCCATCGTAGATTGCTACATAGTTGGTGCTGAGAATCGATTTTATTGTCTCCAGTTCGCGACTTGACCTGCCCAGTGCATTCTCCAGCTTGTGGCAAAGTAACTTTCTGTTAATGCTGTCAAATGCTTTTGAATAATCTATGAATATTGCATACAGGGGGGTGTTTGGTTGTGCCATGCTATTTTCTATCTCAACTAGGATTTCTTGTACTGCATGTAAAGTCGATCTGCCTGGAGTGAATCCGAATTGATTCGTGGGGATGTTTGCTCGTAATCTTAGCTCGATGCGCTCTAGTATGATTTTGGAGAATAGTTTGAACATTGTGTTCTCCAAAGCGATTCCCCTGTAACTTACTAGCTTTATAAAGTAATGTTAAATTCCCAAGAAATTTCTTCTTAACTAAGAAGCCGCCATTTGCAAAGATAGAAACAATGGTTTCAAAAGCATTTGGCGAGAGGGAATTACAACGTATATAAGAGAAAAATTTGCGTCTATATCGTAACTCGCCTCGGTAGCTCAGTTCGTAGAGCATTTGGCCCGGCAAGCCAAAGGTCCCGGGTTCGAGTATATAAGAGAAAAAATTTGCGTCTATATCGTAACTCGCCTCGGTAGCTCAGTTGGTAGAGCATTTGGCCCGGCAAGCCAAAGGTCCCGGGTTCGAGTCTCGGTCTAGGCGAAAATTTTTCTCTTCAAATATAAGTTTTTCATTCCCTATACATGCAACATGTCCTGCCCATCGCAGTCTACGAGCTTTAACATCATCATCAACAACAACAATCACGGATTAAGCCCATGTGGCCTGTTCCGGTCTCATAGATTCTCATTCAAAAGTTGGATCCATCTATTCTTCGGTCTACCAACATTCCTGCGTCCTTTTGGTTTGAATTTAAGTATAATTTTGGGAATGCGATCATCTTCCATTCTTTGAACATGTTCTTTCCAGTTTTTTCTAGATTCTTTTATTCTATCTAAGAGTTTAAAGATATTTAGCTCATTTCTAATATCTTCACTTCTTCTCTTACCTAGAAGTTTGCAACCAGCCACACTTCTCAGAAATCTCATTTCAGCTGCTTCTATGATCTTCTCTTCTATTTTAGTTAAAACCCAAAATTCACTACCATACAATAGTAAGGGACTGCCACTACTTTATAAAATTTTAGTTTTGTTTCTTTTCTTGTGCTTTTAAATATCCTTTTGATTGTTCCACATATATAATTAAATTTATTAAGTTTGTCTACGAGCCTTAGCTGTTCTTATTATATCTGGCTTCCTATAAAGACCATGTAGTTCATTGTTATGTAAGTCTTCTCCATTCACCTGTTTGTTCATCTCCTCCATATATCCCTAACTAGAACTAATATTTTTAAACCATTTTCTCTATAATCCACCTCCTCAAAATCATGGTTATTGTTTTTCTCCCCCTTCATTCTTCTCAACTCTTTCTATCTGATTTTGCTACTAGTCTCCTTATTCCTTTTTCATTTCCACATGCACAGACCATTGCAGTATACCATTATATATAGTCTTTATTAACTCTTCTTATTATCCATAAAGATTATGGAGATCAATGTTAATAGATTCCTCCATTCGCTTGTTTGTATCTCTTTAGTCCAAAAAAGTATTCCTATAAGCATAAATACTTGTAATATCAAATACTTGCCTTTTTTTCTCCTCCTTTAAAGTAAGAGACCATGTTTTACATCCACATAATGTAACTGGAAGAATACTGAGCATTTTGCAATTCTGCTTTGTCCATAATTTATTCCTGCTCAATCCATAATTCATTGAGGCCAAGATCAGTAGCTAGGCCTATTGTGAATATTGTGTATTTAGGTTATTTCTACTTCACTTCTAACCCTTTCTTTTTGTCACTATTTGTCCTCCTGCTTTCTTCTGACAAAAAAACACACACACATACACAGAGTGAATTCAAAATCTACCGATACATTTTGTATAGTTGTTCAGGGATGTTTTCTGAATATTATTGTCTCCAGTGGCTCATTACCGAGTAATTTCATTGTTTCCATTTTGTATAACTCAACCAACTTTGCATATGTTTTCTCGGAATATGATTTTTTTTTTCCCAAATTACACTGTTATACTGTTTAAGGTAATTGTTCAAAACTTTTTTTCACCCTATGATTAAAATAAATTTCACAGCGATGTCTCATGGACTATATCACATGTTCTAGCATCCCAGGAGAGTGGCATACATCGTCAGTGGCTGTTACAATCCTAGCAACCAGGTTCATATCACATGTGTTAATTACAGAGGTAGACGATCATCCAACTAGTGTATAGATGACATATGGTCAGCATGTCGGGCCCCCCAGCCTTTGTAGCTGGTTTTCTGAAACTGGAACCTCTACTTATTGTAACTACTCAAATGTCTCATGATGCTGGGTGGGCACTGGTCCCATTCTGGCTGAAATTTCATGAGAAAATTTCTTCCCCCATGGAGACCCGAACCGTAGCTCTGCGCCAAGGCATCTTGCCTTAACCACTTGGCTACGGCACGGGACCCTCAATAATTACATTCCTTCAAAATTTGCCAAATCCAATCTACCCTGTTAGATACTTACTTATCATATGGTTTGTTGCCCCATATGTGAGCTGCACTGTTAACCAGCCATGTACAATTGAGTGAGATGCACCATCTGCCCACAGAAGCGTACCAGGCTATCCAAGGATCCACTCCAAAGAACCGTACAGGTATCCAGGTGGGCAGCAAGAATGCTAGCAAAGGCATCAGGATGAAGTACAACCTGCATACAACAGAAACAGGATATATGGCATTCTATACGGCATTTAGCGGTAAGAAGGTCCTATGTCAACATTTGTTGTTCCTATTGAGCTGGTCGCTCACTGTACGCATTATTTCTCTTTATCTGTGTGTAGCTATTATTTCTCTTGAGTTGAGTTTTAATTAGGGGATAATAAATGGTGGGTGTAGGTAAAAGGGTGAAGATGGTGATGGATTTATCACAGGTTGTGGGATTAATACAAGGAATTCCCGTAATGTGGGAATTTTATGCTCGCGGTCTAGTCAGGTTGGGTTCGATGAGCGATGAGGATAACTTATCACAGGGATAACGAAGGAACTTCATACGGACAGCTAAAGTTTTATCAATAATTGCAGTTTAAAATTCACTTAATTTATTTAGTATAATAGTCATTATAGATATATTTAATAACATGAAGACACTTATTTACAATGAAGTAGGCCTATATGTGTGTGTGTGTGTGTGTATATATTTTTTTGTGCTCTAGTTACATGTACCTTCTTACTTACTACTACGTATATATTTACATTAATATTTTTAAGGTAACAGCAAGTAGACTCTACCATTATTGATACATGTGAATTAAACGCATCATATTGCATCTCACACCGATTGTTAAATTGTTTAAACTGCCAGACAACAACCTCAATACAAGCATGTCATCGGCATGTAAGATTCTGACGGTGTATATAAGCCGGCAAACAGTAATGATGGACAATAATGGATGAACAGTTTTAGTAGGTATATCTCTTTAAGCTAGGTTAGAAGACTTTAGGTTTCCTTCATTTTTACTGAAATCCTATGTATAAGTTTGTTTTATATGAATTGTTATTTTGGTCAAATTAGACACACAGATTTTTCACGGAAGAACATGGTTAAGAAATTACCTTTTTTGCCAAACGACGACAAAATCCTTATCCAGATCACTCATATCCACAACTCGTCCTTTATTCCTGACATCCGGATGTTTTCTGACGAGCAGCCATCCGATGTGCGAGAAAAAGAAACCTCTCTTAGCGTTGTGCGGGTCTGCGTCCGTCTCTGAAAACTTGTGGTGAACCCTGTGATCTCGTGACCACTCGTAGATGTGATTCTGTCAACAAATGAAGTTTTAATTATTCTGATTTGATCGGTAACAACAATTAACACTAAAAAAATGGATAATATAAATCGACATATTCGATTTCGTAATTGGAAAACACGCGAGGCAAATGTATTTACTTCTGATGATAACGAGTACAATCAAACATTCCAAAGCAGCTATAAACAGGAACTAGTATGCTAACGTTAGATTCAAAATGTCGGCAAGTGAACATGTCATTATTTGTCATCAGGCCCGGGATTATATAATTTTTTTTTTTGTGATTTGCAATTTGTTTATTCCGAATTAGCAATCAAACATTCCAAAGCAGCTATAAACAGGAACTAGTATGCTAACGTTAAATTCAAAATGTCGGCAAGTGAACATGTCATTATTTGTCATCAGGCCCGGGATTATATAATTTTTTTTTTGTGATTTGCAATTTGTTTATTCCGAATTGGCAATCAAACATTCCAAAGCAGCTATAAACAGGAACTAGTATGCTAACGTTAGATTCAAAATGTCGGCAAGTGAACATGTCATTATTTGTCATCAGGCCCGGGATTATATACTTTTTTTTGTGATTTGCAATTTGTTTATTCCGAATTATTGGTATACTGTATATTTACATATCTCACCGTATTATTATTATTATTATTATTATTATTATTATTATTATTTTTGTTTTCCATAAGTCAATTTTTTCCAAGGCTTAAGATTCGGTTTTTCAGCATTTTATATTTTTTACGATGAGCGAGGAGCTGGCCCACATATCATCCTCTAACCTGATGGATCGGGTAATTTATCAAGGTTGTCTTCCTCTAGCCTTTTGATGAACCAACATCAAACAACAAGGCAGCATTACCTGTAACCCTAGGCAGGGACTCTCACAGGGTACTATCAGTCGAGCGTACTGAACCCTGGTTTTTTAACGAGGTTGGTACTCCTACCCCTTACCATTTTTCAACCTGGCTTGGGACAGGCTTCGGCATGGACACGTAAGAAGAATACAGGATGGAAGACTACCAAAGGCCGTCTATGCATGGGAAATTGAAACAAGGAACAGAAAAGGAAGACCAAGAATAACCTGGAAGAACAACATTAAAAATCAATGAGGAAATTTGGTGTAACAGATGAAGACACAGAGGACAGAGAACGATGGAGAACTTTAATTAAAGGAAATTTGTGAATGTTTGTTGCAAAATGATAGTCTGTAAGTCCGTAGTCATATATATATATATATATAATTCATGGTGTCCTTTAATTAAAGGAAATTTGTGAATGTTTGTTGCAAAATGATAGTCTGTAAGTCCGTAGTCATATATATATATATAAATTCATGGTGTCCCGCGCCGTAGCCGAGTGGTTAAGGCAGGAAGCCTTGGCGCAGAGCTACGGGACTTGCGCTGGTTCGAGTCTCCATGGGGGAAGAAGTTTTCTCATGGTATTTCGGCCAGTATGGGACCGGTGCTCACCCAGCATCGTGATGCATTTGAGTAGCTACAATAAGTAGCGGCTCCAGGTTGAGAAAACCAGCTAAAACGGCTGGGGGACTCGACATGCTGACCACATGTCACCCCTACACTGACTGATTATCATCTACCTCTGTGATTGACACATGTGGATGTGAGACCAGCAGCCGGCTGGTAGGCTAAGGGCCTTGTAGGCCTGTCGCGCCAGGAGTTTTTTTATATATAATTCATGTTAATTACTAAGATTGGTTGGAGGAAACCCTCAACGATGAGGAAAATTCTCAGAATGAATGAATTTATTATTATTATTATTATTATTATTATTATTATTATTATTACAGACATTTATATTATCGTTACTGTTAACGCTACTTAATAAAGTAACGCATAATGGATTATGCTTCAATTGTAATTTGACACTGTTTATACTTCACTTTATCATAGTTAGATTTTGGATTTTTAAGTGCGCCCCTTTTCTTTGTAGGTCAAATTTCAGATATCTGAAAGAAGCCAGCGAGTGAACAGTTGTTTAAAATAGAGAATGGGGCAATTTACTATCACCTTTTTCCCCCATTTTTTGTGACGTTTAGACCTTGTTTGCCCCATTCTGTCCGTATAATCCCCATTCCCCTCTTTCTACCTTTTTTGTGTTACTTTTTAATATTTTATATAGAGAATTCTGTTATTTACTTTGCATTACAATATCCAATATATATATATATACACACACACACACATACATAATTATTATTTATCAATGCCATGTTGTTCGAGAATCAGCAGTCTTGGAACCTATCGCACACAAACATGTAACATGTGCAATTTTTGTCACCAAACGTATGGGTAACAGCCAATGAAATTCTCAAGATTTCAGAAAGTGATCATAAGGTTAATCGTCGATCCTCTCTCACTGTGACAGCAACGATGTCTATGTTTTCTTCCGTAAGAGCAGTATATAATAACTGGAGCGTTGGATTCACCTTCTTTTGAAATTTATTTCACCCCTCTTTAAATAATTTATACCATCTTATAGAGCTGTGCTGTAAGCCTCCTGTGATATTGCATAGGCTGCAGCTGAAGATTCGTTGAGACGAAAGCAGAATTTCAAAACAACATATTGTCTATTATAGCTGTAGGCAGTACTGAAGACGTCTCGACTTGCACACACTCACAGACAAGAACCGGCAAGAATGATCTTGAAGCTTGTACCATATGTATTTTGACACATTATGCTAACAATGTCCGCCGCTGTGGTCTCGAGGTAGCGTGCTGCCTTGTCACGCAGCGGGCCCGGGTTCGATCCCCGATCGGGGCAGTTTTTCCGGGTGAGGTTTTTATCGGGGTTTTTCCTCACCTGTAAGACAAATGTCAGGAAAACTTTCAGGCTCAAACGGTCCCTGAAATCATATGACCATCATCGTCATCATAATCCTTATCATCATCATCTTCCTTCACCGGTGTGGAAAGCAACGGGAAGCTACCACACCTACAATTCCCTAGTAAAGCTGTAAGCATAGCATGAAAATGCTATGATTGCAGCGAAGGACCTGCCTTCGGGCAGAATTACTATGGATGGATGCTAACAATATAATACCAAATTTTTTCGTCATAAATTATGGCTGTTCTAGTCCCATGGTCGAAAGAAATTATGATGGCTTACTAACCTGATTTTACTTTTCTTAATTGATTATTAAATGCAGAGTTTGACTCCGTTAAATATTGAAGCATGTAGAACGTCATCAAACACACATATATAATCCAAATAAAATTCTTATTATATTTGACCTAATAATTAAAATAATACTGGGAGATTCTATGCCAGGATGGTACCTACATAAAACAGAAAACCACATAGATTACAATTATAAGTAACAAATAAACTTTTGTTATTCATAGACTTAGATAAAGCATTTGATCGAGTAAACAGGGAAATATTGTGGAATATCCTAAAAGAAAAAGGCCTCCCTATTCAGATTATAGAAACTGTTAAGAGCTTGTACTATGGAACAAATATTTGTATTGACCCTCAGTTGACTAAAAATAAGACATTTTTTCAAATAAACCAAGGAGTACGACAAGGGTGTTCACTCTCAACTATATTATTTAATATTTATATGGACGATATCCTAAAAGAATGGAAGAAGGTTTTAACTAATGAAGGAATATTAATTGATAATAAAGATAAAATAAATGCTTTATTATTCGCTGATGATGTTGTACTTTTAGCAGAATCTGAAAATGAGCTCCAAATGTTAGCATATAAATTTAAATTAATAGCCAATAGATATAATTGTAAAATATCAATAAATAAGTCAAAAGTAATGGCATTTATTGGTAAATATGGAATTAGATCAAAAATTGTACTGGATAACAAAATAATAGAACAAGTATCACATTTCCAATATTTAGGATGTGATATAACTTATAGAGAAAATAAAGATACAGAATATAAAGTAAATAAATTTCAGGCTATTTGTGGAACCATAAAAATAACCTTAGGTCAGACAGAACACTTAATGAGAATGAACAACGAAAGAATACCAAAAAGAACCTTCCTGTATAATCCCAGAGGAACAAGAGACCACGCAGAAGATGAACTCCACTTTTAACTTCGCCGGAACAGGCTGCATAGCCTAAACCTTGTAGTAGAAGAAGAGAAGTAAAGTGATCCCACGACAGGCCTCAGGAGGCTCTTGGAGTAGTAGGAGGTTAAGGCTCCCACTTTTCTAGACAATCGACACTTGATATCAGCCGGGTTGTCAGCCCTGCGTGACGGCCGCCTTTACCCCCAGAACAAGCGCCTGGTATTCATTTCCGTTAGAGGCTGAGTCGACCCCAGGACCATTGTGCCGCCAGAAGGTTTGGGTCAGTTTAAAAATCCTGACATCCACGGGGCTCGATCTCTCGACCTTCCGGCTTGTAGCGCAGTGCCTTAACCACTACACTACGGTGTGTCCCCAGATTACAATTGTAATATGTGAATAATTACTCGAAAAAATATACATGTTTATCAAAACAAACAGAAATGTTTTAAAATTGAATGATATGTAATTTTTTAGCCTAAAATCGCCATATTTACAATGGAAAACATGCATTAGTCACATTATTATTTTGGAGTAGCAAATTAATCCTCATGGAGAGCCAGATTATACAATAAACTGTAAACTATTTTATATAATAAATTTGGGAATTTTTAACATTATGAGGTTTTTATTAATAATAATTAAATGAATCGTGAATTCTTCTTACCTCATACTTCTATGTTTTTTTTAACACAACACTGCAGTATCAGTGACCATCGTCACCATCCTCAGCTGTTTTCAGTCGTGAAAACAGCTGAGGATGGTGACGATGGTCGCTGATACTGCAGTGTTGTGTTAAAAAGCATAGAAGTATGAGGTAAGAAGAATTCACGATTCATTTAATTCTTATTAACTGTAAACTAATTTGGTTTACACTAATTCCCACTCTCTAACCTAACGAAATAAAATGAGTACATAATATTATGTGGTACAGGGACCTAGGAATGAGTGATACTATATATATTTATGGTCTCGAGGTAGCGTGCTGCCTTGTCACGCAGCAGGCCCGGGTTCGATTCCCGGTCGGGACGGGCTCATGGGTGAGGTTTTTTCGGGTTTTTCCTCACCTGTAAGACGGGTGTCAGGAGGCTAAAGCCCGACGGTACCCGAAAATCATTCGGTCATTATCATCCTTATTATTATCATCATCATCATCCTTCACCGGTGTGGAAAGCAACGGGAAGCTACCACACGTATAATTCCCTAGTAAAGCTTCAAAGCATAGCATGAAAATACTATGATTGCAGTGAAAGATCTGTCCTCGGGAGAATTACTATGGATGGATGTATATATACCGGTATATAGGCCCTATAAGGACCATATTATTTGAAGCAATCTGGCAGTGGTAAAGTATTTTATCGTGTTGACTAATATGGCGTTAGAAGTCATTTGTTCTATGTTGGAAAATTCACAAGTGCACTTCTGGGACAGATTAGCCTAACATTTATATAATAAAATATGTAGTCTTGAAAATAACAGCTTCACTGTTGAAACATGTTGACTATTTTAATTATTAATTGATGAATTGGGCATATTAACTGTATATTTTACGATTTTATCACTAAGAAGATCATTAGTGTGTTAAATAATATTTATATAACAAAGCAAGAAATATAAATCGACTAATGTTGTAATCTCCAAGTAGAGCACATATAATCTGAAGAAGTAATTTGCTGTTCCACATAGTCGTGACATTTTCAAGCAGTAATTCTCTTCATGCCCGATGTTGTAGTAACATTTTGAAGAAGGATTAGTGTCCCAAAAAGAATTACTGGTTCAGGTTGGGTTTTATTTTCGGTAGAGCTGGATTCTCTTCTCAAGGTCTAAAGTTGGTACACTGGATAGGAAAACACTTTAAAAATCACTAAAAAATGTTTCTTGTAGAAATAATTACAAATTTATTCACTTCTTGATTTCCCAGCAGATCAAGTAAATGTAGGTGGTATTATTCTTCACCGTCAATTAAAAATAAATGATTTTCTTTTCTTGACTCAATTATAATTGTATTAAATATTACATTTTATCTTGAGGACTCTTCTTGCTTCTATCTTTGTTGAACGTTATATGCAGAAATGACTAGTGTAATTCTTTTATAATTATAAAGAACATTATTACATCACATGATAGTAATTTTAAATTCTGTTGGTTAATAGTCCATTAAATATAAGGTTTAAATTTGATTTGTTAAATCAAAAAGTTAATTGTTTTAACATCCAATCAGAATTTAGTTTACTTTCATTTAAAAATATGAAGTTAGGCAGGTGTTCGTATTACAGTTATAACAGAAAGCTTTATTATTCTGACAACAATGACTTAAAACAATTTTAAAAGCATTATTTAGAAAGACTGTTATGTAATACAATTTCGTTAATTGTTACTGAGACATTTTATTCAACAATGAATTATTTAGATGTTTTTCTTTATTTAAGTTATAATTAAATATTAAAATAATTTTAAAGTAGCTATAAAATTATTAACTTTAACTTTCATATTTATTATGATATTAAAATCCTGCTTTAAATCATTACACATCTTTCATATTTTTCATGGTCATTTTTTGTTCCTGGTATAAATAAGATCGATGAAGATTTAATAAATAATAGTTTTAAAAAACTAAAACAACACGCTTTATTAGAAAACCGAACTAAAAAAAGAAAAATAATTTTAATTTCCAACACGCTTGGGATAATTTAATTTTACCATCAAAAGCGTGGGGTGCTCTTTATCAATTAATATATTTGATCCATCCATCCATAGTAATTCTGCCCGAAGGCAGGTCCTCCCACTGCAATCATAGCATTTTTATGCTATGCTTGCAGCTTTACTAGGGAATTGTGTAGGTGTGGTAGCTTCCCGTTGCTTTCCACACCGGTGAAGGATGATGATGATAATGATGATAATGATAAGGATGATGGCCATATGATTTCGGGGACCGTTTGGGCCTTAAAGTTTTCCTGACATTTGTCTTACAGGCGAGGAAAACCCCCGATAAAAACCTCACCTAGAAAAACTGCCCCGACCAGGGATCGAACCCGGGCCCGCTGCGTGACAAGGCAGCACGCTACCTCGAGACCACAGCGGTGGACATATATTTGATAATAAACTGATATTGGCAAAAGTAAAGTCTCTAAGAAGAAAATGTAAAAATCGTAAAGAGCACCCCACGCTTTTGATGGTAAAATTATTTATCCCAAGCATGTTGGAAATTAAAATTTTCTTTTTTTAGTTCGGTTTTCTAATAAAGCGTGTTGTTTTAGTTTTTTAAAACTATTATTAATTTTTTATTTTTCAGTTTTAAAATTTACAGAATAAGATAAAAATGTAAATATCTTTAAATTCGATACTATTGTAGTATGAGCTGAAAGTAATACTCTTCTAAAAAAAATCCTCCCAGCCAGATTTGAACCAGCGACATATGGATTACTGAAATTATATACCACTAAGAGTTCACCGCTCTACCAACTGAGCTCTTACAACGATTGGCTAAAAAGTCGACAAGTCTGCAACCTATTATACCAGTTTTCATTTTTTTGATTTTCTGATGATTCTGGCCAGGATTTTAGAAACAAAATATGAAATTATTGCATTGTCACGGATCCTTTAAAAGTATACAAAGTTTCAAGTCGATCCAATATTTCTAAGTGGGTGAAAATCGGATTGACAGATTCCGTTACATAGATACAATGACACTTTTTTTTTGATTTTCTGATGTTTCTGGCCAGGATTTTAGAAACAAATATGAAAATATTTTCACGGATCCTTTACAAGTATACGAAGTTTCAAGTCGATCCAGTGTTTCTAAGTGGGTGAAAATCGTGTTCAAAAATTCCGTTACATGGATACAAAGACACTTTTTTTGATTTTCTGATGATTCTGGCCAGGATTTTAGAAAATAAATATGAAATTATTGCATTGTCACGGGTCCTTTATACGTATACAAAGTTTCAAGTCGATCCAATATTTCTAAGTGGGTGAAAATCGTGTTCAAAAATTCCGTTACATAGATACAAAGACACTTTTTTGATTTTCTGATGATTCTGGCCATGATTTTAGAAACAAAATATGAAATTATTGTATTGTCACGGGTCTTTTACAAGTATACAAAGTTTCAAGTCGATCCAATTGAACCGAAAGTGCGATTTTCGGTTCGCTACTGTAATGTCGTAATCCTCCCTGGACAGTAAGATTCGTGAACTATGCCAATATCCTTTCTCTATGCATCTACCCCCACTCTCCCTTTTTGCCTCTCCTGTTGCGCTGTTTGTGCGGCGCATCTCCCCTTCTACCTCGGAACGCTCAAATACGCAATGCACATCGAGAACGTTATCATTCATTCATTCATTCTATGGATCGGAACTTTTAGTTGACAAGGTCGTCTGGAGCCGCGAGCGGCGGAATTTAAGTTGGTCCTGAAGACCGAGGAAAGCCACCCTGGCTTGGACCATAGTATGAATGTGGTGTGAGGCATGATATGGTTTTTTTGTCATGTTAAAGCATTATTATTTATTTACTTTTGTTGAATGATCAAATGTTTATCTTTGTTATATTTTCTAGGCACTTCAGACTTCTTGTTTATATTAAACATTTTTATACATATCCAATTTAATGTTCAAGTGATTTATGTGCATGTTGCTGTTTGATATTCCTGTACTGAAACTCACTTATTTAGATCATTCTAGCTCCCTTTATTTTTCCGTCTAGCTTTCATGATTAATAATTATAATGAAAACATTCATTTTAAGTTACTCTGGTGTTTTGAAACCTATTATTGATTCATGCTTAAGTGCTTAGGAAAGAAAGATGAATCAATCTTTGCCTCCTTTGGGCCCGGGGCAAAGCTTTGTGATTAATAACCTTGGATGTAATGAACTCTACGCTAGTAGATGCAACGGAAACAAAAGATGATCTATTCAGCACCTAACGGTAGCAGGCAGCGTGGTTTCAACCCGCACACAATGATTTTAAGTGAGTGAAAATCGCGTTGAAAAATTCCGTTACATAGATAGATACAGGTCAAGCTAATATAAAGCGTGTAAAAATAAAACATATTTTCATAGGTACTATCTCTGTAATTGTATTCCTTCGGAATTCGCTAAAAATTTAAATAACCAGCTGCCACCGTTTAGATCGCCTTTTTTCGGTTATTGAATAGGTTCATGTCACCTAAATGACCAATGGATTTAATTTTGATTGTATTATCTGCTAGTATTTATCTATACTGCAGTCCTCTGTCATTTGGCATTGTTAACATATTTTATTTTGTCTTAAAAAATCCGTCGACCTCGGCCGGGTTTGAAACAGCGAACCATGGAACCAGATGTGAGCATGGTAAACCTGAGAAATGTGTGTGCAAACTGTGCAGACTAAAGTGTGACAAATACCATGTTTTGAAAATGTATGAAGAACACAGAAGTGTGATGGAACTCAGCACAGAACACCGACTCCTGTGCCTACTCTTATGCACACTTGTGCGCGTTTCCTATTTTTTTCCGTGTTAAATTTGTTTTATTAGAATTTAACCATATGTCAATGAGAATTCAAATTATAACAAATATTGGATATTTTTTATTATGCACTAGCTAATACGTGGGTCACTAGATAAGTTTTGAGACACGGCAGTATGGCAACAGGAATGCAATAAACTGATATACCATTTGAAAGCCCAACTCTCGAACGTCAAAACCATAGCAGGTAGAAACAATTCCTTTCAGTTCTCTCTGAGCAGCACCTTTGTGAACTAGTCTGTGCGTGGTGAAATCAAACGTGTCCTATGGAGCTTGAGAGGGAGTATTTTCTTGCTACGATTTTATATGATTTTAAGTGTGGTTTAAATGAGTCGTAAGCACTTGAGCAACTCACACAAACATTTGGGGACCTTGCTCCTTCGCGTGCAAAAGCTTTCCGCTGATTTCCTGAATTTAAGAGGGAGAGAACATCCCTTAAAGATGAAGGGAGAAGTGGGAGGCCAACAACAGTGGTGTCAGAAAAGAAGCCTCTGCAGTGGAGACTCTGATTAAGGAAGATTCACGACTGACCTATAAGGACATCGATGGGGCCCTAGGGATTAGTTCGCCAAGTGTTTCCACCATCCTGCACCAATAATTAAGGGTGAGGAAAATTTTTCTCGATGGGTGCCACACGACTTGTCAGAAGGGCATAACACACTAGGGTGGAATTGTGTAGATAAATACTGCCAAGATTCAACAACGGGGACTACCGCCGGGTGTCAGACATAGTGACAGGTGACGAAACTTGGATCTACCAGTATGACCATGAAACAAAGCACCAATCATAGATGTGGGTCTTCCCAGATGAGCAGCCTCCGACCAAAGTCAAAAGACCTAAGAGTGTGGGGAAGAAAATGATGGTCACTTTCTTCTCAACAAATGGTCACTGGCTACAGTTGCGCTAGAGGATAAGAGGACAGTTACTACTAAATGGTGTACAGAAGTTTGTCTCTCCAAAGTCTTCTCAAAGATCCAGGAGGAGCGGCCAAAGACTGGACTACGGGGAATTCTGCTCTACCATGACAATGCTTCTTTGCACACAGCCAATGCAACAATTAGGTTTCTGGAAAAGACGCCGGTGAAATTAATGTCTCATTCAACCTACAGTCTGGACCTAGCCCCGTGCGATAATTTTCTGTTCCCGAACGTGAAGAACTACATGCGCGAACACCAATTTCCTAACCCGGAATATGCTGTTGGAGGAGCTTAATGCAATGTCTGAGATCGAGTGGCATGGCTGCTTCCAGAAGTGGTTCCGGAGGATGAATCGGTGTATAGGATGTGCCGAAGAGTTGTTTGAAAAGATGTGATAGGTATGGAAACTCTATCATGGCCCATTTTTGCACATCTCAAAACTTATCTAGTGACCTACGTACCCGGCATGCGCTGCTACTCATAAATAAATGATAATATGTTTTTACCAACAGCTGTACACTGTTCGGGAATCTGCTTATCCCGATATTCTTGGCATCAATGAAAGAAAAAAATGGTTATTGTGAGTTATCCGTAGAAGATAAACATATGATGTCGCGGACTTTTTTGTAGAGTATTTTGAGATGTTCAATTCTGTGTACATTAATTTGGTGTATTTGTTATGGTTTAGGCAGCGTAAGCCATTTAAGCGTCAAAATAGGAACTTTATTTCACGTTTTTCACTACAAAGGGTGATTTTTAGGGGCCAAGAAGTTGAGCATTTCATCTCCCTTATAGCCTATGTTCATTCCCGGAATCTCCTGAACATTTTTCAAAAAGCCCCATCTCAATCGGATGAATAGTATGGCAGAGCAAGCTTGTCCGGGAATCGACTTATTCCGATCTTCTTGGCATCGATTAAAAACAAAAATGGTTATTGTGAGTTATCCGTAAGAGATAAACATATGCTGCCGGGGACTTTTTTTGAAGAGTTTTTTGAGATATTCAATTCTATGTACATTCATTTGGTGTATTTGTAATGGTTTAGGCAGCGTAAGCCATTTAAGCGTCAAAATAGGAACTTCAATCACGTTTTTCACTACAAAGGGTGATTTTAGGGGTGAAGGGGTTGAATATCACAACTCTCCTATAGCCTATGTTCATCCCGGGAATCTTCTGAACATTTTGCAAAAAAAAAAACATTAAAATCGGATCAACGGTATGGCCGCGCATAAAATACAAACAAACAAACATACATACAAACAAACAAACATTGATTTTTATATATAAGATTGTAATATTTTACCTGGAAGGCGATGGTTTGGAAAATGCCAAGTAGGAGTCTAAGCGGCCACTTTGCTTTGTAACAGCGATGCGCCCATAGTCTATGTGCTCCTGCCGTGATGCCGAGACCTCCGCAGAAACCGTAAATAAGCCCTGCAAACAACAATACAAAACAATTTTAATCAATATCACTCACATCTATAGATTCATCATCATCATCATCCATGCAAGTATTAGGCCGTGTGGCCTGTTACGGTCTCAAGGAGGAATTTTCCACCCAGCGCTTTTTTGGACGTCCCAGCGATCTTTTGCCTTGGGGGCAGTAACGAAGCATGGCTTTTGGAATTCTATGAGGCGGTATTCGTTGAAGATGGACTTTCTAGTTGTTCTGGTAGTTTTGTATATGGTGAAGAATGGGTTCTACATCCAACTCTTCCATAATTTCCTCATTTCTTTTACGGCCCCACTTTGTGTAGCCTGCTGTCCGGCGCATAAATCGCATCTCATTTGCTGTTATTCGGCTTTCATCTCTTCTTCGTATTGTCCATGCTTCACTACCATATCTTAATACTGGTCTTGCGAGAACCTTATAAAGCCATAATCTTGTGTTCTTCTGTACTAGAGATGGTTTCATTATACTGTTAATTATCCCCGTTGTTTTTTTTTAAATTTGTGATTTTCTTTGATATATCAGTTTCATCTTGAAATGTTAAATTATAACCCAAACAGTTAAATTCATTTACTCGTTCTAGAATTTCATCGTTCAAAACACTTTTGCTAGGTATAGGGTATTTTCCACAAAAGGCCATCACTTTAGTTTTCTTTGTATTGATTTCCATATTGTACCTTTTTGCAATTAAGTTATATTAAAATTGTGTATAGAATACTGTAAATCTGTTTCTGTTTCTATAGATTAAGTGCCATTAATGTACAGGATTACTATAAAAGTAAATAAATTTAACGTTCTGTAAAACAATAACTATGCATGGCACCTGGAAAAGTCTTGAAGTTTAGTTTCTGAACTCACAGATGTTCATTTTTGATCTCTGCTTTACACAACGCACATGTAAACTATAAAGTTCATTTCTAACCCCGTGTATTATCTGTATCGGTTCTTGTCACAGCTCTTCCGATACTCTTTCATTTCATTTATATTTCCCACATAGTTCCTTATTGAATTTGTATCTTGTAAGCTTGTCCTTATTGACGATATCTGCGGACTTCTTAATGGTAAGCAGCACAAATATGTTCAATTTGGGTACCCAGTACTTATTACATTTTTTTTCTTTTTGCTTAAAAAAAATCCAGGAAGGTACGAGTATATTTTATCGATGTGTAATATTATTTTGTCGACTTTGGACATTTAAACCCATAAAAATTGAGTTTTAAAAATGGCGTCTCTGTGTTCTGCTAATGTGCACATTTTTTTTGTTTTTGCATTTTCCCGTAACTTGTATTTTTTCGCATTTTGGTACACTTTTACCTGAAACTATGAAAGATAGGAGAATAATTTTTGGCGTGGATGTGCAGTTTAAAGAGCTCTATAATAATAAAGTAAATGTATCTTTGTGCTATTGATAGTGTTTGAAATAAAAAAAATGTATGCAAAATTTTTAACAAAAAAAATTGGTTTTTGAATGTTTTTAAAAATAAATCACAATCCCCATCTGAACATAATCAAACCCTATTATTGTCAAATGAACAATGGACAATAACATACTAAATTTTGAAAACAATTGGATAAGTAGTTTTTGAGAAAATTGTACCAATAAATCTACTTTTAAAAAGTTGGATTTTTTTTTGTCCCGCGCCGTAGCCGAGCGGTTAAGGTAGGAAGCCTTGGCGCAGAGCTACGGGACTTGCGCTGGTTCGAGTCTCCATGGGGGAAGAAATTTTCTCATGGTATTTCGGCCAGTATGGGACCGGTGCCCACCCAGCATCGTGAGGCAATTGGGTAGCTACAATAAGTAGCGGCTCCAGGTTGAGGAACCAGCTATAACGGCTGGGGGACTCGACATGCTAACCACATGTCACCCCTACACTGGCTGTTGATCATCTACCTCTGTGATTGGCACATGTGGATGTGAAGGGCCAGCAGCCGGCTGGTAAAAGGGCAACCGCTGAAAAGTGGAAAGACCCTTAATCGGATCGGATTTTTTTTACTTCCACTTTTTTATATTTTAAATTACTCATGAAGAAATGTGTCTAAAAAGTTAACCGGAGTGCTATTATGTTCAGGAAGGCTTGTTTAATTAGTGACATAATTTTCATGCACATAACTTGAGAATAAACTGAAAAAATTATTTTTGTATGTTACATATGTTTTAAAATCTATGAAAATTTTTTAACAAAAACATTTTGTTTTTTAATTTTCTTAAAATAAATCTCAATCCACACCTGAGCATAAACAAACCCTATTATTGTCAAATGAACTATGGACAATAACAAACTAAATTTTTGAAACAATTGGATAAGTATAATAGTTTTTGAGAAAATTGTACCAACACAATACTTTTAAGAAGTTGGATTTTTTTATTTTAATTTTTTTTGTATTTGTAATTACTCTTGAAGAAATATGTCTAAAAAGTTAACCGGAGTGCTATTATGTTCAGGAAGACTTGTTTAATTAGTGACATAATTTTCATGCACATAACTTAAGAATAAGCTGAAAAAATTATTTTTGTATGTTGCATATTTTTAAACCAAATTGCAAGGAAATTAGTACCGGGTGCCCTTACACAAACCATATTGTTTCAAATTTTCTAGTTGGTGCTGGTTTGTTGAAAGGAGTTCTAAAATGTCGAATAACAACAGTTATAGAATTTACTTTAGCTTTAGTTTTTGCTAATTCAAACTTTATTTTTTTATTCAATGCCACCAGGTTGTAATTATGACATTTCTGGTATTTTCCCCTGGCATCGGCGTTATTGTAACCCACTTCTGAGGATAGGGCGCCTAGGAGGCAGAGTTACGCAGCCCTGATGATGTATGATAAGTTATAAGGATGGTAACGATGCGCCAGAAGAAGGCATAATCCTGAACTTAATCAAATTAGATGAATATGATAAAGATGGAATGGGTGAGATGAGAATGGAGAAATTATGGAATAAAGATTTGACAGAGTGAAACGGGAGAAACCGAGATAAACCTGCCCTGTCTCTGATTTGTCCACTACGAACCTCACATGAAGAGACCGAGAAATTGACTCTAGACCCATAGATGGAGTGCGAAGGACTAACCACTTTAGCCACGGAGACGCTTGCGAAATAACTATTGGGGTATAACATGACATATTTTCATCAATATTATTTTTATATTTTTCAGAGAGTTGGTATCTATATTATGGTGACATTTTTTTTATAGATAAACAGACACTCAAATAATATTATCAATTCCAGCGGCTTACATAAGTAGCGTATCAATTATTCAAAATTGCCAGCAAATATATGAAAATGTAAAAAAATTTCCACTTCAAAAAAAGTTTAAAGCAATGGCAATAAAAAAACATACTACGGGTGAAAATTGAGATTGATGGAAAAATTATAGAACAAGTGTCTAATTTCTCATACTTAGGAAACGTATTTGCAGAACATAAGAGTGAGATTGATTCAAAATTACAAAAATATAATAAAAGAATGGGGTAATAAGAATACATTTTACATGAGGACAGATACAAAATTAACATCACATCAAAAGCCGCGGAAGTGAAATTTGGATTTTAAATAAGATAAATTATCATAAACTTAGAGTAAGCCAAATGCGCTTCTTACGATCACTGTTAGGGGTTATAATAGACTGGATCACCAAAGGAACACTATTATCATAAGTAATGCCACGAGTGATTTCCAATTTATCTAGATAATTTGGAAATCAAGTGTGGCATTTTTAGGACTATTTAACAAATAAAATTAAGCTGTTTACTCACAAATCATTACTTAAATATAGTTATTTTAAAATATTTATGCATTTAATGTAAACGGTGATGTTTGAAAACAAATGAGAAACGTTTATGTTTCACTTGTGCATCACTGCAACCAGATCATATTATTTATTGCCAAAGGATGGCAATATTGTAAGAATGCACCCTAGTGGAGAAAAGATTAAACACATCAAACTGTTTATAACCAACACTACAGGCTATTAATTAATTTCTGATATCCTATGATGTAAATGTGTCAATTATATATTTCTGAAACCTGGAAAATAATAGTTTAAGAAAGTGAAAACCATGTTTTTTTTGTGGTATAATCAATTGCTACAATTTTTTTTATATTATATCCGCAAAGCACTATCTGATTACATTCGTGTACTACATATATACAATCTGGTAGTCACATGCATTCTATAATTCTTATATCTTAATATATAAATTGTTATATTCAACGTATTTCTTAGAGAGTCAGTCACTGCAAAATAATGCTCTGGCCTATTGAGAATGTTAAAAATGAGGAGCTTGATTTTAAAGTGATAAAATTAAATTGATAAAATCGAGGTGAAAAACGACTGATTGGTTGTAAATCTAAATTCATTGAAATGTGATTCATTGATATTGTTCTTCATGATACCTACTATGTAGTTGCTCACTTCCATTATGTACTCTCAATAGGAGCCGTGTTTGCAATTATAGCAGGGTTTATTCAATGATATCCCCTGTTTACAGGACTTTCAGTAAATCCTAAATGAGTAAAAGTTCAATTTATAATCATATTTACAGGAGTAAATTTAACTTTTGATTGGTCATTGACTCCCATTTGGGGCATGAGTTAAATAGTCGGAGAAAAAACTTGGGAGTACAAAGTTTAAATGAAGATATAGAAAGATACCAACAAGAATGGAAAAATCATCTGAGAAGAATGGAAAGACATAGACTTCCAAAATTGACATTCTAATATACTCCAACTGGACATAGGGACCGAGGAAGACCAGAACATTGGTGGAAAGATCAAGACCATCTTCGTTAGGTTTACCGTCACAGGTCCTAAAACGGATTTGTTCACGATGATGATGATGATAGAAACAAATATAAATGTGATAGTTACCGAATATGACGACTTTATAGTTGCCCCGCGTTAACAGTAGGTAGAAGCCGTACAGAGTAGCGAGGTGCACGTAAATAAACACGATAATGTTCCTCCACACCAGATGGTACTTCTCTTCCTGTGGCGGTTCATCTAGCCTCTGCATCACCAGCGGCTTAATCTCCTTCACTGGCGTGCTCTCCGTGGTAATAACGGTGGTACTCGACCCCATTATACCCTTCACTAACCTGCAACACATTCAGAGAACATAACATTAAAAGATCTTTGGACTTCTGGCAGTTCGGCATTCTGAATAATTGTGCATTTGAAATCATTCAA
Source organism: Diploptera punctata (assembly GCA_030220185.1). Taxonomy (NCBI): domain Eukaryota; kingdom Metazoa; phylum Arthropoda; class Insecta; order Blattodea; family Blaberidae; genus Diploptera; species Diploptera punctata. Next base: position 552,538 of record JASPKZ010003409.1, on the reverse strand, counting down.
CCTCGACAACAGACAATCACTGCATGACAATCCCATACACCACAAAACTCGAACATTTCTGCAAACTATTTTTAAACGTTGCAAGTTCTCCAAAATACGCTCACGTGGTTTTAATTCATATTTTGTTTATTGTGTTTGGTTTTCATTTTTATTTCAACTATTAGTATTATTCTGTTAATTAGTGAGTGTCCCTGATATAATTGTTGATGATTACACATAAACTAACTCTAACTAACTGACTCACTGGCACTATCGAACCCGTAGGTTCATGACCGCGCGGGAATAAGCTCTCCATACATCCTTATCCTGATACAATGTTTTCCAATCATCCCTTGTATAATCTACTTCCCTCAAATCATAGTTAAAGTTATTTTCCCACCTCATTCTTGGTCTACCAACTGGACGTTTTCCCTCTGGTTTTCCTGCAAGAAGCTTCCATGCACGCCTTTCATTCCCCATTCGTGCCACATGTCCTGCACATCGCAGTCTACGAGACTTAACTGTTCTCATTATATCTGGCTTCCTATAAAGACCATGTAGTTCACTGTTATGTAGTCTTCCCCATTCACCTGCCTCTGATGATTATGCATATTTTTACTATTTATGGTGAGATGTTATAATTAGAGACCGGATGTTAGGGAAAATGCCTATAGTCATTTATTATAGATATTGTAAAAGTGACTTCATATAAGTTCATACCGACGACCCTAGAGTTGTTTTCCATGAAGTTAATTTTGCCTATTAATGCCTATTTCAGCTTACAATACCTATAAATGCCTATTTGCCATTTTTCTCCGAATTTACTTAGTATTTCAATGAAATTAATTGAAATGGACAAACTGCATGGCACATATCATTGCATAGAAACCTTTAAGTGACTGGCAATATTATGTTTGATGTTGGTAACACTAATTCAGTCAGTCGTCTTCGTTCGCAGACGGGTGTTTCAAAGACAAAGCGGTGCGACAAATGTATGTGGCTTTTTTATCTTTAGAACAGTTGTTTTACTATGCCATAAGAACGGTCAACAGTAAACAGTAAGACAAACTGACCAATTTCGTGTAAGAATTTGGAGCGGAAATGTTCTCAAGTGACGGTGCAATATTGTTTTGCAAAGTGTGTAAAATTTCAGTGAATTGCGCGAAGAAGTGCGATGTTTCACAGCACGTACACACTGCAAAACATACGTATGCTCTTTGTAAAAAGGCAAAACAAATTCCAAAACCATCTCTGATAGCTTCGTATGCTATTGATAGCATATGTTTATATTCTTTACGTATGGCTGGAAAAAGTATGTTGTTGTCTATTTTTAAGAGTTTATTTTGAATTTTATAGTGCCTATATTAATGATTTTAGCGCCTTTTTTGCCTGCCTATTTTGAATTTTTTTAAGTGCCTAACATCCGGACTCTAGTTAGGCCTATAATGAATTAATTACACATTCTGGTGAGTTGGTGCTACCCCTTATCATAGCCGTCATTTCAAGTATGAGTGTCAGTATTGTACCTCTCCTATAGACTACGGTTATAACTGTAAAAAATACAAACATCTATTAATTCCATTGAATTATTTATTTATGGACGTCCTTTTAACAGCTCAAATCTGGACGTCGGTGTTTTTTTTCTTAGCAAAAATGATTTACGTGCACCTCGCTACTCTGTACGGCTTCTACCTACTGTTAACGCGGGGCAACTATAAAGTCATATTCGATAACTATCACATTTATATTTGTGTCTATCATCATCATTGTGAACAAAAGAGATTACAAGTATTTGAGAATAAAGTACTTAGGAAAATTTTTGGACCAAAGAGAGATGAATAGATAGGTGAATGGAGAAGACTACATAACAATGAACTACATGGTCTTTATAGGAAGCCAGATATAATAAGAAGAGTTAAGTCTCGTAGACTGCGGTGGGCAGGACATGTTGCACGTATGGGAAATGAAAGACTTGCATGGAAGCTTCTTGTAGGAAAGCCAGAGGGAAAACGCCCAGTTGGTAGACCAAGAATGAGGTGGGAGAATAACATTAACTATGATTTGAGGGAATTAGATTATACAGGGAATGATAGGAAAGCATTAGCTCAGGATAGGGATGTATGGAGAGCTTATGTCCGCGCGGCCATGAACCTAGATGTTCGATAGTGCCAGTGAGTAAGTAAGTAAGCAAGCAACAATTATTAAAATAATAGAAAATTAAACTCTAAAGCAGTCAAAAAATGTCGAAGAACAGAACAGCTTGTTAGTTAATGTTAAACGTATGTGATATACTTTTTTATCAATGCCACCAGGTTGCCATTACGACATTTTGTTCAAATACCTAGGAACAATAATCACAAATAGGAATGAGATGCTTAAAGAAATTAAACATAAGCTCAATTCTGGAAATGCGTGCTATTATGCATTACAGAGACTTTTCATGTCCCAACTCCTTTCAAAAAACGTTAAACTGAAAATATATAAAACTATTATTCTACCAGTTATATTATATGGGTGCGAAACATGGAGGCTTGCTTTAAGGGAGGAAATGAGATTACGAGTATTTGAGAATAAAGTACTTAGGAATTTTTTTGGACCAAAGAGAGATGAACAGACAGGTGAATGGAGAAGACTACATAACCATGAACTGCATGGTCTTTATAGGAAGCCAGATATAATAAGCACAGTTAAGTCTCGTAGACTGCGATGGGCAGGACATGTTGCGCTTATGGCGAATGAAATATGTGTATGGAAGCTTCTTGTAGGAAAGCCAGAGGGAAAACGCCCAGTTGGTAGACCAAGAATAACTATGACTTGAGGGAAGTAGATTATACAGGGAATGATTGGAAAGCATTAGCTCAGGATAGGGATGTATGGAGAGCTTATGTCCGCGCGGCCATGAACCTACGGGTTCGATAGTGCCAGTGAGTAAGTAAGTATATGGTCTCGAGGTAGCGTGCTGCCTTGTCACGCAGCGATTCCCGGTCGGGACGGGCTCCTGGGTGAGTTTTTTTTCGGGTTTTTTTCTTACCTGTAAGACAAATGTCAGGAAAACTTTAAGGCCCAAACGGTCCCCGAAATCATATGGCCATCATCAATATCATCCTTATCATTATCATCATCCTTCAGCGGTGTGGAAAGCAACGGGAAGCTACCACACCTACAATTCCCTAGTAAAGCATAGCATGAAAATGCAGTGAAAGGCCTGCCTTCGGGCAGAATTACTATGGATGGATGGATGGATATGGGGAAAGTGTCTCCTTCCACCGTTGGTAATAAGCGAATGACTGGTCAAGTGGTATAATCAGTGGCAAAATATAGTGGTAGGCCTATTTGAAATAAGAGATGAAGTTAATGAAAAATCGTCGGAGTTTGTATGCCTACAGGTTTCTGGATAATGTGACGTACAAAGAGATTAAATCAGTACAGATTTCCAGCTACTGTCTGGTAGACTTAAATGTTGTAAAAAAATAAACATTACTGGGGCTTTCGATGAAGTTTTCAACCTGTGACTGTGTAGTTCGTAATTTATGATTCATTCTAACATGAAAAGTGCATCATTGCTTAAAAGTAGCCGAAAATTAATAATATACATATGTCTTAAATAAATTATAAGTGGACTGCATAAAATTCTCACCCCAAGGGATAAGAATTTTGTTACTCGATGTATAAAAATGATCCAAAGATATTTGTTTCTAATATTACAGCCGAGCTGTAGAACAGAGTTCATAGCAGGAATTCTCTTTATTATTTCAGAAGTATTCTTGTTTATTTAATTTTTTTTGAAGTTCCGTGAATATACTTCATTTTGAATAAACTAAAATACAAAGGAAGAATAGCATATAACAAGAAAACAAGGAAACACTATAGAATATGCTCTTAAACAAAGATATAAATACAAATATTTCTAAGAAAACGTATTGTGGACAGACGAAAGTATATTTACCATGTTCATGTCGGATGGTATAGGCTCAATTCTGGAATGCGTTATATAGATTCTTGTCGTCCCAACTCCTCTCAAAACACGTTAAACTCAAAATATATAAAACTTATTCTCCTTTTATATTATATGGATGCGAAACATGGACTCTTACTTTAAAGGAGAAGAAAATAATACGAGTATTTGATATTAAAAGCTCTTAAGAAAATTTTTGGACCAAAGGTAGATGAACAGACAGGCGACTGAGAATACTACATAACAGTGAGCTACATGATCTTTATAAAATAAAATAAAGTTAAAATATGTACCTTTTTAGGTCAGTGCCATTGTCCTCAACTTGTAAAAAGATATGTATTCTTTTTTGTCTGAAGGCCTTTCAGAATATACATTCCATAATCAGCAGGTATTTCTCCGCTACATATTTATTGATGTTCTCCATGCTGGTATTGATGTAGTGGTGTCCATGACTAAAGTTTCTTCCTGATGATATCATATAGCGGGTGGTTTAGTCGGGGAGTGCTTTCATTTGTTAACAACTTGTTATCTATCTCCTTGGTAAATTCCAGGTCTTCCAATGTATTGATTTATGTCGGGTTTCCCTCTTTGTGTACTATTGTAAGGTTGTCTTCTATTGAGTTTATTCTATGACCGGCGTTTGTTATGTGTTTAGCGTAATTAGACTTCCCATATGCGTATACGAAATCGTTATAATGCTCTTTAAACCTTATGTTTTTTTTTCAAATGCCCCAGGTTTGTCTTTCGACATTCCTGGTTTCTCTCCTGGCATGGCGTACTTGTAACCCACTTCTGAGGTTGGGGCGCCTGGAAGGCGGGGTTACGTTGCCCCGATGATATGATGGGTGATGATGATGATGATGATGATGATAATGGTGCGCCAGGAGAGTTCCTAATCCTAAGCTTAACCTAAGATGAATATGAATGATGATGATTGCGATGGCCATATTATTTCGGGGACCGTTTGGGCCTTAAAGTTTTCCTGACATTTGTCTTACAGGTGAGGAAAAACCCCGATAAAAACCTCACCCAGAAAAACTGTCCTTATGTTGAAACTTCTTTTCGTTCTACCTACATAGAACTTGTCACAATCTTTGCATGTTAATTTGTATAGCCTTCTCCCTTGCTATTAAATTTAGAATTATTTTCTATATTGTTATTTATTACATTATTTAATTAATCAATTTTTTTTTGCAAATGCCCCAGGTTGTCTTTCGACATTGCTGGCGTTCTCTCCTGGCACGGCGTACTTGTAACCTACTTCTGCAGTTGGGGCGCCTGGAAGGCGGGGTTACGTTGCCCCGATGATATGATGGGTGATGATGATGATAGTGGTGCGCCAGGAGAGTCCCTAATCCTAAGCTTAATCTAAGATGAATATTAATGATGATGATTGCGATGCCGTGGCCATATGATTTCGGGGACCGTTTTGGCCTTAAAGTTTTTCTGACATTTGTCTTACAGGTGAGGAAAAACCCCGATAAAAACCTCACCCAGAAAAACTGTCCCGACCGGGGATCGAACCCGGGCCCGCTGCGTGACAAGGCAGCAAGCTACTTCGAGACCACAGCGGTGGATTTATTTAATTTATTATTAGTTATAGGCTATGTTTAAATTTTTGTTTATTTTTCTCAATGTTTTTGTCAATTTTATGGTTTCGTGGCCTGTATATGTTGGGGTAATCCATGTACTATTAATATTTGTTTATCTTTCGAGTTTCGTTATTTTAATTATGCCGTTTTTTTTCTTTTTCTTACAAGTTTATCTATAATTTTGCTGTTGTAGCCATTGCTTCTAGCCATGTTTTTTTTATATAGGCCTATCGTAATTCCTTATTGTAATTAGTTCTGTGTAATGACAATTTTAACATTATATTATTTAGGCTCTTGAATGCGCTGATTTTTATTGGTACGGTTGTCGTGATTTGTTGTTGATTGTAAACATAGTAGTTGTTGGTTTTCTGTATATATCTTATCTCTCTTTTTTTTTTTTCGTGTTTTTAACTGTGTTAAGATCCAAAAAGTTGATTTTGTTGTTTTGTTCAATTTCTTGTGTAAATTCCAATTTATTGTGCATATTGTTTAATTCTGAAAGGATTTCTTCTTCTTTCTGTCTATACTCTCATAAATTATTATAATATCATCTACGTATCTAGCGATTAATTTTATGTTGTATTTTTGTGTTATTCTTTTGTAGTGTGTGTTTTCTAAATTTTGTAGGAATGTTTCTGATATTATCCCTGAGGTTGGAGATCCCATAGGAATTCCATCTTCTTGTATATATATGGTATGATAAGAAAAATAAATGCCTGGACGGGATTCGAACCCGGATTTCTGTGTCTGTACCTCAGCGTGATATCCGTTACACTAACAGGCGAATCCAATGCAAACACTTATTTTTCTTATATATGTATTATATTCTCCATGGATCTCCGGGTTCGAATCCCGTCCAGGCATTTATTTTTCTTATCATACCATATTAAGCTTGCATTGCTCAATGTTAAACATTTAATTATAACATCTATAAAGCGTCACTGCTATAAGGTAAACATATTCTCTTTAATTTGCTTACTTGTTATAGTCAGCTACTAGATGGCAGTGAAGACCGAGTTCTCGCGACATCTAGTAATAATGGAGAATATAATACATATATAAGAAAAATAAGTGTTTGAATTGGATTCGCCTGGTAGTGTAATGGATATCACGCTGAGGTACAGACTCAGAGAGCCGGGTTCGAATCCCGTCCAGGCATTTATTTTTCTTATCATACCATATTAAGCTTGCATTGCTCAATGTTAAACATTTAATTATAACATATATATATATATATATATATACAAGCATTCATTTTTCTTTTCATATCATAATATATATAGGCTATCATTATTAAATTGAAAATAATTCTGTGTCATTATGGTTTTTGTGATATTATGTAATTGATTTATGTAGTCTGGGTTCAAATCGTTTGTTTCTAATTTTTGTTTGATTATATTTCGTGTTTCTTCTATTGAAATGTTTGTATACAGATTTTTTATATCGAAAGATGCCATTTTTGTACTATTTATTATTCACCTCGATGTCTATAAGTTTTTTTTTTTTTTTGCTATTCCGTAAGATTTTTTATTGTGTTTCTATTTTCGAAGTTAAAAATCTTTCTTCAATTTGTGTGCAATTAATTTGGAAAGTTTATAATTATATATATATATATATATATATATATACATATTATTATATTTATTAGATTTGTTCTTGTTTATAATCATAGGCCACGTTTTTGTTATTTCTTTTAAAGTTTTGTTGAATTTGGCTGTAGGATCTTTATCTATTTTCTTAAATTTATTTTCATCTACAAATTGCTTTGTTTTTAGAATGTAGTCATCCATGGAATCTCCAACCCCAGGGATAATATCAGATATATTCCTACAACATTTAGAAAACATACACTACAAAAGAACAACACAAAATACAACATAAAATTAATCGCTAGATACGTAGATGATATTATAATAATTTATGAAAGTATAGAAAGAAAAGAAGAAAAAATCCTATCAGAATTAAACAATATGCATAATAAATTGGAATTTACAGAAGAAATTGAACAAAACAACAAAATCAACTTTTTGGATCTTAACATAGTTAAAAACACGAAAAAAAATAGATATAGATATATACAGCAAACCAACAACTACTATACTTACAATCAACAAAAAATCACGACATTCGTACCAACAAAGAATCAGCACATTCAAGAGCCTAATTAATAGAATGTTAAAATTGCCATTAAACAGAATTACAATAAGGAATTACGATATAAAAAAAATATGGCTAGAAGCAATGGCTAAAACAGCAAAATTATAGATAAACTTGTAAGAAAACAAAAAAAGAAAACCGACATAATTAAAATAACGAAACTTGAAAGAGAAACAAATATTAATAATACATGGATTACACTAACATATACAGGCCACGAAACCATAAAATTGACAAAAACATTGAGAAAAATAAACAAAATTTAAACTTAGCCTATAAAACCAATAATAAATAAAATAAAATAGTGGTCCTCATCTGGGGGATATGTGGATGACGACCACAAGATGTCCAAGCTGAGCAAAATATTTCTTCCACTTGTGTTTTGCACTCTTTTAACTTTACTATCTAACCTCTCTTGGTTAACTCTTGTTTTTCGACCCCGACGCTATTAGGGCATCCGAGGGCTAGGGAGTCTTTCCTTTCTTCCATTTCTTCTTTCCTTTATTTTCTTTTCTTCTCCAGAAAAGCATGACCAGAGGCTATAAGATGGCAGCCCCATCACTGGTCTTGCCTTCCTTTGGCCAGCAACCAATCGAAGGGACTATTATTATGTTTTCAAGTATTATACGAGAATTTCCCGGACGGATAAAACTAATGACGACCAAAGCATGAATTATATACCAAGAGGACGAAGATCTCTGGGCCGTCCTATGAAACGCTGGAGGGAAAATTTTCTATAGGATCGTAACAGGCCTTGGCCTAATGCTTGGAAGGAAGAAGGAGAAGAGATGTAATAAATAACAATATAGAAAAACATAATAAATTTAATAGCAAGGGAGTAGGCCTATACAAATTAACATGCAAAGATTGTAACAAGTTATATATAGGTAGAATGAAAAGAAGTTTCAACATAAGGTTTAAAGAACATCATAACGATTTCGTACATGCATATGGGAAGTCTAATTACGTTAAGCACATAATAAACGCCGGTCATAGAATGAATTCAATAGAAGACACAAAGAGGGAAACCCGACAAAAATTAAAATATTGGAAGACCTGGAAATTATCAAGGAGATAGATATGAAGTTGTTAATAAATGAAAACACTCTCCGTCTAAACAACCCGCTATACTATGTCGTCAAGAAGAAACTTTAGTCACGGACAACACTACATCGAGGATGTAATAAAAAAAAAAAAGGAAAGGTATCCCACTACAGGCCTCAGGAGGCCCTTGGGGTAGTAGGAGGTTAAGACTCCCACTTTTCTGGACAATCAGCACTTTATGTCAGCCCTGCGTGACGGCCGTCTTTACCCCCAGAACAAGCGTCTGGTACCCATTTCCGTTAGAGGCTGAATCGACCCCAGGGCCATAGTGCCGCCAGACGGTTTGGGTCGGTTTAAAAATCCTGACCCCACTGGGACTCGAACCCTCGACCTTCCGGCTTGTAGCGCAGTGCCTTAACCACTACGCTACGGCGTGCCCCCCACATCAATAAATGTAGCGAAGAAATATCTGCTGATGATGTAATGTACATTCAGAAAGGCCTTCAGACAAAAAAAAAAGCGTACATATCTTTTTACAAGTTGAGGACGACGGCACTGACCTAAAAGGTACATATTTTAACTTTATTTTATTTTATGACTGTCCACCTCAACAGTTTTAAACAATGAATTTTATTAGTAATGATCTTTATAGGAAACCAGATATAATAAGAGTTAAGTCTCGTAGACTGCGATGAGTAGAACATGTGGTACGAATAGAGAATGAAAGAGGGACATGGAAACTTTTTATAGGATAACCAGAGGGTAACCACCCAGCTAGTAGGGAGGTGGGAGAATAACATTAAACATGATTTGAGAGAAGTAGATTATATAGGAAATGATTAGAGAGCCTTTGCTCGGGATAGGGTGTAGCCTATGGAGAGCCTATGTCAGCGCGGCCATGAACCTGGGTTCCATAGTGCCAGTGTGTTAGTTATTGTCGGATGGTAGATACAAAGTTTGGAGTCAATAGTGATAAAATTAATATTAAAATTCCGTTGAGGTAAATAGTCACAATGCAACATATTAAAATATATATCTACCAGGTGCAGTTCCGTTGTCCTCAACTAGTTTTTTTTTACCTTTTAAGAACTGTAGGCCTTTCGGAAACTAGCTTCCATCTTCAGCAGAAGGATATGCGCTGGTATATGTTGTTTGGCGACCCTTTTGACATCAGCGGCCTTTCAGCAACGTCGATAAAATCCTTCTGCTGAATATCTATGCCGGTTTCCAAAATACCTATATTTATTTAATTTTTTTAATTAACATAATTGAGGACGTTGGTACCTTCCAGGTATCTATTTTAATAATTTACATTGTGACAAAGAATTGAGGTAAGAGAATGAAAAATTAGAATTGCAGAATATGATTCCATCTGTGAAACTAGGAGGAGGATCCATCCACGTGAGGGCTACAAGTGGACATGAGAATCGGATAACTCTTCATAAATGAAGGGATTACCTAGCACAAAGGATGCGATAAAATTTTGGAACGGTCATTCAAGAACTATATTAACTAAGTAAATTCCTCAACAAGTCCAATTTTTTATCCAATTTTCTGATGTATGTAATTTATCCTCAGCTTTCAGGTAAAGCTCTACTTCTTTTGGTCCAATTTTGTTGAGTTTTGGAGAATACCTTTTTCGATTTATTTCAATAGCGTATATCGAGTTTCGTTACGAAAATTTGAAAATTGCGACTGTTAGAGCGATTTTTTTAAATATTGGTTTTATGTTAATCCCCCACTCCTAATGGTCCGATTTTGTCGGTTAACCGACCTTATTTTTATTAATTGTTTGCTATATGCCGATATGGTTTTCGAAAACAAATTGCTCCGATAGGGTGTTAGCACCTTCCCCCACACACATACTCACACTCATAAGGACCTAAATATTTATTTGTTTTTGACATGGCCATTTTCGGTGTTTGATGGGTTGGATAGATGAAGATATGTAAAAATGTTTAAAAAATATTTTCATAAGAAAACCTCAATAGATTATTTCCTTTGGAATTTCCTAACAAGAACTTCGTAGCAGCGTGGACAAAATTTGTTTACAAGAGGACTGATATTTTTATGAAGGTGAATCCTAATTTGATTCGCAAATGCGGTTGTTGTTCGACAGATAATCGAGCACACGTCCCCACTGATCCGAAGCGCATCTTTGGATAGTTGGTTTAAAGCTATAAGCTGTATGCCGGAGGGTTGGGGATTTGAGTCCCGGTAGGATCGGAATTTTTAAACTGGCCTAAACTTTTTGGCGGTACCTTGACCCTGGGGGTTGACTCAGCCTCTAAAGGAAATGAGTAACATTCGCTTGTTCTGGGGGTAAAGCCAGCCGTCAAGCAGGGCTGACAACCCGGCTGATTGAAATGCCGAATGTTTAGAAATACAGGAGTCTTAACATCCTACTACTTCAAGGAGTTCCTAGTAGTAGATTCACTTTACTTTCCCAACTATCCTATTGAACACTCGTGGAATAATCTGGCAAAAAAAAAAACATAAGGAGAAAAGTAATTTCCAACAGAGGTGATCCGAAACGAGCTCTGTTTGAGATTTGGGATCTGATGTGAAGTTCAGAAATCGAAATTATGTACACTCATGACAGAAGACGAGGAAATTTGCCAAAACTAAAGTAAACCCAAATAAGTATTTAAGTATTGCAGATTCCATTTGATTTTATAAAAGCCAGTCACGCAGGAACTGCATAAACTAACCGAAATCCTCAACAAGTTGAATTTATAGTTTGATTTTGCTGGTTTACAGAATATATTTTTCTTTTGTTAAATTGGAGAAACTCAATGTCTGATTCAAACTTACTTAAAATGTCGAACTGTAGTGAAAACAAATCATGTATAACATTAAGTGCATCTTCTGCATATTGTCGTGTAAGTTGATACAAAATTTAAATAATATCTACTGTTTCATTTTCGATTACTTTATTAAAAATATTAAATAAAATTAAATCGATGTAGGCCTATATGATATAGGATAAATGAGTGCCTCAGTGCCATAGGTGCCTAACCCACAATTTAAAAAAATATGCCGTTTCCCTCTAATTGCAGTAGAAGTAATAACCTCTGTCAGAGCCACATCTGCCTATAACATTTTTGTAATTTTAACTCATCCATAATGTTATAGGCAGATGTGGCTCTGACAGATGTGATTACTTCTAGTGCAGTTACAGGGACTATTTAACTCATGCCCCAAATGGGAGTCAATGACCAATCACGTTTCAATGATTTCTGTTTTTCAACCAATCAGAGTCGTGTTTCACCAAATATTTATCAGTGTTATAATTACCATATTAAAGAAAACTCCTCCTTACAATATTGCGTTCCTTTGGCAATAAATAGTATCCTCACTTCGTGAGTCGTGAATTTATCGATAATTTGGAAATCACTCGTGGCATTACTTATGAAAAGCATATTTTTTTTTAAATTGTGGGTTAGGCACCTATGGCACTGAGGCACTCAAATGTCAACTTAAGACTTAATTTAATTGTATGTCATATATTGCAACGAAGTAAACAAGGGGATATCGAATTTTTAATTTCGGGTTTCAGGTAAACTGCCACTTCTAATGGTATGTTGTTGGTTAACGAACTTGCCTTTTTTTTTAATTTTTTGCTATATGCCAAGTTTGGTTCTGATAAAACAAAAATTTCGGGCGCTAGAGCGTTAACGGACACACACACACACACACACACACTAACGTGGTCATTTTCGGGTAAAGATCTGTAAAAAGTTTTCAGAAAATATTTTTATAAAAACACCTCAATTGCTTCAATACTTCGAAATCGCTAAAAACCCTGTGCTCGTGTCCGCCATAATGCCAAATCGAAGGATGAGATGAAAGCCTTATTATTGAACGTCTGTGATAGGCCTATACGAGGATACCGGCTGTTGAAGACTATCGCACCAACACAGGAGCAGATGAAATGAAACACGAGTATGGAGAAGTGGTGCAATTAAGTTTTTGGCATGGAAAAACGATAAATCAAAAGAAAAACCTCTCTTGGCTCCGATTATTCTACTACGAATCCCATATGGAGTGACCGAGTCGCGAATTAGTGACCCAGAGACAGAGGAGGACTTGCGCCATCGGAACCGCCTTGATTTTCATATAATTTATTATGTGTACAAATATTATTTCTACCTATTAATGAGCACAATTATTGTAGTTTTTATACAGAAGCGACAGTTATTTTTATGAAATTTATATTTGTGTAAACGTCCACCGCTGTGGTCTCGGGGTAGCGTGCTGCCTTTTCACGCAGCAGGCCCGAGTTTGATCCCGGTCGGGACAGTTTTTCTGGGTGAGGTTTTTATCGGGGTTTTTCCTCACCTGTAAGACAAATGTCAGGAAAACTTTAAGGTCCAAACGGTCCCCGAAATCATATGGCCATCGCAATCATCATCATTCATATTCATCTTAGATTAAGCTTAGGATTAGGGACTCCTGGCGCACCACTATCATCATCACCCATCATATCATCGAGGCAGCGTAATCCCGCCTTCCAGGCGCCCCAACCTCAGAAGTGGGTTACAAGTACGCCATGCCAGGAGAGAACACCAGGAATGTCGAAAGACAAACCTGGGGCATTTGCAAAAAAAATATTATTTGTACCTATTAATGAGCACAATTATTATAGTTTTTATACAAAAGCGACAGTTATTTTTATGAATTTTATATTTGTGTAAACATGAATGTTTTTCTTTTTCCAAATCGTAGACCATTTCCTAGCGTTTGTCGTATTTTGTGTCCGTTTTTCTTCCGAGGCTTGATCCTTGGGACTGCGAGCAATGTATAAGATACACCTTGAAGTGGGTTGCTAGCCCGTTTTCATGGCGGGTTTATTATTCGGGGTTTCCTCCCTAGGCCGATTGCCTTCACCCAGCTCCAGAGCTCAGCCTGCCCCGTTTTATTTCGGAGTTGTCTGTCCTAGATGGGTTGTCTTGCAGGACTAACGAACCCCATCCCCCATCCCAATGGACGGAAGAAGAACAAGAGGAAGACCAGCCAAGAGATGGATAGACAGTGAATGCACATCCAATACGTCTTCCTCCGAGGAGTGATTTTGGAAATAAACAGGATGAAAATCGTACAAATTAAGTTTAAGAATAAGATGAAGAAGAAGTAAACATAAATGTTATGACTCACATAATTAAATAATTATATTATGCAATTCACGCTATTTGCGGAACATATAACAGAATACATTTTTAAAGTACGAGTAAAAACTTCTATACTAGTATTATTTTCTAGGCTGCGCGATCAAGTTCATTATAATACATAATTAGGTAATGTAATACTTAAACTAGTTGTGTGTTTAGATGCGCCCCACTAATACCAATCTAAACCGCTACATTACATATTAAATTACTAGCAGCAATCAGGAACATATTCATCATTCCATTCCGTTACATTAACTTACAAGGAAACTGTCAACCATTGCATGCTGAAAAAAACCTACCTTGAAATTTCTCCTAGAGAAATGTATCAAGACCGTGTCCAAAAAAATATTCTTTACTATGTAAAAATATAAAATTGGAATTGAGATATCTTTTTTACACACCCATCCGGGAATTTACATAATTATAAATTATACAACCTTTATTGGATAAAGTCACGAATTACAGACAGAAATGGATTGGTCACATGGATGGAATGAGTAAGGAGAGATATCCATTGTTAGCAAGAAATTATCAATCAAGAGGAAGACGTGATGTTGGAAGACCTAGAAGACGTTGAGCTGATGCATTATGAAGTCGGAACGGGCAATTGCCTAATCCCTGGAGTGATGATGATGATGATGATAATTTATTCGTGTCTTTCGGGCTAAATGACCGTGGTCTGGTTTTATTAACACTCAACGTTTGCAGCCGACATTTGAAGAGTTAGGAGGTCATAGAGCACGCAGAATCTCCTGAGGATGTCTACCGCAGTTGTAGCCGAAACGTTCAGTGTTAATAAAACGAGGCCACGGTCATTTAGTCCGAAAGAAATGAAATACATGAATCAATACACCTGCCGTGAAAGTCCAATTATAATTATTATTATTATTAGAATTACCTAGGAACAATAATCACAAATAGGAACGAGATGCACAAAGAAATTAAACATAGGCTCAATTCTGGAAATGCGTGCTATTATGCATTGCAGAGACTCTTGATGTCCCAACTCCTTTGAAAAACATTAAATTGAAAATATATAAAACTATTATTCTACCAGTTATATTATATGGGTGCGAAACATGGACTCTAATTTAAGGGAGGAAAGGAGATTACAAGTATTTGAGAATAAAGCACTTAGGAAAATTTTTGGACCAAAGAGAGATGAACAGACAGGTGAATGGAGAAGACTACATAACAATGAACTACATGGTCTTTACAGGAAGCCAGATATAATAAGAACAGTTAAGTCTCGTAGACTGCGATGGGCAGGACATGTGGCACGCATGGGAAATGAAAGACGTGCATGGAAACTTCTTGTAGGAAAGTCAGAGAAAAACGCCCAGTTGGTAGACCAAGAATGAGGTGGGAGAATAACATTAACTATGATTTGAGGGAAGTAGATTATACAGGGAATGATTGGAAAGCATTAACTCAGGATAAGGTTGTATGGAGAGCTTATGTCCGTGCGGCCATGAACCTACGAGTTCGATAGTGCCAATGAGTAAGTAAGTATTATTAGAATTATACATTTTATATTTGTTATTAGTTATACTCTCAAATGACATTCGAATAAATTTTAATATTTGTTAATTTATTTTTTATAACTTAAAAAATAAGCAATAGGGGCATAAGGAAATAAAAAAAAATACCTGCATTTGAAAATACAATAGGAAGTAACATTATGAGGTTTTACTTAATACATAAATTTGGTCTGTGTTATTCTTACCTCATGTAGTTGTTTCTATTAGACATATGTTTTAAGGCATATTTGCCCCATCTTAAGTTTGTATTTTTTATTTGTCCCGCGCCGTAGCCGATTGGTTAAGGCAGGAAGCCTTGGCGCAGAGCTACGGAACTTGCGCTGGTTCGAGTCTCCAAGGGGGAAGAAATTTTCTCTTGGTATTTCGGCCAGTAAGGGACCGGTGCCCACCCAGTATCGTGAGGCATTTAGGTTGTGAACCTATGCTTGGCCTGTTGCAAATCTTAAATAAACGATAATTTAGATCATGCCCTTCATTGTTGCAAAAATGTAGTATGCTAAGAAGAGATAAAAATCTATCTCTGGACATTGTCCTACCAAAAATGGGCATGTGCAACATTGGATCCATAGACCACTGCATTTTCAAGTCTTGCTTTTTGTTGCATGTACATAATATCATCAATGCAAAAAAGTCGTGCATTTCTCCAATATTTGTGTCTTTCCATTTCTGCAAATATGAAGAACGGGAAAATTGTTCCGTTTGCAATTTCTGCCTGGCGTACCTATTAGTCTCCTGCACTATGATTAAAAATGTATCATTCATCGATTATTATCAACTAGCTAATACTCCTAAACAAATGTTAATGTGTTTTACCACCAGCCTTGAGCCGCTATGCTTGCCCGGGAATCAGCTTATCCCGATCTTAAAGACAAAAATTGTTATTGTGAGTTATCTGTAAAAGATAAACATATGCTGTCGCGGACTTTTTTGTGGAGTTTTTTTTAGATATTCAATTCCGTGTACAATAATTTGGTGTATTTGTTATGGTTTAGGCAGCGTAAGCCATTTGAGCGACAAAATAGGGACATTATTTCATGTTTTTCACCACAAAGAGTGATATTTATGGGTGAAGGGGTTGAGTATTACAACTCTCTTATAGCCTATGTTCATCCCCGGAATCTCCTGTACATTTTTTCAAAAACCCCTATCACAATCGGATTAACGGTATGGCAGAGCACGCTTGCACGGGAATCTACATATCCCGATCTTCTTGGAATCAATGAAACACAAAAATGGTAATTGTGAGTTAGCCGTAATAGATAAACATATGCTGTCGGGGACTTTTTATAGAGCTTTTTGAGATATTCAATTCTGTGTATATTAATTTTGTGTATTTGTTATGGTTTAGGCAGCGTAAGCCATTTAAGCGTCAAATTAGGGACTTTATTTCACGTTTTTCGCTACAAAGGGTGATTTTTAGGGGTGAAGGGGTTGAGTATTACAACTCTCTTATAGCCTATGTTCATCCCGGGAATCTCCTGAACATTTTGCAAAAAACCTCATCAAAATCGGATCAACTGTATGTCCGCGCATAGAATACGAACAAACAAACCAACAAACAGACAAACATTCATTTTTATGTATTAGATAAGTGAGGAGTGTTCTTGTGTTCTCAGTTTATAGATTTTTCGGTGTGCCACTGTACTTATGTAACGCAGTAAAATACCAATTAATTGTAAAGTGTTTAAGTCAACATAGTTAAATGCTGATTTATCTAAGAAAGTTGTACTTCGTGTTTCTCATTTACACCAACTTCCACCCGCATAACCTTCTGAGAGAACAGAGTCGAACGCTTATAAAAATTACATTGTCCCGCCTCATGTTCTTTTAGGTTTGCTCTCGGACATTGTGTATCCTGCATTTTTCATATTATTGTGTTATACAGGGTGTTCGGAAATTCATATTAAAAACTTCTAGGGCTAGTAGAGGGGACTGAGTAGACAATATTTTGAATACGAACTAATGTCCGGAAACGTACCGTTTCCGCGCTACAGCCGTTACAATGTGTCGGATTTACTAGTGTTGTTTTACAACCGGATAGACAGTACATGACGCCAGAAGATCGCCTGATTGCACATGACGTTTGCCCTGCCATTGAATGTCCGTCAGGAACTGTGGTTTCAGCACGATGGCGCACCGCCGCACTTTACGCGTTCGGGGGCATCTTAACCGAACATTGGTGCAAAGATGGAGAAGGCCAGGATTGTGCTATTGCAAGGCCCCCACGATCGCCGGATTCAACGCCATTGGACTATTACTTGTGGAATCATTTGAAGAGTATGGCGTACGAGACTCTTGTACAGACAGAGGTAGAACTGCTGGCACGAGTTATGGTCGCTGTACAAGAGATTAGCGGGACACAAGGTGTGATGGTACGAGTGTACCGGAACACGATTCGTCGGTACAATGTGTGCAACAACATTCGTGGTCGTCACATCTAGCCTCTGTTGTAGTGAGTAGTTTCGTATGGGACACATCCAGTGCAGAAGACAGAAACAATTTTTTTGTTCGTTGTTGACACAAGGGTTATTGTGGCTATTTAACTCATGCCTCAAATGGTTGTCAATGACTAATCACATTTCAATTAATTTTTGTTTTACACCAATGGCAGTCGTGTTTCACATCGCTCTTTATCGATTTCTCTTTATGAGCTCCTGCTTTTGTGATAAAGAATGCTCCTGCTTTTTAATATACTGAACAGCTCAGAGCATTATTTTTCTCCAACAAATACTTTGAATATAGCAAATAATGAACAGATTTCTTGATTTTACTG
This sequence comes from Diploptera punctata, assembly GCA_030220185.1. Taxonomy (NCBI): domain Eukaryota; kingdom Metazoa; phylum Arthropoda; class Insecta; order Blattodea; family Blaberidae; genus Diploptera; species Diploptera punctata. The sequence goes on along the minus strand of JASPKZ010003409.1, from coordinate 534,326 downwards.
AGTTCTTTACTTAAAAAAATAAGTTGACAACCTATAATGTTGATTATAATATACAGTTTGATGTGTTTCATTATTTATCCACTAGGGTACATTCTTACAATATTGCGATCCTATTTGGCAATATTATATATAAAACTTTCCTCATTAGAGGATTGCCTCAAGGACAAAGTGATACAGACAATTAATTTTTGTAATTGATGAAATACATTTTGTAAATATATTTTAAAAAATTCAACTTGTAGGCCTAATTGAAGTATACATACTATAAAGTAATTTTGTAAATATGGTTTCTTAAAATTGAAATTGATCCTCTAATGGCAGCGATGGCAATTCTAGAAAGATACACCCTATCCAAATCTAAGGAATTCCAAAATTTGGCTAAGAATCCTGGTATAGTACCTCTTGCCCCGATCATCAATCCTGTGACAGTTATACTATCTAGTTGGTATTTATCTTTGTAATAGTCAATTGTTGGCTCATATATGGCTTTCTTTTCAGAGTCAACTTCCTCAGGTTGGCCACTATGAGTCTCAAAACGAATTGTGGGATCTAATATCATACCAATTTTAGAGGATGGTCTAAATTCAATAATATCTATTCGTCTGTTACTCCCATTAATGGCCACACCATGTACTTCCTCATAAAAGTAATATGATCAAGTTGCAGTGAATATACATAACCTCACATTTCTGATTTGTTTTCAAACATCGCCGTTTACATTAAATATATAAATATTTTAAAATACCGGTAACTATATTTAAATAATGACTTTTGAGTAAACAGCTTAATTTTATTCGTTAAGTAGTCCTAACAAATGCCACTCTTGATTTCCAAATACTCTAGATAAATTGGAAATCACTCGTGGCATTATTTATGATAAATGGACGTGTTTTTGTTACTTTGATATTGTCACCAAATCAATTCGAGTTTCTTCTCTAATTAGTCAAACATCATTTAATTCTGTGTCTTACGTCACACCTCATTTGACATGGTCCTCTTATTTCCTCATGTGCTGCCTATTCCGGTTGCAAAATAACACCGCCAAATCCGACACATTGTAATGGCTGTAGCATGGAAACGGTACGTTTCCGGTCATGGGTTCCTATTCAAAATATCGTCTACTCAGTCCCCTCTACTAGTCCTAGAAGTTTGTAATGTTAATTTCCGATCAGCCTTAATAACGAATGTGTCCTTTTTTATTGTTATTCATTATTTGACAAATACAAATGTTTCCTTAATTTCGTGAAAGTTTTTAAAACGATCTGCGACGTTATCAGTAAATTGTGGAAATTTACTACTGATATTTCGTTTCATAAGTGAATGCGAGAAGACAATATGCAAAGCACAAAAACAAAACTATAATGTCTTTTAAATGTGTATTCTTTCTTCTTGATGGAATACATTCTTATTTTCTTCTTAAATTCTGGCAATATGTCTTTTTAACCGCATCCTGCAAGAGGTGGTTCTGCTTTAACTGAATATGACGGATCTAGACATGACTGTCGATAAAAAATCCCAACACACTTTACCCCAAGTGTTAGTATTGGTAAGGGTGTAGGAGAAGGAAAACTCCGAATATAAACCTGGGAAGAGGACTCTCGTCAGCCGAGGAGAAGGCAGCTTTCTAAGGGAAAGGAACCCCAACAGAAAACCTCCGGTCCTCCAGGTTGGGGTTGTGCGTCGAGCTGGAAACCCACCACGTAAAAAATCTTTCTCAAAAGACTTACACGATTATGCCAGACGGAATTATAGCACATCTGCAAAGAATGACAGAGGATAGGATACCAGAGATGGCACTGATGTATAATCCTGGAGGACGAAGATCGGTAGGAAGACCGAGAAAGCTCTGGACTGAACAGATGTGAGATCGGAACAGGCAAATATCTAATCCCTGAAGTTTGATGATGATGATAATGATGATGTCTTTTGATATTCTGCGTAGACCTACATGTTACAACTTTTATAAATATGAGACTACCAAGACTGGAATTGTGCTGTTTTGCTGCTCTTTTTTTTTTCTTGATGATACAACCGTACGGAAGAGCTAATTTATCGTTTCAAGCTGTTTAACTTTACCATGATTCACCTTCATGATCTGGGTCCAATATATTTGTGCCGTCTTTATCATAAATAATGCCACGAGTGATTTCCAATTTATCTAGAGAATTTGGAAATATTGTAAGAATGCACCCCAGTGGAGAAAAAATGAAACACATCAAACTATTTATAACCAACATTATAGGTTATTAATTAATTTCTCATGTCCTATGATGCAAAGTATATTTTTCTGAAACATAAGTTCCTGAAGAAATAATACATTTAAGAAAGTGGTTTCTTTTTATTATGGAATACTCAATTACTACGAATGTTCTTCTATTATATCCCGCAATCAGTTTTCATGCACTATATATACAATCTAGTAGCTGTATTTCTTTGTGTGTGTGTGTGTTCCTGCAAAATAATGTCTGGCCTATTTAGAGAGTTTAAAGGAAGATCATCATCATAGTACATTCACGAATTTAGGCCATTTGTTGACCTGTTTCGGCCTCAAGAGAAACACTATCCAGAAGTCTTTTAAGTGGACGTCCTGGTCTTTTTTCTTCCTGCAGTTTGATATCTTAACATGTTGCATCCATCTTGACTTATAATCAGAAATTTTGTTTTCTAAAGATTCCATGTGTAATTCTTCTAAGATATCTTCATTTTTTTGTGATCTAGTAGTGTGTATCCTGCAGTCCTCCGAAGGTATCTCGTTTCAGCAGATCTAAGTCTCTGTATATCCTTCTGTTTCAACGTCCATACTTCGCTACCATACAAAAGAGTTGGAAGAACCAGTGTTTTATACACTTTTAGTCTTGGATGTTTTTGGACTAACTGTGGCTTGAAAATGTAATTTTTTAACCCTAAAAATTCTTAAAAATTTAGATATTTTTGCATTTACACCCTTTTCTTCTTCATATGAGATATTGCATTCTAGATATGTAAAATTATTCACCTGCTCCAAAATTTTATTGTCAAGTACAATTTTACTTCTGACAGGATCTACACCTTGAAATGCCAGTTTGAAGGGAGATTCTTTCTTTAATATGATACACGTATTTGATAAATTCCAGGTGAAACACGACTGTGATTGGTTGTAAATCAAAATTCATTGAAACGCGATTGGTCATTGACTCCCATTTGGGGCATGAGTTAAATAGTCTAATTAATAGCGTCTCGTGGTATCGTGTCACAATGATGAGTCATATCTCGTACAATAAAACAGAAATGTGTTTCTACTAAAACCAACATTCTTGATAAGGAAAATTAAGTTTAAAAATAATTCTGGTAAAATTAAGGTGAAGTGGCACTTCTCCTACTTCCCCTGAATAGCCGCCCCTGCATCTAATAGCCTTTTAATTGGTTTTCCAGAATGCCTCCTACCATTAAGGTGGTCCTGGTATATTCCGTGAGGGCTAAAGTGTCTAGAATATTTTAGAAAGAGAAAGAGAGTACTCACCATCTTCTTTCTCACTCATACACATATCTCTTCACGGTGACAGCGGTAGGGCAGACACTCCCTGCAGTGAACATAGATCAGTGGTGGCATTCCCTTCTTCTAAACATTCTTACTGACAAGTTTCTATGTCTTCATTTTCAGTTTCATCGTCGTCAAGCACATTACTCAATACAATATTTAATGTTACCGCTAAACTTTCTAACTCAGATACCATTTTGTTAAATTTTTAATTTTACACTAATATAATATCTCACTCACTCTCACAAACTACAAACGAACTCTGTAACAGTCGCCACTGACAAAAATTACGTGAACAAAAGTGACTGGGCGAAAGTAGGGGTGGAGTTTTTCTAGCATTCCTAAGTAATTTTACAAGGGTAGCCCATTATAGTACACATGTCACTCAGACGTCTAGCGAAGAGTGGAAGAACAGTTATCTAGACAAGGATAGCAGAAATCACGCCAACTTAAAACTTTTACACTATAACTACAGTGGAATTAACGGACCTTTGGACTTTTGAGACTTCTACATTTGAGGATTGTTGGTTGGTCTCTTTGCTGTAGTAATGCAATCACTGGATGATCACTCTTTACCTTCCTGCCGAATACTCAAACTTACCACAAAATATTTTGAAATTATACAGTTTCTCCAAAATATAACCACATGGTTTTAGTTCACGTATACCGCGTCGCTGCCTGGTACGCAGCGGGTCCGGGTTCGATCCACGATCAGGACAAGTTTCCTGGGTGACTTTTTTTTCCCCCTAGGTTTTTCCTCAACTGTAAGACAAATGTCAGGAATTTTTAAGGCCCAAATGGTCCCCGAACATCTTATGGCCATGTTTATTATGAATCTGTGTGTGAAAGGTGTGTTTCATCTCTATGTTGTCGGTACACCACTGTGGTCTCGAGGTAGCGTGCTGCCTTGTCACGCGGCGGGCCCGGGTTTGATTCCCGGTCGGGACAGCCTCCTGAGTGAGTTTTTTTTCCGGGGTTTTTCCTCACATGTAAGATAAATGTCAGGAAGCTTAGTGCCCAACGGTCCCCGAAAATCATCCTCATCATTATCATCATCATCCTTCACCGGTGTGGAAAGCAACGGGAAGCTACCACACCTATATTTCCCTAGTAAAGTTGCAAAGCATAGCATTAAAATGCTATGATTGCAGTGAAAGACCTGCCCTCGGGCAGAATTACTATGGATGGATTGTTGTGTTGTCTCGGAGGAGGCCTTGACATTGAGCTGATCACTCATTTGGAGAGGCTCTCTAAGTCTTTGGATGGTCAAAAAGTATGCGTGTAGTCTATAATTTAATACCCCGCTCCCGACAAATCGTGCCACTATTAAGGCCAGGATGGCGTGTAACCTATAAAAATTATTTATAAGGTGAGAGTTTAAACCAATTTAATGAAATGGAATATTAGCAGTTAATTAATGGCTAATTAGTGTTTCTGATACTCTGAGCTCCATCAGTTGTATATGTTTCCAGATGAGGTTACAATAATTAAAGTTTCAAGATTGCGATGGGCAGAGCACATACAAACAATGACTGAACATGAGATACCCAAGAAAACCATGGAATGTAAATTTGAAAGAAAAATGAATGTGGGACGACCTAGATTGCGTTGGATGAATGGAATTTTGGAGGATCTGAGGATGCTGAGAATCGAGGGATGGACAGAGCTACATGGAAGAGGGCACTTAAGGAAGCCGAGGCTCGAATCGGGCTGTTAGTTCTGCTGCTGCTGATGATGAGTGTCTATGATATAACTGTTAGTGATTTTGTCTATTTTTACTATTCATGACGAGATGTTATCATTTTAATTACAGATTCTGCGAACTGTTATACCTTCCACCGTTACCATAGAGAAAAAAAAGTTCTTCCACTATGCCGTCACTGTATAGGTTAAGCGAAATAGTATATTACGATGCGAGGTTGGGAAGTGGATTTTACAGAATCGAGGAAAAAATTTTTAAAAACCGAGCGATAGCGAGGTTTTTAATTTTCGAGATTCTGTAAAACACTTCACAACGTGCGTTGTACATTATTTTTTGCGCGATGGTGTTTTCAAAATAATAAATAATATTAAAATAATACCATATTTGTTGGAAATATTTGCGTTCATTATAAACATTTGACTAACGTTAACAGTGTGGGCAATGTTTATTTGTTGAAACAACAGGAGGCTTTGAAAACAATTATTGATAACATGGCCGCAAGTACGTATTTATTGTTTTATATTGTTCCAAATAAAGTTCAGTTCATTTAAAATGCAATGGTTTGTTTCGTATAATGTATATTAACACTACCTTTTGGATATTTGCTGTATATACATTGTACGTAGTATACATCGAGGGCAGTGGTGTTACGTATATTCCCTCTTCTAGACTCCCGTTATATCTGTCAGAAGTCCATATATGGTATCCGTTAATTTCATTGTAGTGGTAAACATGCTGATCTCTGGTTTCGAGGTTCAAACCAGCCGGGATCGATGGTTTTTTAAGGGCAGAATTTGAGCGTGACTTCGTTCGGAAGGGAATTAAACCCGTGGAAGATATTGTCCAAAATCAAGAAAATCCTAAATTTAGAAGTGCAGGTTTACCCGAAATCCGAAATTTAAAAAATAATTCTAGCAGCCACGATGTTTACTTCGTCGCAATGCATCGGTATATAATACAGCTTAATAAACTCTTAAATTGGCAATGTTTAAGAGTTTATTAAACTGTATTATATTGGCAATGTTCCTATGGAGAGAAATGAATGTTACCACATCTGTTGTTAAGAGGATTGAAAATCAAACTCTTAAATGGTATGGTCATGTACAAAGAATGGAATATGAAAGATTACCAAACAATATACATACCAATCGTCACCCCCTAGAAGAAATAAACGTGGCAGACCAAGATGGAAATGGAAAACTTATGTCAGAACTATAATGGATGATAGGAATTTGGAAGGAGATTGAAATGATAGAAATAAATGGAAACTGAAGACGGCAAACCTATAAGTGGGAGAAAGCCGAAGAAGAAGAAGAAGAAGAAGAAGAAGAAGAAGAAGAAGAAATTGGCAATGCATCCTATAAGATGTTAGTTTAATTTATTTAATAATTTTAATAAAGCAATAGGAGAATAAATCAGTGGAAATTATTTTAATTTGTGTCAAATTATACAATATTCAAACAAAATGTAATAACTTAGTACTGTAAATTAGTAAATACTTCACACTTCACAAACTTATGTTGTACATTATTTTTTGCACGATGGTGTTTTCTAGATAATGAATAGTACTAAAATAATATCTTTGTTGGAAATATTTGCGTTCATTATAAACAACTGACCGACGTTAGCAGTCTGGCCAATGTATATATGCTAAATGCCGAAAATAATTTAGTTGAGACTACAGCAGGCCGTAACACCAATCAGATATAAAATGGCGGCAAGTACGAATTTATTGTTTTATATTGTTTAAAATAGAGTTCAGTTCATTCCGTAACACCAATCAGATATAAAATGGCGGCAAGTACGAATTTATTGTTTTATATTGTTTAAAATAGAGTTCAGTTCATTCCGTAACACCAATCAGATATAAAATGGCGGCAAGTACGAATTTATTGCTTTATATTGTTTAAAATAGAGTTCAGTTCATTTAAAATGCAATGATTTGTTTCGTATAATGCACATTAACATTACCTTTTGGATTATGTTTGTATATATGGGGTGAATCATAAATATGGCTATACGTTTGATCGCGTTGTGTGATGAAAATATTACCATTACAGGAAATATGAAATTACCGTTGGAAAGGCAATTATTCAAATTACAACAATGGAATAAAACAAAACAGTGTAGAACTTACGTCATTAGTCAAAATGGCGTTGAATATGCAACAGCAAAATGCAATTGCTGCATGGGCAATAACGTATGCTAATGATCGTGAGGCCGCAAGTCGGGCAAGACGTGAGTTTAACGTAGCATTGCAGCTGTCGACTGTTGGGAAGTGGAGAAAACGACTGCTGGAAACGGGAAGGTTGCAGTAAATCAAACCTCCTGGAAGGCCTCGCATTAGCACGGATGCAGAAACAACGAAGAGAATTGTGGAGGCCTTCGACGCTAGCCCACAAAAATCAACCCGCCAATCTGCACGTGAGCAGTGATTTGTTTTGTTCTATTGTTGTAATTTGAAGGATTCCATTTCCAATGATAACATCATATTTCCTTTAATAATAATATTTTCGTCACAAAATGCGATCAAACGTAAAGCCATATTTCTGAATCACTCTGTACATTGTACATAGTAGGCTATAATAAAATGACAGTGGTTTTACTTCCCGCCCTAGATAGACGATTTGTAATATTACAGTATAGTTATTTAATTATTTATAGGTTGGCAACCGAAATTAGGACTGGAAGTAAATATCAATAAAACTAAATATATGGTCACACATAGAAATCCATTAAATAATGGAAATGGACAGCTAATGACAAATGAGGGAAATTTTGAGGAAGTGGCTGAATTCAAATACCTAGGAACAATAATCACAAATAGGAATGAGATGCACAAAGAAATTAAACATAGGCTCAATTCTGGAAATGCATGCTGTTATGCATTGCAGAGACTCTTGATGTCCCAACTCCTTTCAAAAAACGTTAAACTGAAAATATATAAAACAATTATTCTACCAGTTATATTATATGGGTGCGAAACATGGACTCTTACTTTAAGAGAGGAAAGGAGATTACAAGTATTTTGAGAATAAAGTACTTAGGAAAATTTTTGGACCAAAGAGAGATGAACAGACAGGTGAATGGAGAAGACTACATAACAATGAACTACATGGTCTTTACAGGAAGCCAGATATAATAAGAACAGTTAAGTCTCGTAGACTGCGATGGGCAGGACATGTTGCACGTATGGGGAATGAAAGACTTGCGTGGAAGCTTCTTGTAGGAAAGCCAGAGGGAAAACGCCCAGTTGGTAGACCAAGAATGAGGTGGGAGTATAAAATTAACTATGATTTTGATGGAAGTATATTATACAGGGAATGATTGGAAAGCATTAGCTCAGGATAGGGATGTATGGAGAGCTTATGTCCGTGCGGCCATGAACCTACGGGTTCGATAGTGCCAGTGAGTAAGTAAGTAAGTAAGTAAGTAAGTAAGTAGGTTGGCAACCCCGAAATGTAGGAAATTAAACTTTCAATCATGCTCGCCATTCCTGTAAGTACGACAAAATGCACTATCTTGCAAAAATATATTAAATTTCTCCAATTTAACAAATGAAAGGTAGGCCAATATTCTATATTGCGTAAACCGCGAAATCGGACCATAACTTCGATATGATGAGGAATTCGGTTAGTTTACGCAGTTCCTGCGTGACGGACTTCTGTAAATTTTATGGATTAAAATCGAGGAGAGAGAAAACTGAATGGTAACACGAATTTCCTGCTTTGAGTTGGTATTTAATTTCTTCAAGTGTAAATATTGGAAACACTTCACAGTTATGATGTATGCCTATAATTTTATTGTTTTGGCAAATCTCAGTTTGACACAAAAAAGAAGGCAGATTCTTGTTCGTCAAGTTTTTGATCATGAAGTTCTTCAAATATTTGGAACACAGAAAGTAATTCAAATTACCTTGAACTACCGGCTTTTGTCTGAGATCTCACGTTCAAATCTAGAGATCGACCGACCTGACTCGGCCCTAAATTGTCAAGACAAAGATTATGTTGGAATTTCATTACCTTGATCCTCTTCTCTATTTACATTGTCCAAAGGATTTTTTTTTTAACAAACGCTTGTACATAACCTTAAACTGTTATTATTGTCTCTTTCGTTAAGTTCATATTCGCATTGGCAAATATTGCTGTCTCTTTTCGTTATTGTTCAACACCAAATCGACATGTCACCCATTTGCATGCATAGTTTAATTATCATATCCTATATTAATAATACATATATATATATATATATATATATATATATATATATATATATATATATATATATATATATTCGGAAATGAAAAAGCGCTTTTGCCACGTTTAGGTGATTTTTTTTTATTCTACTTTACTTGATAGAAACTTAAATTTTTAAATTATAGATTAATTTAAGGATGGCCAACTAACCTGTTTGGGGCACGCCGTAGCGTAGTGGTTAAGGCACTGCGCTACAAGTCGGAAGGTCGAGGGTTCAAGTCCCGGTGGGGTCAGGATTTTTAAACTGACCAAAACCTTCTGGCGGCACTATGGCCCTGGGGGTCGACTCAGCCTCTAACGGAAATGAGTACCAGACGCTTGTTCTGGGGTAAAGGCGGCCGTCACGCAGGGCTGACAACCCAGCTGACATCAAGTGCCGATTGTCTAGAAAAAGTGGGAGCCTTTAACCTCCTACTACCCCAAGGGCCTCCCGAGGCCTGTTGTGGGATTACTTTACTTTACTTAACTAACCTGTTTTTTTTTTTATTCATGTTAGGTTCGTATTCCGGTTTTCTTGAAACTCGACGTTTCGTCTACTACAGCGGTAGACATCTTCAGGAGTTCTGCGTACTCTCTGTGAACACCTCAGCAGCCTCCAGTCACAGAGAGCACGCAGAATCTCCTGAACATGTCTATCATAGTAGTAGACGAAACGTCGAATTTCAAGAAAACCGGACCATGGCCATATAGCCCGGTAGACGAACTTTACAGGAATCAACACACCGGCCGCAAAAGCCTAAAATTCTACTTTTTTTTTTTTTGCATGTATAACAAATCAACAACACATTATAACGCAATGCAGCCACCTTCTGTTTCGAAAAAAAACTGAAATAACAGACTCTTACATTCCATAGCAGATATAAACACGGGCTAGTTCACTCATGTTAAATTCATACATGTGGTCAAGAAAACATGTCATTATATTGTCCGGAAACCCGGTATTTTGTGATTTACAATTCGTATATTTAGAATTATTGATATACTGTGTATTGACATATCTCGTTATTATAGCCTATTGTTATCAAATAATTTAATATTGTCATAAGTAATACCACGAGTAATTTCCAATTTATCTAGAGTATTTGGAAATCAAGGGTGGTATTTGTTAGGACTATTTAACGAATAAAATTAAGCTGTTTACTAAAAGCCATTATTTAAATATCCATCCATAGTAATTCTGCCCGAAGGCAGGTCCTTCACTGCAATCATAGCATTTTCATGCTATGCTTGCAGCTTTACTAGAGAATTGTAGGTGTGGTAGCTTCTCGTTGCTTTCCACACCGGTGAAGAATGATGATGATGATGATAATGATGATGATGATGATGATGATGATGGCCATATAATTTCCGGTACCGTTTGGGCCTTAAAGTTTTCCTGGCATTTGTCTTACAGCTGAGGAAAAACCCGATAAAAACCTCACCCAGAAAAACTACCCCGACCGGGGATCGAACCCGGGCCCGCTGCGGGACAAGGCAGCACGCTACCTCGAGACCACAGCGGTGGACTATTTAAATATAGTTACCAGCATTTTAAAATATTTATGTATTTAATGTAAACGGCGATGTTTGAAAACAAATCAGAAATGTGAGGTTATATTCACTGCAACTCGATCATATTATTTATTGCCAAATAGGATCGCAATATTGTAAGAATGCTCCCTAGTGGAGAAATAATGTAACATATGAAACTGTATATTATAATCAACATTATAAGTTATTAATTTATTTTTTTAGTAAACAACTCAGTGAAATCAAGGAATATGTTCATTATTTGTTATATTCAGTGTATTTGTTGGAGAAAAATAATGCTCTGAGCTGTTAATAATATTAAAAAGGAGGAGCTTTCTTTATCACAAAGGCAGGAAGTGATAAAGAGAAAGCGATTAAGAGTGAGGTGAAACACGGCTATTATTGGTTGCAGAACAAAATTCATTGAAACGTGATTGGTCATTGACTCCCATTTGGGGCATGAGTTAAATAGTCTCTATAGATTGATAAAAGCTATATATGATATTTATAAGGATAATTACATCCAAGTTAAGATTGAAAATAAAATCTCTGAATGCAGGCCAATTAATCAAAGAGTTAGACAAGGATGTGGTCTTTCACCAATGCTCTTGATAATATACATGAACTCAATGATTAAAGAATGGAGACTACAACCGCATGGCATTATACCACTTAATAGATTATATAATTTAGACGCCCTATCATTTGCAGATGACATTGTTTTTATAGCGAATTCAGAAGATGACCTACAACGTTCAGTCCACTCTTTTCACCAAATTGCAATAAACTACAACATGGAAATCTCAACAGAAAAATCTAAAGTCGTGGCTTTCCTAGGAAAAGACCCAGTTCGCAGTAAAATTGTTATTAATAATAAAATATTAGAACAAACTATAACACATTTAACTATATCGGATACCAAGTTACATATGAAGAGGAAAAAGATTTTATTCAAAAAAATATAAAATTTGACAGAGTAACAGGAATTATAAATAATATTTTTCAAGCCAAACACAGTACAGCAACACACACGAAACTACAATTTATAAAACACTGGCCAGACCCATATTATGTTACGGCAGTGAGGCCTGGACAATTCGCAGTGTAGATGAACAGAGCCTAACTGCGGCAGAAATGAAATTTATGAGACGTACTGCAGGTTACTCAAGAACAGACTATAAAAGCAATTATGAGATTATCAAAGAATTACTAACAGAATCAGTCATAGATTATGTAAAAAAATACAGAAACAGCTGGAAATCTCACGTAAGAAGAATGAGCAGAACAAGAATACCACGTCTAATCTTAAATTACGAGCCACCAGACAAGAGATCTTTGGGCAGACCCTTCAAACGTTGGATTGAGACCGTGTCAGACCACTAGGTCCATCACATGAAAGGAAGAAGAAGAAGAAGATGTGGAGATTTCATCCTTCCAGTTCTTATATTATCCTATCTCCTGATTTCTCTTATGATCGAGAATATAATTTCCTGCAGTAAGGTCTATCGTTTTAGCAGCTCTTATCCTCTTGATATATTTTTGTTTTAGAAACCGAATATTGTTCCTCTAGAGAAAACTTGGCAGGATTCATAAAATTTTATCCTGAAATATTTGTGTACCAAATTTAGTTTTAGAATAGAATTTAACCAATAAATATTTCTAAAATTCATTGTAATCAAAATGAGGTTATGTATTAATTATTTTTAGTATCAATATAATCAATTTTTGCAAAACACATACTGGAAACGGGCCATCAGTTTTAACAACGTCGAAGATACCATGAAAATCTTACACAAAGAGAACAACAACTAAATTATCATCTTAGAAGACATGGAAATTTTAAGAGAAGCAGAGAATGCAAACATGCAAACATATTAAACTAGACCACACCCATTGACTTGAATCCGTTATATAATTTATACGCCAACATCAGTACCAAATGACATGCCGAAGATGGGAACACGTTCTGAAAGGCTTACATGGTTTTAACTAATTAGCGGGTTTTTTAAAACAAAAATCCATTTTAATTGAGGAAGAGTAATATATCAGGTACTTATATTAATGTATATAATTTAACCGTCCTAATACTTGTAAGAAAATAATTTTATTATATACTTCTCTCATAAGACATATTACATCCCAAAATATTGACAATTTAATGATGATGATGATGATATAATAATAATAATAATAATAATAATAATAATAATAATAATAATAATAATAATAATAATAATAATTTAATTCATACTCATAGTGTTCTACTCAAGAACAGGTCTTTCACTGCAAACTCAGCATTCTCCACTCTTTCCTTAACTCAGCTTTCCTTCTTGTATCTGCATACAAACTATTTATTTTAATATTGTCTATCATCTGATATCTTTTTCTGCCTCTAACTTTCTTTCTGTTGACCATTCCTTCTAGGGCATCCTTCAGCAGGCAGTTTCTTCTTAGCCAGTGGCCAATCCAATTTATTTTCCTCTTCTTTATGAGTTCCAGCATTATTCTTCTTTCACCCACTCTGTCTAGCACATCTTTATTTCTTACTTTGTCTGTCAATTTTACACGTTCCATTCTTTTCCATATCCACATCTCAAAAGCTTCCAGTCGTTTTTCCTCATTCCGTCGTAATGTCCAAGTCTCTGCACCATACGATGCTACACTCCACACAAAGAACTTCACTAGCTTCTTCCTTAATTATTTTGCCAAAGGTCCGCAGAAAATGCTTATCTTCTTGTTAAAAGCTTATTTTGCCATTGCTATCCTTTGCTTTACTTCTTGACCGCAGTTCATGTTACTACTGATAGTACAACCCAAGTATTTGAAGCTGTGCACTTGCTCAGTGGTCTCATATTTAATCCTCATGTTTATTTTCCTTGGTTTCTTTCCTACAATAATGGCTTTCGTCTTATTTACATTTATCTTCATCCCATAATCTTCACACTTATCATTTAGCTCCATCAGCATGTTCCTCAGTGTCATTGCATCTTCTGCTAACAAAGCCATATCATCAGCAAATCTTATGCACTTTATTCTTCTTCCTCCCATGTTTACGCCTCCCTTATTGCTGAAGCAGTTCTTCATTAGGCCTTCCAGGTAGATGTTGAAAAGGGTAGGTGATGGAGGACATCCTTGCCTTACCCCCTTTCAATTTCTCTTCCCTCTGACATTTCTTCTCCTATCTTCACTTTTATTCGTCGTTTCACATAAATACTACTTATGAGCCTCCTCTCCTTCCAGTTCACGCCAATTTTCTTCAAGATCTTCAGGAGTTTAATTCCAATTTACTCTGTCAAAGGCCTTTTCCAAGTCAACAAATATTGCATAAACGTCTTTATCTTTTTATATATATATATATATATATATATATATATATATATATATATATATATATCTTTCTCCTATTGTTGGTATCAATCCAATTGATCTCTTGTACCCTTTCCCTTCCTGATGTCAAATTGTTCTTCTTCCAATTCGCTTTCCATCGTAGAACGTAAACGTAGATTCAGTATTCGCAGGAGAATCTTTGCAGAGTGTGATATCAAGCTGATAGTCTTGAACTCCTTCCATTTCTTTGCATTGTTTTCCTTCGGTATTGGTACTAACACTGTCTCAGTCAATTCTTCGGGCCATTCACCTTCTTTATATATCTTGTTGCATAAACGCAGAATTTCCTTCTTTCCTTCTCCCAAGCATTTAACCAATTCAATGGGGATTCCATTTACCCCTGTTGCTTTCCCATTTTTCATTTCCTCAATTGCTAGTTCAACTTCTTCCTTGAGAATTGAAAATCCTTTTTCATCTTCTGATACGTCTTCCTCATTTTCTATATCCAAGTTAGCCGGACGATTTCTTGTCTCATATAGCTCTTCTACATATTTTCCCCATGTATTCATAATTCCCTGTTTGTCTGTTATTCTTCATTATTTTCGTCCTCAATCAGCCACATAGTTTTCCTGCTCTTCTTTCCATAGTCCAAGCCTTTAACTTCCTGGTACATTAAACCATATTTTCCTTTCCTCTCCAGATTCTGTAGTTCTTCACATTTCTGCTTCATCCATTCTTCCCTTGCCTTGTCAGTTTCTCTTCTAAGTTCGTTGTTTAGTTTCCTGTAGTTTCTTTTGGCGTCTTCTGTATTGCTATTTTTCCATTTTCTTCTTTCTCCCATCTTCTCTAACATTTTTTCTGTGGCCCAAGGTTTCTTAATATTCGTACACTCTTTGTATCCTATTGTCTCCTCTGCAGCTATCTGTACTGTATAGAGGTTTTCAAATTACTCCAGTGTTCCTTGGTATTACCATATGAGATTTCCATGGTAGAGGCTTTCTCCTGAAAATTTTGTTGGAATTTTCTCCTTCCCTCTTCAGTTTTAAGTTTCTCCAAGTCAAACTTCTTTATTGTCTGTCTTCCTCTTATCTTCTTCAGGCAAATATCTACTTCGCCTATTAGTAAGACATTGTCTGAATTGATATCTGCTCCTGGTAGTGTCTTCGCATTTTTCAAGCAATTTCGTTTTCTGTATCAGTATGTAGTCGATCTGGTATCGTTTGTTGCCCATAGGGCTTATCCATGTATATTTTCTTCTTTTATGCTGTTGAAACATTGTATTTCCAATTATCATTGAATTCGTTTTACAGAAACTCACCAGTGATTCACCTCTCTTACTTACTTACTTACTTACTCACTGGCACTGTCGAACCCGTAGGTTCATGGCCGCGCGGACATAAGCTCTCCATTACATCCCTATCCTGAGCTCCTCCGGAAAATTTTACTCCAGATGAACCCATGTCCGCATTTCTTGACAGTTGTATTTTTACGGCGAAAGATCGTCACTCTTTCGCCCAAGGTACTTTTTTCGTCTGGCTTATCACCTTCGACCAGTCCGGCATGGGTAACCCTATCGGCAGCAATGCTACCGCCGGCATAGCTCTCAGGATCATTTAAGCATGCAAGCCACTCCACCACGACAAGGTAAATATACCATGGATTCCTTTTTCCTAATCCACATCTTTCAACTGTATATCCACCCTGTCCTTCTCCAACTACAGCATTCCAGTTACCCATTAGGATAACACACGCCCCCTTATTATCTCTCTCAACAATCTCTTCTATCTTGTCATATCATTCCTCCACTTCTTCATCTGCTAACCCACTATGGGGCATGTAAATTTACACTATCACCGAGTCCACTTTTTTCCCTTGTAACCTCACCATTATCATCCGATTATCCACATAACGCACTGATATAACTTTTTCTTTCACACGTAGTCCTAATACTACACCGACACCAATAATAATAATAATAATAATAATAATAATAATAATAATAATAATAATAATAATAATAATAATAATAATAATAATAATAATAATAATAATAATAATAATAATAATAGAGTGATTTCATGAAAATATTTTACCGAAGTGAAAATTTTGAAATTGACGCAGGAATATTTTTTTGGCGTAATATATATCTTTAAGGATCAAATTTTCTGATTCTATAAGATAATGTTCCATAAGTGTATTCTTAATCTGTAAAAACACGCAACATTTTACCAATTTCTTGTTTAATGATTTGGTCATATTAATTCATTTTATTTTACAAACTATTTTGTTAAACCATACTTGGTCCTCCATAGTCGTAAATGTAATAATATCAATTGCATTCTAATGTTCTATATACCTTAAATGTGTCCTATAATTGTTAACTGCAAGCTATGGTCAGTCAGTCACGGAAAATATATAAAAATTACTGTACACAACATCATAATTGATGGAATAAAATTTCCTCTTGCATTCTACGTTATCGGTACATAACTAGCAAAAAAGTATTGAAGACATTTTCTTGTAAAGTCATTATTTTTCCCGCTAGTGTCCTGTGACTGACTGACTTTTTATCTTATATATATGCTAATACGCATGGTGCAGTCAGTTGCTTGCTGCACTCCACTGAGGATTAACATAGACATGGTTTAGGAATCTGGTAGACTGTTCGGCTCAGCTGTTCCATAAAATTATTACTGACCCTTTTTCTGTGTCAATTTGAGCTAAAAGACAGCGGAAGCATTTAAATTTATTCAGGAAAAAGGTTGCAGTAAACGAAGCAACCATATTTGTTGATTTCTCAGAAAATTATACCTACAAAGAACAATGAGATCCAGACAGCTCATTGGAAAAATTAGCATAGGGCCTATCTCAATATTAACTGATGTTGCCTAGTTTAGATCGAAGGTGACAGAGAAGTTCAGAAGAAATACTTCGTTCTATTGTCAGGTTATGTGACACATAGCAAGTGTGCTATAGATGTTTACTATAGTGATTTCTTCAAAAACTTGAGGTGATAAAAATTTTCAGTTGGAGCAGCAGGTAATAGAAATAGGCCTACTTATTTAGCAATGTGACACTGCTTACTAGCATATTTGGGTTTTGACATAAAATGGAACTTCTTTGAATCATACAATGGAAAGGGGGCTATAAATGCGATTGGCGTTCAAATAAAAAGGATGGCACGGATGTATGCAAAATCGGGAAAGAAGATACAAAATGGTGCAGAATTATGTACCGTGAGCTGTAAAACCAACCAAATAACTGGAGTCACAAAATTATATAAAATAAGGAAATAATTTTTTTAGAAAAACAATTTGAATGTCTTCCATCTATCACATATTCATTGCGTATACAATGTGAAAGCGTTGGATCCGTATGTTATAGAGTATGCATAACTGTCAAACAACCAGCGCAACAAATTCATAAGTTGGTGTGTTAAAAAGAAACTGAATGGCGTGACAGGCCTAGAAAGCCCTTGGCTACTAATCTAACACCAAGTATATCAATCACGGAGGTGGATAATCATCTAACCAACATATAGCGTGACATTTGGTCAGCATGTCGGATACTCCAGCCGTTATGGCTGGTTTTCTCGACCGCAACCGCTAAATATTGTAGCTGTCCAAATTCTTCATGATTCTGGGCGGCACCAATCCCTTTGTGGCCGAAATCCCATGAGAAAATTTCTTGTCTCGAATCAGTGCTCTCTATTGAGAAATCTTGACTCAAACCATTCGGTTACAGCGTGGGACTTCATGCGTGACAGGAAACATTATTTTTATTCATGGGTCAAGTCAGGTCAAGTTAGCCGGCGAAGACGAGGGAGAAAAATTATTGTGTAAGCGATCTCATATATCGATGTTATGATGTGAGTCATCAGAACACGGGCTAATTAGAGTTATGTTTTTATGGTTGTTTAAAAGTAGAATACAATACGTCAGCAATTGTTTACTAACTACAGCTTACTAATGCGATTTACGATAATTTGTTTTGAAAGACATGGACTCTGATAAATAACTAACTTATTAAGAATGTGTATACATTCTGGGGGGCTTAATTTTTTTATTTCAGTGGTTCAATCTAGAAACCAATAATGTTAAATCTTACATCAGGTAAACTGTAATAAACTCCACTCCAAACGCGACAGACCTAGAAGGCCTTTGGTCTACCAACCGGCTGCAGGCCTCACGTCCACATGTGTTAATCACAGAGGTAGACGATCATAAGCCAGTGTAGGGGTGACATGTGGTCAGCATGTCGGGTCACCCAGCCGTTATAGTTGGTCTTATCAACCTGGAGTCGTTACTTATTGTAGCTACCCAAATACCTCACGATGCTGGCCGAAATTCCATGAGAAAATGTCTTCCTCCATGGGATCTCGAAGCAGCGCCAAGGCTTCTTGCCTTAACCACTCGGCTATGGCGCCGGACTAAATTGTAATCAGGTACTATATATACACACACGTGCATACAATTTTAGTAGGTATATTTAACAATAGAGAAGGCACTTTGTTATTAAGTATTTAATAGTTTCGTTATTTTTATAATTTAAAATGGTTTTATGGCAAGCCAGTTAATTTAAATTACGTTATTGATTTAAATTAATATTTATTTTACAGCAAATTTAAATTTTAACAATTTTCGTATAAGAATTGATAAAGTATTTCTGCATTAGTTCTTTGTTAATCTCTGTTACTGAAGCTCTTTATATACTTTCCTAGTATTTTATTACATGTCGTGTAATTATTTGCGTTTTTTTAAAAATTTATAAATTAAAAGTCAGATATGTCAGTCAGTCACCACAAAAAAAAAAAAATGTCAGTCACACATCACATACTTTTGGTCATAACTTCGGTATTAATTGTGATTTAGGTTTATTTTTTTATTTGAAATGTGACTTGAAATGTGCCCTCCTAACGGTATTTTGGATTAATTCTTGAATTAAGAATCACATTTCAGAGAATGATGTACCGGTAGATGAACATGTTAAGCTGCATGATGAGTTGACATTTATGTCAGTCAGTCACACATACTTAGATAGATAATAAATAACATTGCTTTTCTTCAAAGTTTTATATTTATTCCCCTCGATATTATGTACAATCTTAATCAGACACTTTTCCTCTATCATATCACATATATAACACCTCTAATTTCAACCAATTGTAATATTTATGCAAGCATTTTGAAGCAAAAGTGTGTTGTAAATGTCAGTCAGTCACATATGGAATTGCTCAATAATAATAATAATAATAATAATAATAATAATAATAATAATAATAATAATAATAATTTATTTAAACTGGCGAAGTTGAGAGCATCAGATCGTTTCTTCACAGTTCTTAGTTAATTCATTACCAGACTAAACAGTATAACAACGTCACATACAATATAAAACGTAAACCAAATGAACAAAATCATGTATTGAATAAAGAGGATTAGGCACTAATGTTAAATGCGATGTCTTCTTAAAACCTTCATTCGACAATTCTCTTATTGAATGCGGAAGACTGTTATGAAGATTTTAGGAAATAAATTTAAAAAAACTCTTTAGAATTCTAATATATTTATCTGAGTGAATATATAATTTAAAACAATTTATTGTTTATTTAATAAATACAACTATCCAAGTTTTACATTATTTTCATAAATATTTATTTTGTTTAACATTCATAACATCTGTTTCAATACATTGTATCTTCATCAGACGAATATCATAATCTAATATATAAAAAATAATGTTTGTTTGTTTGTTGGTTGGTTTGTTTCTTGGTTTGTTTGTTCATATTCTATGCGCGGCCATACCGTTGATCCGATTTTGATGTTTTTTTTTTTGCAAAATGATCAGGAGATTCCCGGGATGAACATAGGCTATAAGAGAGTTGTGATATTCAACTCCTTCACCCCTAAAAATCACCCTTCGTAGTGAAAAACGTGAAATAAAGTCCCTATTTTGACGCTTAAATGGCTTACGCTGCCTAAACCATAACAAATACGCCAAATTAAAGTACACAGAATTGAATATTTCAAAAAACTCTACAAAAAAGTCCGCGACAGTATATGTTTATCTTTTACGGATAACTCACAATAACCATTTTTGTCATTCATTGATACCAAGGAGATCGGTATAAGTAGATTCCCGGGCAAACGTGCTCTGCCATACCGTTCATCTGATTGAGATGGGGCTTTTTGAAAAATGTTCAGGAGATTTCGGGGATGTACATAGGCTATAAGAGAGTTGTAATACTCAACCCCTTCACCCCTAAAAACATCCTTTGCAGTGAAAAACCTGAAATAACGTCCCTATTTTGACGCTTAAATGGCTTATGCTGCCTAAACCATAACAAATACACCAAATTAATGTACACAGAATTGAACATCTCAAAAAACTCTACAAAAAAGTCCGCGACAGCATATGTTTATCTTCTACGGATAACTCACAATAACGATAAGAAAATTGGGATAAGCAGTTTCCCGGGCAAGCATAACAGCGTACGGCTGGTGGTAAAAACACATATTTATTTAGGAGTACCAGCGCACGCCGAGTATTAGCTAGTCTAATATATAAAAAAGAATGTTTGTTTGTTTGTTGGTTTGTTTGTTCGTATTCTATGCGCGGCCAAATCGTTGACCCGATTTTGATGGGGATTTTTGCAAAATGTTCAGGAGATTCCTGGGAATGACATAAGCTATAAGAGAGTTGCAATACTTAACCCCTTGACCCCTAAAAATCACCCTTTGTTGTGAAAAACATGAAATAAAGTCCCTATTTTGATTCTTAAATGGCTTACGCTGCCTAAACCGTAACAAATACACCAAATTAATGTACACAGAATTGAACATCTCCAAAAACTCTACAAAAAAGTCCGTGACAGCATATGTTTATCTTCTACGGATAACTCATATAACAAATTTTGTATTTCATTGATGACAAGAAGATCGGGATAAGCAGATTCCCGGCTGATGGTAAAAACACATTAACATTTATTTAGAAGTAGCAGCGCACGCCGGGTATTATCTAGTTACAAATAAATTTTCTATTTATTTGTATTTATGACATTCGTGTGATGAATAAATAGTGTATTGAAACAGCTGTTATGGATGTTAAATAAAATAAATATTTATGAAAAACATATAAAACAGATTTTCATCAAGTAAACACCAATCGATTGATTACTCGTAATTTATTGTTTTCGTAATTGTGAATAAATGAACACATTATGAAATTATTTGTTTCTTTTATATAATAACATAACAACTAACTCACTGGCTCTATCGAACCCATAGGTTCATGGCCGTGCGGACGTAAGTTCTCCATACATCCCTATTCTGAGATAATGTTTTCCAATCATCCCCTGTATAGTTTACTTCCCTCAAGTAATGGATAATATTATTCTCCCACCTCATTCTTGCTATACCAACTGGGCCTTTTCCCTCTGGTTTTCTTCCCAGAATCTTCCATGCACCTCTTTCATCCCCCATACGTGCCACATGTCCTGCCCATCGCAGGCTACGGGACTTAACTGTTCTTATTGTATCTGGCTTCCTATACATATCGTTTAGCTCACTATTATGTAGTTTTCTCCATTCACTTGTCTGTTCATCTGTTTTTGGCACAAACATTTTCCTAAGAACTTTATTCTCAAATGCTCGTAATCTTCCTTCCTCCCTTAATGTATGAGTCCATGTTTCGCATCCATATAATATAACTGGGAGTTTAACGTTTTTGAAAGAAGTTGGGACGACAAGACTCCTGTAATGCATAATAGCATGCATTTTTAGAATTGAGCCTATGTTTAATTTCTTTATGCATCTCATTCCTATTTGTAATTAAATTACTGTTCCTAGATACTTGAAAACAGCCACTTCTTCAAAATTTCCTTCATTTGTCATTAGGTGTTCATTTTCATTACATAATATTTAATAACATAGCATATAAAAATAATTTAAGTAAATATAAGTAGGTTTGTGCAAATTAAACTGAAATAAAATGGAATAAAATTAATATTATTACAGAAACGGGAAGAACGTAAATTTTTAAATAATCTCCCAAGAGACCAATTACACTGGTCAAAAGATTTTTGTCTCATGAGTACCAATAGTTGTACTTAATGCAGTTTTTTTATCGTGTTTTGAAATATGTATTCGGAATTTCTCCATCACCCACAGTTTATTTTATTTCAGTTTCAATTAATTGAAATGATTATTTTTTTAATAAACGTTTTTAGTTCATTTGTCCATTGTAAAATAAAACCAAATGAGCTAACTCAAATGATTTCAGCTATGGAAAAGAGATATCAAGGCAAATTGAGTCCTAATATGCTAGCCGATTATTGTTGGACCATCAAGAGCGATTCTCCACAGGCGAAATATAGCAGAAAATCGTCATTTCTTACTTTCTAGGCGAGTCCGAATGTTCGAATATTGTGTAGTTACGAATATAGAAAATATGAAAGTGTTTGAAATTACAAATGCCTGTCTCTCGGAAACCTTCCGTGATGAAGAAAACCCGATATCATATTTGAATTCAGGAGAAAAAGTACTATCAGAATCACATATTTTTCTTTCTGAGATAAAAAAAAAGTTTTTTTTTTTGTTGCTCAGTGTTATAAAAGAAAAATGTTTAAATTTTATCTGGGCATATGGACATAGTCCTGAAACTTGGATCTCCAAATACATATATATATATATATATATATATATACTGGTAATTGTAGAGTAGTGTATTACATTTATAAGTAACTCACTGGGACTATTGAACCAGGACGTTCAAGGCCGCGTTAACTTCCATAAATCATGGTCCACCTACTGGGTGCTTTCCCTCTGGTTTTCCTATAAGAAGTTTCCACACCCCTTTTCGTTCACCATTCGTGCCACATGTCCTGCCCAACACAGTCTATGATATTTAACTGTTAGGCTATTACATTCGGTTTTTCCAAAATTTTGTGTAGCTTACTGTTATGGAGTTTTCTGAATTCGTTCACCTATCTATTCGTCTCTCTTTATTCCAACAATTTTCCTAAGCACTTTATTTTAAATAATACTAGTAATAATTTCTCCTCTTCGTATTTTGCATCCATATAATATAACTGGAAGGATCGCCGTTTTGTATATTTTTAGTTTAACACATTTTTTAAGAGATTAAGAATAACAAGAATCCCTGTAATGCATACTAGAATTGGGTTCCAGAGTTGAACCTATGGTTTAATTTCTTCCTACATCTCATTGATGTTTGTACCGTAAATTTAGTTCCGTCACTTCCTAGGAATTTGTCTTATTTATTAATAAATGTCCATTCTCATTTAATAAGCTTAATGTTGAACATATTTTTAAAGAGAATAGGAATAATAAGGGTCCCTATAATTCATAATGGAATTGGGTTCCAGAGTTGAACCTATGGTTTAATTTCTTCCTGCATCTCATTGATGTTTGTACCGTAATTATCGCTCCTGCAAGCCGTAGCGTAGTGGTTAAGGCACTGAGCTACAAGCCGGAGGATCGAGGGTTGAAGTCCCGTTGGGGTCAGGATTTTTAAACTGATCCAAACCTTCTGGCGGCACTATGGCCCTGGGGTCGACTCAGCCTCTAACTGGAATGAGTACCAGACGCTTGTTCTGGGGTAAAGGCGGCCGTCACGCAGGGCTGACAACCCGGCTGACATCAAGTGTCGATTGTCAAGAATAAAGTGGGAGCCTTAACCTCCTACTGCCCCAAGGGCCTCCTGAGGCCTGTAGTGGGATCACTTTACCTTTTAGGTATTTGAGTTTCGTCACTTCTTAGGAATTTAAGAAACCATATTTACAAAATTACTTTATAGTATGTACACTTCAATTAGGCGTACAAGTTGAATTTTTTTTCATGTATTTACAAAATGTATTTCATCAATTACAAAAATTAATTGTCTGTATCACTTTGTTCTTGAGGCAATCCTCTAATGAGTAAAGTTTTATATAATAAAAAAATAATAAATGTCCATTCTCATTTAATAAGCTTAATGTTTAACATATTTTTAAAGAGAATAGGAATAATAAGAGTCCCTATAATTCATAATAGAATTCGGTTCCAGAGTTGAACCTATGGTTTAATTTCTTCCTGCATCTTATTGATGTTTGTACCATAATTATCGCTCCTAGATATTTGAGTTTCGTCACTTCTTAGGAATTTCCCTTATTTATTGACAAATGTCCACTCATTTAAAAAGCTTAATGTATTTCTAAGTAGGTATATTTATCAACGAACCCTCTGAACTTAAATGGCAACACACAATAACTAACTCACTATCGAACCCGTAGGTTAATGTCGGCGTGGATATAATCTCTCCATACATCCAAAGCTTTTTTTTTGCAAATGCCCCAGGTTGTCTTTCGACATTCCTGGTGTTCTCTCCTGGCATGGCGTACTTGTAACCCACTTCTGAGGTTGGGGCGCCTGGAAGGCGTGGTTACGTTGCCCCGATGATATGATGGCGATGATGATGATAGTGGTGCGCAAGGAGAGTCCCTAATCCTAAACTTAATCTAAGATGAATATGAATTATGATGATTGCGATGGCCATATGATTTCGGGGACCGTTTGGGCCTCAAAGCTTTCCTGACATTTGTCTTATAGGTGAGGAAAAACCCCGATAAAAACCTCACCCAGAAAGGCTCCCGACCGGGGATCGAACCCGGGTCCGCTGGTGACAAGGCTACCTCGAGACCACAGCGGTGGACACACATCCAAATCTTGAGCTAACGTTTACCGATCATCCCCTGTATAATCTACTTTCCTCAAATCATGGTTAATTTTATTCTCCCATCTCATTGTTGTTCCATCAATTGGACGTTTCCCTCCGGTTTTTCATACAAGAAGTTTCCGTGCCCCTCTTTCATTCTCATTCGTTCCACATGTCTAGCTCATAGCAGATTATGAGACTTAACTGTTCTTATTATATCTGGTTTCCTATAAAGATCATGTAGTTCATTGTTATGAAGTCTTCTCCATCCGCCTGTCTGTTTATCTGTCTTTGTTAAAAAAAATCCTAAGAACTTTATCTCAAATACTCGTAAACTTTTCTCCTTCCTTAAAGAAAGAGTCCATATTTCGCATCCATAATACCACTGTGAATATTAAATAATACCAATACTAATTAAATAATATCAATAAAACTAAATATAGCCTATGGTCGCACTTAGAAATATTTTTACTAACTCACGGGCATTATCGTTCCCGTAGATTTACGGTCACGCGGACATAAGCTCTCCATACATCCCTATCCTGAACTAATGTTCTCTAATCATCCCGTTAGAATTTACTTCTCTCAAATCGTGGTTAATGTTATCCCATGCTTTGAGGAAAGTAAATTATAGGCCTACAGGGGATGATTAGAAAGCATTAGCTCAGGATATGGATTTGTGGAGAGCTTATGTCCATGCGTTCGATAGTGTTGTTAGTTAGTCAATGTATTTCTAAGTGCGACCATAGGCTATATTTAGTTTTTTTTTAATATTGACTTCTAATCCCAGTTTTTAGTATTACTTACTTACTTACTTACTTACTTACTTACTTACTCACGTGCACTATCGAACCCGTAGGTTCATGGCCGCGCTGACATAAACTCTCCATACATCCATATCCTGAATTAATGTTTTCCAACCATTCCCTGTATAATCTACTTCCCTCAAATCATGGTTGATGTTATTCTCCCAACTCATTCTTGGTTTACCAACTGGGCGTTTTCTCTCTGGCTTTCCTACAAGAAGCTACCATGCACATCTTTCACTCCCCAGTCGTGCCATATGTCCTGCCCATTGCAGTCTACGAGACTTAACTGTTCTTATTATATCTGACTTCCTATAAAGACCATTTAGTTCACTGTTATGTAGTGTTCTCCATTCACCTGTCTGTTTATCTCTCTTTGGTCCAAAAATTTTCCTAAGAACTTTATTCTCAAATACTCGTAATCTCCTTTCTTCCCTTAAAGTAAGAGTACATGTTTCGCATCCATATAATATAAGTGGTAGAATAACAGTTTTGTGTATTTTCAGTTTAACATTTTGAAAGGAGTTGTGACATCAAAAGTCTCTGTAATGCATAATAGCTCGTATTTCCAGAATTGAGCCTATGTTTAATTTCTTTGTGCATCTCATTCCTATTTGTGATTACTGTTCCTAAGGACTTGAATTCAGCCACTTCCTTAAAATGTCCCTCATATTTCATTAGCTTTCCATTTCCATTATATAATACATTTCTGTGTGTGACTATATATTTAGTTTTATTGATATTTACTTCCAGATCCTAATTTCTTAGTGTTATTCAATAGTGTATGCGTATTGGCCTTTAGGATGTCCTCACTATCGCCCAATAGTACTACATCATCAGCATAAACTAGTAGCTTATTAAAACCATTGAGGTGTCAGCCCTTTTTCATCGTCTAGAGATTTGATGGCATGCTCTAGTAAAAAATTTAATAGTAGTGCAGATAGTGTATCTCCTTGCTTCAACCGTTTGTGGATTTCAAAGGTGTCCGAAAACTGTTTGCCTACACGCACCCTACTCTTTGTGCCATTTAGACACATTCGTGTAAGTCTAACTAACTTTTTAGGAATTCCGAACTCCAGCAAGATACTATAGGCAATAACTTCTCCCTCTTAATTGAATCATAGCTAATATATAAAAATGTTTGTTTGTTTGTTTGTTTGTTTGTACTTTATGCGCGGCTATACCATTGATCCGATTGTGATGGGGCTTTTTTTGCAAACTATTTAGGAGATTGCCGGGATGAACATAGGGTATAAGAAAGTTGTGATACTCAATTCCTACACCCTTAAAAATCGCCCTTTGTAGTGAAAAACATGAAACAAGTAGGTCTTTGAACGCTTAAATGGCTTACGCTGCCTAAACCATAACAAATACACAACATTAATGTACACAGAATTGAATATCTCAAAAAGCTCTACAAAAAAAAGTCCACGACAGCATATGTTTATCTCTTACGGATAACTCACAATATCCATTTTTGTCTTTCATTGATACCAAGAAAATCGAATCAAGTACGTAGATTCCTGTGCAAGCATAGCAGCACATGGCGGGTATTCTTTTTACGGATAACTCACAATAACGAAATTTGTCTTTTAGCATATTTATGACAAGAAGATCGAGATAAGTAGATTCCCGGACAACACCGAGTAATCAGCACGGGGAATCTTAAAATAATTACCATATACATTTATAATTATTTTTCATTTTATTTATTCAACTAGTAATAAGAAGTACATTAATTTTTGTCTTTCAGCTCATTCATGCCAGCAAGAAGATCGGGAAAAGTAGATTCCCGGACAACGCCGGGTAAACAGCACGGGGTATCTAAAAACAATTACGATATAAATTGTTTCCCATCACTTATTTAACTAAACATAAAACATTAATTTTCGTATTTCAGCTCATTTATGTCAATAAGATCGGGTTAAGTAGATTCCCGGGGAACGCCGGGTAATTTGTACGGGGTATCTAAAAAATATAAATTTATAATTATGTTTCCCATTACTTATTTGACTAAACATAAAAACGCATAAACTTTCATTTATTTAGGCGTAGCAGCGCACGCCGGGTATTAGCTAGTCTAATAGGCCTATATAAAAATGAATGTTTGTTTGTTTGTACTTTATGTGCGGCCATACATTTGATCCGATTGTGATGGGGCTTTTTGCAAAATGTTCAGGAGATTCACGGGATGAACATAGGCTATAAGAGAGTTGTGCTACTGAAATCCTACACCCTTAAAAATCGTCCTTTATAGTGGAAAATGTAAGAAGTAGCTCTTTGGACGCTTAAATGGCTTACGCTGCCTAAACCATAACAAATACACAAAATCAATGTACACAGAATTGAATATCTGAAAAAGCTCTACAAAAAAGTCCGGGACAGCATATGTTTATCTCTTACAGATAACTCACAATAACCATTTTTGTCATTCCTTGATGCCAAGAAGATCGAGATAAGTACGTAGATTCCTGTGCAAGCATAGCAGGACATGTCGGGTATTCTTTTACGGATAACTCACAATAACGAATTTTGTCTTTTAGCTCATTTATGCCAAGAAGATCGAGATAAGTAGATTCCCAGACAACACCGGATAATCAGCACGAGGAATTTTAAAATAATTACGATACACATTGATAATTATTTTTTCATTTAACTTACTCAACTAATTATAAATAGTACATTATTTTTTTGTCTTTCAGCTCATTTATGCCGAGAAGATCGGGATGAGTAGATTCCCGGACAAGCCGGGTAAACAGTACGGGTATCTATAAATAATTACGGTATAAATTTTTCCTTTTACTTATTTAAGTAAACATGAAAAAAATTAATTTTCATATTTCAGCTCATTTACATCAAGAAGATCGGAATAAGTAGATTCCCGGGCAACGCCGGGTAATCAGCACGGGGTATCTAAAAATATAACTTTATATTTATTTTTCCCTTTACTTATTCTACTAAACATGAAAGCACATTAATTTTCATTTATGTAGGCGTAGCAGCGCACGCCGTTATTTGATAGTTTAATATAAATTGTGTCCGGCCTCTAGTTCCGAGGGTCGTGGGTTCAAATCCGGACTTTTTAGAACAGAAAAATCCAAAGAGCAAGTTCTCAGGGAGGGATTTTAAGCCGTGGGTCCCGAGTTTGAAGATTATCAGGCTCGTAAAAGATCCTTAAGCCTGAATAAAGAGGCCTCTAGGCAAAATTGACCGACATAAACGTCCTAGTAAAACCTTACTTGCCCGTTGGATGCCTCCCTGTTGATCGCAAGCCACCCATGGCAAATAAGATAACTAAAAATTAATTTAGTCAAGCAACTCCTTACAAAGGAGAGACTATGGCTCAACAATGGGCTACGCTTTTAATGATAATATAAATTGTGAGTTGGCATTTTAGAATTTCCTCATGATCACCTAATAATACATTATAATCAGCTGATTAATACAATTCTGTGGCAACATGCATAAAACCCATAACCTTCAAATTTAAAAAAAAAATGAGTTAATATTATTAATGTAATATTGGAGCTGTCATTTATCATCCCTCAAATTTTGATTGCTGTACAATTAGTTAAACAGAAGATCCAGATATGGACAACACATTGGAGGTTCACTTCAGATAGGAACCTCCATGCATGAATCTTCATTTTCTCAGAACTACTTAAATGAGGGTTATTGGTTTCATGCATGGTGCCACAGAATTGAGTTGTACTCTTTATTCTCTAAATATTTTATCGTATCAATACTAATAAAATTCATTGTTAAAACCGTTGAGATGGAGAGTCATAAAATAAAATAAGTTAAAATATACCTTCTTAGGTAAAATCCGTCGTCCTCAACTTATAAAATATGTAATATTTATGCCTGTAGGCCTTTCAGGACATCCGTCCCATCTTCAGCAGTTCATTTTTCGCTACAGCATCCAGTATGATGTTTGATGCTGCTGGTCCTAATGTTGACCGGTTTACAAGACATTAGGACCAGCAGCATCAAACATCATACTGGATGCTGTAGCGAAGAATGAACTGCTGAAGATGGGACGGATGTCCTGAAAGGCCTACAGGCATAAAGATTACATATTTTATAAGTTGAGGACGACGGATTTTACGTAAGAAGGTATATTTTAACTTAATTTATTTTATCGTATACTGTACTACAAAACTGAATAGCAGAGGGGATAGTGTATCTCCTTGCTTTAATCCATTGTGAATTTGAAATGTATTTAAAACTGTTTGGCTACCCGCATCCAACTTCTTGTACCATTTAGACCATTCGAAAAAGTTTAAATAACTTTTATGAAATCCAAATTCAAGAAGTATATTGTTCTTCTCCTTCTTATATTAAATGGTATGCCTTCCAGAAGTTTATATTTAAAAATCAGGTCGTAATTATTGATGGCATTGTACTTACGCGGTGCCTGATATTACGTGGAACATGATGGTGTTGCATTAACTAACGCACGATGTATACGGTACAGCGAGCCCTCACAGACTGGTGATTCTTTTTTCGGAGGAACTTCAGGACCGGTTTACTTGACCCAATAAACTACAAACCGTATTTTATATAAAAAACTGTATATGGCGCTATGAGCACTTCCTATGCTTCTAACTCTAGGACTTACGCAACCCACGGGTACAATTCCGCATTTACTAAAGCCTTCCACTTGTCCCCATCCTCAGTCAACTGAATGAATCCAAGTCTCACCTATGCCTGGACCTACCTAATGGTCTTTATATCTTAATTTTACCTCTTCATTTGAGGGTACTTTTACGTGCCCTACGCTTCCCGGCACTTATGGGTTATAATAATAATAATAATAATAATAATAATAATAATAATAATAATAATAATAATAACCCTCAGGGGTCCTCATATAGGGGATATGTGGATGGCGACCACAAGGTGCCCAAGCTGAGCAAAACATTTATTCCACTTACTTGTGTTTTGCACTCTTTTAACTTTACTATCTAACCTCACTTGGTTAACTCTTGTTTTTTGACCCCGACACTATTAGGGCATCCGAGGGCTAGGGAGTCTTTCCTTTCTTCCATTTCTTCTTTTCTTTATTTTATTTTCTTCTCCAGAAAAGCCTGACCAGAGGCTATAAGATGACAGCCCTATCACTGGTCTTGTCTTCCTTTGACCAGCAACCAATCGAAGGGACTATTATTATGCTTTCAAGTCATACGAGAATTTCCCGGAAAACGCTGGAGGGAAAATTTTCTATAGGATCGTAACAGGCCTTGGCCTAATACTTGGAAGGAAGAAGAAGATAATAATAATAATAATAATAATCCATCCATAGTAACTGTGCCCGAGGGCAGATATTTCACTGCAATCATAGCATTTTTATGCTATGCTTTGCAGCTACTAGGGAATTATAGGTGTGGTAGCTTCCCGTTACTTTCCACACCGGTGAAGGATGATGATGATGATAATGATAGCGATGATTTTCAATGGGCCCTAAGTTTCCTGACAATTATCTTACAGGTGAAGAAAAAGTCCGAAAGAAAACTCACCCAGGAACCTATTCCGACCGGTAATCGAACCCGGGCCCACTGCGTGGCAAGGCAGCACGCTACCTCGAGACCACAGCGGTGAACATAATAATAATAATAATAATAATAATAATAATAATAATAATAATAATAATAATACCTTTCATTTCGGAATTCATCCACAGTACGTGGCGGGAAACTGGAAGGAAGAAGTAAAGGTTGGAAGACAGAAACTAAGATGATTACATAAGGTTGAGGAAGACTTAAGGCAACTGAAAGTTGAAAGATGGAGACAGAAAGCTAGAAATAGAGAAGAATGGGCAGATGTTATGAAGGAGGCCAAGGTTCTTAGAGGACCGTAGAGCCAAAGGAAGAAGAAGAAGAAGAAGAATAATCTAGGAAATAAAGTTTTTGTTGCTTTTAGGATGTGGTGCCATACGGATATACCTGTTAAGCTGAAAACAAAGTTGTTTTTATGGTCTGAAGTCATCAGTATAGATTTAGTATAATTAGCCTAATATTATCACTAGACCTCTGACTGTTAGGTTCTAAAAGATATAGATTTAGACACCTAAAGTAGACTTTAGATGCTGTAAAATTGACTGTAAAAGTGCTGCTTTAAGCTTTAGCGAATTTTAAATGAACGAAGCAATTGAGGTTGTTCTCATGAAAAGACTTTTGAAAAAAATGTACATAAATTCGTCGATCCTACCGAGCAGATACCGAAAATGACGCTATGGGCGACAGCAATGTTCGTTTTTTGGAATTAAGCTCGGCATCTAGCAATCAATTAAAGAAATAAGATCGAGTTTGTTAACCAGCAAAATCGGACAGTTAAGAGCAGGAGTTAAACTGAAATGAAAATTTAAAAATCGCTCTAGCGGTGGCAATTTTCGATTTTTCTTAACGAAACTCAATATACAGGGTGTAGCATAACTCAACGGCAAAATTTCAGGAATGAGTTCCTCATATGGAGAGAATAAAAAAAGTGTATTAAAACATGGGTCCGGAAATTGATAATTACAGAGTTATTCGAACTTTTATGATTATTAGGTTATCAAGGTTTACAGTAGTTATCGACAGTCTGTTTTCTGTTGATTTAGGCTGCTGTCAGGAATGAGTTCCTCATATGGAGAGAATTAAAAAAGTGTATTACAATATGGGTCCGGAAATTGATAATTACAGAGTTATTCGAACTGTTATGAATGTTAGTAAATGGCGACAGAAATGCAAGGGACTCGTTGGAGCGCTCTGTTCTGTCAGATGAAATGTGCCTCAGTACAGGCATATTCTTCATTTTGTACATCACAGCAGCCTACAATCAACAAAAAACAGAGTGTCAATAACTACTGTAAACCTTAACCTAACATTCATAAAAGTCATAACTCTGTAATTATCAATTTCCGGACCCACGTTGTAATACATTTTTTTATTCTTTCCATATGAGGAACTCATTCCTGACAGCAGCCTACAATCAACAGAAAACAGACTGTCAATAACTACTGTAAACCTTAATAACCTAACATTCATAAAAGTACGAATAACTCTGTAATTATCAATTTCCGGACCCATATTGTAATACACATTTTTTATTCTTTCCATATAAGGAACTCATTCCTGAAATTTTGCCGTTGAGTTATGTTACACCCTGTATACTATTGAATAAAACGGTGAAGGTATAGGCCTACTAAAAAAATCAGTAAAATCCGGCCATTAGAAGTGGAGGTTTCACCCAGCACCCGAAATTAAAAACTCACTTTGACTGCCGTCATGTTTGTTTTGTCGCAAGTAAATATTATTCCTATCATATAATTTAATTAAGCCCACCGCTACTTATGTTTCGCACTCTGTATTATACATTTTAAAATATCCGTCACAAAGGAACTGCGTAAACTGATCAAATTCCTCAGCATCGTTAATTAAATTCCATCCATAGTAATTCTGCCCGAAGGCAGGTACTTCACTGCAATCATAGTATTTTGATGCCATGCTTGCAGCTTTACTAGGGAATTGTAGGTGTGGCCCGTTGCTTTCCACACCGGTGAAGGGTGATGATGCTGATAATGATAAGGATGATGATGATGGCCATATGATTTCGGGGACCGTTTGGGCCTTGAAGTTTTCCTGACATTTGTCTTACAGGTGAGGAAAAATCCCGATAAAAACCCAGAAAAGCTGACTCGACTGGGGATCGAACCCGGGCCCGCTGCGTGACAAGGCAGCACGCTACCACGAGACCAGAGCGGTGGACTTATTTCAATATAGTTATTTTAAAATATTTATATATTAAATATAAACGGTGATGTTTGAAAACAAATGAGAAATGTTTGGTTATGTTTCATTTGTTCATTACTGCAACTTGATCATACTATTTATTGCCAAAAAAGGATCGCAATATTGTAAGAATGCACCCTCCATCCATCCATAGTAATTCTGCCCAAGGGCAGGTCTTTCACTGCAATCTTAGCATTTTCGTGCTATGCTTTGCAGCTTTACTAGGGAATTATAGGTGTGGTAGCTTCCCGTTGCTTTCCACACCCGGTGAATGGATGATGATGATGATAATGACGGCCGGATGATTTTCGGGGACCGTTGACTCCTGACATTTGTCTTACAGGTGAGGAAAAACCCCAAAAAACCTCACCCAGGAGCCTGTCCCGACCGGGAATCGAACCCGGGCCCACTGCGTGACAAGGCAGCACACTACCTCGAGAGCACAGCGGTGAACGAATGCACCCTACTGGAGAAAAAATGAAACATATCAAACTGAATATTATAACCAACATTATAGGTTATTGGGGGCACGCCGTAGCATAGTGGTTAAGGCACTGAGCAACAAGCCGGAGGTTCGAGGGTTCAAGTCCCGTTGGGGTCAGGATTTTTCAACTGACCCAAACCCTCTGGCGGCACTATGGCCCTGGGGTCGACTCAGCCTCTAACGTAAATGAGTACCAGACGCTTGTTCTGGGGGTAAAGGCGGCCGTCACGCAGGGCTGACAACCCGGCTGACATAAAGTGCCGATTGTCTAGAAAAAGTGGGAGCCTTAACCTCCTACTACCCCAAGGGCCTCCGGGCCTGTTGTGGGATCACTTTACTTTACTTTTACATTATAGGTTATTAATTCATTTTTTTCGAAAACAATTCAGTAAAATCGGTATTAAAAAACAATTATTGAACATACATTTATCAAATGTGTATGTCGAAGGAATCTGTCCATTATTTGCTATATTCAACGTATTTGTTAGAGAGTCAATTACTGAAAAATAATGCTCTGACCTGGTCAGAATATTAAAAAAAGAGGAACTTTCTTTATTTTCGTAATCAAAATTCGATAATTATCGAGGTTAAACGCGACTGTGATTAGTTGTAAAACAAAATTCATTGAAACGTGATTGATCATTGACTCCCATTTGGGGTATAACTTTAAATAGTCAGCAAAATAGATGTAGGAATTATGAAATTTATAAAAGAAGCCCACCGCTGTTTTCTCGAGGCAACGTCTTTGTCTCTAAAATAGCGGGCTCATGTTCTATCTCCGGCCATGGAAAGTTTCATGAGTGAAGTTTTTCGTTTATTTTTATCTGTTTTTTATCACCGAAATTAAACATAGGCTCAAATCTGGAAATGCGTGCTATTATGCATTGCAGAGATTTTTGATCCCAACTCCTTTCAAAAAACATTAAACTGAAAATATATAAAACTATTATTGTACCAGTTATATTATATGGGTGCGAAACATGGACTCTTACTTTAAGGGAGGAAAGGAGATTACGAGTTTTTGAGGATAAAGTTCTTAGGAAAATTTTTGGACCAAAGAGAGATGAACAGACAGGTGAATGGAGAAGACTTCATAACAATGAACTACATGGTCTTTATAGGAAGCCAGATATAATTAGAACAGTTAAGTCTCGTAGACTGCGGTGGGCAGGACATGTTGCGCGTACGGGGAATGAAAGATGTGCATGGAAACTTCTTGTAGGAAAGCCAGAGGGAAAACGCCCAGTTGGTAGACCAAGAATGAGGTGGGAGAACAACATTTACTATGATTTGAGGGAAGTAGATTATACAGGGAATGATTGGAAATCATTAGCTCAGGATTGGGATGTATGGAGAGCTTATGTCCGCGCGGTCATGAACCTACGGGTTCGATAGTGCCAGTGAGTAAGTGAGTAAGTAAGATAAACGTCAGAAAAATCTAAGGCACAAAATAATCCCTGCACACCGCTTAGCCATAATCCGCCATATAATATTAGCTTTGTTTATTTTAAATCTACGAGTGAATGGTGTGTTTTGACTTTAATATTAGTGTTTCCCGGAGGTGACTCGGGTATTGAACTTAATACTCATCGGGGGAAGCTTTCCATGCCCTTGTGTGGTCAAGAAAAGTACTTTGTGGTCCAGAGTTTAAAATTCCTCTCCTGAAAGAACGTGCCCCTATAAGGTCAGGGAGGTGTGGGGCATGTAAAAATACCTATAAAAGGAGACGTAAAAAACCGTGGAAAAGAAATTAAAAAGTAAAACAATAACTAACTCATTGGCACTATTGAACTCTAAGGTTCCGGGTCGCGCAAACATATCCCTATCCCAAGCTCAATCATTCTAATAAGTAATGCCACGAGTGATTTCCAAATTATCGATAAATTCACGACTTACGAAGAGAGGAGTGAATTTATCTAGAGAATTTAGAAATCAAGAGTGGCATTTGTTAGGACTATTTAACGAATAAAATTAAGCTGTTTGCTCACAAATATTTATTTAAATATAGTTATTTTAAAATATATATATATTTAATGTAAACGGCTATGTTTGAAAACAAGTGAGAAACGTTTGTTCATCACTGCAACCAGATCATATTATTTATTGTCAAAGGATCGCAATATTGTAAGAATGCGCCTTAATGGGGAAATAATGAAACACGTCAAACTGTATAGTATAATCAACAATCTAGGTTTTTAATTTATCTTTTTTAGTAAGCAACTCAGTAAAATCAAGGAATCTATTCATTATTTGCTATATTCAATATATTTGTTGGAGAAAAATAATGCTTCGAACTGTTCAGAAAAAAATAAAGCTGATAAAGAGAAATCGATAAAGAAATACGACTGCCATTGGTTGTAAAACAAAATTCATTGAAACGTGATTGGCCATTGACTACCATTAGGGACATGGGTTAAATAGTCATAAGTAATATAAATTCACGACTCACGAAGTGAGGAGTGAATTTATCTAGAGAATTTGGAAACCAAGAGTGGCATTTGTTAGAACTTTTAACGAATAATAAAATTAAGCTGTTTATTCACAAATCATTATGTAACTATAGTTATTTTAAACTATTTATATATTTAATGTCCACCGCTGTGGTCTCGAGGTAGCGTGCTGCCTTGTCACGCAGCTGGCCCGGGTTCGATCCCCGGTCGGGGCAGTTTTTCGGGTGAGTTTTTATCGGGGTTTTTCCTCAGCTGTAAGACAAATGTCAGGAAAACTTTAAGGCCCAAACGGTCCCCGAAATCATATGGCCATCATCACCATCATCATCCTTATCATTATCATCATCATCATTATCGTCATCCTTCACCGGTGTGGAAAGCAACGGGAAGCTACCACACCTACAATTCCCTAGTAAAGCTGCAAGCATAGCATGAAAATGCTATGATTGCAGTGAAGGACCTGCCTTCGGGCAGAATTACTATGGATACTATGGATGGATATATTTAATGTAAACGGCGATGTTTGTAAACAAATAAGAAGCGATTGGTACGCTTCATTTGCTTCTTTTGTTCATCACTGCAACCAGATCATATTATTTTATTGCCAAAGGATCGCAATATTGTAAGAATGCACCCTAGTGGAGTAATTTATAACCAACATTATAGGTATTAATTAATTTCTGATGTCCTATGATGTAAATATGGCAATTATATTTTTCTGCAACGCGATTTCCTGGAAAATAATTCGTTTAAAAAATGCAAACAGTGGTGTTTTTTGTGGTATAATCAATTGCTAGAAATGTTTTTAAATTATCTCCTGCATGCGCCATCTGCTGACATTCATGCACTAAATATACAATCTGGTAGCAGTATTTCTTAGAGAGCCAGTCACTGCAAAATAATACTATGGCCTATTCAGAATGTTAAAAAGTAAGAATCTTCTTTAATATGATAAACTTTCGTTGATATATTCGAGGCGAACACGACTGTGATTGGCTGTAAATAAAAAATCATTGAAATGTGATTGGTCATTGACTACCATTTGGGGTATGAGTTAATAGTCTGTATAATTCACCTCCTTCAAATCATGGTTAGTTATTTTTACATCACATTCTACTGGGCGTTTTACATCTGATTCTCCTACAAGAAGATTCTATGCCCCTCCTTCATTCTCCATTCGTTCCATATGCCCTGTCCATCGCAGTGTATGAAGACTTGACTGTTTTTATTAGTTATATCTGATTTACATGAAGGTCATATTGCTCATCATTGTATAAGTTAGTTCTTTTTTATATTTCCTCTCTCTTCGTCTTTCTTCGGTCCAAACATTTTTCTAAGCACTTTATTTTCAAATAGTCATATTCATTTTCCCCTTTCTTAAAATAAGAAGTCATATATTACAACCGGAAGAACGTTGTTTTATATATTTTAAGTTTATTTTATTTTTTATTTTGATGTTGAGAGTTCTTGTAATGCATAATAGCAAGTGGTCACAGAGTTTACCAATGTTTCTTTCTGCACCTTATTCCTATTTGTTATTATCACCATTTCCTTTCGCTCCTAGGTGCAGCATAGGACCGTAATGAAATGTCTCCATTTAGCTCATCTGCGAACCTCTTCACTTCCAATCAAGTTTTTCCCATTTCACGTATTTCTCCTTCAATATTCTTGGTCTTCCTCTCTCCCTTGAACCTTGAAGATTCCAGTCCAATGCGCGTCCTTCTATTGCAGTTTAAAGTTTACGCAGATTATGTCCAATCCAACGCCATTATTTGCTATTATCGTTCCTAGATATTTTAATTATGCCACTTCTTCAAAATTTCACTTTATATAATTTTTTTTCCCCATTTAATGGGCGCCCTTTAGTGTAGTTGATTAAGGCAATTTTCTAAAAGCCAGGATGTTGCGATTTGTGTCCCGGTGGTATCAGGAATTGTAAACCGACATAATCCTTCTGGCGGCATTATGGATTTGGTGTCATTTAGTCCGATTCCGATTGAGGGTCTTTCCACTTTTTTTCAGCGGTTGCCCTTTTACCAGCCGGCTGCTGGCCCTTCACATCCACATGTGTCAATCACAGAGGTAGATGATCAACAGCCAGTGTAGGGGTGACATGTGGTTAGCATGTCGAGTCCCCCAGCCGTTATAGCAGGTTCCTCAACCTGGAGCCGCTACTTATTGTAGCTACCCAATTGCCTCACGATGCTGGGTGGGCACCGGTCCCATACTGGCCGAAATACCATGAGAAAATTTCTTCCCCCATGGAGACTCGAACCAGCGCAAGTCCCGTAGCTCTGCGCCAAGGCTTCCTACCTTAACCGCTCGGCTACGGCGCGGGACTGGTGTCATTTAGTCTCCAACGAAAATGAGTACTAGTCTTGGGGGTAAAGGCGGCCGTCACGCTTCGCTCTCAATCCTGCTAATGTCTCGTGCCGATTGTCTGGAAATATGGGAACTTTAACCTACTATCTCAAGGGCCTCATGAGTCCTTGAGTGGGATCATTTTACCTTTCTTACTATTTAATAATAATAATAATAATAATAATAATAATAATAATAATAATAATAATAATAATAATAATAATAATAATAATAATAATCATCATCCTGCCAGGTATTAGTCCTAGAAGAACTGTTACGGCTTGAGAAAGCGGTTTTCGTGCCATCGTTTCATAGGTCGAACAAGTGACCGTTTCCCATTTGGTAATAATAATAATAATAATAATAATAATAATAATAATAATAATATAACGTAATCGTATATGATTATGCTGTCAACAGTACTTATTTCATTGCCATGGAAAGTTTTCAAGTATTATTTATGTGTTACGTTAGCCACATGTTATATAAAACTAGTTTTTTATTTAAAAATTGGAAAGTGGAGTAAGTTAAGTTGGCATACTACTTTTTCTTGTTGCTATTTATCTCTTGAAATTGTAGCACACGCATCCTCTTCAAATATTACCATAATTCCGGATTATATAAAGACTAATCAAATATATTTATAATACCCGGCGTGCTGCTACGCATAAGTAAATGAAAATTAATGTGTTTTTATGTTTAGTTGAATAGGTGAAAGGAAAAATAATTATAAAATTGTATAGTAATTATTTTTATATACCCCCGTGCTGATTACCCGGCGTTGCCCGGGAATCTTCTTATCCCGATCTTCATGGCATAAATCAGCTGAAAGACGAAAATTAATGTTTTTGTTTTAATAAGTAAAAGGTAAAATAATTATAAATTTGTATCGTGATTATTTTTAGATACCCTGGCTGAATACCCGATGTTGCCCGGGAATCTACTTATCCCGATCTTCTTGGCATAAATGAGCTGAAAGACAAAATTCGTTATTGTAAATACGGTATTCCGTAAAAGAATACCGCCGTGTGCTGCTACGCTTGCCCGGAAATCTACTTATCCCGATCTTCTTGGCATCAATGAAAGACAAAAATGTTTATTTTGAGTTATCCATAAAAGGTGAACATATGATGTCGCCGACTTTTTTTGTAGAGGTTTTTTGAGATATTCAATTCTGTGTATATTCATTTTGTGTATTTGTTATGTTTTTAGGCAGCGTAAGCTGTTTAAGCGTCCAAAAAGCTACTTTTCCCCCCACATTTTTCACTACAAAGGATGATTTTTAAGGGTGAAGGGGTTGAGTATTACAACTCTCTTGTAGCCTACAACCTTCATGGGAAACTCCTGAACATTTTACAAAAAACCCCATCACAATCGGATGAACGGCATGGCAGCGCATAAAATAGGAACAAAAACCAAACATTAATTTTTATATATTAGATATCTGTTTCCCAACCTCTGGTACTCAGCCATCTGGGGTCAAAACGGTCCTTGGTACTAAATAAGGGAGTACGAGAAAAAAAGCTGTGTTTCTATAAAATATATTGTTTCACAGACTGCACTATTTCATAAATTTTATCTCAAGGATGTACTCTGAAGAGACGTTCTAACAAGGGAATTATCGTTGTTCTCATATCGAAATTCACCTCCAATTTTTTTAACGAAGTTGTCATCTTGTAAGGATGCTATGTATCCAATATCAATTAGACTTAACTGCAAGATCCTGAGATCAAGACCGGAATATTTTGTAACATGATTTAACGAAAGTTGATTACGTTTTTTTGTGAATATTACAGTAAATGGTACTATAATGTTCCATTTCCCTGCCTTTTAGTAATATCGTAAAGTAGGTTCTAAACTGAGACGTAGTATGAAAAGAAAATATTAATTACTTTAAAATACACTGAGGTTTTTCCTGTATGAAGCGATTCAAATTGTAAAAGATAGACTTTTCTGTAACTTATTGCTTAGAGTTTTGTTATCTCATGGTCACATTTGAAGTGATAATTATATTCTCATAATGGATATTGTGAAACAAGTCACATGACTGTATAAAATATTTCTAAATAGATATTTCTTTTTCCTTTGTTTAACTTTTCCGTTTGTAGGTATTTTTACGTTATGTCATAAAATGTTTGGAGAATGAAGAAGGCCTACAACTCAATGTTTTTATTAATAGGCTGTTAGTTTATGCTGATGGTGTAGTATTATTGAGTGATCCATCCATTCCATCCATAGTAATTCTGCCCGAGGGCAGGTCTTTCACTGTAATCATACTATTTTCATGCTATGCTTTGCAGCTTTACTAGGGAAATATAGGTGTGGTAGCTTGCCGTTGCTTTCCACACCGGTGAAGGATGATGATGATGGTCATATGATTTCGGGGACCGTTTGGGCCTTAAAGTTTTCCTGACATTTGTCTTACAGGTGAGGAAAAACCCCGATAAAAACCTCACGCAGAAAAACTGTCCCGACCGGGGATCGAACCCGGGCCCGCTGCGTGACAAGGCAGCACGCTACCTCGAGACCACAGCGGTGGACTATTGAGTGATAACGAGAAAAAATAAGGGCCAACACACACTCTGTCGAATAACACTAAGAGATTGGGACTGGAAGTAAACATCAATAAAACTAAATATATGTTCACACATAGAAATGCATTAGGCCTGTATACTGGAAATGGACAACTAATGGCAAATGAAGGAGATTTTGAAGAAGTGACTGATTTCAAGCATTTAGGAACAATAATTACAAATAGGAATGAGATGCACAAAGAAATTAAACATATGCTCAATTCTGGAAATGCATGCTATTATGCATTACAAGGACTCTTGATGTCCCAACTCCTTTCAAAAAACGTTAAACTGAAAATATATAAAACAGTTATTCTCCCAGTTATATTATATGGAAGTGAAACATGGACTCTTACTTTAAGGGTGGAAAGAAGATTACGCGTATACATTTGAGAATAAAGTTCTTAGAAAAATATTTGGGCCAAAAAGAGATGAACAGACAGGTGGATGGAGAAAATTCATAATAGTGAGCTACATAATATGGATAGGAAGTCAGATATAATAAGAACAGTTAACTATCGTAGACTGCGATAGGCAGGACATGTGGCACGTATGGGGGATGTAAGAGGTGCATGGAAGCTTCTGGTAGGAAAACCAGATGGAAAACGCCCAGTTGGTAGACGAAGAATGAGGTGGGAGAGTAACAATATCCATGATTTGAGAGAAGTAGATTATACAGGGGATGATTGGAAAACATTAGCTCATGATAGGTACTTCTACGTACCTCACGCCTCCCGGAACTTACATGGACATGACCTGCCAGGATATGATTTTTAAACTCTCGATCACATACATACTTTTTTACACATAAGGTTATGGAGGGGGATCCTGAATGAGTGACCGCTCAATATCAGGCCATCTCTGAGACAACAGGAATACCATTTTTCATACGTCATTACTAAAAGGCGAATATCATAGGGTTAACAGATAGTAGCACATATTTCTTCTGCTGACGATGGAAGTCGACTTCTGAAAGACCTACAATTACTAACTTTAAATAATTTCTAACACACTTGAGGCACCTGCCAAAATGTATATATTTTAACATTTTACTTTGAGAAAACCAGCTATAACGCATAGGGATCCGATATACTGACTACATGTCACCCCCTACATTGGAAGGATGATCGTTAACCTCTATAATTAACACATGTAGGCTAGAAGTCGCGCCATGAAATTTGTTTGATAGGGTGATTATCATAAGTAATGCCACGAGTGATTTGCAATTTATCTAGAGGATTTGGAGATCAACACTGACATTTGTTAGGACTATTTAACGAATAAAATTAAACTGTTTACTCACAAATCATTATTTAAATATAGCTATTTTAAAATACGTATATATTTAATGTAAACGGCGATGTTTGAAAACAAATGAGAAATGTTTGGTTATGTTTCATTTGTTCATCACTGCAACTTGATCATACTATTTATTGCCAAATAGGGTCGCAGTATTGTAAGAATACACCCTAGTGTAGGTAATAATAGCAAATACAGAAGACGAACTTCAGAGGAATATTTTTAAACTACATAATATATGTGAACAATATAATCTCAAAATATCCATAGAAAAAACTAAGGTAATGGCATTCCAAGGAAAAAATCAAATCAGATCGAAAATAGTAATAGGAAACAAAATCATAGAACAGGTGAACCATCTCAATTATCTAGGATGTGACATTTCATTTAATTATGATAATGATATAAATAATAAAATAGCAAAATTCCAGGGAATATGTGGTACGATAAAACGAACACTAAATAACAAAACAAGAAGAGAGACCCAACTGAAATTTTATAAAATGTTGGCAGTACCGATACTGCTCTATGGTTCAGAAGCCTGGATACATAAAAAACAAGACCTAAATAGGATAACGGCGGCAGAAATGAAATTTTTGAGATCTGTTAAAGGGTGCACTAAGGAAGACAGAATCAAGAACACAGAAATAAGACAGGAACTTGAAATATTTGCAATAACTGATAAAATGGATACATATAGACAAAAATGGAAGCAACACATAGACAGAATGAATGAAGATAGATATCCAAAACAAATAACAAAATACAAACCTAAAGGCACCCGAGATGTGGGCAGACCTAGAAAGAGATGGGCTGAAGTCGGAACGGGTCAACAGACCTAATCCATGAATGAAGATGATGATGATGATGACACCCTAGTGGAGAAAAAATGAAAACAAGAAGGAGCTATATTTTGGTAATCAAAATTCGACAATTATCGAGGTGAACACAACTGTGATTGGTTGTAAAACAAAATTCTTTGAAATATGATGGGTCATTGACTCCCATTTAGGGCATGAGTTAAACAGTAATGGCGAAATGGTGTTAGAGAACTAACTGGGTTTAACGTTTCCCGACATTTGTCTTACAGCTGAGAAAAAAAACTATAAAAACCTCACCCAACTTGTCTCACTGGAATCTAATCCAGACCTGCTGCATTCGAGGTAACGACGTTACCATGAGACCACAGCGGTGTGCGATAATAGTTTACTTAACAAACTATTATTACGATGCAAGATTGGGAAGTGGTATTTACAGAATCGAGGAAAATGTTTAAAAACCGAGAGATAGCGAGGTTTTTAATTACAGAGATTCTGTAAAACACTTCACCGACGTGCGTTGTACATTATTTTTTGCGCTATAGTGTTTTCAATTTTTTTTGCAAATGCCCCAGATTGTCTTTCGACATTTTGGTGTTCTTTCCTGGCATGGCGTATTTGTAACCCACTTCTGAGGTTGGGGCGCCTGGAAGGCGGGGTTATGTTGCCCCGATGATATGATGGGTGATATTAATGGTGCGCCAGGAGAGTCCTTAATGTGAAGCTTTAATCTAACATGAATATGAATGATGATGATTGCGATGGCCATATGATTTCGGGCACCGTTTGGGCCTTAAAGTTTTCCTGACATTTGTCTTACAGGTGAGGAAAAACCCCGATAAAAACCTCACCCAGAAAAACTGTCACGACCGGGGATCGAACCCGGGCCCGCTGCGTGACAAGGCAGCACGCTACCTCGAGACCACAGCGGTGGACATTTTTCGAAATAATAAATAGTAATAAACTAATAACATCTTTGTTTGGAAATACGTGCGTTTATTATAAACAATTGAGTAACGTTAACAATGTGGGCAATGTTTATTAGTTGAAAGTACAGGAGGCCGTAAGATCAATATTAGTGACAAAATAGCGGCAAGTACGTTTTTACTGTTTTATATTGTTTCAAATAAAGTTCAGTTCATTTAAGATACAGTGATTTGTTTCGTATAATGTATATTAACACTACCTCTTGGATATTTTTGTATATATATATATACTTACTTACTTACTTACTCACTAGCACTATCGAACCCGTAGGTTCATGGCCGCGCGGACATAAGCTCTCCATACATCCCTATCCCGAGCTAATGCTTGCCAATCATTCCCTGTATAATCTACTTCC
Source organism: Diploptera punctata (assembly GCA_030220185.1). Taxonomy (NCBI): domain Eukaryota; kingdom Metazoa; phylum Arthropoda; class Insecta; order Blattodea; family Blaberidae; genus Diploptera; species Diploptera punctata. The sequence continues at coordinate 489,397 of JASPKZ010003409.1, read as the reverse complement.
CTCAAATCATAGTTAATGTTGTTCTCCCACCTCATTCTTGGTCTACCAACTGGCCGTTTTCCCTCCGGCTTTCCTACAAGAAGCTTCCATGCACGTCTTTCATTCCCCATACGCGCAACATGTCCTGCCCATCGCAGTCTACGAGACTTAACTGTTCTTATTATATCTGGCTTCCTATAAAGACCATGTAGTTCATTGTTATGTAGTCTTCTCCATTCACCTGTCTGTTCATCTCTCTTTGGTCCAAAAATTTTCCTAAGTACTTTATTCTCAAATACTCGTAATCTCCTTTCCTCCCTTAAAGTAAGAGTCCATGTTTCGCACCCATACAATATAACTGGTAGAATAATAGTTTTATATATTTTCAGCTTAACGTTTTTTGAAAGGAGTTGGGACATCAGAAGTCTCTGCAATGCATAATAGCATGCATTTCCAGAATTGAGCCTATGTTTAATTTCTTTGTGCGTCTCATTCCTATTTGTGATTATTGTTCCTAGGTATTTGAATTCAGCCACTTCCTCAAAATTTCCCTCATTTGTCATTAGCTGTCCATTTCCATTATATACTGAATTTCTACCTGTGACCATATGTTTAGTTTTACTGATATTTACTTCCAGTCCTAATTTCTTAGTGTTACTCAATAGTGTGTGCATGTTGGTCTTTAGTATCTCCTCGCTATCGGCCAGTAGTACTACATCATCAGCATAAGCTAACAGCTTATTAATACCATTCAGTTGTAAGCCTTCCTCATTCTCTAAAGATTTAATGGCATGCTCTAGTACAAAATTAAATAGTAGAGGAGAAAGTGCATCTCCTTGCTTCAACCCATTCTGGATTACAAAAGTGTCTGAAAACTGTTTGCCTACTCGCACCCTACTCTTTGAGCCATTTAGACACATTCGTATAAGTCTAACTAACTTTTTAGGAATTCCGAACTCCAGCAGGATACTATATAACTTCTCCCTCTTAATTGAATCATATGCTTTTTTGAAGTCTACGTATAGTTGATGTACAGTACCATTATATTCCCATTTCTTTTCTAAAATCTGTCTTATACTAAAAATCTGATCTGTTGTAGACCTGTTTCTTCTAAATGCACATTGATGATCTCCTACAATGTCATCAATATAGGGAGTAAGTCTGCTTACTAATATATTTGTTAGAATTTTGTACGAAGTTGAAAGTAATGAGATGCCCCTGTAGTTGTTGCAATCAGTTTTATCTCCTTTCTTATAGATTGGTATGATAATTGATTCCTTCCATTCATCTGGAAGAGCTTCTTTTTCCCAAATCTTACTAAGCAACCAGCGTATCTTGTCCATCAATTTTTCTCCCCCTGATTTTATCAGTTCTGCTGGGATCTCATCTGAACCTGATGCTTTATACATCTTCAATTTTTCAATCGCCATTTCAACCTCTAATGCACTTGGCTCTGTGACTAGCATTTCTGCTGTCTGTAACTTATCCTCCTCAATGTCCTGTTCTGTATGTACATTTAATAGCTGATTAAAGTAACTTTTCCATCTATTTAATATACTCCTAGAATCTGCAATCATATCCCCATTTTCATTCCGAATTATGTTTGTTCTAGCCTGAAACCCTTTCTTCTCTATACTAATTCCCTGATATAATTCTCTAATGTTCCTATTTTTTGCATTCATTTCAAGATCATTAATCTTCTCTTTCAAATATTCCCTCTTTTTACTCTTTAGTAACTTGGTGGTTTCCCGTCTAATACTACCCAATTGCTCTAAATTTACCTCATTTGGCTCGTGTAACCATTTCATTTTTGCTAGCTTTCTTTTCTTTACAATGTCGGCACATTCCTCATCAAACCATTTCTTGTTTTGCCTCTTTTTTAAACAGCCAATGCTTTCTGATGCTGACAATTTAATAGTATCTCTTATAGCCTCCCATTCTTTATTTATATCAGTTTCTTCTTCATTTGCCACATTGCCATCTGAAGATTCTAATACTTCAAATCTATTAGCAATTTTGATTTGGTATTCTTGCTGCATTTCATCATTTTTCAAGTTTTTTAATTCATATTTTTCAGAATCATCTTTAGCATTTGTTCCTCTCATTAGCAATAGCCGTTGTCTGATCTTCACTCTGACCAGATGATGATCCGAATTGCAGTCTGTCCCTCTAACTGATCTAACATCAATGATGCTACTGTGCCAGCGTTTATCCACTAATACATGATCTATCTGGTTCCGAGTTTCTCCATCTGGGGACGTACAGGTATATTTATGAATATCCTTATGCTGAAATGTTGTGCTCTTAACAATGATATTCTTTGATGTGGCAAATGTGACTAATCTAACCCCGTTGTCGTTACTATCTTCATGAAGACTGAATTTGCCTATTGTTGGTTTGAATATATCTTCCCGTCCCACTTTTGCATTAAAATCTCCTAAGACAATTTTCATATGATATCGTGAAAGGCTATCAAATAAGCATTCTAATTCTTCATAGAACTCATCCTTGATCTTGTCATCTTTATCTTCTGTGGGGGCATGTACATTTACAATTATAAAATCATGTCGTTTACCCTTTAGAACTATGTATGATATCCTATCACTAACAAACTTAATATCTCGGATAGCGGATAGGATCCTCCTTCTGACTAAAAAACCCGTTCCAAAAGAAGGTCTTTCTGCACCCCCATAGTATAATGCAAATCTTCCTGATTCCTGACTACCTTCTCCTGGCCACCTAACTTCCTGTAAAGCGACTATATCCAAGGGCGATCCATCCAATTCCCGCGTTAATATCTCTAGTGCCCCGCTATTGTATAAAGTCCTAACATTCCATGTTCCTAGGAACATGTCCCTGTGTTTGAGCCTTTGGCATGGGTTCCCTGAAGTAGTCCCCGCCCGGAGAACCGAATGGGGGACTATTTGACCTCCGGAAAATTTTACCCCAGATGAACCCATGTCCGCATTTCTTGACAGTTGTATTTTTACAGTGAAAGATCGTCACTCTTTCGCCCAAGGTACTTTTTTCGTCTGGCTTATCACCTTCGACCAGTCCGGCATGGGTAACCCTATCGGCAGCAATGCTACCGCCGGCATAGCTCTCAGGATCATTTAAGCACGCAAGCCACTCCACCACGACAAGGTAAAGATACCATGGAGGGATATATATATATATATATATATATATATATATATATATAAATTACGTGTCACGTTGTTTGTCCTCGATGGAATCCTAGATTACTGAACCGATTTTAATAAAATATTGCACACTGTGTGCAGTTTGATCCAACTTGAGACTTAGGGAAGTTTACAACTAAATTTATAGTCGCATTATTTTTATTGCAAATTATTTGTTTATTATTTAACAAAGAGTTATAATTATCTGTGAGTTCCATACGATTCTAACAGATGACGGTGTAAGGTAATTGGTTTATTATTTAACCAGGTGGCTGTGCTTTTTGTTGCAACCGCGAATTTCAATTGAATTACAAATATTGATTATTTCATAATTTAAGTGTGTTCAGTGTTTATTTTATTTTCAATATATTGATAATAATATTAATTTCGTGTGTAAGTATTAGTTTTAAGTAATCTGGCTGAAAGACAGCAACTTAATTTAAATTTAACTGGACCGAGAAGGGACATCGAACAATATGGCGAATCAATTCTAGAGACCATGAATGATAAGATATCAAGTGAATTTCCGCAAATTGGTATAGGCCTATGTGACATAAATCTTACATTTAAGAAGAATGTCAATTTAAAAACATATGAAGGTCCTAAGGAACGGAATAACAGAACTGTAAGTAAGTCTGTTAGTTATAATAATATGCCTAATATTACAGAAACAATCTCCATGCCCCAATTAAATGAAAAACAAGATGACTAAAATATATCACAAGATGATATTACTATACAGAGACTTCTTGATGATGATGATGATGATGATGATGAGAATCCAAACTGCCAACAAGTTCGTAAAAAAAAAAACGAAAGCATAATGAAATCAGCAAGCCTCCTCAAAATATTCCATCAATAAATGTATATAATCCTTATGATACACTTATGGATGATACTGAGAATGCAGACAACATAAATTCATCTCAATCAACAAAACCACTTCCACATAAACCACCACCCATATTTATACCGGGTGTAGTTAACGTAACAGAACTAAAAAATTGTGTAAAACAAAAACTTTCTGATTTAGATTTCTCACTTAGTTTACTACAACATAATTTAACGTATACCTTAGCCACAGCAACGCGTGGCCGGGACTTCTGTATATAAATAAATACATAAATAAATGTAGCCTATATAAAACAAAGTCGGATTACTTACACTATTTATAACTCAAGAACGGCTGGACCGATTTTTATGATCTTTGATTTGTTGGATTTGTTTCCGCCCCGAATAGCAGATAACTATTAAAACATCGGAAAAATTAACGTAAAAATATTTAAAGGCGATACGACGTTCGCCGGGCCAGCTAGTATGCTATATATATATGGAATGATAAGAAAAATAAATGCCTGGACGGGATTCGAACCCGGATCTCTGAGTCTGCACCTCAGCGTGATATCCATTACACTACCAGGCGAATCCAATCCAAACACTTATTTTTCTTATATATGGAGAGTATAATACATATATAAGAAAAATAAGTGTTTGGATTGGATTCGCCTGGTAGTGTAATGGATATCACGCTGAGGTACAGACTCAGAGATCCGGGTTCGAATCCCGTCCAGGCATTTATTTTTCTTATCATTCCATATTAAGCTTGCATTGCTCAATGTTAAACATTTAATTATAACATATATATATATATATATTGTACATAGTATACATAGAGAGCAGTGGTTTTACTTCCCGCACATGGGTGTAAATGTAATATTACTATATAGTTATTTAGGTTGGCAATCCCGAAATGTAGGAAGTTGAACTTTCAATCATGGTCTCCATTGCTGTAAGTAAGACAAAATGCACTATCGCGCAAAAAAAAAGTTGTTTATGGAATCCGTAGGTCTAATGCCGCATTCACCAAGGCTATCTACTTATCCCTATTGTCAGTTAACTCAATCCTTTTCATATCTCGATTGTCCGGTTCTCTAATATACATTCGAATGATATGTTTTCACATACTCCTAGGCCTCAAAAATGATCATTTACTCAAATGACAGAATCTTTATGTTCAATGTCACATTCAGTAAGGCCTTATTTTCAGTCAAATAAATTCAGTTTATATCTCCAATATTCAGTTTCTTAAGATATTCATAATAATATTATCCTTCCACTTATGCCTAGAATTATCCTTCTACTTATGCCTAGATCTTCCTAAAGGTATTATATCCAATAACTAAATTTGTTGCTTATGGAATCAGCAGGTTCAATGCCGCATTCACTAAAGACCTATTTTCAGTCAACTGAATCCAGTTCATATGTGTTGGTTCGAGAGCCCTTTGTGAAGAAATTTTCTCATGTAATTTCGGTGCAGTATGGGACTGGTGCCCATCCAATATCGTGAGGAATTTGAGTAGCTACATCGCTGTGGTCTCGAGGTAGCGTGCTGCCTTGTCACGCAGTGGAACCGAGTTCGATCTCCGCCACGGTCGGGACAAGTTTCCTGGGTGATGTTTTTTCGGTGTTTTTTCTCACCTGTAAGCCAAATGACAGGTAACTTTAAGGCCCAAACGGTCCCCGAACATCAGTTGGCCATCATTTGCAAATTCACCTCATTAAATTAAGATTAGGATTAAGATCTCTCCTGGCGCAGCATTGTCATCATCATCATCTTCATCTGTCATATATATATCCATCCATAATAATTCTGCCCGGGGGCAGGTCTTTCACTGCAATCATAGCATTTTTATGTTATGCTTTGCAGCTTTGCTAGGGAATTATATGTGTGGTAGCTTCCCGTTGCTTTCCACGCCGGTGAAGGATGATGATAAGGATGATGATGATGGTGGCCAGATTATTTTCGGGAACCGTTCGGCCCTAAGCTTCCTGCCATTTGTCTTACAGTAAGCTTCCTGACATTTATCTTATAGTTGAGGAAAAATCCCGAAAAAACCTCACCCAGGAGCCTATCCCGACCGGGAATCGAACCTGGGCCCGCTGCGTGCCAAGGAAGCACGCTACCTCGAGACCACAGCGGTGAAATATATATATATATATATATATATATATATATACACTCGCTGGCCTGGCTAACGTCGTATCGCCTTTAAATATTTTACGATAATTTTCCCGATGTTTTATTAGTTATCTGCTATTCGGGGCGGAAACAAATCCAACAAATTAAAGATCATAAAAATCGGCCCAGCCGTTCTTGAGTTATAAATAGTGTATAATCAGACTTTGTTTTATATATATATATATATATATAAAGTCCCGGCCACGCATTGCTGTGGCTAAGATATACGTTAAATTATGTTGTAGTAAACGAAGCGAGAAATCTAAATCAGAAAGTTTTTGTTTTACACAATTTTTTAGTTCTGGTACGTTAACTATACCCGGATAAATATGGGTGGTGGTTTATGTGGAAGTGGTTTTGTTGATTGAGATGAATTTATGTTGTCTGCATTCTCAGTATCATCCATAAGTGTATCATAAGGATTATATACATTTATTGATGGAATATTTTGAGGAGGCTTGCTGATTTCATTATACTTTCGTTTTCTCTACGAACTTGTTGGCAGTTTGGATTCTCATCATCATCATCAAGAAGTCTCTGTATAGTAATATCACCTTGTGATATATTATAGTCGTCTTGTTTTTCATTTAATTGAGGCATGAAGATTGTTTCTGTAATATTAGGCATATTATTATAACTAACAGACTTACTTACAGTTCTGTTATTCCGTTCTTTAGGACCTTCATATGTTTTTAAATTGATATTCTTCTTAAATGTAAGACTTATGTCACATAGGCCTATACCAATTTGCGGAAATTCACTTGATATCTTATCATTCATGGGCTCTAGAACTGATCCGCCATATTGTTCAATGTCCCTTCTCGGTCCAGTTAAATTTAAATTAAGTAGCTGTCTTTCAGCCAGATTACTTAAAACTAATACTTACACACGAAATGAATATTATTATCAATATATTGAAAATAAAATGAACACAAACACACTTAAATTATGAAATAATCAATATTTGTAAGTCAATTGAAATTCGCGGTTGCAAAAAAAGCACAGCCACCTGGTTAAATAATATACCAATTACGTTACACGGCCATCTGTTAGAATCGTATGGAACTCACAGATAATTATAACTCTTTGTTAAATAATAAACAAATAATTTGCAATAAAAATAATGCGACTATAAATTTAGTTGTAAACTTCCCTAAGTCTCAAGTTGGATCAATCTGCACACAGTGTGCAAAATTTTATTAAAATCGGTTCAGTAGTTTAGGATTCCATCGCGGACAAACACGTGACACGTAATTTTTATATATTAAGATGTATATATATCCGAGACGGTGTAACTCTGCCTTCCAGACGCCCCAACCTGAGAAGTTGGTTACAATAACGCCAAATGCCAGGAGAGAATACCAGAATCTGGAAATGACAATCTGGTGGCATTGAATAAAAAATATGTAATATTCCATGGAAGATTCAAACCAATAGCAATGTTCTTCAACCTACATTTAGATCTTTCTAACTTTTTTTTCCTAATGGCATCGCTTTAATTTTTTTTTTTTAATTTCTACCATCATCCTTTCGAGCGTCATATCCTGTGAACGTCATAGCGTTAATAACCCTGATAATATTATGAATAGCTAATTAACTAATTCACTCAATTGTATCGAAACCTGTAAGCTCATGGTCGCACGAACGTATGCTCTCCATTCATCCCTGTCCTGAGCTAATATATTCCTATCATTCCCTGTATAATTTATCTGCCACAAATATAATGTTATTCTTCCACTCATTGTAGGCCTAGCTATCTGGGCGCTCTGACAATATTAAGAAAAATATAAAATTCTCCATTCAATTTCATCTTCGTCTTAGGAACCTGTTTTAAAATACTTTTAGCTTATTTTCTTCCCCAATTACCATATTTTACACCCATGGGATATCACAGGCTAGATTATCGTGTTATACATTTTAATATTTAAATTCTTATTTTTGTTGACAACTCGATCTAAAAATTTCTACATAACTGCTACTTTTTTTTCCTCGTTAGTGCGTTTTGTCGTACTTAACAGCCAATGACGATCATGATTGAAAGTTCAACTTCAACATTTCGGGGTTGCCAATCTAAATAACTATATTGTAATAAAATAACAATACTGTAATATATTATATACTACAAAACGCGTGTGGGAAGTAAAATCACTGCCCTCTATGTATACTACATACAATGTATATACAAAAAATATCCAAAAAAGTAGTATTAATATATTTAATACACAAGTGATCTTCTTGGTGATAAAATATTAAAATATATATGCAGTCAATATGCCCATTTCACCAATTAATGTTTTAAAATGGTCAACAAGTTTCTACAGCCAAGCTGTCATTCTCAAGACCAGATATTGACTGAAGTCAATATCTGGTCTTGAGAATGACAGCTTGGCTGTAGAAACTTGTTGACCATTTTAAAACATTAATTGGTGAAATGGGCATATTGACTGCATATATATTTTAGTATTAATATACATTATACGAAACAAATCGCTGCATTTTAAATGAACTGAACTTTATTTAAAACAATATAAAACAATAAATCCGTACTTGCTGCAATGTTATAAGTAATATTGGTGTCACGGCCTCCTGTAGTTTCAACTAATAAACATTGCCCACACTGTTAACGTTAGTCAGTTGTTTATAATGAACGCAAATATTTCCAACAAATATGTTATTATTTTACTATCATTTATTATTTTGAAAACACCATCGCGCAAAAAATAATTTACAACCCACGTTTGTGAAGTGTTTACAGAATCTCGGAAATTAAAAACCTCGCTATCGCTCGGTTTTTAAACATTTTCCTCCATTCTTCCCAACCTCGCATCATAATATACTATTAGCTTATTTTCTTCCCCAATTACCATATTTTCACACCGATGGATATCACAGGCTAGATTATGGTGGTATAAATTTTAATATTCAGATTCTTATTTTTGTTGACAACTCGATCTAAAATTTTCTACACAACTGTTACTTTTACAAGGTGGAGAAAATATAAGTATAACGATTTTTTAATGAAAAATCAGTACTTTGGACACGTAGTATAAAACAACTATTTCCGTTTGTATTTTTCCATAAAATATATAATACACCGTGCTGGCCCATGCCTGCTTCCTGACCTGCGGACGCGAGTTCGATATCCGGTGGGGTTGAACATTTTAATTGTTAATTCGATTAAAATTAAATTAATTGAATTGTAAAAAAAATAATCTTTGGCCCAGGAAGTGTGGTGTACAATTTTTAGTCACTAGATTGTGCACCAGATTCCTATATTAAATTCGAAACTCCTCGGCAGTACATATGTTGAGAAGGCATGTGGTGCTGTTGATAACGATTAGTCTATTGGATGTGTACGTTAAGCTTGGCGTCCTCCTTGGTATTTTTCGAATAGGCTATATGTCGGCATCGGATTTCACCTTCCCTTCTCTTCATAATCATCCCTCACACAACACATTTCCATTACACAAACACACAAATATACACTCATCCTACACTCCGCGGCTGTACATCTAGACAAGAATACATCATTTATATAAAGTGTCCTGCCTACCGTGGTGCGTAGATTGAAAATTAGATCCCTTAATGATAGTGCCAATGCTTATTTCCCACGCGCGGTGCCTTGAGAGCAAGTCCAAGTGCAGGGTGGATAAATTGCATTATAACACCCATAAAACAGAAACCCCCTATTTGCAAGTTGCCAATTTTTCCTTTGTGGGGTTAATAGTAATGATACTGTTTGAGTTAATTCCCTAATGTTTAATTTAATTGGTGCTAAAGCAGAACATTGGATAAAAAACTATCAAAACAAAAGGTTGTCCCTACATTCACAGATGCCGAGCATTCTTTGCACTGAGCTTATCAAAAATTCTGAGAAAACCATATACGCAAAATGTATTTGAGTGTGTATCTCACACAAGGAATATTAGAGGCTACGTAAGAACTACACACTTATTCATTAGTCCACGTACTTCCATCCTGTTTAAATATAAACAGTAGTACAGATAAGTGATTCGCTACAGGTCTTACAGGCCTTTGAGGTAGGAGGACGTTAAGGCTACCATCTTTCTAGAAATAGGCACGAGATGTCAACTAGTTTTCCAGCTCCTCGTGCGACCTTCTTTACCCCCAGAACATACGCCAGGTACTTATTTCCTTTAGAGGACGAGTCGATCCCAGGATCGTGATTCTGCCTGAAATTTAGGTCAGTTAAAAACCCTAACCGGCCTCGGAGGTATAGGGGTTAAGTTCCTTGCATCTGGCCCTAGAGTTAAGGGTTCCTACCCATTTTTTAAAATGGAAAAATCAATTTAGATAACTCCTCCTGAAGAGACTTTAAGCTGTGGATTTTCGGTATCTTGAAAGAACCTCAAGTCCCGCGTCTTAGCCGAGTGGTTAACCCTTAAATTGGCAAAACACAAATTTCTTCTGTTAGATATTTGAATATGGCGGACCGCAGTGAAAACGGAATCTTGTGTAGGCTAACTGTTATTATTAGGTATATTGTATAATTAGACACACATTTAAGTGGTTTATTTTTGTTCGTTTTATTCTGATGTATTTAAAATATTAAATTAACTAAACCAACTGATATATCTAAAAGGATACATTACGAAATTTAAGGGTTAAGGCAAGATGCCTTAGCGCAGAGCTACGTGACATGCGCTAGAGTCTCCATGGGAGAAGACATTTTATCATGGAGTTTCTATGGGATCAGTACCCATCTGCATCATGAGGGATTTAGGTAATTACAATAAGTAGCGGCTCCAGGTTGAGAAAACCAGCTATAACGGCTTGGGGGACACACATACTGACCGCATGTCATCCTACACTGATTGTATGGCCGTCTACCTCTGTGATCAAAATATGTGGATGTGAGGCCATAAGCTTGATGGTAGGCCAAGATCCTTCCAGGCCTGTCGCACCGTGGAGTTAAAAGAATCTCAAGCCTAAATTGGAGCCTCTGAATAAAATTTAATCAGTCTTTTCCATCCAAGTAATGCCTTAGTTGCCTACTAGATGTCTCTTTGTGGTGATGTGCTAACCACATATCACTCTCTGACATCTCTATGGAAATAAATGTAACTAAATTAACTTGGGCAAGTAATTCTCCCTTCGTGGGGATGTACAGATATAGACTAGACTTAAAAACATGACCCCATAAAGACTCGAACCCGCGATATTCCTGATTATAGCATATTACCTTAACCAACTACGCTACGAAATTATATGTTTAATAACACAATAGGAACTGACTGATAAAAAAACTGTGTTTTGAAGTGAAGTTTCGAATTGGTGGGTGAATTAATGTTTTGCAGTTTATGTGAATGCCCTGATTAATTACAATACAATACAGGCCATGACACCTGATTAGTGCTTGTCATTCTGATTAAGGGAATTGTCTAGGTCTTCCTCAGCGTTCATTTCCACTCTTAGTCCGAGTACGCGATCATCAGGTAAGCTTTAGCGTTATTATATTACACTTCTTTCACAGTAAATTTTCACCTATAGTTCTACATTCTCATAATTGGCAAATATATCCTATTAGGTACATTAATATAATTTATTTAATATCGTTTATAAAACAATAAAAAACAAACAAGTATAAATTATTTAAATTCGTGTCAAATTACACAATAAGGTACAATAATAACTTACAGTTTTACATGATTTTGTTTTCATTGCAGTCCGAAACATTTTAATAGCTGGCAGAAGAAATTATTGTTTCGTCAGGGGCACCACTTTCAGTGGGCCGAAGAAATTGCTCACCACCCGTTATTTTAATAACCGGTCGCAGGGCGGTCGCAGGGTTTTTTCACTTTAGTCTTTAGTCTTCTTTCGCCAATTTAAGGGTTAAATCACAATTCTTAACTTATATTACTTCCAGCCTTTATATGATATAGAGTGTGGGTGTAATATGAGCCCCAAGATTTCAAATCTGAATTCCTTTGGAAAATACAATCTTCTTCTTCTTCTTGTTGCAAGGATTGAATCTTTTTGGTTCGTTCCGGCTCCAAGTATAATAATAATAATAATAATAATAATAGTTTTATTTTATCTGGCAGAGTTAAGGCCTTAAGGCCTTGTCTACCACTCAACCAGGGTTAAAAAAATGCAAAAAAATATAGACTTACATCTAAATTACAATATATATATATATAAACGATTACAAGTTATGAATACAATACAACTAATATTTATAATGTATTTTGATTTACTCTAAATTTAACGAATTAAATATATAATATGTACAAGATATATAAAAAACGAAGCTGCTGTGTCCATCTCTTTCGTGGGAGTCCCCGATCTCTTTTTCCTCCTCTTGGTTGATAGTTCAGACTTTTCCTAGGCAATTTGTCGGTATCCATTCTGCAGACATGTTCATACCATTTTTTCCTATACTCTTCTATTTTATCTGTCAAACTGAATATTTTGTAGTTCTTTACGGAAATCTTCAATTCGTTCTTTATCCATTAAAGTATATCCAGCCACAAATCGTAAATATTACATTTCTGCTGCGTATCCTTTTAATTGACTGTTTATTCAGGGTCCGTATTTCTAAGGCACGCAATATTGCAGCTACAGCCAATACTTTATAAAATTTTTTAAATGTGTTTTGTTCTTACTTTATTTTCCATTGTTCTTTTAAGGGTGCCACATAAATATTGAAATATTTGTAACTTATTATTTGTCATTTTCTCTATTACAACCTAAAGGTATTTGTTCTAGCGTTTTGTCATTTAGTACTATGTTCGTTTCCATTTCTTTGCCACGCTGGATTACTACTTTAGTTGTTGTTGAAGAAATTTCTAGGTTGTAATCTTGTGCAATTTATTTAATTTAAAAATTGCTCTTTGTAAATCATTCTCTGAAGAAGCCATTATAGCCTGATCATCAGCAAATATGAGTGTATCAACACGAATTTTAATTATTAGAATTTAAAGTTACTTGCCAATTTCTGACAACTTCGTTAATATATAAATTGAAGAGAGTGGGTGAAAGAGGGCATCCTGGTCGTAATCCTTGATTTATTACGATTTCATATTTCTATTTTATTTTTCCACTACAATACAATAAAAACTTATTGTACGTTTTGGGTCACAAACCGTGTTTTTCTCAGAAGGAAAAAGTCCGTCGCGTAGAAAACGCGTAAACTGAGCGAATTCATCAGCAAATCGTTTTTATGATTCGATTTTGCAGTATTCTGGAACAGTTATTTAGACGACTAGTTACAAAAGCAGAGATTTAGTAACGAGATGTTCATTCGGTCGTGTTCTAAGAATAGCGAGTTACTAAACCTAATTCTGCAACGTGTTGTCTACAATATTTTTTCTACGTTCAGAGTATTTTAGTAGTTGTATATTTAGTATAGTGAAATTTATTTATTGCGGAAACGATATGTATAGAGGAAGAGTAATGTGGGTTTTGCGGAAGGGGGAAACGATAAATCAACAAACTTAGTTGTTATATTCTTTAATTTTGGGTGCTAGTTTCATATATGAATTTAAAGTAAAAATGAGCGGAGCAGATGATTTTCACAATTCATCATGCAACATTTTAAAAGCAACCCTTAGTAATATATTATTAATATGCTTCCAGAAAAGTCAAGGAAAGTTTATTTATATAGTTATACGAATGTTTTGTTGAACCTGTATTTGATGTTTTGACCCAACAAAATATTTTCGCCGAATGTGCGGGAAAACGCTCACTGTTTTTACAAAGAGACCTAAAACAAGTTTGGGGAAAAGAATCTTGTATATTCAATCTAGGATTTAAAGAGAGATCAGGGCTTACTTGGTTTAGGTTAGGGGCATGGAATTTTTTAAAAATTAGCGACGATCATGATATGCGAATATGTCCAATGTGTGGAAACTTTGAAGACGAGATACATATACGGTAACGATTTGGGATATTAGAGGCGGCAGTTATTACCGGAAAGATTTCTAAATTTAAATCATGAAAGATTGCCATGATACGAGTTAATGGTAAGCCCAGAAAAAATGGATAAACTTGGGTAAATTTCTGGACAAAACGCGGAAAATAAGAACAATACTCATTCATGCATAAATAAATATGTTAACAAATTGCAATATAATTACTTCTTAATAATTCTACATGACCAAGTTAATGTATAATGTAATTGTGTTGTTATCTAATTGTAATATAATTGTATTTTTTAAGTTATATTATTACCAAACATTAACTTATTGTAACGGACTGTCAACAGCACGTACGGTTTACTGCCCGCGCGACCCATATTTGTAAATAACATTGTATGTATCTTACTTTTAGTCTAATAAAGTCCTATTAAAATATATATACAGTCAATATGCCCATTTCACCAATTAATGTTTTAAAATGGTCATTTTAAAACATTAATTGGTGAAATGGGCATATTGACTGTATATATATTTTAATATTTTATCACCAAGAAGATCACTTGTGTATTAAATATAGGCCTATTAATAAAGTCCTAGTCACACACACACACACACACGCACACATATATATATATATATATGTTTTCATAGCGTGTTTTCTTAGAATATAATGTTTAGGTTTTGTTGCCTAGCAACTACGAACTAAAGCGTCACTGATTGTTATAATACTAGTAAAATATATTTATTTAAATTGGAGAAACTAAATTTCTGATTCCAGTTTAATTAAAAGTGTCAAACTGCAGTGAAAGTGAATCATGCTTAACCATAAGAGTATCTATTGCATAATATTGTTGTATAATTTGACATGGATTTAAATATCTATTGATTCATTGATCCATTGCTTTATTAAAATTATTAAATAGATTAAATCAATATATCTTATAGGATACATTGTCAATTTATGAGTTAATTTAATTGTTTGGTATACATTGAGACGAAGTAACATGGCGGTTGCTAGAGCAAAATTTTAATATCAGGTTTTAAGATCAGATAAACCGCACTTATAATGGTCAAATTTTCGGTGTTTTTTTTAAGAATGCCTTCCTCGTTGTATTCTAATAGAATACACTGAGTATCGTTGGATAAAATCGAAAATTGCGACCACCAGAGCGACATTTAAATTTTGTTTCAGATGAATTCCTACACCTAATTTACTGGTTAACGAACTCTACTTTATATTTTTTTAATTGATTGCTATATACGGCTGCTAAGGCGTTAAAGGACACACACACACACACACACACACACACACACAGACACAATAGTATATTACGATGCGAGGTTGGGAAGTGTTTTTTACAGAAACGAGCAAAATGTTTAACGTTAACAGTGTGGGCAGTGTTTATTAGTTGAAAATACAGCAGGCCGTGACACCAATCAGTGATAAAATGGCGACAAGTACGTATTTATTGTTTCAAATAGAGTTCAGTTCATTTAAAATGTAGTGATTTGCTTCGTATATCGTATAATGTATGTATTATACATAGAGGACAGTAGTTTTACTCCCCACACATGGTTTGTAATATGCAATATTACAGTATAGTTATTTAGGTTACAGTATAGTTATTTAGGTTGGCAATCCCGAAATGTAGGAAGTTTAACTTTCAATCATGATCGCCATTGCTGTAAGTATGACAAAACGCACTATCGCGCACTATATATATCCCATCCATAGTAATTCTACCCGGGGCAGGCCTTTCACTGCAATCATAGCATTTTCATGCTATGCTTGCAGCTTTACTAGGGAATTGTAGGTGTGGTAGCTTCCCATTGCTTTCCACACCGATGAAGGATGATGATGATGATGGCCATATGATTTCAGGGACCGTTTGGGCCTTAAAGTTTTCCTGACATTTGTTTTATAGGCGAGGAAAAACCCCGATAAAAACCTCACCCAGAAAAACTGCCCCGACCGAGGATCGAACCCGAGCCCGCTGCGTGACAAGGCAGCACGCTACCTCGAGACCACAGCGGTGAACAATATATTTATATTTATGATTATTTTCTGTGTACTAGATAGGATCGGTGAAGATCTGTAAACAATTTCAGAAATATTTTCATTAGAACAATTTGAAATAGCTTCAATTCTTCGGAATTCGCTGAATGAGGAAAGAAATATATTGCAATAATTGCAATTAATTTAACGAAAAATCGATTTGAATGTATCTCCTAAATATGAATAGCTTCTTTAATCAACTGTATGTTTAGATAAACTGCAGTATTTTATTATATTCCTTTCGAATTTTTAGGTCCATTGATATAAGTATGGTTAGGATGAAGTTTTTATTTCACATTACTTTATAGGCTTGACGGTTAAATTAATTTACAATTTATGTATGGTTGCGAAATATTGCAATATTTTCACGAAGTACATAGGATATATGAAATTGAACTACCTTTTCATTTGGTATTTTTTGATGCCATGGTCTGCCTAAACGGTCCCCGAAATCATATGACCATCATCCTTATCATTATCATCCTTACCATTATCATTATCATCATCATCCTTCACCGGTGTGGAAAGCAACGGGAAGCTACCACACCTACACAATTCCCTAGTAAAGCTGCAATCATAGCATGAAAATGCTATGATTGCAGTGAAGGACCTGCCTTCGGGCAGAATTACTATGGATGGATGGATGGATGGTCTGCCTTAGCACAAAATACAGTAAAAGAGATGAAAGGAAATAAAGGTTTTTTTATTAATATTAGAAGAATTTAGAACATTACAAGGGGGGGAAGTATTATGTATTTTATTGAAAAAAGTAAGGACAGAGGGAATCTAATTAGTCAATTCATGCGCGTCACTAATTAGATGACTAGGCATGACTTACCCGCGCTTGCTTGAATTTCTTCGCTTTGACATTCAGAGCACTGGCTAGACGTCCGGGTTAAGTACTGAGTGAAAATTAGACCAACACTCTCTATCGTTATAAAGTAATACTCACTGGCACTATCTAACTCGTAGGTTCATGGCCACGCGGACATAAGCTCTCCATACATCCCTATCCTGAGCTAATGATTTCCAATCATTCCCTGTATAATCTACTTCCCTCAAATTATAGTTAATGTTATTCTCTCACCTCATTTTTGGTCTACCAACTGGGCGTTTTCCCTCTGGTTTTATACACGTCTTTCATTCCCATTCGTGTCACATGTCCTGCCCATCGCAGTCTACGAGACTTAACGGCTCTTATTATAAAGTTATCATAAGTAATGCCACGAATGATTTCCAAATTATCGATAAATTCACGACTCACGAAGTGAAGAGTGAATTTATCTAGAGAATTTGGAAATAAAGAGTGGCATTTGTTAGGACTATTTAACGAATAAAATTAAGCTGTTTACTCACAAATCATTATTTAACTATAGTTATTTTAAAATATTCATATATTTAATGTAAACGACGATGTTTGAAAACAAATGAGAAACGATTGGTACGCTTCATTTTGCTTTTTTGTTCATCACTGCGACAAGATCATAATATTATTTATTGTCAAAGGATCGCAATATTGTAAGAATGCACCCTAGTGGAGAAATTTATAACCAACGTTATAGGTATTAACAAGCGAATGATGACAAATCAAAAGCTTCAGAACATTTGAATACTACTACTACTTATAGGTATTAATTAATTTCTGATGTCCTATAATGTAAATATGTCAATTGTATTTTTCTGCAACGTCATTTCCTGGAAAATAATTCGTTTAACAAAGTGCAAACAATGGTTTTTTTTTGTGGTATAATCAATTGCTACAAATGTTTTTATATTATCTCCCGCATGCTCTATCTGTTGACATTCATGCACTATATATATATATATATATATAATATATATATATATACAATCTGGTAGCCGTATTTTTTACAGGGCAAGTCACTGCAAAATAATTATATGACCTATTCAGAATGTTAAAAAAGGAGGTTCTCTCTTTAATATGATAAACTTTACTTGATAAATTCGAGGTGAAACACGACTGTGATTGGGCGTAAATAAAAAAAATCATTGAAATGTGATTGGTCACTGACTCCCATTTGGGTCATGAGTTAAATAGTCGTTATAAAGTAATAAACTCATAAATTTCTGCACACCTTAAAATTACACACCCATGTACCAAATATCACAAGACATTTACTAAACTTGCCATCGAGGAATTCATAATATTACATTCTGCAGACAATTACTTCAATTTTTATATATAGGATTAAACACGTTAGATAGAACATAATTTATATTACAATGATTGAAAGTGAAGTGTTACGAATGAGTTGAGATGTTTATGCTGATGCCGGAATTTGAAATGAATTTCAATCACTGCAACGTATATTATTGATTTCATATGGTGTCATCATTCTAATAAATAAATATTAACACATACCATACTTACTGAACTATTTTATCAATTCCTGTGGACTAGTGCTCGCCTCAGCAAAAATTACAACATTACAAATGAATTCAATTAAATTGCCTAGCCTATTGCCAATTTATTCACAAATATTTCCGAAGTTTTCGGATTCAAACCGCCAAATCGATGGATTTTAAAGGCATAAAAATCTCGAGCATGGCTTATTTTTTAAGGCAAATAAAGCCGCGGCAACCGTGTCTTAGATTTATCTAATATATGAAAATAAATGTTTGTTTGTTCGTATTCTGTGCGCGGCCATACCATTGATCCGATTTTGATGGAGTTTTTTTGCAAAATGTTCAGGAGATTCCCGGGATGAACATAGGCTATAAGGGAACTGTAATAGTCAACCCCTTCACCCCTAAAAATCACCCTTTTTAGCAAAAAAATCGTGAAATAAAGTCCCTATGTTGACGCTTAAATGGCTTACGCTGCAAAAACAACAAATACACAAAATTAATTTACACAGAATTGAATATCTCAAAAAACTCTACGAAAAGTCCGCGACAGCGGATAATTCACAATAACCATTTTTGCCTTTCATTGATTCCAAGAAGATCGGGATAAGTAGATTCCCGGGCAAGCGTGCTCTGCCATACCGTTCATCCGATTGTGATGGGGCTTTTTGAAAAAATGTTCAGCAGATTCCGGGGATGGACATAGGCTATAAGAGAGTTGTAATGCTCAACCCCTTCACCCCTAAAAATCACTCTTTGTAGTGAAAAACGTGAAATAAAGTCCCTCTTTTGACGCTTAAATGTATTACGCTGCCTAAACCATAACAAATACACCAAATTATTGTATACGGAATTTAATATGTCAATAAACTCTACAAATAAGTCCGCGACAGCATATGTTTATCATTTACGGATAATTCACAATAACCATTTTTGTCTTTCATTGATGCCAAGAAGATCGGGATAAGCTGATTCCCGGGCAAGCATAGCAGCTCAAGGCTGGTGGTAATAGTATATTACGATGCAAGGTTGGGAAGTGGTTTTTACAGAACGGAGGAAAATTTAAAAAAAACCGAGCGATAGCGAGGTTTTTAATTTCCGAGTTTCTGTAAAACACTTCACAAACGTGTGTTGTACATTATTTTTTGCGCGATGGTGTTTTCAAAATAATAAATAGGCCTAATAGTAAAATAATAATCGCTCGGTTTTTAATTTCCGTGTTTGTGTAAAACACTTCACAAACGTGTGTTGTACGTTATTTTTTGCGCGATTGTGTTTTTAGAATAATAAATAATAGTAAAATATTAACATCTCTGTTGGAAATATTTGCGTTCATTATAAACAATTGAGTAACGTTAACAGTGTGGGAAATGTTTATTAGTTGAAACAACAATAGGCCGTGACACCAGTATTAGTGATAAAATGGCGGCAAGTACGTATTTATTGCTTTATATTGTTTCAAATAAAGTTCAGTTCATTTAAAATGCAGTGATTTGTTTTGTATAATGTATATTAACATTAACTTTTGTATATTTTCTGTATATACATTGTACGTAGTATACATAGAGGGCAGTGGTTTTACTTCCCGCACGTGGGTGTAAATGTAATATTACAGTATAGTTATTTAGGTTGGCAACCCTGAAATGTAGGAAGTTGAACTTTCAATAATGGTCGTCATTGCTGGTAAGTACGAAAAAACGCACTATCGCGAAAAAAAAACACATTAACATTTATTTAGGAGTAGCAGCGCACGCCGGGTATTAGCTAGTGATACATAAAATAAATCTGCTTGAAAGAGGAGGTCCGAAATTCTCTGAATAAAATGTATCGGCCCTTCTACACCCAGATTTCTTTGCGACGCTAAGAATCTGAACTGCTAAAGAGTGTCTTTAAATAAAATAGATCAAGGCCTACTATGCTATGTATAACACAATATCTCACAAGTCCAATTATTTTTAAGACACAAACATAATTTGTGTAATTATGATAACATTGAATGTTATTGTCACCAGTACATTTAAAAATTGTCCGAAATTTAACGTTTGCAGGAAACGTATTTCCACGTACTAAAATATATGAAATTATTAATGAAATAAAAATAAATCTTAGTTTTACTTGATTTTCATGTTTATTAACATATATTATTTTTATTTAATTAATGGATATGGATTTTTTCAAGTAAACACCAACTCAATTGATTATATGAAATTATGTTAATATATTTAGTTATTTTTACCTGAATATGTTTTTAAATATGGACTTAAAATTACAAATCATTCCGTTATGAAAACTGAGAAAATTCCTCATTTCAAATTCTAATTTTGTTTCCATGCCCCTCTTTCATTCCTCATTCGTGTCATATATTCTGCCGCTACAGTCTACGAACTAACTGCTTTATTACATCTGGTTTCCATGTAGATCATGTGGCTCACTGTTATGTAGTATTCTTCATTCACCTGTCTGTTATCTCTTTGGTCCAAAAAAATAATCCTAACTCACTGGAACTATCGAACCCATAGGTCCATGGCCGCACGGGCATAAGTTTTCCATGCATCACTATCCTGACCTATTTTTTTTTCTAATCACCTCCTATATAATCTATTTCCCTCAAATCATGGTTAATGTCATTCTCCCACCTCATTCTTGGATAACCATCTGAGCGTTTTCCATCTGGTTTTCATACAAGAAGCTTTCATTGCCCCTCTTTCATTTCCCATTCGTGCCACATGTCCTGCCAAATCGCAGTTTAAGAAAATTAACTGTTCTTATTATATCTGGTTTCCTATAAAGATAACGTAACACACTGTTATGTAGTCTTCTCCATTCTCTTGTCTGTTCATCTCCCTTTGGTCCAAATTTTTTCCTATGAACTTTATTCTCAAATTCTCTAATATTTTCTTCTCCTTTAATGTGAGAGCCCATGTTTATCACCCATATAATTGGGAGAATAGTTTTATATATTTTCAGTTTAACGTTTAAATGAGCCTATGTTTAATATGTATTTATGCATCTCGTTTCTATTTCTTTGTAATTAAATTATTGTTCCTAGGTATTTGATTTCAGCCACAAGTACTTCATTCTCAAATACTCGTAATTTTAAAGCAGGAGTCCATGTTTCAAATCCATAAAACAGGAATAATATTAGTTATATATATATATATATATATGTTTTAACGTTTTTTAGGTAAGTTGGATGCAAGAGTTCCTGTATTGTCTAAGAGTGTGTATTTCCAGATTTGAGCCTATATTTAATTTCTTTCAGCACCTCATTCCCGTTTGTAACTGTTGTTCCTAGATATTTAAATTTAGCCACTTATCAAAGTTTTCCTCATTTGTCATTAACTGTCTATTTTCATTATATTAACCTGTTAGAAGCAAAGGGGTACATGTGATTTTTTCTCGCAAAAAAAAAACAAGTTTTGTGCATGTACATTCTTGAAGCATAATATTATTTAGTGGCAAAGGGATATAAGCGTATGCGTTACGAGTAGATAAAGTATGATTTTTATCATTTTCAATTACTGATGATTTACCTATGATTTTCTTATAGCACCTTCAATTTTAAACCTGTTTTTCTCAATACTGCAAATCTTGCATTTACACCCATTTGCTTCTAACCTCTCCATATAATGTATTTCTATGTGTGGCGACAATATAAACGAGAGATTGCAAGAGATAAAATCTTTGAAAACAAGAATACCTCTACAGTCCACCGCTCTACCAACTGAGCTATCAGAGAACAAAAATTATGGCATTTCAAAGTGCAGATCCTGTCGCAAGTAAAATTGTACAATTTTGGAACAGGTGAATAATTTTACATATTAAGGATGCAGTATCTCATATGAAGAAGAAAAGGATATAAATGCAAAAATATCAACATTTTTTAAGGGTTTTAGGGTTAATAAATTCTATCTTCAAGCCATAGTTAGTCCAAAAACATTCAAGATTAAAAGTGTATAAAACACTGGCTCTTCCAACTCTTTTGTATGGTAGCGAAGAATGCACATTGAAACAGAAGAATAGACAGAGACTTAGATCTGCCGAAATGATATAACTTCGGATACACACTACTAGATCACAAAAAGAAAATGAATATATCTTAGAAGAATTACACATGGAACCTTTAGAAAACAAAATTCTGATTACAAGTCAAGGTGGATGAAACATGTTCATCGAATGGAAGATCACAGGATACCCAAACAAATATTAAGCTATCAACCTGCAGGAAGAAGAAGACCGGGACGTCCACTCAAAAGACTTTAGGATGGCGTTTCTCTTGAGGCCGAAACAGGTCAAAAAATGGCCTAAATTTGTGAATGTACTATGATGATGATGATGATGATGAAAATCTTTGAATCATAAATAACACTGTGATATGTTAAGTGCGGATGGATCATAAATTCAGATATTGCTGTTAAAATATTGTAGTGTATGAGAGTTGATTATATAAACAAGGCAGGTTTAATATGAAAACGACGCAGTTCCGCATACCTGATCCGCCGTCCTGCATATCCTGCGTATTTACAGCTTACACACTACATCAAGGGGTTCCCAACATTTTAAGTCAGGGGTTTTCAAACTGTGCGGCATATCTTTTTGGACAGGCGACGAAGTTTTTCAGGGGAAGAGCGACAATTTTGGAATAAGTTCCTAAAATCTAATGATATAGGTTTTAAAGCGAGGGAATGCTCTGTCTCGTCTGTTATTCAATTCTGTACAAGAGCATGCAATCAAATCTTTGGAGGATAAAGAAGGGGGTACAACTCAATAATATTAAGACTTTTAAAATCCATTACGAAACACCATTTAGGTCACTATGTAAAATTAAAAATATAAATTAGGTACCTGAGATCTTAGTCGTCTTAAACTTTGTAAACACAAGGGAAAATGCAAGTTGTAATTGTGGCATTAGCAACCAAAGCGTTGGACATATCGCTCATTTGCTGCAAAAACGTCATAGCTCAAAAAAATGTCGATTTTGAGTTATTGGTACTACATGAAAGACAAAACTCAGTTATATATTCAGGAAGAACGACATAAGCTGTTGTATACAATGAGTTGGTGTAGTAATTTGATATTTATGACAAATATAGACAAAGGTACGTATATGGATTTCAAACCTTTAAATGCTTCTCCTGAAAAACTATGTTTTTTTAGTTATGACGTTGTTGCAGCAAATGAGCGATATGTCTTTGATTGTGCTTTGTTCTGGAACGAAATATTCGATTTCTCATGTTTTCTAAATAACACCGCCTGTTTAAGTGAAACAATCATTTACAGAAATGCTTATGGCAGAAGAGAACTGCAGACTTTTTAATATTTTTATAAATGAAGTTCATAAAAAACTTCAATTTTAGATAAAATTTTATAACGACTCACAACTTTGTAACAAACTATAACCCTAATGTACCTTAGGTGAAATAGAGTATATACATTTCGGATATTAAGTAACAATAATAATAATAATAATAATAATAATAATAATAATAATATTAATAATAATAATAATACTAGTAATAAACTTTTTAATATTGTAAAATAACAAGAAGGCCTTTCGGAACATATGTTCCACCTTCTCCTTGTGAATTGGCACCAATATACAAGTAGACGATGGAACATATGTTCCGAAAGGCCTTCTTGATATTTTACAACTTTACAAAGTTCAGGACGACTGAGATCTCAGGTACCTATTTCATATTTTAATTTTCAATAGTATTAATCATTTGTTGGTATATGCTAATATGTATAATTGGGCGATAGGAAATATTAAAAACCAGCGCACACATTCTGCTAAGCAACACTAAGAAACTGGAGATGGAAGTAAATATCAATAAAACTATTTTTTTTCAAATGCCCCAGGTTTGTGTTTCGACATTTCTGGTTTCTCTCCTGGCATGGCGTACTTGTAACCCACTTCTGAGGTTGGTGCGCCTGGAAGGCGGGGTTACGTTGCCCCAATGATATGATGGGTGATGATGATGATAATGGTGCGCCAGGAGAGTCCCTAATCCTAAGTTACCTAAGATGAATATGAGTGATGATGATTGCGATGGCCATATGATTTCGGGGACCGTTTGGGCCTTAAAGTTTTCCTGACATGTATCTTACAGGTGAGGAAAAACCCCGATAAAAACCTCACCCAGAAAAACTGTCCAAACCGGGGATCGAACCCGGGCCCGCTGCGTGACAGGGCAGCACGCTACCCCGAGACCACAGCGGTGGACATAAAACTAATTATTTGATCACACATAGCCTATACATGCATTATAAAGTGGAAATCTACACTTAATAATAAATAGGTAGGCTAAAGGAAATTTTGAAGAAGTAACAAAATTCAAATACGAAACTCGCTGGAACTTTCGAACGCTTACGTTCATGACCGCGCGGACATAAGATCTTCTTACACATCTAACCTGAGCTATTGACATAAGCTCTCCATATCCCTATCTTGAGCTATTTTTTTTTTCCTTTAATTTTCTAAGTGATTCTACTACAGGTCTTAGGAGACCCTTGGGGTAGTAGGAGGCTAAGGCTCCCACTTGTTCTAGATAACACTTGACGACAGCTGGGTTGTCAGCCCTGCGTGACGGCCGCCTTTACCTCCAAAACAAGCTTCTGGTACTGATTTTAGTTAGAGGCTGAGTCGACCCCAGGGCCATGGTGCCACCGGAAGGTTTGGGTCAGTTTAAAAATTCTGTCCCCATCGGGACTCGAACCCTCGGCCTTCCGTTTGTAGCGTATTGCCTTAACCAACTACGCTACAGAATGTCCTCCCTTTTTAATTGAGGTACCATTTTCATTTAATAACGCTCTTTAACTCCTGGGTTTATTACGTCTAGCAGCAGCAATTTTTATTTTCTCGAATCTAAACTTTGTATATAAAAATAACTAATAACTAACTCACTCACTGGCACTACCGAACTCTTAGGTTCATGGCCGCGCGAACATAAGATCTCCGTACATATCTAACCTGAGCTAACGTTTTCCAATCATCCCCTGAATAATTAACTTCCCTCAAATTATGGTTAATGTTATTCCCCCATCTCATTCTTGGCCTACCTTTTGGGCGTTTTCCTTCTGGTTTCCATAAAAGGAGTTTCCATCCGTCTTCCATTCCCTATTCGTGCCACATGTCCCGCTCAACGCAGTCTACGAGACAAACTTTACATATGAGATTTTATTATCAAAGGATCCACCGCTGTGGACTCGAGGTAGCGTGCTGCCTTGTCACGCAACAGGCCCGGGTTCGATTCCCGGCCGGACAGGCTCCTGGGTGAGGTTTTTCTCGGGGTTTTTCCTCACCTAATATGGAAAGCAACGGGAAGCTACCATACCTATAATTCCTTAGTAAAGCTTGAAAGCATAGCATGAAAATGCTATGATTGCAGTGAAAGACCTGCCCTCGGGCAGAATTACTATGGATGTGGATAAGACAAATGTCAGAAAGCCTAGGATCCAATGGTCCCTGAAAATCATCGGCCATAATCATCACCATTATCATCCGAATAATTTCACCGGTGTGGAAAGCAGCGGTAATCTACCACACCTATAATTCCTTAGTAAAGCTGCAAAGCATAGCACGAAAATGCTACGATTGCAGTGAAGGACCTGCCATAGGGCAGAATACTATAGAATAGAATAACTATCAAAGGAAAGTCTTGTTCTCTAAACCAGGAAAATCAGACCATTAATTGGACTTGCTGAGAATTTCGTGTCGGATTTTTTTGTTCTTAAGAAATATATCATATTATGTCAGAAAAAAAAATAGTAGCCAAAATTATGCAAATATTTTATGGGACCACTCAACGCATAAGAAGTGTGTTTTCAGTGGACTGTAACACTTAAAACAGGGGTTTTAAAACTTTTTGCTGAAGGGGATCCCCTCAACCGCAAAAATTTGAATGCTCCTCTCCTGTCAAAAGTAAAATATATCATCAAAAATACATGCCTCCCTAAAAGAAAGACTATCACTATGATAAAATAATTTTATTTCACTCAATAATTTTTCATGGAAATACGTAAATACGTGTCATAATTACAGGTAATCGCAATTTTTTTTTTACGTTTTTAACACGTGTCAATAATTCAGTGTTGTAAGATATCCATACTAACAGCAACAATTGAATGTAAGAAATATTATTATACATTTTATTTCGTTCATAGAAATTAAAGAACTTACTTAATGCTCTAGTTGTAGGAAAAGCAAAGGGAAATTACCCGGTAGACAGCCCAAGATAGAGTGGGAGAATAATACTGACAATTATTTGAGGGAAGTGAATTAGGTATACAGGGAATGTTTGGAAAATATTAGCTCATAACAGAGCTTATGGAGAGCTTATGTCCGCGGGGCCATGAAGCTCGACAATGCCAGTGAGTTAGTCAGTTACCTAGGTCTTTCGATAAAAGTTTATTTGTGCAGAATGAAGTATACGCGTTTCATTTAAAACTATGTATACTTATAGTGTAAGATCTATAAAAAAAATCATGGCTACGCGAACATAAACTCTCTATACATCCCTAACCTGAGGTAAACATTGAACGTATTCTGCACAATATTATAAGTAGGACTAATAGTGTATTACGATGTGATGTTGGGAAGTGATTTTTACAGAATCGAGGAAAAATGTTTAAAAACCGAGCGATAGCGAGGTTTTTTATTTCCGAGATTCTGTAAAAAACTTAACAAACGTGCGTTGTATATTATTTTTTTGCGCGATAGTGTTTTCAAAATAATAAATAATAGTAAAATAATAACATCTTTGTTGGAAATATTTGCGTTCATTATAAACAATTGAGTAACATTAACAGTGTGGGCAATGTTTATTAGTTGAAATTACAAGAGGCCGTGACACCAATATTAGTGTTGGCGGCATATGGCGGCAAGTGCGTATCTATTGTTTTATATTGTTTCAAATAAAGTTCAATTCATTTAAAATGCAATGATTTGTTTCGTATAATGTATATTAATACTATATTTTGGATATTTTCTGTATATACATTGTACGTAGTATACATAGAGGGCAGTGATTTTAATTCCCGCACGTGGGTGTAAATGTAATATTACAGTATAGTTATTTAGGTTGGCAACCCCGAAATGTAGAAAGTTGAACTTTCAATAATGATCGTCATTGCTGGTAAGTATGACAAAACGCACTATCGCGCAAAAACATATTTTAAATGCAAAAGTTTCGCTATACTTCATTCTGCACAAATATTTTTTTATAGAAAGGACTAAATAACTTTCCAATCATCCCCTTCATAATTTTCCTCCCAGAAATCATGGTTGATATTATTCTTCCATCTCATTCTAGGCCTACCTACTGAGCCTTTCCCTGCTGCTTTTCTGCAAGAAGTTTTCATGCCCCTTTCTCATTCCATATTCGAGCCATATGTCCTGCCAATCGGTGCTATGGGACTTAATTGTTATTACTGTCTGGTTTCCATAAATATCGTGTACCTTAATCTTTTGTGGTATTCTCCATTTAATTGCCAGTCTCTCTTTGGTCCTAAAATTTTCCTAAGCACTTTTATTGTCAAATGCCCGTAATATTTTCTCCTTTTTTAAAGTAAGAAACCATCCTTTTGATATAGCTGTAAACTAACAATGTTGTACTTAGTCTAAGTTTTCTTAAGAAGAGTTTTATGCCTAATAACACGCGTTTCCAGATTGAGCTTCGCCACATTCCTGTTTGTAATTAACTAATTACTGTTCCTAGGCATTTGAATTGTAATTGTTGTTCCTAGGTATTTGAATTCAACCACTTCTTCAAAATTTCTTTAATGACAAATGAGGGAAATTTTGAAGAAGTGGATGAATTCAAATACCTAGGAACAATAATTACAAAATAGGAATGAGGTGCACAGAAATATTAAACATAGGCTCAGTTCTATTATGCAGAGTCTTGTCGTACCAACTTTATGTCAGAAAATATTAAACTGGAAATATATAAATCTATTCTCCCAGTTGTATTATATGGTTGCGAAATACGGACTCTTACTTTAAAGGATTAGGAAAGACTACAAGTATTTGCGAATAAAATTCTTAGGCATTTTTTTGGACCAAAGAGAGACGAACAGACAGATGAATGGAGAAGTTACATACCAATGAGCTACATGATCGTTATGGGAAACATATGCAATAAGAACAGTTAAGTCTTATAGACGGCGATGGGAAGGACATGTGACACGAATGGGGAATAAGGTATGGAAACAAAACCAGAGGAAAATCGCCCAGTAATGTGGTCAGGATTTTTAAACTGATCTAAACGGTCTATCGTACCATGGCCATGAATCGACTCTGTATCTAACTGAAATGAGAAGAGACGTATGTTCTGGGGCAAAGACGGCCGTCACGAATGTCTGACAACTCGACCGACATGTTGTGCCGACTGTCTAGACATTTGGGATATTTAACCTCGTACTAGCTTAAAGGCTTCGTAAGACTTGTAGTGGGATCACTTTTTAATAATTTGATAATTTTCTGGAATATTTTAGCAAAGAAGCCAGATATTATTCCAGAAATTCCACGTAAAATTACAGTAGCAAAATTTAGACTGCTTACAGAACATGACTATTTAGCCAAACATTTATATAAAATAGGAATCTACACGAATCCAAATTGTCCTCTATACAACAAAGACGAAGAAATGAACGAAGAACATCTACAAATGTGTGAAATATTGCCAGTTGGATCCACCATAGAGAAATATTGGAGAGCAAGAACGCTAATGGCTTCATTGCCAAGGACCAACATTTGAAAACAACATAATTTTCTGAACACGAGTGCCTGGTCATACACAGTTCCTTCTTCTTCCTATGGCTCTTACAGCCCAATATGGATCCATTTGAGCTTTCTTGACCAATTTGATTTAGTTATACTTATTTACCTACAGAATTCGTGAGTCAACATATTGTATCATCGGATACCTAGTAGGTATTACTTGGAGGAAAGTCGGTTAAATTTTGCACAGCGACATCTTTTTTCAGGGTTCAGGTTTTTTACGAGTCTGAAAAACTTCTGACTCGGAACCATGGCTTAAAGACCCTTCCGGAGGAATTGTCCCTTGGACTTTCCATCCTAAAAAAATCCATGGGCCCCGAATTTGCAGCTACAAATGGCTGTGAATCATTTCAATCGAAACTTCATGGTTTTATTCTCCTCACCCAAACATTTTTTATTTCATAGATATTATGAAGGACCTACACAAACAAGATTTTTCACTGTCTATAACGTTAATTAAAGCAAATTTAGTACATAACAGTCAGCGCCAAATCTACGAATTAGCAAGGAAAATGCTATTTGTGGTGGGAAATACCTGTTGGAATGTGCTAGAAATAATAATGATACTTGGACGGAACCAACGCATGACCCAAAAATACTTGGACGAAACTAACGCATGAACCAAAAATACTTGGACGAAACCGACTTGAAAAAGTGATCAGGAAACCGAAATTGACTATCGTCGATCAAAATCATTTTGGGCTATTTTAGCGCAAATAACTATGTATGAATCTTGAATAACTCGTAATATTAACATAATATGCTATACAAAATGGACAAATATAAGGTTAGGGTGAGGTTTTTTTGGTTGACTTAAAGTTTAAGACATATATCGGTTATATTTTTAGCACATCCCGGCATGCTGTTACCCATAATTCGTAGTTATTTTCAATTCTTACTTACTGACTTACTCACTGGCACTATCGAACCCGTAGGTTCATGGCCGCGCGGAAACTCTCCATACATCCCTGTCCCTGAGCTAATGTTTACCAATCATTCCCTGTATAATCTACTTCCCTCTTATAATAGTTAATGTTATTTTCCCACGTCATTCTTGATCTACCAGCTGGTCGTTTTCCCTCTGGTTTTCCTACAAGAAGCTTCCATGCACGTCTTTCATTCCCCATACCTTTTCAATTGTTACTAATTTTAATATGGCATATTTTTTTTAGATTCTCTTTCAATTTCTCATTCAATTTTGAGGTATTTTTCTAACATTTTCCAGACAACCACACAAGAACGCACGCACACACACATCATTGCATACCTATATTGATTTACAGCTATCTTATCGCTGTAATAGATAAGAAAGTGAAATGTTATAAATATTTACGCTAATTAGCATACCTGAAATATGTTTAATGCAGGATATGATTGAATTTTAACTTTGAAAAATATGATTTTTTTATATAATATAAGCTATTCATGAAAATATAGTTTGTAAAGTAGGCCAACTGTTTTGCTAAATCTGCTACAGATATTTCGTCATATTATAGTGACTAAATGTGTGCTAAAAGCTTCATAGACATAACTCAAGCACTTCCTGAGAACTGGTGAAAATGTAATTTTTTCTTTAATATTATTTACAAATTAATTCAGACTGATTAGTTTAAGATATGTATGTTTGTGAATTTCAATCTAACCGTAAGTAATGTCGGCCGCAGTGGACTAGTGGTTTAGCTCCTTGCCTCTGGTCCCGAGTTCAAACCCGGCGGGGGTCGATGGATTTTTTAGGACGGAAAAATCCAAGAAGTAAGTCCTCCGTGAGGGAATTTAAGCCGTGGGTCCCGACTCTGATGATTTTCAGGCTCGTAAAAAATCCTTAAGCCTGAATGAAAAGGCCTCTAAGCAAAATTTACCGAATTTTCCCGTCCTAGTACTACGTTGGTTTCCTAGATGTCAGTATGAGGCGGAACGCTGACCACGGACCACCCAAAAATGACATCTGTACGAAAACAAGTATAGCTAAATTAATATGGTTCAAATTCTTCCCTGTTGGGGAAGAGCGCCTAAATCTCTGTAAAGGGAAAAACATGGCTTACAAAAAAAAATCGCAAGTAACAGGACAAATTTAAATAACGTATAATACTAGGGTATTCGATAAGTAACGACAACACTGCTATAACATCATACAAACTGTATTTAGGTTACTTTTGACATTACGAACTTCATTTATAGCCTCCTGCCAAGTCAACTGTACGTTGCCAAATCCTTGAAATATGGAGCACTCTATCCGCAGCACCATTTCTGGATATTAGTTTCACTGATCAATCTAGAGCTTTCTGCATATTAACTCTTATTGAAATAGAATACCTCGTAAAGGTTCTTTGAACTTTGGGAATAAGTTATAGCCACAAAGGCTCCTGTCTGTTCAATTTGGTGGATGTTTGAGTATTCCCAATTCCAAATACTAAATATATTCTACTGAGCATCTTTTTAGGGCAGTATTACTTACTAAATGTGAGAAAAAGTGAATGTATTCACAAAATATTGCTATTTCAAGACTATCAATAGTAAGATTTATACAACAAAAACTGCTGAGATTACAATGGTCTCCACTAAGATCACTGATTTACAACAGTGTTTCCATTAGATGTTTGAGTACTTCCCAATTCCACCTAAATAAATTCTACTGAACCTTTTTTAGGGCAATATTACTTACTAAATGTGAGAAACAGTGAATGTATTCGCAAAATATTGCTATTTCAAGACTTTCAATATTAAGATTTGTACAACAAAGACTGCTCAAGAATATACTACAAGATTACAATGATCTCCACTAAGATCACTGATTTACAACAGTGTTTCCATTACTTCCCTCCATGTTATCTTTACCTTACCGAGGTGGAGTGACTTGCATGCTTAAAAGACTCTGAGAACTGCGATGGGTAGGATATGTGGCACGAATGGGGAATGAAAAAGGTGCATGGATAAATTCTTATAGGAAAACCAGAAGGAAAACGCCCAGTTGGTAGACCAAGAATGAGGCAGGAGAATAACATTAACCACGATTTGAGGAAAGTAGATTATACATGGGATGTTTGGAAAACATTAACTCAGGATAGGGATGTATGGAGAGCTTATGTCTGTGCGGCCATGAACATACGGGTTCGATAAAGCCAGTGAGTTAGTTAGTTAGTTGTCATTACTTATCGAATACCCTAGTAATTAGAATTCGATATGTATTTTTTTATTATGAATTACTTGTCCACCGCTGTGGTCTCGAGGTAGCGTGCTGCCTTGTCACACCGCGGGCCCGGGTTCGATCCCCGGTCGGGGCAGTTTTTCTGGGTGAGGTTTTTATCGGGGTTTGTCCTCACCTGTAAGACAAATGTCAGGAAAACTTTAAGGCCCAAACAGTCCCCGAAATCATATGGCCATCATCATCATCCTTATCATTATCATCATCATCATCATCATCATCATCATCATCATCATCATCATCTTTCACCGGTATGGAAAGCAACGGGAAGCTAACACACCTACAATTCCCTAGTAAAGCTGCAAGCATAGCATGAAAATGCTATGATTGCAGTGATGGACTTGCTTTCGGGCAGAATTACTATGGATGGATGAATTACTTTTTACCCTCTTCACAACCGACTTCCCATAAGTTATGGTTATTATTATTTTTTCTTTCTTTCCCTTGTCAATTTTATATATTATATATCATTAATCAGCATGAAAATAACTCATATTGACGTCCCAACTCCTTTTAAAAAATGTTAAACTGAAATATATAAAACAGTTATTCTACCAGTTGTATTATATGGATGCGAAACATGGACTCTTACGTTAAGGGAGGAAAAGAAATTACGAATATTTGAGAATAAAGTTCTTAGGAAGATTTTTGGACCAAAGAGAGATGAATAACAGGTGAATGGAAAAGACTACATAACAGTGAACTACATACTCTTTATAGGAAACCAGATATAATAAGAACAGTTAATTCTCGTAGACTATGATGGTCAGGACATGTGGCACGAATGGGGAATGAAAGATGTGCATGGAAGCTTCTTGTAGGAAAACCAGAGGGAAAACGCCCAGTTGGTAGACCAAGAATGAGGTGGGAGAATAACATTAACTATGATTTGAGGGAAGTAGATTATACAGGGGATCATTGGAAAACATTAGCTCAGGATAGGGATGTATGGAGAGCTTATGTCCGCGCGGCCATGAACCTACGGGTTCGATAGTGCCAGTGAATTAGTTAGTAGATAATTCATAATTGTTATTGTATGTATAATTTATCCCTGGTGAAGTGGAAGAGAAGACACTAAGGTCTTAACTCCATCAGGTAAAATAAAAGATATACAATAAAATAAAAACTACGGGAGTTTGTATGTTAGACCAAAAATGATATGAAAGAGTGATGTCTTCTAGGAAATTGCCAAAACCATTGTGGTGTAAGTGTCCTGTTATTGTGACTTACCTTTGAAGATGTGACACGTAGTAATATTCAGTGATGACTGAAGTAATCGCTTAACTTTCACCACCACCCTCCTCTGTTAAATATAAATATTTGACCTTCACACATTGTAAAACACTAGACAACTCTTATATTTGCTTAATTTATACAAATACAATGGAAAATGGTCACAGTATGTGTTGTATGGCCTGGATATCGCACTTTTCTGTTTGGCTGACTATTATTTTTTTTTATGTCAAGTAAAGGTACGTCACTTGCATTAAATATTATCTTAGCGACTCAGCAATACATAAACTCATTATGTTAGTTTCCTAGAACGGAAAATAACCGTTTTTCACGCTTTATTATTTTCTCTCTTTTTCAATAAAAAATCGTCACGTCCTCAAGCGCATAATAGTTACAACATATCCATCCATCCATAGTAATTCTGCCCGAAGGCAGGTTCTTCACTGCAATCATAGCATTTCCATGCTATGTTTTGCAGCTTTACTAGGGAATTGTGTAGGTGTGGTAGCTTCCCGTTGTTTTCCACACCGGTGAAGGATGATGGTGATGATGATAATGGTAAGGATGATGATGATGATGATGGCCATATGATTTCGGGGACCTTTTGGGCCTTAAAGTTTTCCTGACTTTTATCTTACATGTGAGGAAAAACCCCGATAAAAACCTCACCCAGAAAAACTGCCCCGACCGGGGATCGAACCCAGGCCCGCTGCGTGACAAGGCAGCACGCTACCTCGAGACCACAGCGGTGGACTTACAACATATATTGCGCAGATTTTTAAGTATGATTCCTTGTGATAAATATGATTTCTTTTTTCAAATGCCCCAGGGTTGTCTTTCGACATTCCTGGTTTCTCTCCTGGCATGGCGTACTTGTAACCCACTTCTGAGGTTAGGGCGCCTGGAAGGCAGGGTTACATTGCCCCGATGATATGATGGGTGGTGATGTTGATAATGGTGCGCCAGGAGAGTCCCTAATCCTAAGCTTAACCTAAGATGAATATGAATGATGATGATTGCGATGGCCATATGATTTCGGGGACCGTTTGGGCCTTAAAGTTTTCCTGACATTTGTCTTACAGGCGAGGAAAAACCCCGATAAAAACCTCATCCAGAAAAACTGTCCTGACCGGGGATCGAACCCGGATCCGCTGCGTGACAAGGCAGCACGCTACCCCGAGACCACAGCGGTGGACTGTATCTTGTGGGCTGTAGATCTCAAATCCACGGTTTTGTCAAAAAATTACAGATGTTTACATTATTTTTAATTATGGTTAGTTGGGATGATTTTTTTACACATTACATAGGGGACATCCTAGACTCTGGTCCCGAGAGTCGCGGGTTCAAATCCGCTGGGGTCGATGAAATTTTTAGGATGGAAAAATTCAAGGAGCAAGTTCTCCGGGAGGGACTTTAAGCCGTGGGTCACGAGTCTGAAGATTATCAGGTTCGTAAAAGATCCTTAAGCCTGAATAAGAAGGTCTCTAAGCAAAATGCACCCATCTGAACATCCTAGTAATACCTTAGTTGACTGCTAGATGTCTTATTGAGTCGACATGTTGACAGCATGCTATTCAGGGGGATGATGGGTGAAAAATATACCATTTGAAATCAAAATTGATATCTTTTGTTTTTTGTACTAATAAATAGCCTGTTCTCTGATGTATATGTTGGCAAAGTTTCAGAGGCCTATGGCGGTTCTAAGTGCCCTACATTATGTCAGAGTTAAAAGGCTGCACCAGTTATATGCCACCTGCATGCAAATCTTTTAAACTTCTTTTTCCACACTTTTATTTTCACTGCATTTTTGTACATTCAAAATTGAATGGAATTCAGAAATTTTGTCCTAGAAGGTTCACATTTTTACTGCAAGTCCTGAGAACAATGGATAACAAAATAGTGCATGGGTTTCATGATTGAAGTAGAATTTAAAAAAATAAAAAATAAAATGTTTGCAATTATTATTTTTTTTTGTAATTCCATGCATGAGGTAAAACATTTTTTTTCTCCCTTTGTATTCACATTATAAGAATTCTATTGCATGATGTTTTTCTAAATATTTTAGGGGTCTTGTTAAAAAAGTCAGACATTTTACTAAAAAATTGTGGAACCCATTTAATTATAATACATGGAATTTTTTAAAAATATAATATTTAATAACTCGTAAAATAAATGTCTCATAAGAATGAAACTTAAACACATCATTATGTATCATGCAGTGAATGTTTGTACAAAAAATGAAGTCCCTAGCTCAAAAAATGTAGAAAATAGAAATTTCACCCAGCACTAAGGATCAACATTGGGATACCCTGTTATAGATAGATAGATAGATGGATAGATGGATAGATAGATAGATAGATAGATAGATAGATAGATAGATAGATAGATAGATAGATAGATAGATAGATAGATAGATAGATAGATAGATAGATAGATAGATAGATAGATAGATAGATAGATAGATAGACATATGAAATTAAATAAATTCTTCCTTTAGTATGTTTTAATCCTCTTCTTCTTCACTTCACGGGCTAGGCAAAATCCGGTTCCACCTCACAGTTGTTTTGTCCATCTTTTCACTGGCCTTCCTACATTCCTTGAACCTCTTGGCTTGTAGTTAAATGCTGCTTTTGGTAATCTTGTTACGTTCATTCTTTCTACATGTCTAAACCATTTTTCTCTGTATCCTTTGATTTTATCATTTAATGGATATATATATTTAACTCTGTTCTTATATCTTCATTCTTTAACCGATCCATTCTTGTGCAGCCTTTTGTTCTTCTAAGGAAGTTCATTTCTACACTTTGTATTCTACTTTGTAATTTTTTGGTCATTACCCAAGTTTCACTCCCATAAAGTAATGCAGGAACTGCCAATGTTTTATAAAACTTCAATCTAGTATCTCTTCTTGTTTTCTTCTTTAATGTTTTATGTATAGTTCCACATATCACTTGAAATCTTGACAGGTTCACATTTACGTCTTTTACAGTTTTTGTGTTTATAGTAAAATTACAACCCAAATAATTAAAATTTGTTACTTGTTCCAGAAGTTTGTTGTCTATTATGAGTATTTTTAGTAAAATATATAATATCTCCCTGCAATGTTGTCAGTTCCCCTATCAAGGTTTATTTAGTTTCGTTTCTTTTAATTTAATTTGTGTTAAAACAAATTGCGAGATTTAAAAAAATAATAACAAAGGAAAAAGTGCCATTTCACAATGCCACATACGATGAGAAAATCAAACCAACACTCACAATCGTTATAAAGTAATAAACTAATACATTACTGCTTAAAACATGATTTTCTGAGAAAACCGTACATGTGTAACTCAAAGATCAGAAGATCTTTTTATTATGCTTGTTACAAGGAATTCATAAATAACTCTGCGCGCTTATATTACTTCCATCTTGTATATCACTGTTTTCAAGTTTTTTTCAAGATGGAATAAACAATGTGAATAATGCAGAACCTGTAATATATATTATGTTTTTTATATTTACATCTACATTAAGATTCATATAGGAGGCTCTCAGAACACATTTATGCAATAAAAATGGAAAATTAAGAGATATGGCATTTTAAAGATGCATTAAATGATTCAATGATGATTTATTTGTTATGAATAAATTTAAATTACTTACACGCTTCATCAACTATACGCAGAAATACGTAAGAGAAAGCGTTCTATGGCATCCTCTACTGCACTCAGTAGCAAGCGGACCCGGCGTCTGCACTTCTCGTTCCTGGTGAACCGGGGTCTTCTAGAGTCGGCTATTAAAATTGTAGTATTCATGTGGTTTACTATTGTTGAGAACTAGGAAAGAGGAGAAATATTGTAGCGTGCGGCTGCAGCGAACTCCGTTCATCAGGAACGACAACCTTTGACACTAATGTCTTGCTTGTCGCAGAGTGTCATAGACAATGTCAGCCATCACTCGTTCCACTCAATTCAGAGCATGATTTCTCACTAGTGGCGGAGTGAGAGTTAACTCGGAAGAAGTGTTGAAGGCAAATGTTGATGTCATGTATACTTTCCCTCCCTTGAGAGCACAGTGGTTGTTCGTGTTCATGTTCAGGATTATCAGTCAGGTACCGTGGAGGACAGAGCATCATTAATACCAATTAGCTTCAACAGTTCATGGGAGGAAACACATTTTATTAT
This sequence comes from Diploptera punctata, assembly GCA_030220185.1. NCBI lineage: Eukaryota > Metazoa > Arthropoda > Insecta > Blattodea > Blaberidae > Diploptera > Diploptera punctata. The sequence continues at coordinate 451,536 of JASPKZ010003409.1, read as the reverse complement.
ACAGTGTGATTATAAAGTTCCAGTACATTTTGTGGATAACGTAGAACAAATAAAACAAAAATTATAAGGTAGTTTCTACTATCAAGTTAGTGTTCAACATAACCTCCATTAATCTCAAAACATGTTTCCCAACGACGCACCGTCGCCCGGAAAACATGCACGAACATATCTTCTGTAATCACTTTTCACTCGCTTGGCGTATGCGTTCTTTCAGCACTTGCAGATTAGGAAACTTGGTTCTGTACACCTTTTGTTTGATGAACCCCCAAGCAAAAAAGTCCAGGGGTGCGAGGTCTGGCGAACGAGGTGACCAGATACGAGGAGATGCCCTTCCAATCCACCTTTTGGGAAACCTGTCATTGAGATACCCGCGTATAGCCAGAGCAAAGTGTGGTGGTGCTCCATCTTGTTGCATCACCACTGTATCAATGATACCGTCTTGCTGTAACTGTGGCTGTAAGAAAAGTTGCAACATATCAAGATACACGTCTCCCGTGAGGGTTTCCTTTGGAATCAGTCTCTAACTTCTTCGTACGACTGACCTCTTAAACGCGCAGCAATAATCTCTATCCGCTCTTCAATGGTGAACATATTTGTATCTTTCGAATGGCTGTAACAGAAATACGATATGTAAGCGATTTCTTTAAAATGTACTGGGACTTTATAATCACACTGTAGAACAAGATAATGCTTCAAGTTGTTAATTTTTAATAAGATACTTTTCTTCTTCTTCTTCTTGCTAGGATTAAACCTTTTTGGTTCGTTCCGGCTCCAAGTATTATAGCTGCTGTGGTCATCTCTTTCGTAGGCGTCCCCGATCTCTTTTCCTTTATCTTCGTTAATAGTTCAGACTTTTCCTAGGCAATCTGTTGGTATTCATTTTGCAGATATGTTCATATTGTTACATGTCGTGTAAGCGGCGTTTGAATTGCGCGTTACTGACCCGCCGAGCCGCTTGAATGGTCTGGAATGTGTTGCCAGACCTTTCCACCAGCGTCTCCTTTTCCTTGGAGAAAGATCGGAAGCCAGAGGTTTCTGGGCTTCGAAGTTGCTCGAAGCTATTACTAGAGCTTTCCTCCCCCGCCTATATAAAGGAGCGGACGAGAAGGCCAGCGAGTGAATTTGCGATAACCAAACCGTGACAACCAGAGGAAGGATTGTGTCTGCAACTGTGCTATAAATGATTATCTTATAAACTGTCAAAGAAGAATAATTGTTAAATCAAATTGTGTTTGAAGATTTAGTGATAATTGTGAAAAGAAAATAATGTGAAAAGAAAAAAAAATACATAGCAATTGTGTAGTTATTTAATTCCAAATAAGTAAAAGGAAAACCCCATGCTATCAGTGACAATACAATTTTCTCCTATACTCTTCTATTTTATCTGTCAAACTGAATATTTGTAGTTCTTTATGGATAACTTCACTCCGATTTTTGTCCATTAAAGTATACCTGCCACAAATCGTAAATATTTAATTTCTGCTGCTTCTATTCTTAATTGACTGTTTATTCAGAGCCCATTACTTTTAAATTTATTTTTGTTATTATTAGAGATAAATCTTTATATTTTATTCTTACGTATTCATTAAAAAACTATTAAGCCTAAAAATATGAAATAATTTCTTAAATAATATTTTCGATATAGGCAGTTTTACCAGTATGACCACCTTAATTCTTAGTTTGTAAAAGTAATCTAATGAAAATATGATTAAGAAAATATACAATAGAACTAGTTAAAAAGTAATAATGATTAAATTAGTATATGAGGAATTAATTTATATTTTATTTGGTAAATTTTTTAAGGAATTAGGCAAGGCTTATTCGCCCGTATTTTTCTTTCTCCTACGTTAATAACATTGTCCTCGTTCCATTTGGCCCATTTTGGAGATCCATGTTTATTATTATTATTATTATTATTATTATTATTATTATTATTACTATTATTAGTATTATTATTAGCTAATACCTGACGTGCGCTGCTACGCTTAAATAAATGAAAATTAATGCGCTTTTATGTTTAATTGAATAAGTAGTAGGAAAATAATTATTAATTTATCTTTTTTAGATACCCCGTGCTGTTTACCCGACGTTGTCCGGGAATCTACTCATCCCGATCTTCTTGGTATAAATGAGCTGAAAGACAAAAATTAACGTACTTCTTATGATTAGTTGAATAAGTAAAATGAAAAAAATAATTATAAATGCATATCGTAATTATTTTAAGATTGACTGTGTTGATTACCCGGTGTTGCCCGGGAATCATCTTCTTGGCATGAATGAGCTAAAAGATAAAATTTATTATCCGTAAAAGAATACCCGCCACGTGCTGCCGTGCTTGTACAGGAATCTACGCACTTGTCGGAATCTTCTTGGCATCAATGAAAGACAAAAATGGTTATTGTGAGTTATCGGTAAGAGATAAACATGTGCTGTTGCGGGCTTTTTTGTAGAGCTTTTTGAGATATTCAATTCTGTGTACATTAATTTTGTGTATTTGTTATGGTTTAGGCAGCGTAAGCCATTTAAGCGTCAAAAAAGATACTTTTTTCACGTTTTCCACACATAGGGCGATTTTTAAGGGCGTAGGAGTTTAGTATCACAACTCTCTTATAGCCTATGTTAATCCTGGGAATCTCCTGAACATTTAGCAAAAAGCCCCATCACAATCGGATCAACATTATGGCCGCGCATAAAGTACGAATAAACAAACAAACATTTTTATACATTAGATTATTAGGGTTATTATTATTTTTTTATTGCGGATGGCGTTTCCTTTGAGCCCAAATGTCTTTCATTCATAGTACTTAGTTATCATAACGTTTGGATCGAAATCCAGTTTCATAGGACTGGAGTGGTTAGTTCCAGAACCGGTTCATCCGCCCTCTCTGCCGTTGGGAAAAAAATCCTCTTCCGCCGTCGAAGTCGTTGACCTCCTCAGTTGATCCGCGGGTGCTTATTTAGCAAGGCCTTATTCCCACCTGTCCGGTATATCTACAGGAACTTCCCCTATCAGCCATTGGGACGCGCCGTGTCGGGGTTGAGGACCCCCATCCTAGTGTCTTACATGAGGTTAAGTCTAGCCCTTACTTAATTCAGAACCAAACCCCCATGTAAGCTAACCAGGCACGGTATTATTATTATTATTATTATGATTATTATTATTATTATTATTTTATATTACATGGCAAAAATATATATAGGTGTATAATATAAATAATTTCAAAGAAATAGTACTCTAATATAATTTTTTTGTTCAATTCCAGCAGGTTGTCTTTTATGACATTTCTGGCTTTCTCCACTGTAATTAGCGAAATTCTAATCTATTTCTTAAGTTGGGGCACCTGGAAGGCGGAGTTACGTTTCTCCGATGATATGATGGGTGATAAATAATAATAAAGTGTCAGGAAAGTCCTTAACCTAAACTTAATCCAAATTTCAGACCAGGGGCAACCACAGGAATAATTCCCTTAAGGAAAATTCTTATGGTCTGACAGGAAATCGAACCGGGGATCTCATGAAATGTAGTCAGAACGCTGACCACTAGCCCATGAGGATGGTCAAAATAATAATGATAATATATTCAAATAGATTCGTATGGAATCAACACTGTTCTAGGAACCGCCACTGCCTCCACGACCTCTATCTATTGTTACCTATATCTCATTCCTCTCGCCAATGAGATGAGTACGTGTGAATAATTCTAGAGATCGCTGTGTAGTTTTACACATGTATAATAACCAGCAGATGCATTAAGAATAAGATCAGCAGAAATGAGGTTAACATCCGGTTACACGAAACTAACACAGAAATAGCAGAATAGCTGAATAATAACTGCAGTATTGACAAAAATATAAAAATTATAAATATAAATGACTACAAAATGTGAACATAACGCCATAAGAAATATTATAAAATATTATAGATAGCTATAAACCAATAGGAAAAAGACGATGAGGACGTCCCATAAAGAAACTGTTAGATATGAATATCCAGTGAGACCTGAACAGATCAAGTGATCTAAATCCATGAGAGCTATGTGATGATTATTATTTTTATTTTTTCTTTAAGATTATATTTAACAAAAGTATATTATGATGCGAGGTTGGGAAATGGTTTTTACAGAAGTGAGGAAAACGTTTAAAAACCGAGCGATAGCAAGGTTTTTAATTTCCGATATTCTGTAAAACACTTCACAAACGTGCGTTGTACATTATTTTTTGGGCGATGATGTTTTCAAAATAATAAATAATAGTAAAATAATAACATTTATTGGAAATATTTGCGTTCATTATAAACATTTGACTAACGTTAACAGTGTGGGCAATGCTTATTAGTTGAAACAACATGAGGTTTTGAAAACAATTATTGATAACATGGCCGCAAGTACTTATTTATTATTTTATATTGTTTCAAATAAATCTCAATTCATTTAAAATGCAATGATTTGTTTCATATGATGTAGGCCTATATTAACACTACCTTTTGGATATATTTTCTGTATATACATTGTACTTAGTATACATAGAGGACAGTGGATTTACTTCCCACACGTGGTTTGTAATATGTGATATCACAGTGTTGTTATTTAGGTTACAGTATAGTTATTTAGGTTGGCAACCGCGAAATGTAGGAAGTTGAGCTTTCAATCATGGTCGCCATTGCTGAAAATATGACAAAACGCACTATCGCGCAAAAACACAGTAACAGTAATTCGGTCAACAATGAACAAAATTATAATAAAAAAAATCCCCGACGTTAGGCTTTATAAATCATTAAAATAGCTAGAAGGTATCTAATCTCCATCACGCGACAGGCCTAGAAGGCCCCTGGGCTACCAACCGGCTACAGGCCTTACCTTTACAAGCGTTAATCATAGAGGTAGATGATCATCCTGCAGTGTAGGGGCGACATGCGGTCAATATATCGGGTCCCCCAGCCGTTATGGTTGGTTTTCTCAACCAGGAACAGCTACGTATTGCAGCTACTCAAATTCCTCACGTCGTTTCCAAATGGAACTGAATTTTAAATGTTTAATTATTACAAAAAAACATGTCCACCGTTGTAGTCTCGAGATAGCGTGCTGCCTTGTCATGCAGCGGGCCCGGGTTCGATTCCCAGAAGGGACAAGCTTTTTGGGTGAGGTTTTTTTCGGGATTTTTCCTCACCTGTAAGACAAATGTCAGGTAGCTTTGGGGCCGAAACGCTCCCCGAACATCATCTGGTCACCATCATCATCTTCATTATCCTTCGGTGTGGAAAGCAACGGGAAGCTACCACACCTCTAATTCCCTAGTAAAGCTGCAAAGCACAGCATGGAAATGCTACGATTGCAGTGAAGGACCTGCCCTAGGGCAGAACACTGTAAATAAATAAAAAATATATGACGCAATATTATCACGAAGGTGCTGATTGAATCACTGAATACTTACTTGCTTACTCACTGGTACTATCGAACCCGTATGTTCATGGCCGCGCGGACATAAGCTCTCCATACATCCCTATCCTGAGCCAATGCTTTCCAATCATTTCCTGTGTAATCTACTTCCCTCAAATCACGGTTAATGTTATTCTCCCACCTTATTCTTGGTCTACCAACTGGGCGTTTTCCCCCTGGCTTTCCTACAAGAAGCTTCCATGCAAGTCTTTCATTCCCCATACGTGCAACATGTCCTGCCCATCGCAGTCTACGAGACTTAACTGTTCTTATTATATCCGACTTCCCATAAAGACCATGTACTTCATTATTATTATGTAAGTCTTCTCCATTCACCTGTCTGTTCATCTCTCTTTGGTCCAAAAATTTTCCTAAGTACTTTATTCTCAAATACCTGTAATCTCCTTTCCTCCCTTAAAGTAAGAGTTCATGTTTCGCACCCATATAGGCCTAATATAACTGGTAGAATAATAGTTTTATATATTTTCAGTTTAACGTTTTTTGAAAGGCGTTGGGACATCAAGAGTCTCTGCAATGCATAATAGCACGCATTTCCAGAATTGAGCCTATGTTTAATTTCTTTGTGTATCTCATTCCTATTTATGATTATTGTTCCTAGGTATTTGAATTCAGCCACTTCCTCAAAATTTCCCTCATTTGTCATTAGCTGTCCATTTCCATTATATAATGTATTTCTACGTGTGACCATATATTTAGTTTTATTGATATTTACTTCCAGTCCTAATTTTTTAGTGTTACTCAATAGCGTGTGCATGTTGTCCTTTAGTATCTCCTCGCTATCAGCCAATAGTACTACATCATCAGCATAAACTAACAGCTTATTAATACCATTGAGTTGTAAGCCTTCCTCTTTCTCTAAAGATTTAATGGCATGCTCTAGTACAAAATTAAATAGTAGAGGAGATAGTGCATCTACTTGCTTCAACCCATTCTGGATTTCAAAAGTGCCCGAAAACTGTTTGCCTACATACACCCTACTCTTTGTGTCATTTAGACACATTCGTATAAGTCTAACTAACTTTTTCGGAATTCCGAACTCCAGCAGGATACTATATAACTTCTCCCTCTTAATTGAATCATATGCTTTTTTGAAGTCTACATATAGTTGATGTACAGTACCATTATATTCCCATTTATTTTCTAAAATCTGTCTTATACTAAAAATCTGATCTGTTGTAGACCTGTTTCTTCTAAATGCACATTGATGATCTCCTAGAATGTCATCAGTATAGGGAGTAAGTCTGCTTACTAATATATTTGTTAGAATTTTGTACGAAGTTGAAAGTAATGAGATGCCCCTGTAGTTGTTGCAATCAGTTTTATCTCCTTTCTTATAAATTGGTACGATAATTGATTCCTTCCATTCATCTGGAAGAGCTTCTTTTTCCCAAATCATACTAAGCAACCAGCGTATCTTGTCCATCAATTTTTCTCCCCCTGATTTTATCAGTTCTGCTGGGATCTCATCTGAACCTGATGCTTTATACATCTTCAATTTTTCACCTGCTCCTTCACAGAACCGAAAAGATGGTAGTCGGAGGGTGCCAAATCGGGACTATAGGGAGGATGTGGAAGAGTTTCCCACCCAAATGTCCTGATCTTCTCCACAGTGGCACGAGCAGTGTGAGGACGCGCGTTATCGTGTTGCAGAATGATCTTCCTTCCAAGGCGTTTGTCGTGCAATGCACGACGGAGCTTCAAATGTGTCTGGATATAGCGGACAGCATTTATGGTTTGTCCAGGTTCAAGAAATTCAACCAGAATGCAACCTTGCGCATCCCAGAAGACGCTGCCCATAACTTTCCCAACAGATTGCACTGTCTTCGCTTTTTTCTTTGATGGCGAATTCAAGTGGTGCCATTCCATACTCTGGCGTTTTGTTTCAGGCTCGTGGCGATGAAACCAGCTTTCGTCACCTGTCACAATACTCGTCAAAAAATCATCACCTTCATTTCGAAATCTCTGAAGAAGGTTACGGGTGATGCTTCTTCTCTGAAGTTTGTGGTCTTCACTCAATAAACGTGGAACCCAACGGGCACTAACTTTTCGGTAACCTAAACTGTGAATCATTTCTTGCACTGCACTGCGTCCTACTGCAAGTTTTGTAGCGATTTCATTCACTGTGATACTCCTGTCGTCTCTAATGAACGCATCAACTCTTTCCTTGTTGCAATCCGTGGAGGCAGAGCGTGGGCGCCGCTACGAGGCTCATCTTTGATACTCGTGTTCCCATCCTTAAAATGTTTCACCCATCTCCTAACACTGCTGGCACCCATGCAGACATCTCCGTAAGCACATTGAAGTCTTTGGTGAATATCAACAGCAGATTGTTCCTCTTTAAGAAGGAATTCAATGACAGCGCGCTGTCGAAACGAAACATTGATGTCTGCCATTTTGGAAACACTGCATGTGGTCACATGATAGAAGCTATGACGCCACAAAATGGCAATGTTGTGGTATAAAGTCTGTAGATTACGATCCTGCAGTTGTTTTTTGTTACATTGTTGAAATTTGAATTTTAACAATGGGTTGCTCACGACTTTCAGTATGACCCTCGTATATTGGCTTTTTGCCTATTTTAATGATTCATAACACCTTTTGTCCCGCGCCGTAGCCGACGAGTGGTTAAAACAAGATGCCATGGTACAGAGCCACGGCACTTGCGCTGTTTCGAGTTCCCATGGGGAAATACATTTCCTCATGGAATTTCAGTCAGTACGGAACCGGTGGCCACGCAGCATCATGAGGCATTTGGGTAGCTACAATAAGCAGCGGCTCCAGATTGATAAAACCAACTATAACGGCTGGTTGACCCGACATGCTGATCACATGTGACCTCTACACTGGCTGGATGATCGTCTAGCTCTGTGATGAACACTTTTGGATGTGAGGCCAGCAGCCGGATGGTAGGCCAAGGGCCTTCTAAACCTGTCGCGCCATGAAGGAGAGGTGGAGAATATATTAATACAGTGTATTATGGATTAGGTCACTCCATGTGGGTTTCGTGGTGAACGAAACTGAGTTTGGGCAGGTTCCTCCTGTTTTTCCCTGCCACAAATTTCATTCCACCATTTCTCCATACTCACCACATTCATTTCATTTCATTCATCCGCCCCTGTTACGGTGTGTCAGGAGTGGTCGGCCGCCTCCCTTGTCGATCACAAACCTCTATAATATAGGGCTTCATTCATCTCATTCCTGGACCCAACACTGAGTTGGACACGAGTTGAAGATATTTATTTACTATGGATTACTAGATTTTTTCATCTTTATTTTTATGCAACTAAAACTATTGTTGGTCCCTTCTGCCCTTCTTTATTGCTCAAGCTCGGAGACATGAGCCAGTACCCTTGTATATAGTTTCCTGCTGGTTTGCTGTCTTTGGTAAAAACAAATCTTAAGCGACTTATTCTCAAATACTCGTAATATTTTCTCCTCTCTTAAATAAGAGACCTGTTTCACTTCCATTTAACTGGAAAAAATTCGCGTTATATCTTAATATATAAAAATTTCGTGTCACGTTGTTTGTCCGCGATGGAATCCTAAACTACTGAATCGATTTTAATAACATTTTGCACACTGTGTGCAGTTTGATTCAACTTGAGACTTAGGGTAATTTATAAGTAAATTTATAGTTGCATTATTTTTTATTGTAAATTATTTGTTTATTATTTAACAAATAGTTATAATTATCTGCGAGTTCCATACGATTCAAACAGATGGCGGTGTAAGGTAATTTGGTAAGGTATTTGGTTTATTATTTAACAAAGAAAGATCCAGATGGCTGTGCTTTTTGTTGCAACCGCGAATTTCAATTGAATTACAAATATTGATTATTTCATAATTTAAGTGTGTTCAGTGTTTATTTTATTTTCAATATTATTAATTTCGTGTGTAAGTAATAGTTTTAAGTAATCTGGTTGAAATACAGCAACTTAATTTAAATTTTTAACGTATACCTTAGCCACAGCAACGCGTGGCCGGGACTTCTAGTATATATATATACTAGTTTAACTTTTTTAGAGAATTTAGGATGACACCAGTTTCTGTAGTCTAATGCGATTCGACAATTGCAAATCAGATATATTCCAATTCAAATTCTACCCTCCTTAAAAATAAAACTTTACAAGTATAACGGAACTACAACAAGTTTTACAACTTTACCAACTACTCTATAGTTTAATTGCTCTGTGTTTAATTTATCTCTAGACTAATTCCTGTTTGTTATTATCATTCCTAGCTATTTGAATTCCGACAGATATTTATCCACACATACTAATTACAAGTAGTCCTAACTTGTATTCCCATCTTTTTCCCCGGATTGGATGCTAAACTACTCTACAAGCTAGCCTTTTATACATTTATCAATAATAAATTAGAGTTCCATAACACACACACACACACATATATATCCATCCATAGTAATTCTGCCCGAAGGTAGGTCCTTCACTGCAATCATAGCATTTTCATGCTATGCTTGCAGCTTTACTAGGGAATTGTAGGTGTGGTAGCTTCCCGTTGCTTTCCACACCGGTGAGGAAAAAACCCCGATAAAAACCGCACCCAGAAAAACTGCCCCGACCGGGGATCGAAGGCGGGCCCGTTGCGTGACAAGGCAGACATATATATAAACTACATAGTGCGAGAGCATAGAAGGCCTTTGACCTACCAGCAGGTTGCTGGCCTCACATCCACACAGTAATGGACAATCACCTAGCCAGGAACTTATAGCAGTAACATGTGATCAGCATGTTGAGTCCCTGCCATTATAGATCGTTCTCTCAACCTATATCATCCAAATATATTATTCACAGAGGTGGATAATCATAGAGCCAGTATAGCAGCAACATGTGGTCAGCATGTTAGGTCCCCCAGCCATTATAGACATTTACTCAACCTATAGCCGCTACTTAATGTAGCTACCCTAATTTCTCACAATGCTCTTTGGTACCGGTTCAATAATGATCGAGATTTCACGAGAATAGTTATTTTCCCATGGGAACCCTAAGCAGCGCAATTCCCTAGCTCTGCACCGAGGCATCATGCGGCTTTGGCGTGGGACATAATATGTATCCATCCATAGTAATTCTGCCCGAAGGCAGGTCCTTCACTGCAATCATAGCATTTCCATGCTATGCTTGCAGCTTTACTAGGGAATTGTGTAGGTGTGGTAGCTTCCCGTTGCTTTCCACACCGGTGAAGGATGATGGTGATGATGATGGTAATGATAAGGATGATGATGATGATGATGATGATGGCCATATGATTTCGGGGACCGTTTGGGCCTTAAAGTTTTCCTGACATTTGTCTTACAGGTAAGGAAAAACCCCGATAAAAACCTCACCCAGAAAAACTGCCCTGACCGGGGATCGAACCCGGGCTCGCTGCGTGACAAGGCAGCACGCTACCTCGAGACCACAGCGGTGGACTAATGTATTTAAATTGCTCAGGTCACTTATCACTTTAGTGGTTTAATTCCGTTTATATTTCTTAAATGTTTATGTAGTTTATATTAAAACATTGCATTTTCATTGTAAAAATATTAATATTTAATCATAAATATGTTATTTAAGTATCTTCAATACTAAACTCTCATTTTTAAGCTACTTAAATTAATAAAACAGTATATCATTATCATCATCATCATCTTCTTCTTCTTCTTCTTCTTCCTTGCAGGGATTAGGCAATCCTGCCTGTTCCGTCTTCATACTGCTAGATACCATATTTTCCTCGGACGTCCCACATCTCTTCTTCCTTAGGTTGATAGTTATAAGTTAGTGCTGGGATTCTTTCGTTATTTATATGATCCAGGTGGACTCTCCAATTGTGTTTATATTCCTCTGTTTTCTCATTCAAGCTATATATATATTCAATTCGTCTCTTATATCTTCATTTCTTATCAGTTCCATTTTTGTGCAGCCTTTTACCCTACGAAGGAACCTCATTTCAGCCGATTAAATGTTACGTCTCTTTACTGTAATATCCAAGACTCACTACCGAACATTAATATCGGCACAGTCATTACCTAACAAAACTATAATTTTGTGCTTTTTCGAGTTTTATTGTGGAGAGTTCTATAAAATAACTTCTAACCTGAAATAAGATACCTCAGACCTGTAAAATAAAATATACAAACTCGTATTCCAGAGTCGCTTCGTAAAACACGAAGTATTCGTTAAAATTTCATTACGACCCTATGCTGTAGCTAGGAGCGAAAGGAAATGATGATGATGATGATGATGAAGTATTCGGTATATACTATATTTGAAAAGAAATAATTAAATACAGGGTGCAGCATAAACAGCAGTGATCGAGATTATATTAAGAAGGCCCGTATTCAAATCGTAGTTTCAACCAATGTCCCGCGCCGTAGCCGAGCGGTTAAGGTAGGAAGCCTTGGCGCAGAGCTACGGGACACGAAGTATTCGTTAAAATTTCATTACGACCCTATGCTGTAGCTAGGAGCGAAAGGAAATGATGATGATGATGATGATGATGATGAAGTATTCGGTATATACTATATTTGAAAAGAAATAATTAAATACAGGGTGCAGCATAAACAGCAGTGTTCGAGATTATATTAAGAAGGCCCGTATTCAAATCGTAGTTTCAACCAATGTCCCGCGCCGTAGCCGAGCGGTTAAGGTAGGAGGCCTTGGCGCAGAGCTACGGGACACGAAGTATTCGTTAAAATTTCATTACGACCCTCTGCTGTAGCTAGGAGCGAAAGGAAATGATGATGATGATGATGAAGTATTCGGTATATACTATATTTGAAAAGAAATAATTAAATACAGGGTGCAGCATAAACAGCAGTGATCGAGATTATATTAAGAAGGCCCGTATTCAAATCGTAGTTTCAACCAATGTCCCGCGCCGTAGCCGAGCGGTTAAGGTAGGAAGCCTTGGCGCAGAGCTACGGGACACGAACTATTCGTTAAAATTTCATTACGACCCTATGCTGTAGCTAGGAGCGAAAGGAAATGATGATGATGATGATGATGAAGTATTCGGTATATACTATATTTGAAAAGAAGTAATTAAATACAGGGTGCAGCGTAAACAGCAGTGTTCGAGATTATATTAAGAAGGCCCGTATTCAAATCGTAGTTTCAACCAATGTCCCGCGCCGTAGCCGAGCGGTTAAGGTAGGAAGCCTTGGCGCAGAGCTACGGGACTTGCGCTGGTTCGAGTCTCCATGGGGGAAGAAATTTTCTCATGGTATTTCGGCCAGTATGGGACCGGTGCCCACCCAGCATCGTGAGGCAATTGGGTAGCTACAATAAGTAGCGGCTCCAGGTTGAGGAACCAGCTATAACGGCTGGGGGACTCGACATGCTAACCACATATCACCCCTACACTGGCTGTTGATCATCTACCTCTGTGATTGACACATGTGGATGTGAAGAGCCAGCAGCCGGCTGGTAAAAGGGCAACCGCTGAAAAGTAGAAAGACCCTCAATCGGAGTTTCAACCAATATGATTTTTTTGCTTGCAACCATGTGCAGTGGTTAACTAACTTATGCCACACCCTGTATTTTTGAAGTTCTAAAATAAAATTCTTATTTTTATTTAAAAGACTAGCATTTTAATTAAATGATTCCAAGAATTGAAGAAATCCCTGCAAGATGTATTGAAAGGTGGGTAATTATATGGAGAAATCATATTTGTACTTTTTTCATTGACGTAGGCGCCGACCACAAGAAAGTGTCGCAATGAAATATTCGTTTACGTAAACAATAAATGAAGAACGCTTGATTGTATTTTTCAGTTGTAACATGGCAGACGGAGAAGACAACAAGAAAATGGCGGATACTGAATCCGTGAGCCAACATCGAGATATCAGCTGGCCCGTTGTTCTATACAGCGTGCATATCCACATCGGGGCCTTGTTCGGCATTTATTACATATTCACAGAGGCTAAACTCCTCACCACTCTATTTTGTAAGTAAAATTGTTTTGCGTTCTTACCAGATTAACTATAACAACACCATTAGGCCTAAATAATGATAACAAAGTTTATTAATTACCTTCTCATGAAATTTTATTTCAACATTTTTTTTTTCGTTTTTCTTTCGTTTATACTTTTTGTTTTACCTTTGTTAACCTTTTTATCTTATTCACACATACAAACACAAGACAGGACACACACCCAGACCCAAGGTGGAGATTTAAAATCCCCTACCCCGCCGGGAATCGAACCCGGGTCGCCGGAGTGGAAGATAGGGACTGTACCGACTACGCCACGGCCACGGACCTCACCAAAAGCCTCTACTACATGAGATTATGGGCTGCCGGACATTAGCTCGTTTTAATTCATAATTTTTATTCAGAACTAGCTAATACCCGGCGTGCGCTGCTACGCCTAAATAAATGAAAAGCAACGTGCTTTTATGTTTTAGTTGCATAAGTAAAAGGAAAAATAATTATTAATTTATCTTTTTTAGATACCCCGTGCTGATTACCCGGCGTTACCCTGGAATCTACTTATCCCGATCTTCTTGACATAAATGAGCTGAAACACGAAAATTAATGTGCTTTATGTTTAGTTAAATAAGTGTAAGGAAAATCTTATATCGAAATTATTTTTAGGTCGTGCTGTTTACCCGGCGTTGTCCGGGAATCTGCTCATCCCGATCTTCTTGGCATAAATGAGCTGAAAGACAAAAATGAATGTACTTCTTATGATAAGTTGAATAAGTAAAATGAAAAATAATTATAAATGTATATCGTAACTATTTTAAGATTCCCCGTGCTGATTACCCGGTATTGCCCGGGAATCTACTTATCTCGATCTTCTTGGCATAAATGAGCTAAAAGACAAAATTCGTTATTGTGAGTTATCCGTAAAAGAATACCCGCCATGTGCTGCTATGCTTGCACAGGAATCTACGTACTTATTTCGATCTTCTTGGCGTCAATGAAAGACAAAAATGGTTATTGTGAGTTATCCATAAGAAATAAACATATGCTGTCGCGGACTTTTTTGTAGAGCTTTTTTTAGATATTCAATTCTGTGTACATTAATTCTGTGTATTTGTTATGGTTTAGGCAGCATAAGCCATTTAAGCGTCAAAAAAAGATGTTTTCATTTTTTCCACTACAAAGGACGATTTTTAAGGGTGTAGGAGTTGGGTATCACAACTCTCTTATAGCCTATGTTCATCCCGTGAATCTCCTGAACATTTTGCAAAAAGCCCCATCACAATCGGATCAACGTATGGCCGCGCATAAAGTACGAACAAAGAAACAAACAAACAAACGAGCATTAATTTTTATTTATAAGATAAATTTTTGTACAAACTGACACCCGAATGAGCAACTACTCATGCTCGGATAGACCAGTTACAGATGTAATCTTACATTATAAACATATCGTTAATGAGAGAAGAAAAATAGCAATGAAAAAGATAATAAAATACAAAATAATACAGGTTAGATTAAATTCAAACCTTAGTATTTCTGAGCTAAGTTCGAATGTAATGTAAACAAAACAGGTGTATGACTCCATTTTCATTCGTCGAATAACGGTTTACCTTTGAGCATGTAAGAAAATAATAGAATTCGTCCTCTAACAAACACTCGAAATAAAAATAATGAAAATAGAATTTTATCTAACACATGTCTATATAAGTTTTATAGGAGAATCTTAAAAATGCATAATTACAGTTTTAATAGATTGAATAAGTTTTCTTTTTATTATTACGCTTGCGCAATACAGAATATGTTGGGATTTCAGTTGTTTTCAAAATATTTTGAATGTTATGAAACAGTTTAGTAAAAAAAAATCCCACATTAGCCATTGAGGAGGTGCTGAAAATAACAGCGTAATTTACAAGTGAGACAACATGGAGATATACAGAGTGTCCCATTCAAACCTCCCACATTTTAATTAATAATAACTAACAAAGTATGCGGAATTATGAAACGAGGCCGGTATTAAACGAAACAGAAACTCAAAGAATTTTCATTCCCACACATTGCCTCACACTAAAACACCTCTATATGTGCACCATTAGTAGCACGAACAATATCAAGTCTGTATTTGATTTCATGCCACGTTCTGTCCAACATGTCCGTTGGTACTGTTGCAATTGTATCAAGGATACGGGTTCGTAAATCATGAAGATCTTGTACTGGAGTCGCAAACACACGGTCTTTTACATACCCCCATAGGAAGAAGTCCAGTGGAGTGATGTCTGGCGAACGTGGTGGCCAGCAAATTGGTCCGCCGCGTCCAATCCACCAATCTGAGAAGGATTCTTTGAGTGAATTCCGAACATCCAGGCTCCAATGTGGTGGGGCTCCATCTTGCTGAAAGATTACTTGGGGTTGCAGATCAGCTACTTTATGCGAATTGATTTTTGTGGACTTCTCTGAAATCCTGCTCTAATTTCTTCAATCTTTTCTTCTGAAACACGTGTACGAGCACCTCCTGATTCTTTTTTAACGCTTCCAGTAGCCAGAAACTTCTCAAGCTATGCCTTAATGGTTTTCCCATCAGGTGAATTTCCTCCATATTCTCTCCGGTAATTTCTTTGCACTGTAATTATTGGCTTCGTCTCTACATACTAGAAAACAGTTTATGCTCGTTGCTGAGGAGTCGCCATTTTGTTTTATGTAATTATTGTCAAACATGCGACAGATGAATTAACTGTAACAATGAAAACAAAAAATCTTTGAGTTTTTCTTTCTTTTAATACCAACCTCATTTCATAATTTCACATACTTTGAGAGTTATGAGTAATTAAAATGTGGGAGGTTTGAATGGGACACTCTGGTCTTAATTGCGATTTTTGTTTCGTTTTTTATTGAGAATGTAACTTGAAATGTGTCCTCCAAACGGTATTTTGGAAAATTGAATTAGGAATCACACTTCAGGGGGCACGCCGTAGCGTAGTGGTTAAGGCACTGCGCTACAAGCTGGAAGGTCGAGGGTTCAAGTTCCGTTGGGGTCAGGATTTTTAAACTGACCCAAAACCTTCTGGCGGCACTATGGCCCTGGGGTCGACTCAGCCTCTAACGGAAATGAGTACCAGACGCTTGTTCTGGGGGTAAAGGCGGCCGTCACGCAGGGCTGACAACCCGGCTGACATAAGTGCCGATTGTCTAGAAAAAGTGGGAGCCTTAACTTCCTACTACCCCAAGGGCCTCCTGAGGCCTGTTGTGGGATCACTTTTTACTTTTAATCACACTTCAGAGCATGATGCAGATGAACATGTTAAGCTGCATGATGAGTTGACATTTATGTCAGTCAGTCACACATACTTTGATAGATAATAAATAGCACTGTTTTTCTTCAAAAGTTGTATATTTAAGTACAGTCTTAACCACACACTATTCCTCTATCATATCACGTAGATAACACCCCTAATTTCAATCAATTGTAATATTTATGCAACCATTTTGCTGCAAAAGTGTATTGTAAATGTCAGTCACATATGGAATTACTCTATTACAATTATTATTGGGGCACGCCGTAGCGTAGTGGTTAAGGCACTGCTATACAAGCCGGAAGGTCGAGGGTTCGAGTCCCAGTGGGGTCAGGATTTTTAAACTGACCCAAACCTTCTGGCGGCACCGTGGCCCTGGAGTCGACTCAGCCTCAAACGGAAATGAGTACCAGACGCTTGTTCTGGGGTAAAGGCGGCCGTCACGCAGGGTTGACAACCCGGCTGACATCAAGTGCTGATTGTCGAGAAAAAGTGGGAGCCTTAACCTCCTACTACCCCAAGGGCCTCCTGAGGCCTGTTGTGGGATCATTTTACTTTTTATTATTATTATTATTATTATTATTATTATTATTATTAACTAACCAACTAACTCACTGGCACTATCGAACCCGTAGGTTCATGGCCGCGCGGACATAAGCTCTCCATACATCCCTATCCTGAGCTAATGTTTTCCAATCATTCTCTGTATAATCTACTTCCCTCAAATCATAGTTAATGTATTCTCCCACCTCATTGTTGGTCTACCAACTGGGCGTTTTCCCTCTGGTCTTCCTACAAGAAGCTTCCATGCACGTCTTTAATTCCCCATTCGTGCCACATGTCCTGCCAATCACAGTCTACAAGACTTTGCTATTCTTATTATATCTGGCTTCCTATAAAGACCATGTAATTCATTGTTAAGTAGTCTTCTCCATTCGCCTGTCTGTTCATCTCTCTTTATTATTATTACTATTATTATTATTAATTAAATAAAAATAAAACTTAGTTTTATTTGATTTTCATATTTATTAAGATATAATTCAGTGACAGCTGTTTCAGACATGTGTGAAGAAGGTATAGTGTACCGAAACAGCTGTCACTGAATTATATCTTAATAAATATGAAAATCAAATAAAACTAAGTTTTATTTTTATTTAATTAATAAATATGGATTTTCATCAAGTAAACACCAACTCAATTTATTATTATTATTATTATTATTATTATTATTATTATTATTATTATTGTTACTAGTAATAGTAACAGACTTTATATCAGTAGGTGTAGGATAAATGATGAATGAGTGAACGTGTTGCAGCTCTTCTGTTAACGCTGTTAGCCGTACTCGGGGCCACAGCTGGAGCACACAGACTATGGGCTCACAGGTCCTACACAGCAAATAGTACACTCAGAGTCATCTTGATGCTCTGCCAGACACTTGTCTTGCAGGTAAGTACAAACAGCTCCTAAATGAAAAAAAAAAATCCTTCCATACATAATATACAAGTGTTACCGAAAAGAGTGCAGATTTTTGTGTGATGGTAGTGAACATCCATACAAGTATTTTAACATATGAACCTTGGGTCGGAAATGCATTGTTGTGGGTCTACAGAATAAAATAGCATTTAAAATTGTTGAACACATTGTTGATCATGTATTAACCCATCAGCGTGGAATGATGTGCAGTGCCTGCATAAAATAAACACTACTGCTCTGCGGAGTGCTGATCGAGCATGTTCGACATGCACCATGTTTGTTTTATTATGATTCTTAATGAAAACATACCAAGAAAACAGGCTTTATGAACTGCCATCTCATAGAGGAGATATTAAAATTTTCTTTAACATAGAATATATATTTAAATGCTCCCACGCTGAGGGGTTAATTCTAAGAAAAGTGGAAGGAATTATTGTGTTATTTTACAGTAATTGTTGGAAATGGCGACTATTGACCTGGATGTACAGCTCCCTGCGTCTCATCTTGGACTGATGAACTCTGGAAGCATATCTGGATGCTCCCTGATTTCCGCAGCCGCTGCCACGATCCTTGCTACAAGCTCTAGAGCTGTGCATCCAAATCAATGGTCGCCATTTTCAACAATTACCATAAAATAACATGAAATACCTTCCATTTTTCTTAAAATTAATAAATAAACAACAATGTGTTAAACAATTTTAAATGCTGTTTTATTCTGTAGACCCACAACAATGCATTTCCGACCCAAGGTTCATTGTGTTAAAATACTTGTATGGATGTTCCTTACCACCACACGAAAAATCTGCACTCATTTCAGTAACACTCTGTATAAATGAGAGAGTTCACTTGACAGCAAGATTAGGAAAAGTCCTCACCAAGATGAACTTATAATCCTGTTTATTGGTTTATGGAATATATACCTTTATTTTATTAATAAGATTGTATTTAACCAGTTTTATTGTGTGGAAACAGAAATTGTAGCAACTAGAGCAATTTTCAAATAATAGATTTTGCTGATTAACAAATATGAATTTTATTTGAAGAGAAAAATTTTCGCCTAGGCCGAGACTCGAACCCGGGACCCTTGGCTTTCCAGGCCAAGTGCTCTACCAACTGAGCTACCGAGGCGAGTTACGATCTAGACGCAATTTTTTCTCTTATATACGTTGTAATTCCCTATCGCCAAATGCTTTTGAAACCATTGCGTCTACTTTGCAAATGGCGGCTTCTTAGTTAAGAAGACATTTATTGGGAATTTAACATTACTTTATAAAGCTAGTAAGGCTTCTAATGATGTTTTTATTATTGATTTAACATTTCTCACTGAAAGATAAATTATATTTGAAGAGAAAAAATTATCTTTCAGTGAGAAATGTTAAATCAATAATAAAAACATCATTAGAGGCCTTACTAGCTTTATAAAGTAATGTTAAATTCCCAATAAATGTCTTCTTAACTAAGAAGCCGCCATTTGCAAAGATAGAAGCAATGGTTTCAAAAGCATTTGGCGATAGGGAATTACAACGTATATAAGAGAAAAAATTGCGTCTAGATCGTAACTCGCCTCGGTAGCTCAGTTGGTAGAGCACTTGGCCCGGAAAGCCAAGGGTCCCGGGTTCGAGTCTCGGTCTAGGCGAAAATTTTTCTCTTCAAATATAATTTATCTTTCAATAAGAAATGTTAAATCAATAATAAAAACATAAATATGAATTTGCTTATCTTAATTGATTGCTATATGTCCAGTTTGTTTATGGAAAAAAGAAAACAAAATTGTAATTGATAGAATCTTACAATTAAATCCTTTTCCAGGAAATTTAAAATTCATAATTTTGTTTCTATTTTTCTGGATGTAATTGGAAAAAAAGTGTATATCCACAGAAATGGATAAAAGAATTAATTTGTAAGTTCCCAGGAAAAAGGATTTGATTGCGATGTTTTCTGTCCATCACCAGAGAGAGAGGAGAGAATATAGAAGACTTCCAATTCAGTAGTCGATTTTTGGCCGAAGATGGAGGAAATGTCCTCCAAAATATGTTCCAGGTGAAAGAGAAAAATACAAAGTGAAGTGTATATAACGAACTCAGTCTCTAAATAAATTATCTTATAGAGATACTTCCTATAATTTTGAAAATAAAATATTAATTGGGCATGTTGTTATGTGTGTTGCAGGGTAGTATATATGACTGGGTGTTGGACCATCGTTTACACCATAAGTATTTTGGCACAGATTTAGATCCATATAACAATAAGAAAGGTGTGCTTCATGCTCATTTCACAACTAACTTGAAAAAGAAACATCCAGAATATGCTCGTCTTGCAGCCACAATAGATATGACTGACATGCAAGAGGACCGCATTGTCATATTCCAGAAGAGGTGACTGTAGCTAAATTAATTTAAAAACTCAATAATATAGAGTGATCCATATAAAATTGAACACTTTTAAAGACTTATTACTTCTAAACCAATAATAACAAACATTATTTTATTATTCATTTCATACATTTCAATGATGGATAAATCATATTTGAAGAGAAAAATTATACGCTCAGACTGCGGCTTGAACCCAGAATGTTTGGTTTTCTAGGCCAATACTCTACCGACTGAGCTACCTGAGCAAGTTCCAATCTAAATGCAAATTTTTCTCTTATATACGCTGTTAATTCCTGTGCACCAAATGCTATGTAACCTTTGCTTCTATCTTGCAAATGATGGCTTCTTTATTAAGAAGACATTTATTTGGGAGTTTTACATTACATTATAAAGCCAGTATGGCTTCTTTCAATGTTTTTATTATTCATTTCATACATCTCAATGATGTATAAATCATATTTGAAGAGAAAAATTATACGCTCAGATTGAGGCTTGAATCCAGGACCAGTCTGAGCGCATAATTTTTCTCTTCAAATAATAAACATATTCGAAGAGAAACATTTTCAAACCCAAGACTTTTAATTTTATATACTAGCACCCTGCCATTCAGCTATCCTAGGCCACCAATCTAAACACAAATTATTTTCTTATACAATTCCTGAGAGTGCTATGAACCGTTCTTTGAGATGCCAAATGGCAGTTTCTTATTCAAGAAGACTTTAAATGAGAATTTTTAACATGACTTTATAAAGCCATTAGAATTAACTCAGATAGCTCAGTGGTAGAATGATAGTGTATAAAAACTGAATTATTGAGTGTCTTTAAGAGATTCCTTAGAGTAAATGTTGAAAATGTCTGCTACCTGTATTGTATTCATACACACTATGCTTGTCACTTTTCCATGTGATTATTATTATTTATTTATGCATTACATGCACTCTGTATGCTCTTTGAAGTTCTCTAACATGTGCCATATGAGTACCTTGTCTCCTGGCCCAATTAGTTCAATGATTTCTTTAGTAAGTCCACTAAATGTTCTCGAACATTGTCAACATGATATACTCATTACAGGTCTTTTTTTTTTACCAGCATTGCTGAGGAGAGAGCCAATAATTGTTTCCAGCATTTTTTACCATGGATAAAATTGTTGCAAACCCTCAGGGGTCCCCATCTAGGGAATACGTGGATGGCAACCACAAGGTGCCCAAGCTGAGCAAAACATTACTTCAACTTACTTGTGTTTTGCTCCTTACTTTTATCTTTAACCGATCTGGTATTTCTTCCTTTCCTAGTACCAGATCCCTCTTTTTACTTTCCTGTCCAGTCTACCTTGCCTGACCTCTTGTTTTGTTCGATCCTGATGGTATTAGAGTATTCGAGGTCAAAGGGTTCATTTCTGTCTTTCCTATATCTCTTTCTTTTAACTTCATGGACACTCAGCTTCAACGCCCACATAAGCTGCATGTTCAAATGCAACTTATAGCATAAGTATACAATGGATTCGTGTCATCAGCTACGGCTGGATACACATAATGAAGAAGAAGAAGAAAATTGTTGCGCTTGCTAAAACATTGGATATATGTTGTTGTTTTCAAATGCTGGGCCTTGGCACCGAAGCCATTAGCGTTCTTGCTCTCCAATATTTCTCTATGGTGGATCCAACAGGTAATACTTCACAGGTTTGTAGGTGTTCTTCATTCATTTCTTCGTCTTTATTGCATAGAGGACAATTTGGATTCGTGTAGATTCCTATTTTATATAAATGTTTGGCCAAATAGTCATGTTCTGTAAGCAGTCTAAATGTTGCTACTGTAGTTTTACGTGGAATTTTTGGAATAATATCTGGCTTCTTTACTAAAATATTCCATTTTTTGTCTTTGGCTTTATTACATAGGTCTTGGTTTTGTTTGATTTTATATTTATATATTGAATATTGCATTGTCTTTGAAATCCCCACTGCGTTTCAATCAATGAATTTATCTGCTACAGTAATGTGTTTTCATAATCAAATCATGCTGTAAAATTGAGAAGCATGTTTGTGTATTACTGCAAATTAATTACTATACCTCTTCTAAGCTATGTTCCAGTTGTAATGTAAACAAACCAGATGTATTAGTTCACTCTGTAACACTCGAAATAGAAGAAATAAAAATATATAGCAATGTCTATATAAGTTATAAGGGAGAATCTTAAATTATATAATTACAATTTTAATACATTAAATAAGGGTTGTTTTATTTTTATTTCATGCAGAGTGCAGAATACATTGGAATATCAGTTGTTTTAAAATGGCAATATTTTTGTAGAATTTCTTAAACATTGGAAAGGAAACCATTTGAATAGTGGATAGAAACAAATTATATTGACTATTTAACTCATGCCCCAAATAGGAGTCAATGACCAATCACATTTCAATGATTTTTTATTTACAACCAATCACAGTCGTGTTTCGCCTAAAATTTACCAACTAAAGTTTATCATAATAAAGAAAGCACCTCCTTTTTAACATTCTGAATAGGCCATAGCATTATTTTGCAATGACTGACCCTCAAAGAAATACGGCTACCAGATTGTATATATATAGTGCATGAATGTCAGCACATAGTGCATGCGATAGATAATATAAAAACATTTGTAGCAATTGATTATAGCACAAAAAAAAAAAGAAACCACTGTTTGCATTTTCTTAAAGAATTATTTTCCAGGAAATGACGTTGCAGAAAAATATAATAGACATATTTACATCATAGGACATCAAATTTATTAATGCCTATAATATTGGTTATAAATTTCTCCACTAGGGTGCATTCTTACAACATTGTGATCCTTTGGCTATAAATAATATTATGATCTGGTTGCAGATGAGCAAAAGAAGCAAATGAAGCGTACCAATCGTTTCTCATTTATTTTCAAACATCGCTGTTTACATTAAATATATAAATAATTTAAAATAACTATATTTAAATAATGCTTTTTGAGTAAACAGCTTAATTTTATTTGTTAAATAGTCCTAACAAATGCCACTCTTGATTTCCAAATTCTCTAGATAAATTCACTCCTCACTTCGTGAATTTATCGATGATTTGGAAATCACTCGTGGCATTACTTATGAATATTTTCAAATAGTTCAGTGAAAATGTCCCACATTAACCATTGAGAATATGGTAAAAATAACAGCAGAGTTTACAGGTGAGTTAGCATGGTATATAAATTCTGTTCTTAATGAAATTGTACCAGTAAACAAAGGTTATCTATTGACATCATGGGAAAAACATCTAATTAGCAGGCCCATATATAATTTTTTGTCATAAATAAATAAGAAATGGAGGAAGTTCATAATTATTCATAGCATCTTATTTTGTATTCACTCTTATTTCCCGTAAAATACAATGTTGTGTAAGAACAATGTTTCTATCGTAAACAATTCAGCCATGCAGCAGTTAAAAGTAGTACCACAGTTCCCACAATAGATGGAGTTAGTGGAATAATATCTTATGCAAGTTTGTTTGTAGTACAACTGGAACTCAGCTCGGAATTAGTATAATAAACAACAATATATTGGGAATGAATTAATAGAGAAGAATAGTC
This sequence comes from Diploptera punctata, assembly GCA_030220185.1. Taxonomy (NCBI): domain Eukaryota; kingdom Metazoa; phylum Arthropoda; class Insecta; order Blattodea; family Blaberidae; genus Diploptera; species Diploptera punctata. Next base: position 427,432 of record JASPKZ010003409.1, on the reverse strand, counting down.
ATCAGACAACAATGTATAGTAAAGGTACCAACAATGATTCTCCCATGTCAATTGAGATCATAGAACTCACTTTAAATTTTTTATTACTTTCCAGAAAAAAAATTACCAGGAATTGAACTCTGAACCTTCAGCTTTCCGTGCTGATGCTCTGACCACTGAGCTAATTCAGGCTACATTCCCATCCAGGTAAAGGGAGGATTTATGCTTGGATGGGAATGTAGCCTGAATTAGCTCAGTGGTCAGAGCATCAGCACAGAAAGCTGAAGGTTTGGAGTTTGATTCCCGGTTCAGGCAAACATTTTTTCTCTTTATAATCGATTACAGTAATTCAGTTATTTTAATTAATTTACTTATTTCTATCATGTAATAGCTTTAGCTTCTCAATAATCTTTTTTTTTTTTTTTTTTTGCAAATGCCCCAGGTTGTCTTTCGACATTCCTGGTTTCTCTCCTGGCATGGCGTACTTGTAACCCACTTCTGAAGTTGGGGCGCCTGGAAGGTAGGGTTACGTTAACCCGATGATATGATGGGTGATGATGATGATGATGATGATGGTGCGCCAGGAGAGACCCTAATCCTAAGCTTAATCTAAGATGAATGTGAATGATGATGATTGCGATGGCCATATGATTTCGGGGACCGTTTGGGCCTTAAAGTTTTCCTGACATTTGTCTTACAGGTGAGGGAAAACCCCGATAAAAACCTCACCCAGAAAAACTTGCCTGACTGGGGATCGAACCCGGGCCTGCTGCATGACAAGGCAGCATGCTACCTCAAGACCACAGCGGTGGACTAGCTTCTCAATATTAATTTAATGAGAAATTATGTCTTTAAAAGGGTGCTTATAATTTTTATCTCTTTATATATTAAAAAGTCTGTTCAAATGGTAGCAATCCATGTGGGTTGGTCCGAGTTGTTTAGCTCTCCCCTCGTGCCAACATTCACATGTTCGAACCTCGCTGGGGTTGATGGATAAAAATCCTTCAGAAGCCATGTGCCCCATGTTCAAACTGGCTGATTTGATAGATTTTTAAGAGCAAAAAAAATCTTTGTTATGGACATAAAGTAATGAATTCTGTATCACAGATTTATGGAACATAGAAAAAGTTTAGAGGAATCTGAGAAAAATTTGTCTGTCATTTGAAACTCACAAGGGAACTTTCAGCCATTGCATGCCTAAACCTGTCTTTAAATTTCTTCCATAAAATCATTGTGATCCTCAGGGGTCCCCATCTGGGGGATATGTGGATGGTGACCACAAGGTGCCCAAGTTGAGCAAAACATTGTTTCCACTTACTTGCGTTTTGCTCCTTACTTTTATCGTTAACCGATCTGGTATCACTTCCTTTTCTAGTACCAGATCCCTCTTTCTTCTTCTTCTTCCTTCCAAGTATTAGGCCAAGGCCTGTTATGATCCTATAGAAAATTTTCCCTCCTGCGTTTCATAGGACAGCCCAGTGATCTTCGTCCTCTTGGTATATAATTATAAACAGCTTTGGGGATCCGATTTGAACTCATTCTTTCAAGATGGTGTTTCCAATTTAGTTGGTACTGTTTAATATATGCCAAAATTGGCATAGTCTTCAATTCTTTTAAGATATCGGTGTTCCTTTTCCGATCCCATCTGGTGTAACCCACTGTTCTGCGCATGAATCTCATTTCACAAGCCGTTATTCTGCTTTCATGTTGTGTTTTTAGTGTCCATGCTTCACTACCATAGGTCAACACTGGTCTAGCCAAAGTGTTATATAAACGTAATCTGGTACAAAAAAACACCAGTGAAATCGCGATATACTTAGAAGATTTATATGAGGAGAGGTAAGAAACATTTAATTTCACCATAAATTAAACCTCATAGTGATTAATTCCTATAAAAGTTAAATACAGTCTAGGAGACTTAACTATTCTTATTGCATCTTGCTTTGTATTAATATCATTTAGTTTACTGTTATATAGCTTTTGGTATTCACCTGTTTGTTGTCTCTCTTTGTTCCAAAAAGTATCTAAACCTTTTGTTCTCAATTTTTTTTTCTTCTCTCTTAAAGTAAGAAACCACATTTTGCATCCATATGTATTATCATCAGCAGCCCAGATCAGGCCTTGGCTTTCTTCAGAATTATCCTTCACAAGCAACTATTCATCAACTCTTAACACCAAGTTTCCTGATATCATCTATTATGCAATACATCCAGTGAAGTTTAAATCTTCCTATTCTCCTTTTTCTATCTAATTTGTATATTCCATTATCCTTTGGTATATTATTATTCAAATTCCTCCTTCTAACACAATTCACCCATCTCAATCTGAAATTCCTAATTACATGAATTGGACAACCAGCTAAGCGCCATTTCTTAAAAATTATATTTTGATGCCATCTGTTACATTGGCTCATGAAGTAACTGTACTTACACTTTTAGCGCTAAATCTTTAAATATAAAGTGTATGCACACTTTTAGCGCTGAATCTTTAAATATAGCCTTATTATTAAAGAAAAATATAAATGCCATCGATCCTATCAGATTCTAAGTTTTGCAACAAATAGCTATGAAACCAGAATTTCATAAATGCTAATCTATATTTTGCATCATGCATCTAAGTGTCAAATGTTTAGATTGTTCAGGCATAACTGTCAAACAAGGAAAATAACTTGCAATATCCAGTATTGTTAGTTGGCACTACAATAAATAGTGAAGATTGACTTAAACTTTAAACAAATTTTTTCTTGAAACCTAGATAATGGCACATAGTTGGTTGATGTATAATGCAATCCAATTATAGCATCCATATAATATAATTGGAATAACTACTGTTTTATATATTTTTTGGTATATTTTTTAGAGAAATTGGGATGAAAAGTGTTGTTGTAATGCATTTAATTTATTTCTGCACTTTATATATATTTGTTATTGTAGTTACTAGATATTTGAATACAAAGTTAACATGGATATGTGATGTGACGGCAGGTATTACTGGTTGCTGGCAGCTGTAGTTGGAGTGCTGCTGCCTTGGAATGCCCCTGTTGAGTACTGGGGAGAGCACATCCTCAATTCCTTGATATTGACATGTCTTCTGCGCTCTACCATAGCTTTGCACTGGGCCTTCCTCATCAACAGTGGTATTTACATCTGGGGTATTCCTGCCGGAGACAAGTGAGTTATTTATTTACATTAAAAATCATCGGAGAACATATTGTTTAAATAACTCACCTCATAGGATTCATGCTTCCATGATATCGCGATTTCAAACATAATCATGTTCATCGTCAGCCATAACTCCGACTGTTGAAATTCTTCGGCCGTCAACTATTCTATTGTCGCCATCTTCAGTGCTGCTATCTATGGTTGAATTTATGAACTTCGAAATCAATGTAATTTCGTTAGGGATATCAAAATTCATTGATCTATTTTTGTTTTTCTGAATGTATATTTTTCCCAAACTGTCAATTCCAAAGGTTTCTCTACTTGTTTTAAAAGTTTAGCTTCTCTTCCAATTTTATGATGTTCTAATAAACTATGTGCAGCAATTGCAGATTTTTCAATTTCACAATTTTTAATATTTCTGAAATGTTCTTTTGTCCGAATTTCCAAATTCCTTTTTGTTTTTCCTATATAAACTTTATTGCAATCTTCACAATTTATTTGATAAATTCCAGATTTCTTACTGTCTGGAACTTTGACTTTTTTATTGGTACTTAGAAGATTACCCAGACTAAATTTATTTATTGGTGCCAAAAAAATGTTGTATTTGTCAAAAATTTTTTGAAATTTCCTATGCATTTCAGGATGGTAAGTAATTTTCTTGTATTTTTTCTTTTCTTTGCAATTTTGTAAAGTAGTACCAATAAATGAAGAATGTGATATATCCTTTAAAATACAAAACTATAATAAAGCTTTAAGAATTATCAACCAAGTTTTTAAACCATCAAAAGTGCAGAGACACACAAGAATGAAAATCTAAAAAATGCTCACTAGACCCATAATCTGTTATGGCAGTGAAGCTTGGACCATCAAAACTCAGGGTGATCGTCATATTACAGCCACGGAGATGAAATTTCTGCGACGAACTGCAGGTTATAGCCTTCTAGACCACCAAAGAAATTCAACAATAGCCAGAGAGTTAAACATCATACCTATATCTGAATACCTCCAAGAATATAGAAACAATTGGCTAGCCCATATTCAGCGCATGGATCGTCACAGAATACCAAAACAAATTCTTCACTACATTCCTCGAGGCAGAAGATCTGTGGGTCGACCTTTTTGGAGATGGCGGGAGACCGTAACGGGCCACTGGGCCTAATACTTGAAAGGACGATGATGATGATAATGAAGTAGTACCATGGTTCCTGCAATACACGGTATCGGGCGAAGTAATACCTTATGCAAGTTTGTTTACAGTACAACTGAAGCTTAACTCAGAATTGATATAATAAATAAGTCTGTAATATATGTCTCCTAGTACATTTTCCAGCCAGTTTATAAGACTTAAGTACTAAAATGAGACATAGCATGAAATAATATAAAATACTAACATAAGATTACAAAGCTCATATGGAGTTATGAAGTATGAGGTGAGTGAAATAAAAAATAAACAATATTAAAAAACCTCATAGTGTTATTTCCTATCTACATAACTTAGATTCTGTATTGTTCATATATTAGTGTTGGGAATTTTATATTATGAGATTTTCAATTAATAAATTTAATATTGAGTCATTAATATTCTTACAATTTTCAACAGTCTATTATACAGGTCAATAAATATCCCACTAAATGATGAGGATTTTGAGAAAATAATACAATCACATTGTACACATAGCTAAATTATAATAAAAACTTATATTTAAACAACAAAAAAGATTCATGAATACACCACCCTGCAATAGAATTGCAAAAAAAAAATCAAGAAAATTACTTACCATCCAGAAGTTCATAACAAATTTTAAAAAATGTTCAAAAGATTTAATATAACATTAGCTCCGATTAATAAATTCAGCCTGAGCAATCTTCTGATAACTACAAGTAATAAAGAAGTTAACACCCCTGATAATAAAAAATCTTGAATTTATCAGATTAATTGCAAAGATTGCAATAAAGTATATAAAGGTAAAACAAAAAGTAATTTAGACACTCGCATAAAAGAACACTTTAGAAAAATATAAAAAATGGTGAAATTGAAAAATTGGCAATTGCAGCGCATACTTTGTTAGAGAATCATATAATTGAAAAAAGAAGCTAAACTTTTGAAACATCTATCTAACTCTAGAATTAACAGTTTGGGAAAAGATATACATTTAAAAAACCATGTTTGATCCATGAATTTTGAGTTTCCGGACAAACAAAATCTGATTACAATGTTCATCAAATCAACACTAGATGGCAGTTTAGATGACTGGCATGATGAAGAATCGACAGTCATGACAGCAGCTGATGAAGGGTGCGATGGCTCCTGAAACCGCAGTTCTATGTTAAAGAACAGATATATGAGGTAAGAATATTCATGACTCAAAATTAATTTTATTCTGTATTGTGTTGCAGATCATATGCTAACAGCAACTTGATATTTATCCTAACAAAGAGTTACTGGCCACAGTACCACTATCTGCTGCCATGGGATTACCAGACGGGAGAATATGGTAACTATGGAGAGGGCTGCACATCTACATTTATCCGCATCTGGGCTGCAATGGGCTGGGCCACAGGATTACGCACCATGGACACAGAATCAATAAGAAATGCTCTCATCACAGCCACAGATACCAAGAAACCTGTCATAGAATGTCTGCGAGATGCTGAGAACTACTCCAAGACTTACAACGAGAAAGAAATGTATCTGCAGCCTAAACTACCTCTGTAGATGTGCATAAGCAATTTATGCTAGGTAGTGTTCTCTAAGATACCATCACCAGATTTATATTGGCTATTGTAGCACAATAACTGTTAATGGTTGTTACAAAGGACTACAGGTTACAAATTATATAAATTATAATTATTGATTGTCTTCTATTAGAGCTTCAACTACTTCTCATGCTGTCAAACTGATTAGCATTGTTTGCTTTATGCCCTACATCATTAATGTACTTCAAGAGGCATGTAGATGCAAACATCTTAAAATACATTATTTTACATTTTGTTAGATTTCATTGGGCTAGAGGCCTTAAGTTAGCTTCATTTAGCTTACATTACAAAATAATGACTAAGGCAACATGATCTGCAGATGATACAGTTATTTCCATAAGTTGGCAATTCTGTTTTAACCATCATTCATAACTCTTTGCACAATAAAATGTTTATATCTCATATTTAGGTTATTTTTATCTCTAATTCTATTAATATTTTTTACTATTTTTGTATTTTGTTCTGAACACACACCACACACACACCAGATTATATATATATGTGGGGACAATACATAGCATAGATGGTTAAGGCAATACATTGCAATCCATAAGTTTAGGGGTTCAAGTTCTGGTAATACCAGGATTTTTAGAACTGACTTCAACTTTCTAGCAGCACCATGGTCCATGAGTAAGTAAAGTAAAGTGATCCCACTACAGGTCATAGGAGATCCTTGAGGTAGTGGGAGGTTAAGGCTCCCACTTTTTCTAGACAATTGGTGCTTGATGTCAGCTGGGTTGTCAGCCTTGTGTGACGACCACCTTTACCCCCAGAACAAGTGTCTGGTACTCATTTCCGTTAGAGGCTAAGTTGACCCCAGGGCCATAGTGCCACCAGATGGTTTGGGTCAGTGTAAAAATCCTGACCCCACCGGGACTTGAACCCTCGACCTTCTGGTTCGCAGCACACTGCCTTAACTACTACGCTACGGCATGCCCCCAATTAAATGAGTACCAGGAACTTATTCTGGGGGTATAGACTGCCATCAAGCAGGGCTGACATTTCATGCTGATTGTTTAGAAAAGTGGAAACCTTAACTTCCTAATAAGTAAGGTGAGTCTGTTGCAACATACCTCATAAAATTGTTTCTTGTAGGACATGTCCTAGAAGAACTCAACTTTTATGAGGTAAGATGCAACAGACTCACCTTTTCCTTAATTTTTATCTTTACCATTTGATTAAATAATTTAGTTGTGTATTTTAATATACTTATTTCAATCATAGTAACAGCTTTATCTTCTTAATATTAATTTAATAAGACTCATCTTATTTATTAAGAAGAACCTCATAATGTTACTTTCTGTTGTAATTAAAAAAACTAACCTCCTACTACCTCAAGGGCTTCTTAAGCCCTATAGTGCAATCAGTTTACACTTTATACACTATACTAATAACACTGAGCAACAAAAAAGAAACTTTTTTTTTTGTTTCAGAAAGAAAAATATGTGATTCTGATAGTATTTTTTCTCCTGAATTAAAATATAAAATCAATTTTTCTCCATCACACAAGGTTTCCGAGAGACAGGAATTTATAATTTCAAACACATCCCAGAACTTAATGAAGATAAATATACAGAAAACAAATTATCAACTATTTACATTAAGAAAGAAACCACTACCCATCACTCTGAAATTGGAGGGTGAATTATTAACTCAAACACATGAAGCAAAATATTTAGGAATAACTCTGGACACAAAATTAACATGGAAGAAACACATGGAGAATATATGTACAAAGATAGAAACAAGGTTACCATTATTAAAACGATTAGCAGGGAAAAAGTGGGGTTGCAATACACAAACCCTAAACACCTTCTACCAAATGTACATAAAACCTGTACTTCAATATTGTGAAGTAACTACTAAAGTGGAAAAACTTAATAAATTGCAGAACCAAATCCTCCGTCTGATAACAGGAGCCGTTAAAACAACACCAATCACTGCCATGCAAATCTTAACAAATAACCCAAACATAGCATCTGAAATTGAGAAAACAGCAATCACACAGTATGAAAAATTTTTAAGGTTACCCCATAATAACTGGACCCAAAGAAAACTACAAGTATGTTTAAAATCTCAGCAAAGCTTCCTAAGCATTGTACAAGAAATCAAACAGAAATTGCAACTTCCACATTCAAAAGAAAATATGCAGATGAGAAACAACCTCTAGAATTTTTGGAAATCGAATATAACCTTCATTTAACAGAAGACATCAAGAAATCTGAAACTCCTCCATATATTTTAAAAACAAATGTCACTGGAAATAATAAATCTAAGATACCCAGCTCCTGAATGGATGCATATTTTTACAGATGGCTCCAGCCTACCAAATGACGGTGGCACTGGTGCTGGTGCAGTATATCTACTTTTTTCCTTTTATCGTAAACTAAACACAAATTCAACAAACTTTGATGGCGAAATTCTAGCAATTTTCTTAAGTTTACGAAATCTTTTATATCACATCCAAAAATTTACAAAAGTTGTAATTCTATGTGACTCCAAAGCAGCCATTCTTGCTATAACACGAGACACAACACCCAAAAGCATCAAAATTATCGAATGTCACAAAATGATAAAACAATTATCCCATCTACATAAAAAAGTTGTACTTCAATGGATTCCGGCCCATTGTGGAGTGACAGGCAATGAAATAGCCGATTTTCTAGCCAAGAAGGGTAGCAAAATTGTTTCAAACCCAACTTCTGCTCCAGTTTCCTTTCACTCTATCAAAAGAATTATCTCAAATAAATACATCAATAAACTTAAAGAAGAATACACCACCAAAACATCTGGAAAGGAATGGGAAAATCTACAAGCTTATGACATTACTAATTACAAAGAAAATCTGCAGTAGCAACATTCAGACTGCTAACGGGACATGACTGCTTGAATAAACACCTACACAGAATTGGCATAACAGATTCACCTAAATGCCCTTTTTGCAATTTAAATGAAGATATGGAAAGAAACCATCTCCTCCGTTGTCCAGCCTTTGTAGAAGAGACCAGCCTTTCTGCTAAATATTGGAGTGCAAGAGAGCGAATGATTTCATTATCAAGTGCTCGACATTAGATACCAACCAACCATAATTTCAAACACTTTAATATTTTCTACATTTGTAACTATACAATATTCGAACATTCGGACTCACCTAGAAAGTAAGGAATGACGATTTTCTGCTATATTTCACCTGTGGAGCATCCCTCATGATGGTCCAACAATAATCGGCCAGCATATTAGGATTCCATTTGCCATGATATCTCTTTTCCATAGCTAAAATCTCCTGAGTTAGCTCATTTGGTTTTATTTTACAATGGACAAATGAAAAAAGTTTATGAAAAAAATAATTATCTAAATCCATTAATTGAAATTGAAATAAAAAAAAATACTGTGGGTGATGGAGAAATTCCGAATACATATTTTAAAACATGATAAAAAACTGCATTAAGTACAACTATTGGTACTCATGAGACAAAAATCATGTTGACCAGTGTAATTTGTCCAAAATCTTTATTTATATTTAATTTTAGGAAGTGATATTTTGAGGTTATTTTAATTAAATTATTTTCAGTCTGATCATCTTACCTCAATATTAATGTTGATTTGTTCTTGGATATGTTTCAAAACAATTCTGTTTTATCGTCAGCTTGTCCAGACTCCTTACTTATATTGTTCAGTTTACAGTCATAGCAGACTTTTTTCCCCCTCTATGTCTCAAATAAAAATACACAGTTCAGAGGAATGGGATGCAGGGAAGGATAAGCCATTTGAAACACAATAGCATAATCAATCTATATATATATATAGGGGCATGCCGTAGCATAGTGGTTAAGGCACTGCGCTAAAAGCCGGAAGGTCGAGGGTTCAAGTCCCGGTGGGGGTCAGGATTTTTAAACTGACCCAAACCTTCTGGTGGCACTATGGCTCTGGGGTCAACTCAACCTCTAACGGAAACGAGTACCAGACGCTTGTTCTGGGGTAAAAGGCAGCCGTCACGCAGGGCTGACAACCCGGCAGACATCAAGTGCCAATTGTCTAGAAATAATGGGAGCCTTAACCTCCCACTACCCCAAGGGCCTCCTGAGGCCTATAGTGGGAATATATATATATAAACAAATATAAGTCTGTCCTATATAGACTTTTAAACCATTCAACCATATTTGTGAAAATTTGTATACAGATTTTCAGATGTGGCGAGTGTTTAGCCATTATCTATTATGTTATAAAACAATTAGGTGTAGGAGTTCACCTGAAACAAAAATTTAAAAATTGCTCTAGTGATCACAATTTTCAATGTTTCACAAAAAAACTTGGAATATCCTATTAAAATAAACAAGATATGTATTATCCAAAAAAAAATGAAATCCGACCATTAGAAGTGGAGGTTTATCTGAAATTTGAAATTAAAAATTTACTCTTGCAACTGCCATGTAATTATTATAAGTAGTCATTTGCACTACAATATCCTTTATATTTTCGCAAATTTCTTTTGGAAACCAGACAATAATTACCATTTTATAAATGAGTTGGATAAAAACATTTTATCCAATTCACGTATAAATTGAAAATACCTTATAGTGTTATTTCACACTATAATTTGATTAAAAATATTTACCATATTATGCACATACAAATACCCTATATTATTAAGTTATTACTTTGAATACACAGGTTGTAAATAAATATTACACAGCTGTCTGTGGCAGAAAGTTGGGTATCATATGGATCATAAACCCATGTCCAGAAATACTTCATTATGCACTTGGACCATCTTGATATGAGGGAGGATATTGTTTATTTTTTATTTCACTCACCTCATACTTCATAACTCCTCGCAAACCCAGGGTTTCGTCACATCATTTGTGACATTCTCAATGCTGTGTCACGTTCACAACTGACGTCCAATGGCCTTCTATCCTGCAGACTGACCTCCACGCCATCTGATGGCTGACCGACGAACTTCCAAATCAGTCATCTCTTTGGAAGTTCGTCGGTCAGCCATCAGATGGCGTGGAGGTCAGTCTGCAGGATAGAAGGCCGTTGGACGTCAGTTGTGAACGTGACACAGCATTGAGAATGTCACAAATGATGTGACGAAACCCTGGGTTTGCGAGGAGTTATGAAGTATGAGGTGAGTGAAATAAAAAATAAACAATATTAAAAAACCTCATAGTGTTATTTCCTATCTACATAATTTAATGAGGGAGGATGTCTGTAGACTCTGTGCCTGACATTACAGGTTGCATTAATTAGTTAAGAGTTGTTCTTTTAATATAATAAATTTAGGAATGTTTACATTATGAGGTTTTCTTAATAAGAATCAAATGAATCATGAATTCTTCTTACCTCTTACATCTATGTTTTTTAACACAGAGCCGCAGTATTGGGAAATACATCATTCCCATCGTCAGTTGTTTTCACTACTATCAATTTTTTATTATGCCAGTAATATTCTAAACTGTCATCTGATGTACTTTTGAAGAAGTAATTTTCTAAACTGCCATCTGGTGTATTTTTGAAGAACTTTGTAATCAAACTTGGTTCGTCTGGAACCTCAAAGTTCATGGTTCTAGACACTCGCAAAAAAGAACACTTTAGAAACATAAAAAATGGTGAAATTGAAAAATCAGCTATAGTGGCACATAGCTTATTATAGAATCATAGAATTGAAAAAGAAGCAAAACTTTTTAAACATCTATCTAAACCTTTGGAATTAACAGTTTGGGAAAAGACATACATTAAAGAAAAACATACTAGAACCATGAACTTCGAGGTTCCAGATGAACCAAGTTTGATTACAAAGTTCTTCAAAAGTACACAAGATGGTAGTTTAGAAAATTACTTCTTCAAAAGTACACCAGATGGCAGTTTAGAAAATTACTGGCATAATAAAAAATTGACTGTCGTGAAAACAGCTGACGTGGGAATGATGTATTTCCCAATACTGCAGTTCTGTGTTAAAAAAACATAAATGTATGAGGTAAGAAGAATTCACAATTAATTTGATTCTTATTAAGAGTTATTCAACTGTTACAACATGCACATGAAAACACAGTAGCAGCTGGAATGCATAAAATATACCCAAGTTGATGGCTGTCATTTTGTGCACCTTCAGTATTAATTTTCTTTGTTTATTAAATGTTTATCAGCTTTCATTTTTACGTATTTCCTATCTTTTGTGATCTATTCAACCTATGTCCTCCTCCATACTTCACAGAATCTAGCATATGAACAAGCATTTTTGGCCATGGGTTTATGAATTACAGTTTAAGTTCTCCCAGTTTTCTCCATATATCGTAGTTGACAGTTTCTTGATATCTGCCTTTTTTTTTTTTTTAGTTACACACGTTTAACTCATCCTTTATTATTTCTTTCTTTGAAGAATTTATTTTTTATTTAATTTTATTGATGAACAATTTACGTATTGATTCAGCACCAAATTTTCAGGTTTGAAAATAAATGGGACATATTGCGATTTGAAGAAATCCAATTGTACAGATGTGACATCTACCAGAAATTACTCCAAACTCAATTTAGATTGGATGTGTACAATTTATGCTTTAATTAGTTATCTCTCAACAAGATGAACCTTGGTCTCTTGCACAACAACCTTCCATTCAGTTCTAACTCTGGCATCACCTTACAGTTTCTCACATCCAGACTACTCATATCACTCTCAACATCATCAAGCCAACATTCCCAAGATCATTCTCTTTTCCTTCCAATTTCAATTTTGGATTAAAATAATGTTAGTTATTATTGTTTAGTTGTTTCTTGACTCACCTCATACTTCTTAACTCCAAAGCAGACTCGAGTTTCTTCACTTCATTTGTGACATTCTCAATGCTGTATTACGTTCACAACTGATGTCCAACAGCCTCCTCTCCTGCAGACTGACCTCCATGCCATCTGATGGCTGACTGACGAACTTCCAAATCAATCCCCTCTCCTTATCACCGGGTATTTCAAAATTCATAGTTGTGTTTTTATTCTTGCATATGTAAATTGTTTCCCAAATTGTGAGTTCCTTTGGTTTTTCCAATTGTTTAAGTAATTTTGTTTTGGTTTCTATTCTATGTTTTTCTGACCAGGCATGTGCAGCTATTGCAGATTTTTCTGTTTCTCCATTTTTAACATTTCTGAGGTGTTCCTTTAATCTTGTATTTTAAATTCCTTTTTGTTTTCCTATGTATATCTTTTCACAATCTTTACAATTAATTTGATAAATTCCCAGATTTTTGCAGTCTTCAATCTTTTGATTTTTGTTGGTTTGAAGACTGCAAAAAATCAGGAATTTATCAAATTAATTGTAAAGATTGTGAAAAGATATACATAGGAAAAACAAAAAGGAATTTAAAATACAAGATTAAAGGAACACCTCAGAAATGTTAAAAATGGAGAAACAGAAAAATCTGCAATAGCTGCACATGCCTGGTCAGAAAAACATAGAATAGAAACCAAAACAAAATTACTTAAACAATTGGAAAAACCAAAGGAACTCACAATTTGGGAAACAATTTACATATGCAAGAATAAAAACACAACTATGAATTTTGAAATACCCGGTGATAAGAAGAGGGGATTGATTTGGAAGTTCATCGGTCAGCCATCAGATGGCACAGAGGTCAGTCTGCAGGAGAGGAGGCTGTTGAACATCAGTTGTGAACGTAATACAGCATTGAGAATGTCACAAATGAAGTGAAGAAACTCGAGTCTGCTTTGGAGTTAAGAAGTATGAGGTGAGTCAAGAAACAACTAAACAATATTAAAATAAACCTCATAGTTTTTATTATTGGTTTAACATTTCTCACTGAAAGATAAATTATATTTGAAGAGAAAAATTTTCGCCTAGACTGAGACTCGAACCCGGGATCTTTAGCTTGCCGGGCCAAATGCTCTACCAACTGAGCTACCGAGGCGAGTTACGATCTAGATGCAAATATATAAGAGAAAAATTTGCATCTAGATCGTAACTTGCCTCGGTAGCTCAGTTGGTAGAGCATTTGGCCCGGCAAGCCAAAGGTCCCGGGTTCGAGTCTTGGTTTAGGCGAAAATTTTTCTCCTCAAATATAAACCTCATAGTGTTATTTCCTACCTACATAACTTAATAATTTTAGTTATTCTTTCATTATCCATAATCTTAACACATTGTGTAGCATTCATGAGTTTTCTTGGGGTGTGCACCATTAGTGTGGTATACTGAACAAGAGAATTGTTGTGTTTTACATGGAGTGGTTTGTTGCACTATCTGTTAAGATAACTATGTACTTTTTAAACTTGGTGCCTATTCATATGCAACAGGAAGGAAGAATATATATTTTTTGTAACATTTTATTAGCTCTTATGTCCTGTTATTTGTCCTTGAAAAATTCCAATACCAGCCAATATGATTCCATACCCAATGTCAATCAGTGTGAAAATGGCAGCCCATAAAGATACTCATATTTCTTCAGCTTCTTCCTTTCCTGGATTAGGTCAATGCGACCTCAGGTCCATCGTTTCCTTGGCCGTCCCAAAGATCTTTTTCCATGTCGTTTGTAGGTGTTGATCGTTTTAGGTAATCTTGTATTGTCCATTCTGTCTAAATGTTCTTTCCATAGGTATTTGTTCTCTTCTAGTTTATCGCGTATTGGAAATATCTCCAGTTCATTTCTTATTGATTCATTGTGTAATCTACCCATGCGTTACATTCCTTTTATGGATCTTAAACTCAGGGGTCCTCATCTAGGGGATATGTGAATGGCGACCACAAGGTACCCAAGCCGAGCAAAACATTTCTTCCACTTACTTGTGTTTTGCACTCTTTTAACTTTACTATCTAACCTCTCTTGGTTAACTCTTGTTTTTTCGACCCCGACGCTATTAGGGCATCCGAGGGCTAGGGAGTCTTTCCTTTCTTCCATTTCTTCTTTCCATTATTTTCTTTTCTTCTCCAGAAGAGCCTGACCAGAGGCTGTAAGATGGCAGGCCCATCACTGGTCTTGCCTTCCTTTGGCCGGCGACCAATCGAAGGGACTATTATTATGCTTTCAAGTCTTATACGAGAATTTTCCGGAAGAAGCTGAAGGGAAAATTTTCTATAGGATCGTAACGGGCCTTGGCCTAATACTTGGAAGGAGGAAGAAGAAGAAAAATTTCATTTCAGTGGCTTGAATGTGTGAGATACCTTTTTTGTAAGTACCCAAGATTCAGATCCATATAAAAGAACAGGAACAGCCATCATTTTATAAAACCTGAGCTCAGTTTCTCTTCGAGTCTTTCGGAAGGTTCTTCTTATGGTGCCACACATCATTTGTTATCAGTTTAATTTATTATGTATATCCCAATCATAGCTATATGTTATATCTGAACCAAGATAGTTAAAGTGTGCTATCTGTTCTATTATTTCATCATTGATTACTATTTTTGCTCTGACTGGCACTTTGCCCTGAAAAGCCATAATTTTAGTTTTTAAAGTTGAGACTTTGAGATTATAATAGAGTCCTAATTGATTCAACATGTAAATGGCTCTTTGTAAATCATCCTCTGACTTCTGTATAATTACCAGATCATCTGCATATTAAAATATTTATATACATTTCCTTATTAATTTGTATTCCTATTGGACTTGATTTTTTCCATTTTCGTATAACCTCATCAAAATATATATTAAACAATGTAGGTGATAATGTACACCCTTGTCGAACTCCTTGATTTATTAAAATTTCTTCTCATATTTTTAGTGATATTTAGGGCAACAGTGACTCTAGTATGAGCATTTCAAACAAGAAGGTGAGTCTTTAAAAGGAATGATAACCAATAAAAGCCCTGAGAATGAAAGCTTCGTTTTTCTTCCTTGCTCTCATAACCACATATTCTTATTAATATTTTGTTGCTGTATGGTAATTATATGATTTTCCAAACATCATCCTTGCAAGTTTGATAAAAAATCCTTCAGTGGTAAGTGAATATATGAATTTTAAAACTTTTCATTCTTTTTAGTAGTTTTGATTTAAAAACAGTTGGAAACTGGCATTTAAACAAGACATTTAAATTGAACTTTTGTAGAAAAAATCACTCTGAGGTTTAATTTAAGATTAAATTAAAATGTTTCATACCTCGCCTCATATCCAGTCTTCTAACAAGACCGGTTTCAAAGCCTGAGCAGCTTCATCTTCAGTAATTTCTCGTCAATTGATGTTATGTCGATCAGAAGAAATGCTTCTTTCTGCCTCTGTTGGTGGACCGATAAACCTCCTGATCAACTCAGAATCCCTGGGAATTTCAAAGTTCACAAACACTTGTGAAATTCGAAATTCCCATGGATTCTGAGTTGATCAGGAGGTTTATTGGTCCACCAACAGAGGGAGGAAGAAGCAGTTCTTCTGATCAACATAACATCAGTCGACGAGAAATTACTGAAGATGAAGCTGCCCAGGCTTCTAAACCGGTCTAGTTAGAAGAGTGGATATGAAGTGAGGTATGAAACATTTTAAATTTAATCTTAAGCCATTTAAAACTGGTACACAATGTGTTAAGGCTTTAATATTCTTGTGTCCCAATGATTCATCAGTTTTTTATTAAATCTCATCCATTCTCTTTCAATAAATAATGAAAAAAAAATTCTAGGCATTATTTTTCTTTCAAAGACCCAAACATGCTGTTCATTGTAGCTTCCCAACACATGAATGCATATTTTTATTTAAGAAAGAATAATTAATGCTCAAACCAGCACTTGAATCCCAGATCTCTGATTCTGTCCATCAGTAAAATACCAGTTACATCATTTGAGCTCTGATATGAATGTGATCAATAATTCTTTTTTCTGCTTCTTCATCATCCAACCAAGTCTTAGGCCTATAGGCCTGTTATGATCTCACTGATGAATTTTGTATCCAGCGTTTTCTTGGATGGCCCAAAGATCTCTTCCCTGTTGGACAATAATGAAGCATGGCCTTAGAAACTCTATCTGAACTCATTCGTCGCAAATGATTCGTTCAGTTGTTCTGATATCTATGTATGTATTCAAACGGTTCTAAACGTAGTTCCTTCAAGATATCATCATTGCGTTTGTGATCCCATTTGGTATATCCTGCTGTATACCTCATGAATCTCATTCCACTAGAAGTTATCCTGCTCTCTTCTCCTTTCCTCAAAGTCCATGCCTCACTGCCGTAGCAAAGTGCAGGTCTTGCTAAGGTTTTGTATAACCATACTCTTGTATCTCTCTGGAATAGCAAAGGTTTCATTACTGAATTTATTATTCCCATGGTTTTATTAAATTTAATAATTTTATTTGCTATGTCTACTTCATCTAAATATGGTTGGTTGGTATCTAATGTCGAGCACTTGATAATGAAATCATTCGCTCTCTTGCACTCCAATATTTAGCGGAAAGGCTGGTCTCTTCTACAAAAGCTGGACAATGGAGGAGATGGTTTCTTTCCATATCTTCATTTAAATTGCAAAAAGGGCATTTAGGTGAACCTGTTATGCCAATTCTGTGTAGGTGTTTATTCAAGCAGTCATGTCCCGTTAGCAGTCTGAATGTTGCTACTGCAGATTTTCTTTGTAATGTAGTAATGTCATAAGCTTGTAGATTTTCCCATTCCTTTCCAGATGTTTTGGTGGTGTATTCTTCTCTAAGTTTATTGATGTATTTATTTGAGATAATTCTTTTGATAGAGTGAAAGGAAACTGGAGTAGAAGTTGGGTTTGAAACAATTTTGCTACCCTTCTTGGCCAGAAAATCGGCTATTTCATTGCCTGTCACTCCACAATGGGCCGGAATCCATTGAAGTACAACTTTTTTATGTAGAAGGGATAACTGTTTTATCATTTGGCTTCATGTTTGTATTGGAGTACAATAAACTAATTGTGACCGTTTAGTAGTAGGCACCACATGTGGTGGTTACGTCAACCATAGAGAGAAAGTAGGTGTAGGAAGGAAGGAGAAATGAACCCCTAGGCCTACTCTAATACCATCAGGGTCAAAAGAAACAAGAGGTCAGTCAAGGGAGACTGGATAGAAAAGTTGAAAGAGGGAATTGGTATGGGAAGAAGAAGTAATACCAATTCGGTCAAAAAAGAAAAACTCACCAAGCTGACCAGTGCTTATTGGTGAGTAGCCCTTCCCTTTCGTTCATCATGCATAAGCATGATTACTAACAGCTGCACCACGTGAAGGTGAGGGATTGGACACTAGGTTACTGTCCAGGTCGGTTCCTTTAAGCCTTCGATGGAAGGAATTAAAGGGTCTCCTCTCTGTTAAAGACGGTAGCCTTTCCGCAGCCAGAATATGTTAATGTATATCCAAGATAGGTAAATGAATTTACTCTTTCCAATATTTTTGAATGTATAAATATTTTGCTACGTACAGGGTATTTTTCTTGAAAAGCCATTACTTTTGTTTTCTCTCTATTGATTCAATTCTTTTTTCTTATACAATTTTCGTTCATCCGAAACCCGATAGCTTTCACTACCATCAGATGAACAAGAACTATATAAGAAGAAAGAATTGTTGATGTTCGTATTGGAGCTTGAATGGTGTAACTGACATCATACTGATGTGTAGAATCAGAGATCCGAGGTTCAAGTATTAATTTTTCTATCTTAAATAAATATCTATCCAGATAGCCATTTGCAAAGATAGAAGCTATGGTTTCAAGCATTTGGCGCGAGGGAATTACAACGTACATAAGAGAAAAATTTGCGTCTAGATCGTAACTCGCCTTGGTAGCTCAGTTGGTAGAGCACTTGGCCCGGAAAGCCAAGGGTCCCGGGTTCGAGTCCCGGTCTAGGCGAAAATTTTTCTCTTCAAATATAATCTATCCAGAGTTGGAAAGAGTTAATTTAAATAAAACATCAAAACATGAATGCATGTTTTTAAGTCGAAGAAATTAAAATCAATTTTTTTGCATCTCATATTTTGTTCCCTCACATGGGATATATTTCAAATTATGGCTCAGAATGGTGAAACACATTCCAGTTAGAGAGCAAAATAAGAAGTGAGGTGTATATAACCTGGTTCAGGGAAAAAAAAGTCTTCAAAAAATGATTTATTGGTCATACTGAATGTAAAAATTTACATATAATATCAAATAAGCCCACTGCTGTGGTCTCGAGGTAGCGTGCTGCCTTGTCATGCAGCGGGCCCGAGTTCGATCCCCGGTCGGAAAAGTTTTTCTGGGTGAGATTTTTATCGAGGTTTTTCCTCACCTGTAAGACAAATGTCAGGAAAACTTTAAGGCCCAAATGGTCCCTGAAATCATATGGCCATCGCAATCATCATCATTCATATTCATCTTCGATTAAGCTTAGGATTAGGGGCTCTCCTGGCACATCACTATCATCATCATCACCCATCATATCATCGGGGCAACGTAACCCCGCCTTTCAGGCACCCCAACCTCAGAAGTGGGTTATAAGTATGCCATGCCAGGAGAGAACACTAGGAATGTCGAAAGACAACCTGGGGCATTTACAAAAAAAAAAGCATATAATATCAAATAATAGTTTTACATCTATAAAGTAGTATAGATAATCCCATAATATGTCTTTGAATTAGATGCAATTAAATTGCATTGTGAACAATGTTCATCGCTAAGGGCAAATGGATATAAGGGAGAGAGAGAGAGAAAAAAAATTGTCTGAATGATTAACCTGAGTAGCACAAATGGTTAGTGCACTAGCATGTAAAAACTACAGATCTTGGGTTCAAATTCCAGTTCATGCAATACAAATTTTCAGAAAATGATTTATTAATCAAACTCGAGTATATAATTAAAAATCATCGGAGAACATATTGTTTAAATAACTCACCTCATAGGATTCATGCTTCCATGATATCGCGATTTCAAACATAATCATGTTCATCGTCAGCCATAACTCCGACTGTTGAAATTCTTCGGCCGTCAACTATTCTATTGTCGCCATCTTCAGTGCTGCTATCTATGGTTGAATTTATGAACTTCGAAATCAATGTAATTTCGTTAGGGATATCAAAATTCATTGATCTATTTTTGTTTTTCTGAATGTATATTTTTTTTTCGAGTATATAAATTTACATGTAACATCATATATTACTTTATTAGCCAGTCTCTTGAAAACTTACATTTAAAAATTGTTAATCGCCAGGTTCTTGTACTGACTTAAAATTGTTTAAAATAGCTTGTAAAATAACATTTAACAAAACATATTTTACACTCCCAGCTCGATTGTTTTTACACAATCGCTACACAGCTCCTTCTTTCATGTGAAGAGATCTTAGAATATATGTCTAACTGAATTATGAGTGAGATGATACAGACACAATTAGGTGGTGATAGTACACACACTTTTTTCAAATGCAAATCAACACCCACAAAAGACATATGCCAGTGAGACAACAGCTGTGGTTTCTCAGAGGTGACTGACTGTGGTTTTTCAGAGGGGGTATCTATGTATACTTGAATATGTAAAATCTGATTTGCCACAAGGAATAAAAACACTATCAGAAACTAACTCTAACTCACTGGCACTACTATCGAACCTGTAGGTTCATGGCTGCATGGACATAACTCTCTATACATCCCTATTCTGAACTGTTTTCCAATCATTTCCTGTATAATCTACTTCTCTCAAATCTTGATTAATGTCATTTTCCCACCTCATTCTTGATCTACCAACTGAGTGTTTTCCTTCTGGTTTTTCAACTGAGCATTTTCCCTCTGGTTTTCCTACAATAAGCTTCCATGCACATCTTTCATTCCCCAATTGTGCCACATGTCCTGTCCACTGCCAGTCTATGAGACTTAACTGTTCTTATTATATCTGGCTTCCTATAAAGACAATGTAGTTCACTGTTATGTAGTCGTCTCCATTTGCCTGTCTGTTCATCTCTCTTTGGTCCAAAAATGTTCCTAAGAACTACTTTTCAGAATAATATTTAAGATATTGTTTATTTTAAACTTTTGGATAGACACTGTTTACCTTCATAGTTAAATATGGGATTTTTAAATGTTGGTATAGATATGTGGATGATATTTTCTCTGTGATAGATTCTAAATATATTGAAGATTCATTAAAATTACTCAATCTTCAAGATGAATCTGTAAAATTTACTATTGAATTAGAAAAGAATAACCAAGTCCCATTTTTCGACCTGTACATAATAAGGAATTAACAACAACAAAGAATCAAATTCAATATTTACAGGAAGGATACTCATACAGATAATTATATAAAGTCTTCAGGTTTCAATCATATTGTGCATAAACATCCAATTTTCAACAGTTTGATATATAGATTATTAAATGTTCCACTGTGGCCTAAACGGGTGTTAGATAGGATGGTACCAGGCAGAAGGATGAGGGGGAGAAGCAGAAAAACATGGTATGAGGGAATATCTGATGCCATGATGAAGAGGGGTATGGAAGGATGACAATGGGAAGATAGGAATCTCTGAAAAGCAGAAATTAAGGGTGAACTGCTGTAAAGTTGAAAAGCCTGTATTAAGTAAGTTAATGTTCCACTAAATTAAGATTTTAAGAAAGAATTCAATCACATTTTGAACATAGCTAATTTAAGTGATTTTGGAAAGGAAATAATTATAAATAAATTAAAGAAATTCAGACAACAAAAAAGATTAAGGCTCGTATCTATGACCGTAAAAGTCGTTCACTGCCTGTACTCTGCTGAGAAAGTTGCATCCAAAGACTTTTTGCATACTCAAAAATCTGTTCATGCGATAATAATTGTCAAAATTTCTAAGCTACCTGGCGAGATGTCTTAGCAGAGAAACAAATCGTGAGCAACCCGATGGGAACTGATGGTAACCAATGTACTTTGCAACCTTGCTGCTTTATCCAAGATGTCGGACCTTGAAGACTTCGATCATGTTTTCGGTTTACATGGAGAAGAGGAATTTAATAGAGTCTATCAAAGAATTCAACTGGAAGAACAGGAGAATCGGCGTAATATCGCACGATGCAGACGTCGTCGTATACGGTTTTATTTGCGGGACACAAGAATAAATGCATTCCTCTAGCAGATGAAAATAACGGATGTGGTTTTATCATTGAGAATTTTGGGTAATTTCTTACCAATATTACGAAAACGATGACTTTCATGCATGACCAGTTAGTGGGTCGCTAATTCGATCTTTGCACTTGGTCACGGAAAGTCAGCTCACCGGTGATTGGAAGTAATTTGAGTAGAGACTAATGTATTTGCATGCGGCCCTAAAAGAGTACACCAGCTGTATTGAAGCTGTTCAATGTTTTGCCTTATTACTGGACATGACATCCTTGCTGAACACCTATACCATTATGGGATCCTGGATGCAGCTTGCTGCACACTCTGCAATCTCCAATAAGTTATGGTTAGGAAATACCTTAAACATTGTACAATTCTATGATGTTCTTCAGAATATGCCCTATACTAGGATGTAGTGTGCTTAAAATTGATTATTTCTTTGTCACTAATGTTACATTAAGATACTTCATTTTGGGATTAAACACAAACAATGTGATGATCACAGATGTGTGATTATTAAGGAGGGCGTTGAGAACTCACACCTACCAACTAGTTTCTATAGAATGTGATGCACGTGTGCAGTTACCACGATAATACATGCACACCAGCTTGTAATGCAGGGCTGAGTCTCTCAAACACACTAAAAATGCCATGAAGTTTGTTCTGTAGTATCATTCTGTTGGCAATTCTGATAATATTCAAATAAGACTTATAAAACTCCCATTTTTTAATTATAGACAACAATGAATTTTTTTGATGTTTTTATTTCAATTAACACATTCAGTACCAGGCACTGAGCAGGGCATTTAAACCCACAGGCCAACCATTTAAATACCCCAGCTACCCTTTTCGTGGCACTTCAGAAAATTTACCATTATTCACAAACTATTAGTCCTAGAAAATTCAAATTTTGTACATACCTAAAGGAGATATCCTAGAAGTATTTGATGGTGAAATAACTTGGGTGATTGACATCACATGGTATCGGCGTATCAATTTCAGGAAGTGGAAGTTCATCTTCACTTTCACTTTGTGTATCTTCTAATTCAGGAATCAGTTCTTCACCTGAATCATCATTATACAAAATATTCACTAATTCTTCTTCAGTGAGATATTTTTCTTTTGTCATGGTTTCGCTCACGCACAAACAACAGCGTGATAATGAGAAACATATATGACTGCATTGGAGCCTGGAGGCAAGTTTGGGTGAATGAATTCCATGTGTTGTTTGTTTTAAAAATAAAAGGGGATTCATCAAGGTTAAACGTGTCAAACGGGAATAGAATGTACATTTACATGCCATCTATGATCTCCAAGACATACTAAGCCAACACAATATTTAGGCACTGAATATAAACGTGGTTTGTTCGTGCCCGCTCTAAAACGAGTTAACTGACTGACGGCTGCATACACGATAGTCTCTTTAAAGGCCTTAACTGGTTTACGGTACTGAATGTGACACATTTTCCATTCCTGGATATAATCTAATTTCTTGTCTTGTAAGCTCTTGTTTCCCTAAATGAGATTTAGGTGCTCTCCCCCTACAGGGAAGAAATTGTAACTAATTTAGTTACACTTATTTTCGTATAGATGTCATTGGAGTGGCCTATGGTCAGCGTTCTGCCTCATACTGACATCTAAGAAACCAAGATAGTACTAGGATGGGAAAATTCAGCAAATTTTGCTTAGAGGCCTTCTTATTCAGGCTTAAGGATCTTTTACAGGCCTGAAAATCTTCAGACTTGGGACCCATGGCTTAAAGTCCCTTCCGGAGGACTTGCTCCTTGGATTTTTCCATCCTAAAAATCCATCGACTCCAGCCGAGTTTGAGCCCGCGACCCTCGGGACCAGAGGCAAGCAGCATAACCACTAGTCCACCTTAAGAAAGAAAAATTAATGCTTCAATTGGGATTTGAACCCTCATTCGTCTGAACAAGAATTGTATGAGTGGAAAGAAATGTTAACATTTGTATCGTCATTTGAATGGACAGCATACATGGAGAATGAGAGGTCCAAGGTTCAAATCCCAGTTCATACATTCATTTTTCTTTCTTAAATTAGATTCTATCCAGGATTGGAAAATGTTAATTGAAATAAAACCATTGAAAATATGAAACTTTACCGCTAAAAATTAATGTATAAATTCTCAATAAAAATACTTTTGAATAGAAGATGTCAGTTGGCGTGATGGTAGTGACAGCTATCAGCCTTTGGACGTACGAGAATTGTATAAGTGGAAAGAAATGTTAACGTTTGAATGGTGTAATGGACAACACACTTGTATGGAGAACGAGAGGTCCAGGGTTCAAATATTAATTTTCCTTTCTTAAATTAAACAACAAATTTATTCATACTTGTCAGTTTACTTGTAAAATTACAATAGGAAATAACATTATGAGGTTTTCCTTAATAAATAAGTTGAGTCTGTTATCTTACCTCATATTCGTTGATTTCTTTTAGAACGTGTTTCAAAACATCTGTTTAATCTTCAGGTTGTCCAGACTGCCTAGCCCTTACAGGGACATGACCTGTGGGGAGAGAATTTTAAACTCTCGATCACACAAGGACATGGAGGGCTTCTTGGATGAGCAATCAGCTCAATACCAGGGACACTTCCAAGACAACATGAACATTTAAGACAATACACACAATTTACTCGTAAATTCATAGTAAACAAGGCAAATGTGATATTGACGATTGTGATGATCAGATGGTATTCATTTAAATTTTCTCTAAGCTCTATTTATTAGCTGATAGAAATATTAATTTTCATTCAGCACCCTACATTTCAATCCATTACTGAATCCTAAAAGCAAATACATTGTAGATGGAATTTTTGACATTTGTATGTACAAAGAAAATACCATGGCTCAGTACCTTGGCACAGATCTATGGGTAAAGCACTATTTGATGCTCCCATGAGGGAAGGAGTTTTCTCATGGGAATTTGGCCAGCGTACAGGATTATTGCCCACCCTGATCATAAGGAATTTGGGTAGTTACAAGTAATAGCATCTCCAGCTTGAGAAAACATATTCTTATACTGGTCAGAAAAAACGATGGGAGGTTGGTATTAAGGAAGATGTTGCAAACCTACTAAGTGTGGCAACTGGAGACTTGCCGTGCAAAATAAAAATTTAAACTGGAGACTTGCCGTGCAAAATAAAAATTTATGGAGGCTAAAGTTAAGGGAGGCCAAAGATCGAATTTGAGCCAATCAGCCATTGGATGGATGTATACTGGCCAGATGACTGTCCACCTCTGTGATTGACATACGTGACTGTGAGGCCAGCAACTGGCGATAGGGCAAGGGCTATCTAGGCCTGTCATGCCATTAAGTAATATACAGAAAAAAGTAGGCATTTTATGGAATTCATCCTTTCTGGGCAGGCAAGTCTTCTGGTGATATTCTATATAATTAAAATCAGTTATGTTTAAGATTATAATCTAAAACATAACTGAAATTTAGGTAGAATTTTTTATCACTCACCTCATATTGTTCTTCTTATTTGACTATAAACTAGTTTCGGAACATAGTTTCTGTTCCATCTTCAGTATCATCACAACCGTTGTTCTGTCTTGAAGAGTCATCCTTTGCTCCTTCCATTGGCAGACTGAAAAACCTCGAAACCTAAATGAATATACCTCATAGTGTGAATTCCTAAAATAAGTAATAACTGAAATTGTTACACTTCAAGTATGTTAATGAATAGGAATGAGATAGAAACAGCTAAACTTTTTAAATCACACACTCATTGTATGGTTTGTGGAACCCATAGTTCCAGTGCTACATTCATCATGACTCAACAGTGGTGCCTAATCTCAGCCAGTTCATTATCTTTGCTATCCAGTTCCTTAACATCCATCTGAATGATTTTTGAAATCATCATCTGGGCTGAATGGTCGTGGTCTGATACTACTCGATGTTTTGTCTACCACAACAGTAGATGAAATGTTGAGTAGTCTTCCAAGCTGAATAGCCATGGTCCAAAGCTGATACTCAGGTCACCTGAGGATGTCTACCATAGGTGTAGATGAAACGTCAAGTAGTATCAGCTCTCGACCACAGCCATTCAGGCTGGAAGACCAGAATATCTGCCATGAAAGCCTAAAAAAGTTATATCCATCTTATCTATCAATATTATGCCTGGATCCTTGAAACTTTGTTTTCTTCAAGAGTTTCGTAATAAAAATGTAGCATTTCCAATGCAAATGACAGTATACGAATCTTGGAATAACACTCTACATATGCTACATAAAATGAAGAAACATAAGGTCAGGTTGAGTTATTTTGTTAGCTTTTTTAAGTTTAAGATAAGTGTTTTTTTTTTAGGTCTGTAAGTTGTGTCCATAATTCTTAGCTATCTTCTGTTACATATTGTTAATATGCAGTTTTTTTCTTAAGATTATTTCTATCTGAACTTCTCATTTAATTTTCTGGTATTTTTGTACTTTTTTCACCCAAAACACACACACACACACATATATATATATCTTAATATATAAAAATTTTGTGTCACATTGTTTGTCCACGATGGAATCCTAAGCTACTGAACCGATTTTAATAAAATGTTGCACACTGTGTGCAGTTTGATCCAACTTGAGACATAGGGTAGTTTATAACTAAATTTATAGTCACATTATTTTTTATTGCAAATTATTTGTTTATTATTTAACAAAGAGTTATAATTACCTGTGAGTTCCGTACGATTCTAACAGATGGCAGAGTAAGGTAATTGGTTTATCATTTAACAAAGAGAGATCCAGGTGGCTGTGCTTTTTGTTGCAACCGCAAATTTCAATTGAATTACAAATATCGATTATTTCATAATTTAAGTGTGTTCAGTGTTTATTTTATTTTCAATATATTGATAATAATATTAATTTCGTGTGTAAGTATTAGTTTTAAGTAATATGGCTGAAAGACAGCAACTTAATTTAAATTTAACTGGACCGAGAAGGGACATTGAACAATATGGCAAATCAGTTCTAGAGACCATGAATGATAAGATATAAGTGAATTTCCGCAAATTGGTATAGGCCTATGTGACATAAATCTTACATTTAAGAAGAATGGCAATTTAAAAACATATTAAGGTCCTAAAGAATGGAATAACAGAACTGTAAGTAAGTCTGTTAGTTATACATTTTATGCTGATTTGTGCTTCTTATCAACTCTACGAAAATTTTCATCCAAATTTTGACCTCGGGTTCAAATCTCAATTCCGTGGATTTTTTATACCGGCTATAACGTTTCCGTCTTTATTTGTAAATAATAATTTCACTTAGTTTACTACAACATAATTTAATGTATACCTTAGCCACAGCAACGCATGGCCGGGACTTATAAAACAAAGTCAGATTAGTTACACTATTTATAACTCAAGAACGGCTGGACCGATTTTTATGATCTTTGATTTGTTGGATTTTTTCTGCCCCGAATAGCAGAATAACTATTAAAACATCGGAAAAATTAACGTAAAATATTTAAAGGCGATATGAAGTTCACCGGGCCAGCTAGTATATATATATATACTAGGGTTATAACTTTTTGAACTTTTGTGAAATAAAATATTTCCTGTGCAATGGATGGATGAACTTTTACTTAAAACTGTTGAAAAAGGCCTTCATTTCACTGAGCTTTAAGAAATGGTCACCCCCAAATATATTTATATATCAATATTTAATATTGATTTGGGGGTGACCTTTTCTTGAAGCTCAGTGAAATGAAGGCCTTTTTCAATTGTTTAAAGTAAAAGTTCACCCATTCATTGTACAGGAAATACTTTATTTCACAAAAGTCCAAAAAATTATAACCCTAATATATACATAATATATTACTTAGTTTGTTACTTACATACTGCTTCCAATAATTTGTGCCTTTTTATAATTTTCTTGGAATTTCTATAAACTGTCCTTTGTACTGGGATCCCTCAAATTTGAAAGCATTTCCCATCACCCAATTCAAACTACATAACCTGCTTATCTCAACCTCCTAGACTTAATAATCCCAAGATGTTAGAACAGTGGTATAAATTATGGAGTCCATTGTGAAATGTTCTCCATTCTCATCCCCTTATGGGACTGAATATTTTTTCTACCTATTCTATTAAAGTAAATTTATACTCGGTATTTTATTTATAATCTTCACCAACTCAGTCGTTAGCATCACAGTACAAAATCTAGGTGTAAAAAAAAAATTTTATCTAGATGCCATTTATTTCACATGTAAATATGTAACATGAGACCACAGATGAGAATCAATTCTCAGGATTTTTACATCCTTAAAATCATCTACCCCACTGGGGTTGAATCCAGATTTCTCAAGCAATGTAATGCAATAGTCCATTGGAACCTAAAAGTGACAGGAACAGATTAAAACTGACTTATGCTATAGGATCTATGTTAATTATGAAGAACGATGAATGGCAAACTAATAATATGCTATAATGTTCACAACCATCAATTGCAAAACAGACTTAGCAGCATTTAAACCTAACCAAAATGTGATCTAACTAATAATCTACATTAGAAAAAACATAAGGTTAGCGAGAGTTACCGTATTTACGCGTGTGTAAGTCACATCCAAGTTTTGCAATAAAAATTTATTTTAGTAAAATTTTAGTAGAATTTTTTATCACTCACCTCATATTGTTGTTCTTATATGACTATAAACTAGTTTCGGAACTTTATAGTCAAATAAGAACAACAATATGAGGTGAGTGATAAAAAATTTTACCTTAATTTGCGATAATAATTTGGGAGAAAAAATATTTGTCTTATATGTTCGCTAAAAAGCAGTGCAAAGATAGAAGTATAAGAATTAAATAAATCGTGATTTCTTCTTACCTCATACTTATATGTTTTTTTAAACACAGCACTGCAGTATCGGCGACCCATTGTCACCATCATCAGCTGTTTTCAGGACTGTCAATTTTTCTTTTGCCGGTAATTATCCAAACTGCCATCTGGTGTTCTTTTGAAGGAATTACTCTCCAAACTGCCATCTTCAAAAATACAACAGATGGCAGTTTAGAAAATGATTCATTCAAAAGAACACCATATGGCAGTTTGGAGAGTAATTCCTTCAAAAGAACACCAGATGACAGTTTGGATAATTACCGGCAAAAGAAAAAAATTGACAGTCGTGAAAACAGCTGACGATGGTGACAATGGGTCGCCGATACTGCAGTGCTGTGTATGTGAACTACCGTGTGACCGTTACCACATTACAGCATGTAAAAGACTACCCAAATCAATAATTGCGACCTGCACAGACTAACGACACTGTGAAAAGTAGTGTAGAAGACATTAACTTTAGTTAGATTCATGCACAACTTGTGCGCTTTTCGTTTATAATAAAAAACATAGAAGCATGAGGTAAGAAGAAATCATGATTCATTTAATTCTTATTAATTGAACCTCATAATGTTAAAAATTCCCAAATTTAACATATAAAGATAGAAGTATGCCTACACCATTTTTAAATCTGGCAATATTGTAAATTCCAAAGCTTTTTTTGCTGGCTATGTAACGGTACATTCGGGCTCAGTCACTAACACGAGTAAAATGGATGGTTAGTTGGTAGGTACGGTATCATTGTCATTCCTGTTTACTGTGTGTAAACATGTGCCTTTTATAATGGTGCAGAGCAAGTTATACCTCCAAATTCTAGCTACAAGTGGTGCGCTATGCAACAGAACACGGAAATATGACAGCAGGAAGAAAGTTTGATGTGGAGGGAAAAAATGTGCAATGGTGAATCCTAACAAAACATGTACTTGAAATCTTTTCACGGAAAGAAAGCAAAATATCCACAGTTAGAAAGAAGTACTGAAGATGAGACCGTTATAGTCTTGAAATCGCGATCTACTTAGATTTATATGAAGAGAGGTAAGAAACATTTAATTTCACCATAGAAAGAGTTCTCCTGGATTACATACAGAAAACAACGGCAGACAGATTTTCTATATCCGTCGAAATTATACAATTCGAAGGCCTAAGATAGCCAAGAATATGGAAATCCCGTGCAATGATTTAAGGCAAGTTATGGCTGAGCAAGGTGATTTATGACATGTCACAACCTTATAATTTGATGGCGTACATCAATAGCGCAGAAACTTCCCGATATGTACCAGTTATCTAGTTATTTCATGTATAAGCCGCACCATAATTTTGAAATTTAATTTTAGGTAAAAACGTGCGGCATATACACGCGTAAATACGGTAATTTCATTAGCTTTTTAAGTTTAAGACTGATGTGTGTAAATGTTTATAATGGTCAGAATATTATCACATAAGTTTGGCTTATATTGTTTCTTCATAATGACAGGATCTATTTACTGAAGATTAAAATTCACAACAAAACATTTAAATGATTTTTATTGGCCACCAAAATTACACATTTCATGCATATTATTAGTTATTATTATTTATAAAATTAATCTAAATTCATATGATATAATGCAGTTACTTCACAACAAACTGTGAGAATAAAAAAAAAAATTGAAAAACTGTATTTTAAGACTCTCAATGATATTTTTTGGGAAAAATTTCCATTGAGTCACTGGGAATTTTTATAATACCCCAAACAACTTTTGTCAAATTATTGGGTTACGGTTTAATTTTTAATAACATTTTCTGCTATTTTAAATGTTTTCTAATGCTTCTTAAAATTTCTTTAAATTTGTAAATAATGGAAAATATATCAATTAGGTCACATAAGAGTATTTTGAAAGTTCTACAGAATAGTAGTGCGAAATTTCCGCAAGGTAGTATCACATCTGTGAAATCAGTATGAGCAACCTCCACAATACCCACTCTTTTTTTTTTGTTTGTTTAGGTAGCCCGGGTAAGCTCGTACACTAGATTAGTTTATTGACTAATATGTAATTTATGTGGAAAGCAACGGGAAGCTACCACACCTACAATTCCCTAGTAAAACTGCAAGCATAGCATGAAAATACTATGATTGCAGTGAAGAACCTGTCTTTGGGCAGAATTACCATCGATCGATGTAATTTATTTGGTTAGAGAACAATCTCATTAATACAGTTCTGCAGCGAATGAACTCACTTGTACTTTGCACATTGTGCGCAATTTCTATATATTATTATTATTATTTAGTTAGGTTAAAATGAGCAAGTTAGTGTACTTCCAATTTTTTAAAAATAGTTTAGGAATTTAATGCAAAGGTTGGTCATGCCTGTGTTACAGACATTGTGCTATCTTGTGGCAATTGTGTAAGCTTCGTACATGCACACTACCATTCTGTAGAACTTCAAAAAATTTTTTTGAGTGACTCAATAGAAACTTTTTATATTTTTTTCTAAATTCTACAGAATTGTATGCACATATGCAAAACTTATGAAATCGCTAATAGATAGATCTATCTAAGAAAAAGGAGTTTTTAAGAAATGGATGTATACTATCTTGCCTTTTCCTAACCTTCTTCTTCTTCTTCCTTCCTTCCAAATATTAGGCCAAGGCCTGTTACAATCCTATAGAAAAATTTCCCTCCAGCGTTCCAGGAAATTCTCGTATAAGACTTGAAAGCATAATAATAGTCCCTTCGATTGGTTGCTGGCCAAAGGAAGGCAAGACGAGTGATGGGGCTGCCATCTTATAGCCTCTGGTCAGGTTTTTCTGGAGAAGAAAAGAAAATAAAGGAAAGAAGAAATGGATGAAAGGAAAGATTGCCTAGCCCTCAGATACCCTAATAGCATCAGGGTCGAAAAAAACAAGAGTTAACCAAGAGAGGTTAAATAGTAAAGTTAAAAGAGTGCAAAACATAAGTAAGTGGAAGAAATGTTTTGCTCAGCTTGGGCACCTTGTGGTTGCCATCCACATATCCCCTAGATGGGGACCCCTGAGGTAATTAACAAAATAGATTACATATATATTACTCAATAAACTAATCTAGTATATGCTAACTTGTCCCTACCAAACCTATTGAAATATACACTCATTTCTTAAATATATTGCACAGGTTGCTCATATCAGATGCAAAGATAATGCTTCCAATTACTGGCAAAGCCTTGCACATGTGCACCATGATTCTGTAGAACTTAGAAAAAATCTTTGACTGATAATTACCACTTTTGTTCACATAGATGTTTAAGAATTACAAAAATTTTTAAATAGTAGAACAGTTAAGTGTCGTAGACTGCAATGGACAGGACATGTGGCATGAGAAATGAAAGAGGAGCTTGAAAACTTTGAGGGAAAGTACCCAGTTTGTAGGCCAAGAATGACGTGGGAGAAAGCATAGGTCATGATTTGAGGGAAGTAAATTATACAGGGGATTATTGGAAAACATTAGCTCAGGACATGGATGTAAGGAGAGCTCATGTCTGCATGGTCATTAACCTACAGGTTTGATGATCTTTCTTGGAAAGTAAAGGAAAGGGCTTTTCACTCAGTCTTCAATACCTGCACTAGAGAAAACTCATTGTCTTACTATATAAAGTTATATTCACAAAAAGTTCACATGTATTATTTTCTATTCTGTTGTAACGTTTTCCTTTCTTCGTCTGCTTTTAACTTCAGTCCACTCTGGGTCTTCTGTATCCATATTATTGTCCTCGTCAGATGTATGTGGTTGGACATTTTGTTGCTGAACCCTTTGTGGCTTAAACAACCATTTATCACATTTAGGGAGTTTGCTTAATTCTAAATTAACAAGTTCCAAATTTCTTGTCTTACAGAGCTGATAGAATTGCCACAGAACAGCTGCCACTTCATCTGGAGAGTTATCTTCGCATATAGTCTGAAATTCTGAATCCATAAAATCGGTTAAATAGTCTGCAACGTCTTCAACACCGATACTAGCGTTTTTATCAAATATATCTACAATATCAGTAACTAATTGTAAAGCTACATCTTTGCTTTGAAAACCACCCATATCATGTTCAACAGCCAGTTTTAAACCTGTCCAGCTATTTAACACTGATTCAACTGCATTTCTAAATACGTCATTGATCTCTGCCATATTTAATTAATTGTTTCGTGCTTGAACAATACAATTTTCTTAATTTAGAAAAAAAAAACCATGTGGTAGACACCACATGTAAACACTTTATACAATTGCCGCAATTCAGGTTTCAATTTTTCTCAATGTTCGGTAGTGCCAATGTTCAATTAAACGCATTTCGTGTTTCATTTGTTTTCAGCATTAGGAAATTTTATGATTATCGAAATACCAATAGTTATAATTTACCACTTTTTATTTAATAAATTCCCTGTTGATATATATATTTACTCTTGTTTACTGTGACAGATTCACGTTAAATATTTTACAATTATAATAGTTCATGTTGTAATTGTACCGCTACATATTAATGTAATTCTATGGGATTTTCTGAAGTTAGTTGTTACTTTCACCAAAATGACGGCTTAAAAGCAGCTGATTGTTAGGAGGCATTGTTTCTTGTGAACATATTGCAATTTGTGTATCATTATTGCCAGTAAAATATAATTTATATTAAGACTACTACTTTAACGCTACAGCTAACCTCAATAGTGGAATAACATTTCAGGTGAGGTTAGAAAAAAGCCGGAAAAGTGGTGGGTGGAGTCGGCTGTAATTTAAATTTATGAGTTTGACTACAGTGACCTAAATCGATATTGTTTCAGGGATTTCTATTGGTAGGGGCGATATTCTTAAAGATTGATTAATGTGAGTTTGAAAATCAGTAATAAAGCTTATAATGTAAAATGTTCTTAAACTAAGTCTTAAAGCAGATAGTAGATAATGTGTCATTTATAACTTAGGCAGCTGTCAAAGTAGGCTATAGTATGATAATGATAAAAATGAATGATAGCATTATAATATTGGCATGGTGCAGTTTGATGCGATGGGGGAGAGCCAGGAATTCTGTTTGCGATGGAGCAGTTACCAGGACCAATTGGGAGAAGCATTGCGGTCACTTCTGGATAAGGAACTGTTGGTAGATGTCACTCTCGCATGTGATGGACGTTCTCTACGTGCACATAGAGCCATCCTGTCAGCATGCTCTACTTATTTCCAGGTTAATACTTCAATTATTTACATTATAACATATAATATCACTTTGTTGGTGAATGTTATACAGTAGAATTCATGGATCTTTGGATTTGAGTCAACTACAATGGAAGTCTAGAGGAGGGATATAATGTGCCACTCATACTTGGAGTGATAGCGGTAATAGTGGAGGAACACTAGCCTGTCAAAAGTTGAAATGTAGACATGCTAGTAAAAAATATATATATACATAATTTACAATGGAAATAAAATCCAACTATTAAACAAATTGGTTATTATGAAGAACTGGTTACTGAACTATTCACACTTACCTAGTTCATCATTTTCAAATTTATTGTTATTAAAATGCACTTCTCATTACCATCCTACATATTTAAGTTTTAATATATTTTAGTTTTTAACTTAAGCTAACAAAAATAATTCAGCAACTTCTTTGGTAATAACAAACAGATCTGAATCAAACCTATACTTGTTTAAAAATATATTTATGAGGAGTATTTGAATGGACAGGCAGGAGGGTAAGGGGTAAGGTAGTAATGAAGTGGATCCACATTTGTCAAATGCTAAACTGTCGGAAATCAAAAGATCCATTAAGTCTATTTTAAATCACAGCTTTTTAAAATCTAATCTATTCCTATTTTATCCTAAAATAATTGTAATAACTTATAGAGTAAATTGAGCCATTCATTCCAAACGTAGGCCTATTTTAGGGATATATTTTTGTTTTTGAATATGTACTTCTTAATATATATGATGATTTGCTATCTAGATGGCATTTAATCTGGTCTATTTTCAATTTCTGGTCAGTTTTTCAACAAATGTAGGATGTGTGTATGTTTAAATATTTGTGTATAATATAGTGCAAACTCCTGATTATCCATGTTAATTGGAACTGAGATATGCATGGAAAATCGAAAAACACGGATAATCCAATTAAGTTATTTGGCGCCGTGGAGGTTGATCAGAAATGTATTTACCCACTTTAACACTACTTAAATGCAACAAATATTCAGAAAATGTTATATTAGATGTATTTAGGTGCGAGTCGTAATTATCATTATTCTATATTATTCGTAAATATAAAAAAAAAAGTGGAACTATTTCCTGTTATGTAAACTGCGGTTACGATATTTATTCAAAATGGCCACCATAACCAGCGACAACTACACTAGTAACCACCGATATCCACACTTATAACCAGCGATATCCACATTAGTAGGGTTATCACTGACTAGTAACCACCGATGACCACACTACTAACCAGCGATAAACCCACTGCCACAGCACATCCGTGGTTTCAATATGTAACAACAAACTTTCAGTGACTAATGCAACGGAAATTTTCGAAAATGTATTCTCAGAATGTTGGTTGGTACCGTTAAACACGTCAGGGGAGGGGGTTGTGAGTGAATGTTACTCTATTATGCTAGTTTCTAAGCATAGTTCACAGTAGCATGTTTAAAAATAAATAATATTTTCATAACAATGCAAAATACAATATTTTTAAAAAATACAGTAAAAGGAGTCATGCCCAGATAATCTGCAAACCGGATAACATGTGCACGGATAATCAAGAGTTTGCTGTAAGTGTGTTGTATGAGGGATGATAAAGAGAATGGAGAAGGAGAAACCTGGTGTTGGCACATAGCCCGACTCCTATCGAAGAACACCTAGGCACTGCCAGACTTAACTTGCCCATCAGATGGATGAATTACTGTCAACAGTACCACATGTCTTCTCAACATATGGGATTTGGAATCTAATGCAGTCGTCTGGTGCACAATCTGATGATTAAATAAATGTACACTTAGCAACAAAAAAAGAATGGGCCGACTCTTGATCTTGAATATTTCAAGTTCCAACGTGCGATTCACACTGTAAATTAATTGCACAGTAGAGCTACAATATGTTTCCCTTCTTCTTTGAAGAGTATTCTTTCAAGCGCAATTAGCCATTGTAAACTTAGCTCAGTGCTTAGTGGCTTGATTCATATGTAAAAGATAACAGGTTCGATTCCCGATGAGGTTAAATTTTTTAATTGTTAAAATGCTTTCTATTTTATTCTGTCTGTCCATTCTTAAAAAAACGTACTAACTATTGGGAAGTATTGCTATTTTTATTATTTATTTATTTATAAACAGGTTTACAATGTAATAAAACATCTTCCTGTACCCAAAGCTTTTTTAATCTTTATATTTTTCTCCACTCTTCTCTATCGTCACATTCCAATTCTTCCAGACCTACCTCCCTCATACCTCTTCTTACATCATCCATCCATTTAAATCTAGGTAGACCTCTCTTTCCTTTCCCAAGTGGAATCCATTCCAAAGTTTGTCTGGGTAATCTTTTCTTTGGCATCCTATGTGTATGACCATACCATTCTAGTGTCTGTATCTCACAAAATCTAATATTGAATTTTCGACTTTCATTTGTTTCTGATGATTGTATTTCTGATTTTTTCCAATTTACGATATCTAGTTGAGCGTCTAGAACAATCCATTTCAGTGGACATAAGCTTTAAACTCAAATTTTGATACAATTGCCAAGTTTCTGCACCGTATGTTAGCATGCTTCGAATTATGGATTTATAAATTTCTAATTTGGTATCCATTCATATGTTCTTGTCCCACAAAACGCTGTTTAACATTGTTATTACTGATCTGCCTTTTTGAATTCTATATTTTATGTCATTTTCTTAGGTACATTTTGAGTTAATTTTGATCCCCAGTTAATTACATTCTTCACATACTTTGATACATCCCATTATTATTATTATTTTTTTATTATTATTGCCCATCATCTATGGGCTATTATTATGCTGGACTTGACATATATAAACTAAATATTTTAATTGAAGAGTGAAACTTTTTCCTCACTAATATGTAATAAATAAATAAGCACATAAATATATATGAATCTATATTATCTTTTATTACATAAATTTATAGCATTATTATTACGTGGTACTGCACACACAATTAAATTTATACTGGTAGCTAAATAGTGTTATAGAGTTTATGAAGGCAGGAATATTACTTAATATAATGTAAAGTGGACTAGATTACGTGGCAGGAATTAAATGTTATAGCACTTATAGGATGTGTTTTGTGAAAATACAAATGAATAAAAAAAAACATTGTTGAAGGATTCGAACCCTGGCCTTCATACATATTCCATCTTGTAAGTGGTTTAATGATCTAAACTACTCGAACGTCGAATACTTCCTCTTCGTCAGGCTCTACGACTTCCAGTGGAATGTCTTGGCCTTCTCAACCAGTTTACGCCACTTCTTCCTATCTTGTGCAGTAGATTTCAAATAAAAAATCCCCATCTCTCTCAAATCTTCAATTACGTCATCTTCCCATCGATCCTTGGGTCTTCCCCTTGGTCTTGTTCCCTGTGGCTTCCAATTTAAAATATCATTCGGCAATCTTCCCTTTGGCATTCTTAGTGTATGTCCAAACCATTGTAATCTTTTGGATTTGATGAAACTGACTATATTTTCTTTATTATTCTTGAGGTATAATTCGTCATTCCTCCATTTTCCTTTACTGGACCTAGCACTCTTCTAAATATTTTCCTCTCAAACGTTAATAGTCTTATTTTATCTGCTTCTTTTAGTACCCAGGTTTCAGCTCCATAACATATGATTGGTCTTATTATTGCTGTATATAATTTGAATTAAACATTTTTTGATATTAATTTGCTTTTGAATATATCGAAATTAGCAAAATATGCTTTATTCCCTTGCGATATTCTTGTTTTGATTTCTTCTTCAACAGTATTATTATCATTTAGTATTGTGCCTAGGTACTTAAAGGAGTTAATTTGATCAATACAGTCACTATTTATAGTTAGTTCAGTCAAATTTGTTTTATTTCTCATACATCTTAAATATTTTGTTTTATTTAGATTGATTACAAGCCCATATTTTATACTTTAATTTTTTCAATTTATCAAAGGTTTCCAGTAGGGAATTTTTTGTTCTTGCTATTATTATTACATCATCAGCATATGCAAGACATTGTTTTAGTCTTGTTGAAATATTTCCTCTTAGATCAAGTACGTCGAATACTAGTTGTCTTGTACTTTTGCACTACGAACAAGAGTTTAACTTTATTTGAAATGTCACAATTTGAGTATTGCATTTGTCGAACATTCATAAATATCTAAAAACATGTCTCCTTCACTGTTCTTTAACTATTTAAGATGATTAAAACCAAATACAACATATTTAAAAGTGCTTTACCTCGTGAATCACAGCTTTAGTTTCTTGAGCATGCGCAGTGGGCCATAACACGGACTCTGCTTTTTTGAAGCAGCTCATTCTTTTTGTCACTAAGTGTACATCACCCTCTGCTTCTAAGGTTCAAGATTTACAATTTTCATGTCCATTAGGTATCACTAATCAGGAAGTAGACATGCTACTACCTGAGCTGGTGTGGCAGACCATGTGTATATATATTAAAAAGTAAAATGATCCCACTGCAGACCTTAAGAGGCCCTTGGGGTAGTCTCCAGTTTTCTAGATGGTACGAGTATGTGATGTCAGCCTGGTTGTCAATCTTGACACACTATGCTATTATATTCTCTTATACGAGGGCGGATCGGAAAGTAACGCACAATCATTTTTTTCTGCCTTGGTATTGCAGCTAGAATGTTGAAATTTCACAGAGATATAGTTTGAAGTTTTCACTACAGATGGTATTTTTTTCTCAGGTACACCTCTTGCGAGAGAAGCTTGAACTATGCAACAAAGATGGCATGCATGCTACAGTCGTCCACCTGTGAGGAACAGAGAAGTGTTGTTCGATTTTTGTGGGCCAAAGGGCATAAACCCAGTGAAATTCACAGGGACATGCGTGGCGTGTATGGGGATGATTGTATGGACCGTAGCAGTGTCTCCAGGTGGTGCACATTCTTCCAAGAGGGACGCGTGAACCTTAGTGATTCGCCACGCTCCGGCCGGCCGACAACAGCAGCAATCCCGCAGAATGTCAGAGGCATTGAGGCGGCAATTCTGAACAACCGGCGTGTGCAACTGCGAGCCTTATCGCAGAAGTGCAACATTTCCTATGGTGCGGTGTATGATATTGTTCATGAAAATTTGAAATTCCGTAAAGTTAGTGCTCGCTGGGTGCCTAAGAACCTGACAGACGACCACAAGGGCCAGCGAATGATGGCAAGCTTGGACCACTTAATGCGGTACACCGCACAAGGACATGACTTTCTGGAAGGAATCGTCACAGGTGATGAGTCGTGGGCGTACCACTACACGCCCGAAACAAAGCAGGCATCAATGGAGTGGAAACATGCTGGTTCCCCAGTAAAGAAAAAATTCAAAGTGACTCAATCTGCCAGGAAAGTGCTTGTGACAGTGTTCTGGGATATGCATGGTGTTTTATTGGTGGACTTTGCTGAACACGGGACCACTGTGAATGCTGCGGCCTACATTAAAACTTTGGTGAAGTTGCATCGTGCCATTCGTGACAAACGTCACAACATTAACGTTAAACTTCTTCATGACATTGCTCGCCCCCATGTTGCTGCTGTCGTTCGTCAGAAAATCGCCGAATTTGGTTGGGAGGTGCTCCAGCATCCACCATACAGTCCGGATCTTGCACCATCGGACTTTCATCTGTTTGGTCCCATGAAGAAATTCCTGGCCGGCAAACGCTTTGAGAGACAGATGTGGAAGTGAAATGAGCAGTGCACAGATGGCTACACTCCAACCAAACGGACTTCTACGAACAGGGCATATTGAAACTGGCAACACGATGGGAAAAATGTGTTGAGAAAGTTGGTGACTATGTCGAAAAGTAGGTAAAAGATGTAAGTTCATTTGTGATTTTTTTCCTTTTTTTTACTATTAAACTTTTTAAAAAAAAATTATTGTGCGTTACTTTCCGATCCGTCCTCGTATAAAGTAAAGTATTCCCACTACAGGCCTCAGGAGGCCCTTGGGGTAGTGGGAGGTTAAGGCTCCCACTATTTCTAGACAATCGGCACTTGATGTCAGCTGGGTTGTCAGCCCTGCGTGACGGCCGCCTTTACCCCAGAACAAGCGTCTGGTACTCATTTCCATTAGAGGCTGAGTCAACCCCTACACAGTCAAATTTCCCATAACGGACACTTCTCAATAGTGCATGCCTCTCAATAATGGACATTTAAGAAATTCTTGTAAAAATATTTGGCTCTTTTGGGTAAGTCTCATCCGGATTGCAGACATTCTTAATAATGAATGCGAACACTAAAACATATCCCTGAATGATAATTAAAACTTGTGAACAACGGACAGTGTGAGATGGGAAACGTTTATACTGTACATGGAATTCTTTGCAAAAATGAACATTATCATGCATTTTGAACGCTATTATAGCACATTCCCTCCATGGTATCTTTATCTCGTTGTGGTGGAGTGGCTTGCATGCTTAAATGATCCCAAGAGCTATGCCGGCATTGCATTGCTGCCGATAGGGTTACCCATGCTGGACTGGTCGAAGGTGATAAGCCAGACGAAAAAAGTACCTTGGTCGAAATAGTGATGATCTTTCACTGTAAAAAATACAATTGCCAAGAAATGCAGACATGGGTTCTACTGGGGTAAAATTTTCCGGAGGTCAAATAGTCCCCATTCAGTTCTCCGGGCAGGGACTACTTCAGGGAACCCATACCAAAGGCTCAAACACAGGGACATGTTCCTAGGAACGTGGAATGTTAGGACTTTATACAATAGCGGGGCACTAGAGGTATTAACGTGGGAAGTAGATAAATCACCCTTAGTTATAGTCGCTTTACAGGAAGTTAGATGGCAATTTGCGCAACACTCTAAGGACCTTGTTCGCTTGTACTGGAAAGCCAGAGAGAAAATGACTTAAGTGTCAAATCTTGCCATTAGAAAATGAACAAACAAACATTATTTTATATTAAATTAATGTTGGGAAGTAAACATTATGAGGTATAATCATTAAAATTCATCGGAGAACATTTTGTTTAAACAACTCACCTCATAGAATTCATGCTTCCATGATATCGCGATTTCAAACACAGTCATGTTCATCTTCAGCCATAACTCCGACTGACAAAATTCTTCGGCCGTCAACTATTCTATTGTTGCCATCTTCAGTGCTGCCATCCATGGTTGAATTTATGAACTTCGAAATCAAAGTAATTTTGTTAGGGATATCAAAATTCATTGATCTATTTTTGTTTTTCTGAATGTATATTTTTTCCCAAACTGTCAATTCCAAAGGTTTCTCTACTTGTTTTAAAAGTTTAGCTTCTCTTCCAATTTTATGATGTTCTAATAAACTATGTGCAGCAACTGCAGACTTTTCAATTTCAAAATTTTTAATATTTCTGAAATGTTCTTTTGTCCGAATTTCCAAATTCCTTTTTGTTTTTCCTATATAAACTTTATTGCAATCTTCACAACTTATTTGATAAATTCCAGATTTCTTACTGTCTGGAACATTGACTTTTTTATTGGTACTTAGAAGATTACCCAGACTAAATTTATTTATTGGTGCCAAAGAAATGTTGTATTTGTCAAACATTTTTTGAAATTTTCTATGCATTTCAGGATGGTAAGTAATTTTCTTGTATTTTTTTCATTTAAACATATCTTAAACACTGCTAGATTAAATGGTTTTGATAAAGAATTAATTATAAATAAGTTGAAGAAATTCAAACACAAAAAAAGACTTAATGAATATACTACTCTACAAAATTGCAAAGAAAAGAAAAAATACAGAAAATTACTTACCATCCTGAAATGCATAGAAAATTTCAAAAAATTTTTGACAAATATAACAATTCTTTGGCACCAATAAATAAATTTAGTCTGGGTATTCTTCTAAGTACCAATAAAAAAGTCAATGTTCCAGACAGTAAGAAATCTGGAATTTATCAAATAAGTTGTGAAGATTGCAATAAAGTTTATATAGGAAAAACAAAAAGGAATTTGGAAATTCGGACAAAAGAACATTTCAGAAATATTAAAAATTTTGAAATTGAAAAGTCTGCAGTTGCTGCACATAGTTTATTAGAACATCATAAAATTGGAAGAGAAGCTAAACTTTTAAAACAAGTAGAGAAACCTTTGGAATTGACATTTTGGGAAAAAATATACATTCAGAAAAACAAAAATAGATCAATGAATTTTGATATCCCTAACGAAATTACTTTGATTTCGAAGTTCATAAATTCAACCATAGATGGCAGCACTGAAGATGGCGACAATAGAATAGTTGATGGCCAAAGAATTTTGACAGTCGGAGTTATGGCTGAAGATGAACACGACTGTGTTTGAAATCGCGATATCATGGAAGCATGAATCCTATGAGGTGAGTTGTTTAAACAATATGTTCTCCGATGAATTTTAAACATTATTTTATTAAAAATAAAATTTGACATATGATTTTTTTCATTATAAAAATTAAAAGTGTTTTATGAATTTGTTTAAAAATATTGTATGTTTTGGCCTATCTCAATTCATCTTGAATGCTTGTTTTGTAAATAAATTTGTTTGTTGATAGGAACTATTTGAACAGAGCATACATCCACATCCCATTGTGATTCTAAAAGACGTGAGGTTCGATGAACTGCAGGCTCTGGTGAAGTTCATGTACCATGGAGAGGTGACCATGAACAATGATTCACTACCAGGATTCCTCAAGACAGCAGAAACACTGCACATCCGAGGCCTCACCAATAGAATACCGCCAGTTGAGGTATTTCACTTACATGCTCTTATTGTATATGAGTAGACCATTGGGGAAGATTGTAATAAAAAGACGGGGATGAGGTCCAGAAAAAAATTAACAATATAGGCTCGACTCTGGAAATTAATGTTATTATGCATTACATTGTCATTTTGATTTTTATCTCAAAAAATGTTAAAGTAAAAATATATAAAATATATTCTTCTGTTTATATTATATGGATGCAAAACATATTCTCTTATTTTAAGGGAGGAGAAAAGATTACACGTATTTGAGAATAAACTTCTTAGGATTTTTTTTTTTGGTCCAATACCTCCAATAATTACTGCTTATAAAAAAAAGTGGTGGTGTAAAATTCTCAAACATTGATACTTCTAAATTCGACCGTTGACATTGGTGGTGACATCTACTTGGCAGCGGACGAAACGAGAATTATAGATTTGTATATGTGGAAAGAATTGTTAATGTTTGTACCATGTCTCGAATAGTGTAGTGGTCTTGCATGCTTGTACAGAATACGAGAGATCCACGGTTCAATTCCTGGTTCAGACATTAATTTTTCTTTTCACATTATCATTATAATATTACAATACCACCAGGTTGTCTTTAATGACATTTCTGGGTTTCTCCCCTGGCATTGGCGGAATTGTAATCCATTTCTTAGGTTGGGGCACCTGGAAGGCGAAGTTAAGCTACCCCGATAATATGATGGGAGATAAATGATAATGAAGTGCCAGGAGAGTCCTTAACCTAAATTCCAGACCATGGGCAACCATAGGACCCTTTTAGGAAAAATTCCTATGATCTGAGCAGGAATCGAACCCATAGCTTCATGAACTGTTGTCAGAAACGCTGACTACTAGCCCATGAGGCTGGTAGACTTCTTAGGAAAATATATAGACCAAAATAAGAGATTAACAGACAGAAGAATGAAGAAGACTTCATAATATTGAGTTATATAATCTTTATGGGAAACCATATGTATTTTTTTCTTTTCTTTTTATGTATAGTAGATTCGAGCTGTTATTCCTTTTTGTATTCATTGTATCATTAATTTAATTTTAATTGTATTTAGTTTCATTGTATTATTAGACATTATTTTCATTATTATTCAATTTGACATATAATTAATTGTTCAATATGACTATTATTGTAATTTTTTTTGTATTCATATGTAACATATGTTTGTCCTGTTTAATATGACTATTATTGTAATTTTTTTGTATTCATATGTAACATATGTTTGTCCTGTTTAATATGACTATTATTGTAATTTTTTTGTATTCATATGCAACATATGTTTGTCCTGGTGAGTGGAAGAGAAGGCCACATGGCCTTAACTCCAC
Organism: Diploptera punctata; assembly: GCA_030220185.1. Classification (NCBI taxonomy): domain Eukaryota; kingdom Metazoa; phylum Arthropoda; class Insecta; order Blattodea; family Blaberidae; genus Diploptera; species Diploptera punctata. The sequence goes on along the minus strand of JASPKZ010003409.1, from coordinate 383,452 downwards.
CAGGCTAAATAAATCTATTCTATTCTATTCTAATCTATTCTATATGTAATAAGAACAGTTAAGTCTATAGTCTGTCCGTGGAATCTGTAGCGAAGATGTTCAAAATAAGCCATCTACATAGGAGGTGGGTAAAAATGGACGACCAATGAGGCTGCAGAAGGAAGTGCAGGAGGAAGAACAGATCACATGACATTACTCATTTTGCTCTTGAGCTTCAAGCGAGAAAGATGTCTAATCGGAAAACTGGCGAATTTCTCTATAGATTCAACGGACAGACTATAGTAGGCTCTAATGGGAAGTACATGTGCCAAGATTGGGGAATGAAAGAGGAGCATGAAAACTTGGGGAAAATCAGAGGAAAAAAGCCCAGTAGGTAGGATAAGAATGAGGTGGGAGAATAACATTAACTGTGATTTGAGAGAGGTGAATTGCACCGGTTCGAGTCCCTATGGGGAAGACATTTTTTTATGGGATTTTGTGAGGAGTATGGGTAGTTACAATAAGTAGTGGCTCCAGATTTGAGAAAACCAACTATAATGTCTGGGGTACCCGACATGCTGACCATATGCACCTCTATACTCATTGGATGATTGTCTACCTTTGTGATTAACATGTGGATGTGAGGTCAGCAGCCTGATGGTTGGCCAAGGGCCTTCTAGGCCTGTTGTGCCATGGAATTAATTTTTAGTTTTAGAATTATACAGAGGATGATTGGAAGATATTAGCTCAGGATAGGAATGTTTAGAGAGCTTATATATCTGCATAGCCATGAACTTCTGGGGTCATCCTTTTGAGGACGACTGAGATATCAGGTACTAATTTTATATTTTAACTTTTACGAGGGCGGATCGGAAAGTAACGCACAATAATTTTTTTCTGCCTTGGTATTGCAGCTAGGATGTTGAAATTTCACAGAGATATAGTTTGAAGTTTTCACTACAGATGGTATTTTTTTCTCAGGTGCACCTCTTGCGAGAGAAGCTTGAACTATGCAACAAAGATGGCGCACATGCTACAGTCATCCACCTGTGAGGGACGGATCGGAAAGTAACGCACAATAATTTTTTTTAAAAAGTTTAATAGTAAAAAAAAGGAAAAAAATCACAAATGAACTTACATCTTTTACCTACTTTTCGACATAGTCACCAACTTTCTCAACACATTTTTCCCATCGTGTTACCAGTTTCAATATGCCCTGTTCGTAGAAGTCCGTTTGGTTGGAGTGTAGCCATCTGCGCACTGCTGATGCCTGCTTTGTTTTGGGCGTGTAGTGGTACGCCCACGACTCATCACCTGTGACGATTCCTTCCAGAAAGTCATGTCCTCGTGCGGTGTACCGCGTTAAGTGGTCCAAGCTTGCCATCATTCGCTGGCCCTTGTGGTCGTCTGTCAGGTTCTTAGGCACCCAGCGAGCACTAACTTTACGGAAGACATTGCTACGGTCCATACAATCATCCCCATACACGCCACGCATGTCCCTGTGAATTTCACTGGGTTTATGCCCTTTGGCCCACAAAAATCGAACACAAATACGAGGTGAGTGATAAACATATTCTACCTTAATGAATATACCTCATAGTGAGAATTCCTAAAATAAATAACACTTCTCTGTTCCTCACAGGTGGACGACTGTAGCATGCACGCCATCTTTGTTGCATAGTTCAAGCTTCTCTCGCAAGAGGTGCACCTGAGAAAAAAATACCATCTGTAGTGAAAACTTCAAACTATATCTCTGTGAAATTTCAACATTCTAGCTGCAATACCAAGGCAGAAAAAAATTATTGTGCGTTACTTTCCGATCCGCCCTCGTACGTAGTTTTCCATCTGTGGTCTTGCAGGTAGCATGCAGCCTGGGTTTGATCCCCTGGGTGAGTTTTTTTGGGGTTTTTCTTCACCTATAAAATAAACATTAAAAAACTTTTAAGGTCCAAATGGTCTCCAAACATCATCTGGCCATCATCATCATTAGAGGTAGGAATTTTAGGTGCAAAATTTTGGTGAAAAAGGTGCTTTAATTTAGCAGAAAAAGGTACAAAAAAGGTGCAATTTTTTAAAATAGAAGGTGCAAATTTCCCATGTGAATTATCATTAAAGAGTACCAAAACCAGTTACATCAAGTATCACGACACAAAATTCAGTCATGTTGTCATATATTAAAAAGTCTGAGTAGGACAAATCCCAGAACATTATGTTATTGAAATCACAAGTCCAGAAAACTGTAAATGCAGATATTATTCAACAACTCAAATGTTTAGAACATATCTAAAAAAAGTTCAATATCTCAACTGTCTATCAGTGGTTTCGTCTAATGTAAAATATAATGGTTTTCACCTTCTACTGGACTAATCTGTTTTAATTTTTCTTCATACAGAGGTTGAAGGTATGGATTTCAACTGGGATAGACTTCCCAGTATATTTATCCAAATATGCTTTCATAATTGGGTTGTTAAGTTTGGAAAGAGGAATACCACGTGCCACAAATGTCTTTGCTGTATCATTAAATTTTTTTTATATTTATTAAACTAGAAGAAGGTAGCGCTTTGCCAATAAACTGTTGTCACAATACACATTTACTGCTTTGTAGTTTCTTATTTTTCGTGTTTTGCACTACCTATATGCTGCGTAACACAATTGTGTTGGTGTTTTTCATCAATTGTTATTGAACTATCACAAAGAATGCACCTTATAACAGATCTGTCACTCTGAATTCCAAATTGCACTATACTGTTTTACAAAATCATGTAGTTTGTAGGAATTCACATTCGGTTTTGGCACACTGTATACTGGTCACTCAGGAAAATAGCAGACTGCACAAGTCAAATATTATTTTGAACTGAAACATTTGTTTATGCACTCAACAATCTCCCTTGCTTAAACAATAGCTTTTGCATAACTGTGGTGCAAGAAGGTGCAAACTAATTTAAAAGGAACAGCTAACGGGACTGCACTAAAGTGGAAGTAATGTGATGTGGACTGATACCATGATACCACACATCGTTACCAACCCTTGAAAGTGTATTTGAAGAAATGTAAAAAAAAATACACGTTTTTTGGGAATACAATACTGCTAAGAGACGAAAAAGGTTTAAGAAAGTGCAAAATGTGCTTGCAGTGATAAGAAGGTGCTAGCATTGAAAAAAGGTGCAACTAAAACACATTTAGGGGCATTTATTTAATGTTTTCTTTGCAAGACAAGCTAATTTGAGCATTGTAGTAACAAAATAAAATGAAGGTGCAGCACCTGAAATTCCTAGCTCTAATCATCATATTCACCTCATTAGATTATCTTTAGGATTAAGACCTGTCTTGGCGCATCATTACCATCATCATCACTCATCATACCATTGGGACAGTGTAACCCTGCCTTCCAGGTGCCCCAATCTCAATAGTGGGTTATAATATGCCAACGCCAGGAGAGAAATCCAGAAATGTCAAAATGACAAACTGGTGACATTGAATAAAAAAAAACTTTTACATAGGGTGTTTCATAATGAATATTAAAAGTGTTTTTATTATTAATTTCATACATCTCAATGATGTATTGTATAAAAGTATTGATGTATAAATATTAACCCTCTTGATGTTTTTTTTTTTTTTATTATTAATTTAACATTTCTCAATGAAAGATAAATTAAATTTGAAGAGAAAAATTTAATTTATCTTTCATTGAGAAATGTTAAATTAATAATAATAAAAAAAAAAAAAACATCATTAGAGGCCTTACTGGCTTTTAAAGTAATGTTAAATTTCCAATAAAATGTCTTCTTAACTAAGAAGCCGCCATTTGCAAAGATAGAAACAATGGTTTCAAAAGCATTTGGCGATAGGGAATTACAACGTATATAAGAGAAAAATTTGCGTCTAGATCGTAACTCGCCTCGGTAGCTCAGTTGGTAGAGCACTTGGCCCGGAAAGCCAAGGGTCCCGGGTTCGAGTCCCGGTCTAGGCGAAAATTTTTCTCTTCAAAATTAACCCTCTTACTAATAATCTATATATAACTTTTATACAAGGTTTATACATATCTCAGTTGAAAATTCTTACTAATAAACACTGTATTAGCTGTTCAGTATAGAAGACGTGTACAACTTTACATGGGAATCGTTATACATGCCTCCATCCTTGTTTAAGGATTCTATAACTAGAGAAAATGTCGGACTTCAAGATCAACTGATTGTTTTCTTATGATATTGATGAAAGTTTCCTTAAATTTAACCCAAAATGCAACACTTTAACGACTGTTTGATGGATGCACAGGGCATAAATAATATTAATAAAACTCTGGGTAGGAAAAATAAAGGCATCATAAAATGCCTTTCGTTACACTCATTCTCGATTAGGCCTAACAATATTTTAAAATTGAACATTGATTCACAAAAGAATATGTTCTACAATAATTGCTGTAGACAAGATTTAACCTGAATGTAGTTTAAATGCTTCATAATATTATTTTGAGAAAACTTTCTTGCATCTTTAATACATAACACACACCGATATAAAAATATATTTCAGTATAGAGGTACTATTATTGCAACAAGCTTCATGTTAACTTGGTAGTCTTGTGGTTAGAGCTTCTGACTACGATGCGTGAGGTCATAGGTTCGATTCCCGGTCAAACTATAGTGATTTATTTTTTCGCTTGAATGTTATTTTGTTGTCGGTAACATTTCCTACTATTTTGAACGTTTTCTAACGCATCTTAAAACACTGCATATAATTCATAAGTAATGGGAAAAGCTTTTATTAGTTTCCAAGAACTTCTTGACATTAGATGGCAGCACGTTATCTGTGAAACCAATTCTACGATATATTTGATATAGCGTAAAGGGAAATGTATATAGATTAAAACACTCTTATTTTTTCCATACCTCCTCAATTAGGGAATCTCTATTAATTCTTATCCATATTCATGTCTTACACAATCACTAGTTGATGTTGTTTTATTTCTGTTACAAACTGCGTGAAATATTGTTCTGACGTCATTATGATGACGAATATGTGATGTATTGTGTATAACAGCTGTTTTGTTATATAGCTCCGGCACAACGTTTATTAGTAAGGAAATTATACGTGATCTACATCAGGCTTATATATTGTATAATTAAACAACAGATGAAAGCCTGTATAAGAGATTTTTATTAGTAAGACTGCTAAAGTATTGAGAAATATTGATCTTTTATAGGAATTAATCACTATGAGGTTTAATTTATTATAAAATCAAATGTTCCCTACCTCTCCTCATATAAATCTTCTAAGTAGATCGCGATTTCGAGACCATATCAGTCCCATCTTCAGTACAATCTTGGCGACTGATGTTATGTGTTTCTTCCAATCAACATAACATCAGTCTCCAAGATTGTACTGAAATCACGATCTACTTAGAAGGTTTATATGAGGAGAGGTAGGAAACATTTGATATTATAATATATTGAGAAATAGCTTGATTGAAAGAATGTGTTCCAGTGTTGAAATACAATCTTCAAGAAGTGCAGACATTTGTTCTACTGTAGCAAAACTTTCTGGAGGTAAAATAGACCCTCATTTTATCTGCAGACAGGGATTGTTTCAGGGGATCCATGGCAAGTTATACTACCAACCCACCTTGAATAAATCAAAGTAAAAGTATTAAGCAAAAAAAAAATTATGAATACTTAAAAACAAAATTAAATTAATAAAATCATAAAATATTTTTTCCACCTAATTCTATTTCAATGATGTTATATTACAGGAGTCAGAGCAGGATGTGATTGGTGCACAAGACAGTGACAATGCTAGTGTAGAGTCGATGAGCGAGCCAACTGTAAAACATCCAGAAGCAAAAAGAATAAAATTAGAGCCACAAGTTACAATTGTTAACAACAAGGATGATGCGGTAAGTTTGTTGGTTGAACTTTTATAAAAAAAATCACTATGAGATTTAATTTAAGATTAAATTAAAATACTTCATACCTCACCTCATATCCAGTCTTCTAATTATACTGCAGTTTCAAAGCATTGGCAACTTCATCTTCAGTAATATCTCGTCGACAGTCGATGAAGCTGCCATTGTTTTGAAACTGCATTGAAGTATAATATGGAAGACTGGATATGAGGTGAGGTATGAAGTATTTTAATTTAATGTTAAGTTTGTTGGTTGTTAAGGTCTGTTAGGTAATTTTATGATAAAGGAATTGAATATGTTAATTGAATCAATCATTTCGAAAAGGGATCATCTACAGCTGATCAAATTTTACAGGAGAGGCAAAAAACTGATTAAATTTCTCCAGGATAAAGCTATGGATCTGAAATTTCTACTGAATAATTTTCATGCCCACTCACGTTTACTAACCGATTTACAAGACTTTTTTGTTGTTGGTTTTCCCGGAAAACTAATTACAATTTTCCGGAGGTGATCCCTTTTTGAAATGAACGAAGAAATGTTTATTAAATTTAACACATTTCGTTGAAAAAGTTTATTATTGTGAAATAACTACATACATGGAATAATATTGTATACATTTTATTACATTTTATTACTTGGAAGTGACTATAAAAAAAAGTACACCCGAAAAATTTCGTCATTGAACATCTTCGGCGTTCTCTATTACTTCAGTTGTAGTTGTAGGCCATTTGAATAAATCATCATAAAAATGTTGATTGATATCAGAAATGTAATGATAAAGTTTATTTACATCATCCATTTTTTTGTGATTGATTGGTACTTTGCTGGTGTAGGCAGGGTGTGTTTTCACGTCTGGTATTTGCAGTATTTCTGGGGGCTTTGGTTTGTGCAAGTTGAACTCTTGTTCCCCAAAAATGGCGTCAATGAATTTCCGGTCGATTACGATTCCAAGCTTGTCACTATTACACTCAAATTCGTACAATTTATTTATTGTAAAATAATGTTTTTTGTTCCTTTGGAACACCTTTACCCATGCTCTGTATGGACAACACTTTCTTTTTGAAAAATATTGGTCACCATTGTTGAAAATTTATAATGTCCATATGACATTTCTTCAAAGAAAACTTGTTGGTTTGAGAACTACTACTTATGAAGCCCTCATATTCCTCTGGAGTATAAACGCGGTCGTGACGGCGGATTTTACGTTTCACTACCACAAAATTTTTATCGCAGTCATAGAAGGAATTACCTCTTTGGGGAAAGTATATTTTAACTTAGTGAATTTTCTTGTCATCGTAAGGGCGAGAATGACTGAAAGCAACGGTGTGGATATCTAAAATTGAATTAAAATTGGAATTTAAACTTAATAATGAAATAAAATTGTGCAGGTACAGCGTTTTCAATGTTAGGTTAAAACTGACTTAATATTGCTTATCCACAATCCTCTCCTGTTTTTCGATCCGGAATTTCTGTTTTGGCGTGGTTGATATGTCTCTGTCCTTGATTATGTTGTGCAAATATTTTTCTGGTTGTCTGATCCCTTTCTTTCTCTCAGTCGAACAACTGCTTTCGTCAGATTCCGATGATTCCGAAGCAGATTCATTAATATTATCATCATTATTAAACGGCTGACGGCCTCACAATAGCGTAATTTCAATAAATAACTTCACTATGTAACGTTCAGATCTCAACTGATACGATTGTAATCTACTTAATATTATTCTGCTTATATTGTTATAGTGTTTATGTTATGTATAGTTATTACAAATATGTTAATACGGTCTGTCATTTGGGTGAATGATCTGTATTTCTAGTTCCCTGAATTAAATAAATAACAAATGTAGCATGGTTTTAATGTTGTTTACTTTGAATAACGCAAGAGGATAGATATGCTGCTGAAGCCAAGATCACATTCGTGCGTCAGTCCGTTCGAAAAGGGGACAACTCGGCGAGTTGATCCTTTTTCGAAATGACTACCTGAAAGGTAAAGTCAGAAAGTAGTAAAATAATTGTGCATTTGATCTATTCTCACGCAGAATCGATGTAAGGACATATGTGAACATGGAATAACGAAAAAAGTGAATTTCAGAAAAAACCGTAGATGATCCCTTTTCGAAATGACTGATTCAATTATACCTCACCTCATATTTTGACCTTTTATATCAATTTTGAGATCATAATTTTTATGATCTTTATTTTATTTGTAACATGCTTAAATGTTATAGTTATTAAGTACAAGTATCTACAGTAAGAATCAAATGAATCATGAATTCTTCTTACCTCATACTTCTAGTTTTTTAAAAACACAGCACCGCAGTATCGGCTGTTTTTACAACTGTCAATTTTTTCTTTTGCCGGTAATTATCCAAACTGCCATCTGGTGTATTTTTGAAGAACTTGATTACAAAGTTACCAGATGGCAGTTTGGATAATTACCAGCAAAAGAAAAAATTGACAATCGTAAAAATAGCTGATGATGGTGACGATGGTCGCTGATACTGTGGTGCTGTGTTTTTAAAAAAACATAGAAGTATGAGGTAAGAAGAATTCACGATTCATTTGATTCTTATCAAAAAAACCTCATAATGTTAAAAATTCCCAAATTTATTATATTAAAAAGTATCTACAGTTTTATACTAAAATGGATCATAGGTCACAAACTAGTTTAGTTTTTTTTTCAATTACATGTTATCCTGCAGATCTAATGCAGGGTTGAGTAATTCCATTTAGTAGAATAGTTTCAAGGAGTGTATTCCATTGTGACCCATTATACTTTTTGTTCTTTGAATTCTGAACTAGGCAGATAGATTGTGTTAATGTACTCTTTTTCAATGTTCTGCTCCACTTTGGCAGACCACTTGACATAAGTGAAATGTATCTATATTGTATATATTGTATACAGAGAGGAGGTACATTGAGCATAATAGTGAGTGGAGAACATATTTTAATCGACTCACCTCATACATTTTCAAACTTCTTTGATACCGACGGTTTCAGACAATATCATGTCCTTCATCAGTCATGGCGTCCACTGATGAAATTCCATGATTGTTGATTTCTTTAGTGACATCACCTCTTGTGCTGCCATCTTTCGTTGGGATTATAAACTTTGTAATTAAATTTTTATCCACCGGAATATCAAAATTCATAGATCGATATTTATTCTTCTGAATGAATATCATTTCCCAAATTGTCAATTCCAACAGTTTATCCAACTGTTTTAAAAGTTTCGCTTCTTTTAGTCTGAGTCGGAGTTATGGCTGAATATGAACATGACTATGTTTGAAATCGCGATATCATGGAAGCATGAATCCTATGAGGTGAGTTGTTTAAACAATATGTTCTCCGATGAATTTTAATGATTATACCTCATAATGTTTACTTCCCAACATTAATTTAATATAATTAGGTGGATTGCCAACCTAGGCTAAAGAAATCAACTTCCTCTGACCTGATTGATTTTTATGTAAATAAAATGAAATGGAAATATAATATAATCAGAATAACAGAGAATAGATTACCAAAGAAGATAATGAATCACTAATTGATTGGGAAGAGAGATTTGTATAGACCTCATATGAGGTGGCTTGACGATGGAGAGTGGAACAGGTGATATCACTGAATCCTTCAAGAAGAAAAAATAAGTTTTCAATCCTTCTCTACCCACATTCATAACTTTCTCTGTTTTTTAAATAGACTGAATGCTGTATGTAATTTTATGCAGGCTGAAGAGTCATCTGGCATAGAGCAGGAGGCAGATCAGTGCAATTTAAAATCAAATGATCTTCAAATGACATCTTCAGACTCATTCTCTGTCAGTGACAGAGATTCGACACATAAAACAGTAAGTAATATTGAGTTTTTTTTTACTCACATCCATAGTGTTATTTCCTACTGACATAACTTAAACAGTAAGTAATACTTTATTAATACTCTCTTGCCCCATAGTTTGTTCTCCATGGTGTGACCACAGGCATAGAGAAATAGATATATAACAGCCAGTACAGTATGGTACCCAGATACTCCATTTTTCCTGGATTATTTTTTATTAATTTTAAATCTCAATTTATTGTTTGCACAGAGTGGATCAATTTTTTTTTAATGGATAATGCTATGTAAGATGACCAGATTCCCCATTTATTAAGGGAAGTTTTCGCTTGGATGGGAAGGAATGTCTAGGTTATAAGTATATGGAGCTGAAGGTCCAGGGTTCGATTGTCGGTTCAGACAGAAATGTTTCTATGTTTTTATTATTCATTTCATACATCTCATTGATGGATAAATTTTATTTGAAGAGAAAAATTATATGCTCAGACTGGGGTTTGAACCCAGGACCTTTCACACTCTAGGTGAATGCTCTACCAACTGAGCTATCTGAGAAACTCTAATCTAAATGAAAATTTCTCTCTTATATATGCTGTTAATTCCCGTGCACCAAATGCTATGAAGCCGTTGTTTCTATCTTGCAAATGGTGGCTTCTTTATTAAGAAGACCTTTAATTGGGAATTTTACATTACATTATAAAGCCAGTATGGCTTCTTTTGATGTTTTATTATTCATTTCATACATCTCAATGATGGATAAATTATATTTGAAGAGAAAAATTATATGCTCAGACTGGGGTAAAATGTAAAATTCTGAATTATAGGTCTTCTTAATAAAGAAGCCACCATTTGCAAAATAGAAGCAATAGCTTCATAGCATTTGGTGTGTGGGAATTAAAGCATATATAAGAGAGAAATTTGCATTTAGATTGGAGTTTCTCAGATATCTCAGTTGGTAGAGCATTTGCCTAGAGTGCAAAAGGTCTTCTTCTTCTTCCTTCCAAGTATTAGGCCAAGGCCTGTTACGATCCTATAGAAAATTTTCCCTCCAGCGTTTCATAGGACGGCCCAGTAAAAGGTCCTAGGTTCAAACCCCAGTCTGAGTGTATAATTTTCCTCTTCAAATATAAGAAATGTTTCTCTCTACCTTAAATTCTCGTGGGATGATTTCTCATATTATATGTCACAAAAGTGGTAAAAAGGAAGCCTTTGTTAATTTAGGAATAGCTTATCTGCATATAATAATTTCTTATTTTGATCATAGTAGTAGATCTTAGCTATATTAAATTCCATCATAATGTCCTCTTGGTGTAGAAGCAACCCAATTGTATTGTGAACAATGGTTCACTTCTCTAGGGTTAAATAAAGGATTAAGAGAGATCTTAAATAGGGAAGTTTGTGTTTGGATGAAAAAGAATATCTGGATAGATCAGTGGTAGAGCATCAGCACATATATATATAAAGGTCTGGAGTTTGATTCCTGGTTCAGGCACAAATTCTTCCCTTTATCATTAATTAATGTTCATGTTAAACTTAAGGATTATACACACAATTTTGTTAATTCACTAACCCTTGATTACACTGGTCAACATGATTTTTGTATCATGACCAATAGTTGTACTTAATGCAGTTTTTTATTGTGTTTTCAAATATTTAATCAATATTTAATTTTAGGAAGTGATATTTTGAGGTTATTTTAATTATATTATTTTTAGTCTGATCGGGTGATCATCTTACCTCAATATTAATATTGAGGTAAGATGATCAAACTAAAAATAATATAATTTCAAATATGTATTCGGAATTTCTCTATCACCCACAGTCTTTTTTTTAACAATTTCAATTAATGGATTTAAATAATAATTTTTTAATAAACATTTTTTCGTCCATTTGTCCATTGTAAAATAAAACCAAATGAGCTAACTCTGGAGATTTCAACTATGGAAAAGAGATATCAAGGCAAATGGAATCCTAATATGCTGGGCGATTATTGATGGACCATCAAGAGGGATGCTCCACAGGCGAAATATAGCAGTAAATCGTCATTTCTCACTTTCTAGGTGAGTCTGAATGTTCGAATATTGTGTAGTTACAAATGTAGAAAATATTAAAGTGTTTGAAATTATAAATTCCTGTCTCTCGGAAACCTTGCATGATGGAAAAAAACCGATATCATATTTGAATTCAGGAGAAAAAATACTATCAGAATCACATATTTTTCTTTCTGAAACAAAAAAAAGTTTATTTTTTGTTGCTCAGTGTTATTAATCAATCCAATTTATAGCCTGTGTCAGTTGAACCGATCACAGTCAACTGTCACTGAAATATTGCCAAAATAATTTGTCAGATGTAATGTATAATTGTTTGGAAATTGTCAAATCTAATTTGCAACTGTTTCTGATTTGTAAGGTACAGAATACAGATCATTCTACCAAAACATACCCTTGCAACATTAATTCAATTAAATAATGGTTTTATATACTGTTATCATAACTTATTTCCATTTTATTACTATTCTTTATTAAAAATGCCATTCACTAAATAATCTTTTAATTTATTGAACTAAATAAAAACAAAAACAAACTCCTGGCGCGACAGGCCTACAAGGCCCTTAGCCTACCAGTCGGCTGCTGGCCTCACATCCACATGTGTCAATCACAGAGGTAGATGATAATCAGCCAGTGTAGGGGTGACATGTGGTCAGCATGTCGAGTCCCCCAGCCGTTATAGCTGGTTTTCTCAACCTGGAGCCGCTACTTATTGTAGCTACCCAAATGCATCACGATGCTGGGTGGGCACCGGTCCCATACTGGCCGAAATACCATGAGAAAATTTCTTCCCCCATGGAGACTCGAACCAGCGCAAGTCCCGTAGCTCTGCGCCAAGGCTTCCTGCCTTAACCACTCGGCTACGGCGCGGGACATTGAACTAAATATTTTTTTAAAATACCATCAAATTTTCATCTCTTTGGACAATTCACTCCATTTACTGTGCTTCGATTATGAATTATTAACAAGTTGAAAACTCTTATAGTAATTGTTCTTGTTAATAATGGATTTATTTTTTCACAAGAGTAAGTTTAATTGAACTATTATAGGAAATATCACAATTTCATTTAATTTAAAATTTAAAATTAAATTCTTTTCACCTCACCTAACACAATGTCTTCTAATTAGACCAGTTTTGTTACCTTAGTTGTTACATCTTCAGTAGATACACATCTTATGTACGACAGAAAATCAGTCGTCTAACTATTGAAGATGTAACTACTAAGGTTACGAAACCAGTCTAATTATAAAACAGGATATGATGTGAGGTGAAAAGAATTTTATTTTAAATTTTAGTAATTTTAATGCTTGTTGCAGTAGTTTGAAGGATTGTGATTTTGTTTGTGTGCAGATCACAACGCTGGATGGATTAAGTCAACTAGTTCTTCCAGTTCTTCAAGAGGATTCCAGGTCTTCTAGTCAGTTCTCTGTTAACCAAGGTGCCCAAATCAATTTTTATTTTCGAATAATTATTTGAACACAACTAATTGTTAGTAATATTGCAGCAAAAAATAAGTATTCTCAAAATTACTTATTTTAGGAATTCTCACTATGAGGTATATTCATTAAGGTAGAATATGTTTATCACTCACCTCATATTGTTCAAACAATATGAGGTGAGTGATAAACATATTCTACCTTAATTCTCAAAATTGTTAGGAAATAAGAGTATGAATTATTTTATCATATAAATTGAATCTATTATTTATACCTCACACCTCACTTTTTGCTTTCTCAACTGGACATGTTTCAAATAACATTTCCTCTATTTTTCAGCCAAAGCTATCCATTGAGTTGACCTTTGGAAGTTTTGTGTATTCTTTTTTTTTTTTTTTCTCTCTCTCTCTCTCTCTCTCTCTGGTGTTGGGCAGATGAACCTACTATTAAATTCTTTTTCCCAGGAATTTCAAAATTCATTATTTTATTTATATTATTTTTAGCCTGATCATCTTACCTCAATATTAATGTTGATTTGTTCGTGGACATGTTTCAAAACAATTCTGTTTTATCGTCAGCTTGTCCAGACTGGACAGTATTAATGTTGATTTGTTCTTGGACATGTTTCAAAACAACTGGACAAGCTGACGAAAAAACAGAATTGTTTTGAAACATGTCCAAGAACAAATCAACATAAACATTGAGGTAAGATGATCAGACTGAAAATAATATAATTAAAATAACCTCAAAATGTCACTTCCTAAAATTAAATATTGATTATTTTATATCTAATTTTCTTTATGTAGATTTTTTCCATGCTGTGAATTCTGTTGGTTTTAACTGTTTTTTCAGACTTCTCTTCAATTCTATGATTTTCTGTCTACACATGAGCAGTTATTACTGATTTTTTCTGTTTCTCCATATTTTACTTCGATTCTGATGTTTAGATTTTTTTGTAGTTTTTTTTGTGTAAAAATCTACTTCATAAAAACTAAAAGAAATCTCAACATCAGAATAATAGAATGTTTTAAATAATAACCTCAATTCTGATAACACCGAATGTTAAAAATGTTTCAATAGTTTAGCTTCTTTTCAATTTTATGATTCTCTAGCAAACTTTGAGCTGCAATTGCTGATTTCTCAATTTCACCATTTTTAACATTTCTAAAGTGTTCTTTTGTGCAAGTGTACAAATTCCTTTTTTTTTTTCCCTATATGTACTATATATTTTTTTTATTACATCCAATATATGAAAACCCTTTCTTACCTTACGGTCTATAAGGGTTATAATTCTGTAACATTATGAAGTAAATTAACATAAAACAGTTGAACGAAAGACTTACATAATATTATAACAAAGATGAACAGAGTAAAATTAAAGTTGGGAATAAACACTATTTACAAAATAAATTAAGTAATTATAACATTTTTCGTTGTTAAGAATATGATAAAGAGGATTGAAAATTAATCTTTTTTTTTTACTTAACATTTTCCAATCCTCGACAGAATCAAATTTAACGAACGAGAATTGTGTAAGTTGAAAGAAATGTTAACGTTTATATTGTCTTTCTTTTTTTTTAATTAATGTTGGGAAGTAAACATTATGAGGTATAATCATTAAAATTCATCGGAGAACATATTGTTTAAACAACTCACCTCATAGGATTCATGCTTCCATGATATCGCAATTTCAAACATAGTCATGTTCATCGTCAGCCATAACTCCGACTGACGAAATTCTTTGGCCGTTAACTATTCTATTGTCGCCATCTTCAGTGCTGCCATCTATGGTTGAATTTATGAACTTCGAAATCAATGTAATTTCGTTAGGGATATCAAAATTCATTGATCTATTTTTGTTTTTCTGAATGTATATTTTTTCCCAAACTGTCAATTCCAAAGGTTTCTCTACTTGTTTTAAAAGTTTAGCTTCTCTTCCAATTTTATGATGTTCTAATAAACTATGTGCAGCAATTGCAGATTTTTCAATTTCACAGTTTTTAATATTTCTGAAATGTTCTTTTGTCCAAATTTCCAAATTCCTTTTTGTTTTTCCTATATAAACTTTATTGCAATCTTCACAATTTATCAAATAAATTTAAATTAATTAAATAAATAAAATAAAATAAATTAAATAATTTAAAGTTTATCAAATAAATTGTGAAGATTGCAATAAAGTTTATATAGGAAAAACAAAAAGGAATTTGGAAATTTGGACAAAAGAACATTTCAGAAATATTAAAAATTGTGAAATTGAAAAATCTGCAATTGCTGCACATAGTTTATTAGAACATCATAGAATTGGAAGAGAAGCTAAACTTTTAAAACAAGTAGAGAAACCTTTGGAATTAACAGTTTGGGAAAAAATATACATTCAGAAAAACAAAAATAGATCAATGAATTTTGATATCCCTAACGAAATTACATTGATTTCGAAGTTCATCAATTCAACCATAGATGGCAGCACTGAAGATGGCGACAATAGAATAGTTGACGGCCGAAGAATTTCGTCAGTCGGAGTTATGGCTGACGATGAACATGACTATGTTTGAAATTGCGATATCATGGAAGCATGAATCCTATGAGGTGAGTTGTTTAAACAATATGTTCTCCGATGAATTTTAAAGTTTATATTGTCGTTTGAATGGTGTAATGGACAGCACACTCTTACGGAGAACAACAGGTCCAGGGTTCAAATCTTGGTTCAAGCGTTAATTTTTCTTTCTTAAATTAGATTCTATCTAGGATTGGAAAATGTTAATTTAAATAAAAACATAAAAAATATGAAGCTAGCTTTAATGCTAAAAAGTAATGTATAAATTCTCAATAAAAATACTTCTGAATAGAAGATGTCAGTTGGCATAATGGTAGTGACAGTTATCAGCCTTCGGATGAATGAGAATTGTATAAGTTGAAAGAAATGTTAGCATTTGTATTGTCTTTTGAATGGTGTAATGGACAACACACTCGTATGGAGAACAAGAGGTCCAGGGTTTAAATCACGGTTCAAGCGTTATTTTTTATTTCTTAAATTGTATATAACTATTTAACTTTTACATAAATTAATCACTATGAGGTTTAATTTATTGTAAAATCAAATGTTTCTTACCTCTCCTCATACAAATCTTCTAAGTAGATTGCGATTTCGAAACCATAATGGTCTCATCTTCAGTACTTTTATGGCAACTGATGTTATGTCGATCAGAAGAAACACTTTTTCTTCCCTCTGTTGGTGGACCAATGAACCTCTGGATCAGGTCATAATTTACAGGAATTTCGAAGTTCATAAGTTATATGAAGTTATAAGTTATATGAACTTCAAAATTCCTGCAAATTATGACCTGATCCAGAGGTTCATCAGTCCACCAACAGAGGGAAGAAGAAGCGTTTCTTCTGATCGACATAACATCAGTTGCCAGACAAGTACTGAAGATGAGACCATTATGGTCTCGAAATCACGATCTACTTAGAAGATTTGTATGAGGAGAGGTAAGAAACATTTGATTTTCCTTTTCGTTTCTGTCAGAACTGCTATATCCACCCTCTTCTATGTAATCTCGTTAAGTACTTCATTATTCTTAGTATTCCAACCTTGTATGTTCCAAGTTGCCAAAATCATTGTCCTTTTATTAGCCAAAGTCTATGCCTATTGATCTGTCTAGATTTATCTCTCTTCGCAGGAAATGTAACAATTATTTTTTATGGAACCGGTTGTCAGCCCTTCACCAACCCCCGCATTTGGGGGACCTAACCAGAGCCTCATTTGCCAGTTTTTGGGATTCCTATTGGTCCTTCTCGGCTACCGTAGCGGTTATGGGGAAACTAGCCCCCACCATATGTCACCCCAATAGGCTATTCCGTACTTCCCGTTGCCCACCCCTCGGGACGTGGACCACTGAGGTTGGATTTTGAGGGGCGATTTTACCATGTATATAACTAATTAAATCTCTTGACAACATAATGTATTGTTTCAGGTTTTCTGTCACAGCAGCAGCAGAATGTGAACAACCACGCACTGAGTAGTCGGCCATTCAGGCACCGAGTCTTGTGGAATCACGACCAACTGCTGCAGCTCGAGTCTTGGTACCGTTCAGACCGGTATCCCACAGGACAGGCAATGCGGCATTATGCAGACACACTGGCAGCAATGTGTCCTACAGGAGCCAGCCCAACGCGACAGAATGTCGACTATTGGTTCCAGAACAGAAGACGTAAAGACAGCCATCCTGAAGTTCTGCAACAGAGAGAGAAGAAAAAACTTGCTAAAACCCTGTGGGGGAACATTCTGGACCAGAGAGCAGGACATAGCAGCTCGTGATAATCATGATAAGGCAAGTTAACAAGCATCATCCTGCAGAGATATTCTTTACTTCATACCATTCTCTTTTCACTTCTTAATGAGTGCCATCTATTGTAATATTCACAAAACAGACACATCTTTCACCAACATTGAATAAACCATGACAAATTTAATCAGCAGGGCCTGGATTTTTATGCAGCAAAAATTTTAAATTTTTTTTTATATGTGCTAAAAATTTGAAAAATATGTGATAAAAGCTGAAAAAAAAAATCAAAATATTAAAACAAATAGATTAGAAAACACATAATTTACTACAAAAATGAATATTAGAACTCACCAATTGGTATTATGCATTCAGATTTTATCCCAGTTCTCACCTAAATTTTGAAAATGAGCTGTTAATGTCATTTAGGTAGAATTTGTTATCACTCACCTCATATTGCTGATAAAAAATTCTACCTAAGTGAGTATACCTTATAGTGTGAATTCCTAAAATAAGTGTTAATGCCGTATTTTCCCAGTTATATTATATGGATGCAAAATATGGACTCTTACTTTAAGGGAGGAGAAAAGATTATAATATTTGAGAATGAAGTTTGTAGGAAAATTTTTGGACCAAAGAGAGATAAACAGACTGGTAAATGGGGAAGACTACATAACAGTGAGCTATGTGTTCTTTATAGGAAACCAGATATAATAAGAACCGTTAAGTCTCATAGACTGAAATGGGCACGAATAGGGAATGAAAGAGGGGCACAAAACTTTTTGTAGGAAAAACAAAAGGAAAACACCCAGTTGGTAGTCCATGAATGAAGTGGGAGAATAACATTAACCATGATTTGAAGGATATTGATTATACAGGAGATGACTGGAAACATTAGCTTAGGATGGGGATGTATGGAGAGCTTATGTCTATGCGGCCATGAAACCACAAGTTCAATAGTGCCAGTGAGTTAGTTATGCCATCGTTACTTGTGCTGCCTGGTGGGAATTAAATGAATTTTGGGATCAAATCTTGCTCACTGGAAATTTCAAAATTCATGGTTCTGTTTTTTTGAATATATATCTTTTCCCACATCGTGAGTTCTATTAGTCTTTCCAAATGTTTTAACAGTTTAGTTTTTTATAGAATACAGGCTTTTGCTGCTGATAGTCATGGTACTTGAAGATTCCAGGCTATAAGGCCATAGTCCATAACTGATGTTGCTTCCAGATGTTTCTCCCTTGGCTACAGAGGGCAGGGCATCTTCATTGGCTAGTTTCTTCTAGATAGTGTTCCCTGGTCGGAAGCTCAGCCGAAACAATATTATTTTGTAAGATATGATGTAAAATTTTCTATTCATTTTTGTATTCTATTGAGATATACCTCTTTTGTATCATTTTCCATTAATTTTTTATAATTTAAAAAATATTTATGTAATTTCTAAAAACTTGAAAAATATGTGCTAAAAATTGGGGGGGGGGAAATTTCAAGACATTAAAACTAAAACATGAGAAAGCATATAACCTACCACAACAATAAATATCAGAACTCGCCAATTGCAAGCAATCATATTAGTAATCAGATTCTGACAATAAAAAGACTGTAAATCTTAACTTACGGTTTATTACATCACATTAACAAAGAAGTCAATGTATTTAATCAAAATTACAGTGGGACATAACACTATGAGGCAATGTAAGTTGTAATTTCTACTTATCCGACACTGCATATGTAACTGATCAGCAGAAATCAAGTAGCAAGTCTACTGAATTATTTTTTTAGGTAAAGTTTTATTTTCTAATTCCAAGAAAGTACTAAAATATGTCATGAATTCTTCTTACCTCATACTTCTATGTTTTTTAAACACAGCACTGCAGTATTGGCAAACATCTTCACCATCAAGTTATGTAGGTAGGAAATAACACCATGAGGTTTATTTTAATATTGTTTAGTTGTTTCTTCACTCACCTCATACTTCTTAACTCCCAAGCAGACTCGAGTTCCTTCACTTCATTTGTGACATTCTCAATGCTCTATTACGTTCACAACTAATTCACAAAGAGTTGTGAACGTAATACAGCATTGAGAATGTCACCAATGAAGTGAAGAAACTCAAGTCTGCTTGGGAGTTAAGAAGTATGAGGTGAGTGAAGAAACGACTAAACAATATCTTCACTATCGTCAGCTGTTTGCATGACTGTCAATTTTTTTCTTTTGCCAGTAATTATCCAAACTGCCATCTGATGTTCTTTTGAAGGAGTAATTTTCTAAACTGCCATCTGGTGTATTTTTGAAGAACTTTGTAATCAAGCTTGGTTTGTCTGGAATCTCGAAGTTCATGGTTCTAGTATTTTTTTTTAATATATATTTTTTCCCAAACTGTTAAATCCAAAGGTTTAGATAGATGTTTCAAAAGTTTTGCTTCTTTTTCAATTCAATCATTCTTTAATAAATTATGTGCTGCTATAGCTGATTTTTCAATTTCTCCATTTTTTATGTTTCTAAAGTGTTCTTTTTTACTAGTTTCCCAGTTCCTTTTTTGTTTTTTCTATATATATCCTATTGCAATCTTTGCAATCAATTTGATAAATTCCAGATTTTTTGTTGTCTGGGGTTTAACTTTATTATTAGTTAACAGAAGATTACCCAGGCTGAATTTGTTAATTGGAGCCTCATAATGTTAAAAATTCCGAAATTTATTATATTACACCGACAAAATTGGCTATTAGGAATCGGACGATGTCAAAGACGTTAATCAACCGATGATCTATCTATCTAAACTAAAATATGTACTTACAGAGAAATTATGAGAAATATTTGAATAATGTCTATAAACTACTAAAATATGTATTTATGGGAAAAATGCCAAAATTTTTTCATACATCATTTAAAAAAAAAATATGTGTTTATATGTGAAATAAAACTTTGAAATGCACTTTTTGAATCTCAATTGGCAGCTTAAACGTTATTTAATTATGTATATATTAGAAAGAAATATTCATTTCACATAGAAATCCAGGCCCTAATAATTATTAACTTTACAAGTAAACAAGTGAAGGTACTCAATACGTATTATTAAGACATAAATAATAAGTTCTGATTTAAGCTTGATGCTTTGGTGCAGAGTTATGGGACTTGTGGGGGTTTGAGTCCCCACAGGGGGAGAAATTTTGTCATGAAATTTTAGTCAATAAGGGACCGGTGCCCACCCAGCAACATAAGTAATTTGAGTAGCTAAAGTAAGTAATGGCTCCAGATTAAGAAAACCAGCTATTTTTTGATTCCAAGTTACATGCTGTCATACACTTAATCCCTTCATCACAATCTTGGTTTTCCATCTCTTCATTTTCCAACTACTGTTTCTCCTGGTGTGACAGGCCTACAAGGCCCTTAGCCTATCAGCTGGCTCCTGGCCTCACATCCACATATGTCAACACAGAGGTAGATGATCATCCAGCCAGTATAAGGGTGACATGTGGTCAGCATGTCAAGTCCCCCAGCTGTGATAGCTGATTTTCTCAACCTGGAACTGCTACTTATTGTAACTACCCAAATCCCTCACGATGCTGGGTAGGCACTGGTCCCATACTGGCTGAAATACCATGAGAAAATTTCTTCCCCCATGGAGACTCGAACCAGTGCAAGTCCCATAGTTCTGCGCCAAGGCTTCTTATCTTAACCACTCAGTTACAGCGCAGGACTTCCAACTACTTTGGCTTCTAAAGTAATCTTGGACAGTCTATCATCATTCGTCCTGACGTGTTCAAGCCATTCCATTGTTTTTATTTTGATATTAATTACATTATCATCATCAGTACTTATTTCATATAACTTATAAGACTTAACTAAATGTATAGTTTTTGCCAAAACATGAGGACTTTGCCCCAAACCACCGCCTCAATACAGGAACACTTTAAAACCCCCTGCACTAAGTATCATATTGTGCTGTTTCCTAGTTTACAACATTGTCAAATAATAAAAAAACCATACAGTATGTAACACACTTTATTAAGTCATGTAGGTAGGAAATAACACTATGAGGTTTATTTTAATTTTGTTTAGTTGTTTCTTGACTCACTTCATACTTCTTAACTCCCTTGCATATCTAGATTTTGTCACTGTATTTGTGACATTCTCAATGCTATTCACATTCACAACTGACGTCGAATGGTCTCCTCTCCTGCAGACTCAGAGGAGACCATTGGACGACAGTTGTGAACGTGAACAGCATTGAGAATGTCACAAATACAGTGACAAAGTCTAGATATGCAAGGGAGTTAAGAAGTATGAGGTGAGTCAAGAAACAACTAAACAAAATGTAACACACTTGTTCATACAACTGTTTTTAACAAAATTATTTACTCATAGCACTTGCAGATTATTATTTCTTTTTATTTAACTAAAATATAATCACCTCACCTCATTCTTCGTCTTCTTACAAAGGAGTTAGCACAAGTTGTGATCGCAAATACAAAAAAAGTTTTTATTTGCATGTAAGAGTTTTACATGTACATTACAAATATGCACACAATATTTTCCATTGACATTTACACTGCACTGTCATTGAGTTAAAAAAATAGGTTGTTGGTAGCTCTTGGCAAAAGATTACGAGGATGAACATGTCCACAGAGTAGCACTCCACAACCTCCTATTCCGAACAAAAATGTTTACAAAAGCTGTTATTCTGGCAGACTCTAAGGCCGCTATGCAAGCAATAACCTCCAACCAAACACCAGAAAATGAAACCATCTTGGAATGCCGTAAACTTCTGAAATACCTCAACAACCAAAATAAATTAATAGCCTTCCAGTGGATACCCTCGCACATCGGAATAGTTGGCAATGAAATAGCTGATGGACTTGCCAAAAAGGGTACCAAAATACATATAACAACCCACCCCAATTCGAACCTACACAGAAAGATCGAAGAAATTAAGAAAGCATTCCAAATGGAAAACATGAAAGAAAACATTGCAACAGCCAGAGGGAAATCATGGGAAAAAATTGATGAGCTATACACAGAAATAAAATATAAAGGCCGCAAAGAAGCAGTAGCAAAATTCAGACTGATGTCAGGACACGACTGCCTGGCTCACCACCTCCACAGAATAAATGTTTTCCAATCCGACAGATGTGTCATATGCAAAGACCCGGACCTGATCATGGACAAACACTACCTTCTAGTCTGTCCAGCTTTAAATCCAACTGCACAACACTCTAAGGACCTTGTTCGCTTGTACTGGGAAGCCAGAGAGAAAATGACTTAAGCGTCAAATCTCGCCATTAGAAAACAACAACAACATGTCCACAGAGTATTAAGTGCTGGAAACAGAGTTGCATATCACAGTAGGAGCACTTCATAAATGCCTGCTTTAAGCCGTCTTCCGAGTCACACTGCTTTTGAACATCAAAAATACGTTCAGGAGATGTTTTAAACCTCTCTGGTTTGAAGTCATATTATCCAGCTACAGTCCAGGTGTACCGAATAAAGTCTGTGAAGACTGGAGAACAAAACTGATTATGTAGAATACACATCAGCAAAGAAATTGAATCCCTCGACAATAGTATGAACTGATAGTCATTAAGGATACTGTGATCTTCAGTCCTCTTAACTCTGTCGACCATAGCAAACACTGCAAATAACTACATTAGCTAGAGAAAAAATGTTGACGATGACTTAAGTTACTAAAGTCACAATATGTTAATTATGGTCCATTGTGAGCGAAATATCAAATCTTTGTAGTTTACAGTGTTATTGGTGATGGCACTTAGTGTATACATTTTTGTAATCAGTACCTCAAACATATTCATACAATTAATAAATGAGTTGGGGAAAATGTTTTAATATCTCACCTCACAAAGTTGCGTGTCTTCACGGTACCAGTTTCAAAAGTATAGTATTACTTCCATCTTCAGTCAAATTCCAACTGTTGAAATATCGTCGTTAACATCATCTTCTGAACTGCCATCTGGTGTAGATAAAATGAACTTGGAGATTAAATTATTCTCGTCAAGGATATCAAAATTCATTGCTTTATATTTGTTCTTCTGAAGATGATGTTAACAATGATATTTAAACAGTTGGAATTTGACCGAAGATGGAAGTAATACTATACTTTTGAAACCGGTATCATGAAGACACGCAACTTTGTGAGGTGAGATGTTAAAACAATTTCTCCAACTCATTTATTAATATAAATACCTCATAGTGTTTCCTCCCACTGTAAATGTAATTTTATTCATACAAACCAAAACTTTTTTGCAATTGCAATTGCAGTTTCACTAACTCCCTCATTAGACTGAATGTAACCGAAGAAGAAAGTCCCGAAACCATCTAAGAAGAAGAATAATATGAGGTGAGGTGATAAAATTTTAAATTTTACTTAAATAAATAATATCTCATAGTGTTAATTCCTAAAATCAATTGTAAGATTATTTTTGTTTCCCCCCTCTCTAGTTATTATTGTTATTCTTTGGAGTTCTTGGTGAAGAAGGTCTAGACTGATTAACTAATTACATTTCATTTGAATCACGTAACTAAGATTGGAAAAAAAGACATGTTCTTTAAAAACACTAGTCACTATAATGCTTTACGGATAAGCAATGGCACGCATAATAGCACTGAGCAACAAAAAAATAAACTTTTTTTTTGTCTCAGAAAGAAAAATATGTGATTCTGATAGTACTTTTTCTCCTGGATTCAAATATGATATCGGTTTTTCTCCATCACACGAGGTTTCCGAGAGACAGGAATTTATAATTTCAAACACTTTAATATTTCCTACATTCGTAACTACACAACATTCGGACTCACCTAGAAAGTAAGAAATTATGATTTTCTGCTATATTTTGCCTGTGGAGCATCCCTCTTGATGGTCCAACAATAATTGGCTAGCATATTAGGATTCCATTTGCCTTGATATCTCTTTTCCATAGCTGAAATCTCCTGAGTTAGCTCATTTGGTTTTATTTTACAATGGACAAATGAACGAAAAAACGTTTAATAAATTAATGAGTAATTTTAACATCTTGAGGTAAGATGTTAAAATGACTCATTAATTTATTAATTAAGAACCTCATAATGTGTTTCCCAATTTTAACTTTGAAAAAACGTTTATTAAAAAAATAATTATTTAAATCCATTAATTGAAATTGAAATAAAAAAAAAACTGTGAGTGATGGAGAAATTCCGAATACTTATTTGAAAACACAATAAAAAACTGCATTAAGTACAACTATTGGTACTCATGAGACAAAAATCATGTTGACCAGTGTAATTAAGGTGCATCTGTAGATTCTTACCTCATAAAAGTTGAGTTCTTTCAGGACATGTTTCAAAACACTTCTGTTTTATCATCAGCTTGTCCAGATTGTTGTATTTTAAGTTGTCAGCCCTGGATGTCAACTCCTACTCCATCTTTTGGTGGTCCAAAGAGCTTTCATATCAAATCCCAGGACCAACAACTTAAAAATTAAGTTTGGACAAGCTGACCTTAAAACAGAAGTGTTTTGAAACATGTCCTAAAAGAACTCAACTTTTATAAGGTAAGATGCTACAGACTCACTTTTTTATTAAGAAGAACCTCATAATGTTACTATCTATTACAATTTTATAATGGCACACATTCACATTCAAACTTCCACCTACCAGGAAACTACAGAAAAGACTGGAATATATAATACTAGGCTGTTGAAAACACAATCAAGTTTCTTGTCCAAAGTAACAGAAATAAAAACAGATTTGAATCTTCCTAAATCCAAAGAAAGTATTTTGATCACAGAAAACCCTCTTTCTTTTGAACCAATTAACATTCAACTATATCTAGAAGAATCATCATCATCCATGCAAGTATTAGGCCGTGTGGCCTGTTACGGTCTCAAAGAGGAATTTTCCATCCAGCACTTTTTTGGACATCCCAGCGATCTTTTGCCTTGGGGCAGTAGCGAAGTATGGCTTTTGGAATTCTATGAGATGGCATTTGTTGAAGATGGACTTTCCAGTTGTTCTGGTAGTTTTGTATATGGTGAAGAATGGGTTCTACATCCAACTCTTCCATAATTTCCTCATTTCTTTTATGGTCCCACTTTGTGTAGCCTGCTGTTCAGCGCATAAATTGCATCTCATTTGCTGTTATTCGGCTTTCATCTCTTCTTCGTATTGTCCATGCTTCACTACCATATCTTAATACTGGTCTTGTGAGAACCTTATAAAGTCGTAATCTTGTGTTCTTCTGTACTAAAGATGGTTTCATTATACTGTTAATTATCCCCGTTGTTTTTGTAAAATTTGTGATTTTCTTTGATATATCAACTTCATCTTGAGCTCAGGTAGCTCAAATGGTAGAGCACTTGGACTAGAAAACCAAGGGTCCCGGGTTCAAGTCCCGGTCTGAGCGTATAATTTTTCTCTTTAAATATGATTTATTCGTCTTGAAATGTTAAATTATAACCCAAATAATTAAATTCATTTACTCATTCTAAAATTTCATCATCTAAAACAATTTTGCTGGGTATAGGGTATTTCCCACAGAAGGCCATCACTTTAGTTTTCTTTGTATTGATTTCCATATTGTACCTTTTTGCAGTTATATTAAAATTGTGTATAGAGTACTGTAAATCTGTTTCTGTTGGAGCTATTAATACCAAATCATCTGCAAAAAGCAAAGAGTCTATTTTATGGTTTCTATTAATTTGGATAGAACTGTGTCTCGTCTGTCGCCAATCTTGGAGTATTCTATCCATGTATATGATAAAGAGCAAGGGCGAGAGGCCACATCCTTGTCTTATGCCCCTATTAATTTCGGTTCTAGAAGAACCAGTTATAAAATCTGAAACTCCCACACTTGTACTAAAAGCTCTAACGTTAGAAGCTGTGAATAAGAGATATCCACCAGAAGAATGGTTACATGTCTACACAGATGGATCTATTATTGATAACAACTCAGGATCAGGAATTACATGTGCATTATTTTCATTTTATCAACCAGCAGGATACCACACAACAAATTTTGACGCGGAAGTAACGGCTATTCATATTTCACTCCAACAATTACTATACAGAATAAATCAATTTCAAAATTATGTCATACTCTCTGATTCTAAGGCAGCAACATATGCAATAAATTCACACAAAATGAAGTCGATACAAATTAAAGAGTGCTACAAAATGATTCAACAACTCCAAAAACTACAGAAAAGAATTCAATTGCAATGGATACCTGCACATTGTGGAATTGCTGGAAATGACACTGCTGATTTTCTTGCCAAAAAAGGCTCCAATTTAATTCAGAATAAAACTAAAAGGTTACCTTTCGCATCCATAAAAAGAATAATTAAAAACAAATATAAAATCAAACAAAGCCAAGACCTATGTAATAAAGCCAAAGATAAAAAATGGAATATTTTAATAAAGAAGCCATATTATATTATTTTTGGTCTGGACATCTTACCTCAATATTAATGTTGATTTGTTCTTGGACATGTTTCAAAACAATTCTGTTTTATCGTCAGCTTTCCCAGAAAGCTGACGATAAAACAGAATTGTTTTGAAACATGTCCAAGAACAAATCAACATTAATATTGAGGTAAGATGTCCAGACCAAAAATAATATAATTAAAATAACCTCAAAATATAACTTCCTAAAATTAAATATTAAAGAAGCCATATATTATTCCAGAAATTCCACGTAAAACTACAGTAGCAAAATTTAGACTGCTTACAGAACATGACTATTTGGCCAAACATTTATATAAAATAGGAATCTACATGAATCCAAATTGTCCTCTATGCAACAAAGATGAAGAAATGAATGAAGAACATCTACAAACCTGTGAAGTATTACCTGTAGGATCCACCATAGAGAAATATTGGAGAACAAGAACGCTAATGGCTTCATTGCCAAGGCCCAGCATTTGAAAACAACATAATACTAGGCTAGTGTACATTTTGGCAATGCAAGATCTTATTTTAGGGGAAGTTTCTCCTCTTTTTTTTTTGTGGTATTTAAAATTTAAAAGCAGGGTAAGATGGGTTGCTTTTATTTGCTGGAATTAGAGGAGTATGAAATAGAGAGGATGAGTCCAAGCTATTTCCTGAAACTGAGGTTTTCATGTTTTGACAAAAACTATAATTGATATCACATTTACATCTACTTTTAACAGTTATGTCACAATTTGTATTTGTTTGTTTTTCATTTGATAATATTGATTCAGTCAGCCTTCATTTGTTTATTTGGTATATGTAATATTGGAAACGTCCTGCCCATAGACATGCAGTTTAAGACATCAAACTTTTGTGCAGAACTACAGAACTTGCGTGGGTTCCAATGCCCAAAGGGGAAGAAATTTTGGCCAATATGGGACCAGTGCCCACAAATATCATGACAATTTTGGGTAGATACAATAAGTAGCGGCTCCAGGTTAAGAAAACCAGCTATAATGGCTGAGGGACTTGGCATGCTGACCACATGTCACCCCTGTACTGGTTGTATGATTGTCCATCTTTGTGATTAACACATGTGGATGTAAGAACAGCAACTAGCTGGTAGGCCAAGGTTCTTCTAGGCCTGTCACGCCATGGAGTTAGTTAATGTTGGAAATGCTGGACTACACGTTCATAACTGTGAGTTTATACAATAATTAATATTTTTCGTTAATATTTAAGGCAAGTGAAACTATAAGTTTTATTTTAATTAATAAATTGAGTTAGATTATACAATGTTTTTTTTTAATTATTAATAAAAACATTGAAAGAAGCCCTACTGACTTTATAAAGTAATGTTTAAATTCCCAATCAATGTCTTCCAAAATAAGAAGCTGCCATTTGCATAATCAGCAAATGCTCATAGCATTCGGTGATTGGGAATTAACAATGTGTAAGAGAAAAATTTGCATTTAGATTTGAGTGCTCAGATAGCTCAGCAGTAGAGTATTGGCCTAGAAAACCAAAGGTCCTGGGTTCAAACCCCAGTCTGAGCGTAAAATTTTTCTCTTCAAATACAGATTTTACGACTCATCTCTAACTGAACTGTTAGTTATATAGAAAACATAAAATTCCAGAAATTCACATTTCATCCATTGAAGCACCATAAATTTCGAAAATATTTTTTTTTTAATTTAAAAATGAGATTGAAGACTCAAGCATCATTAATTAGATCCAATAAGAATGAGAAAATAGAAGAAGAAAAATCGGGAATTTATCAGATTAAATGCGGAGAATATGAGAAAATATACATAGGAAAACAAAAAGAAATATGAAAACTAGAGTTTAAGAACATCTTAGGAATGTCAAGAAGGGTGAAGTGGAAAAGTCTGCATGGTCAGAATAACATCTTATTGAAAGAAAGGCTAAATTATAAAAACAAGTAGAAAAAGCTGAAGAACTGGCTGTTTCGGAAAAGCTTTACATTAAAAAAAAAGAAAAGGAGAAATTAATGAACTTTGAAATTCCCGTGGAAAATGATTTGATTTCAAGGTTTTTCAGTCTACCAACAGAGGGAGCAAAAGATGGCTCTTCAAGATGACAAAACAATGGTTGTGAATACTAACTGTGGAACAGAAGATAGTTCCGAAACTAGTTTAAGAGGGAGAAAAATATGAGATAAGTGATAAAATAAGAATTAAATGAATCATGAATTCTTCTTACCTCATACTTTATGTTTTTTTAAACACAGCACTGCAGTATCAGCGACCAGCTGTTTTCACGACTGTCAATTTTTTCTTTTGCCGGTAATTATCCAAACTGCCATCTGGTGTTCTTTTGAAGGAATCATTTTCTAAACTGCCATCTGTTGTATTTTTTAAGAACTTTGTAATCAAGCTCGGTTCGTCTGGAATCTCGAAGTTTATGGTTCTAGTATGGTTTTTTTGAATATATATCTTTTCCCAAACTGTTACATCCAAAGGTTTCAAAAGTTTTGCTTCTTTTTCAATTCTATGATTCTCTAATAAACTATGTGCTGCTATAGCTGATTTTTCAATTTCTCCATTCTTTATGTTTCTGAAGTGTTCTTTTTTATGAGTTTCCAAGTTCCTTTTTGTTTTTCCTATATAAGTGATAAAACTATACATAAATAGATATGTGGTCTTCAAGAAATATACAAATATGAGGGAGTTGTATAATCTAACCCAATTTATTAATTAATATTCTGTTAGCACATATTTTCCATATCTTTCTTTTATTTCTGTTTTATCTTTGAATAGTCATCTGTTCAGTATGTGGCCCCTATGTGTTAATATTTATTTATAAAAAGAATATAAAATAAAATTTTGTATATTGCAGGAATTGAAAGTGTTTTATAAATTCATTTCAAAATTTTGGCCTCTGCATCTCAACTTATCCATTAAATTTATGCATGTATGTACCTAATCATGTTAATTTAAAAATAAAGTTTCTCATAGTAATTGAATTGTTCATTTATAAGATCACCTCATATTTTGCTCTCTTACCTGGGATCATCATCATTGGCACAACAACTCATTCCTGAGTCCTGGCCTCCTCCAATTAGCTCGGTCATGTGCCTCTCTCCACCAAGTCTCTAGCATCCCCATCCACCTCATCGTTTCCTCGTAGTCTCGGTCTTCCTCTTTTTCTTCTACCCTCTATGATTGAATGGATCATATCCTTTTACATATTTCTCACTTATTAAGTTATGTAGGTAGGAAATAACACTATGAGGTTTATTTTAATTTTGTTTAGTTGTTTCTTAACTCACCTCATACTTCTTAACTCCCAAGCAGACTCGAGTTTCTTCACTTCATTTGACATTCTCAATGCTGTAGTACGTTCATAACTGATGTCCAACGGCCTCTTCTCCTGCAGACTGACAACTATGAATTTTGAAATACCCAGTGATAAGGAGAGGGGATTGATTTGGAAGTTCATCGATCAGCCATCAGATGGTGCGGAAGTCAGTCTGCAGGAGGAGAGACCGTTGGACATCAGTTGTGAACGTAATACAGCATTGAGAATGTCACAAATGAAGTGAAGAAACTTGAGTCTGCTTGGGAGTTAAGAAGTATAAGGTGAGTTAAGAAACAACTAAACAAAATTAAAATATTTCTCACTCTTTCTTTCTTCTTACATGCCCTCCTATTGTAGTCTGGTTAATTTAATGAATTTCCTAATTTCCACTTCTTTGAATAACGCATACAACTCCTGATTATACCATTTTCACCAGACACCTTTCTCACATATAGGGCCATACACGCTCCTTAATATTTTCTCACCTGGGATATGTTTTGAAAAAAACATTCCTTCTATTTTCAGTCAAACACCAGTTAACTTTTACAGTTTTTTTATTTAATATATGTAGGAAATAACACTATGAGGTTTCATAGTTAAATATGGAAAGTAACATTATGAGGTTCTTAATTCGTAAATTAATGAGTCATTTTTTTTACATCTTATTTATGTTATGTTTCTTTAAACGGAAACTAGTTTTCAGGAGAAAGATCTCTCTCATTTTCAACAGACATTATGACTCATAATGTCGGTTGAAAATGAGAGAGATCTTTCTCTTGAAAACTAGTTCCCATGTTTAAAGAAATATAAAATATGAGGTAAGATGTAAAAAATGACTAATTCATTTACGTACTGTGAGGTTTGTTTCAATTATTAAATATCCAACTCAATAATAATTAACTTATACAGTACCTTTCACTGTTGAGTAACCCCATTGCAAGGCAGTCGATGATAGCAATTAATGATAGACCAGTTCTAGAAAATCAAATATTCCTGTATAGCAACCATGGAAATGTGCATTTACACACATTAATTCATATTCCAAAATAGAGTCAATAATGGCTGTAATAAAGGAATGTATTACAAATACAAAAGCCTAATTTCAGATATCATAAAAAATAAAGACAAAAGATGGAATATAATTCTATTAAAATAGTTAATAATTCTTGGTAAGAAAATCTTGTAGTTAGGAAATGTGTAATCAAATTTTAAACAGTTCATGATAACCAAACAGTGTTATCATAGGGTCAAAGAGGGATGGTGACTCCTGTTCAACTTCAAGTTGCATCATCTTGACCCTTGGATGTGTAATTGTGACATGATAATAGCTAGTACTGGTATGAGAGTATTATCTTATGTTTCGATATGGATAAATAGAAGTGTCGAGAAAGGACAAGAGAGCAGCGGGGTGATTGTGGTCCCCTCAGGAGGGCCCTGCGGGCCGGTGGCATCCACATGGGTAACGTATTTGCGACTGTCACTTCTTTGGGTCATTTTAAGACTTAGAACTAAATAAGGACCAAATGGTCAAATAAACTTCAATTTAATATTACACAAAGTTGAACATTTTCAAAGGATCGGTTTCTATCTCTCTGAATTTAAGCATTTTAATAATTTTGAATACTTTGACGTTGGACAATTTGGCGACTTCAGCTGATGTTAATAACAGTTTTTTTGAGTTGATTTTCCTTATGTTTGGTAAATATTTTAATAAATAATGTTATTTTCTTTTACTGTGGTTTTAATATGTTAATTGTAGAACTCCTAGTCCAAAACCAAGGCCAACCGCTCGGGCCAAAGACCACTTAAACAATAGTGAACTTAACGCTATCGTTACGCTGGGGCTTAACAGACGCGCCGTGTAATATTTTGGTGGCAGCGGTGGGATATTCGTGAAAATAATGTTTTATCATTATATTCACGAATGAAGAAACGAACCTTAGACCACAAATTAACCTTCAATTCGTGCACAGTAAAAATGTATATGTTTTTTTTCAATTAGGAAGAGAAGAGTCACATTGAATAAACTACGTCGTTTAAAAACAGAGAGAGACCAGAAAATATTCAACTTTGGGACATTATGGCTTTAGGTTATGTTTTTTTTTGGGATCTAATATTTGGGTTTTATATGTTTTAGGTTATATTTTAGGTATTGATGTTTTTTTTTCCTCAACAAATGTTTTAATTTTCTGGGCATAATTAAGTTTTTTTTACAATGGGAAAAACATTGGGATATATACGACAATTTTGGTGTTGCTGATAATTTTTTTTTGGGTGTTTTATTTTTCTAATAGGCAGACGTTTATATGTACATTAATTTCTTTTCCAGGCTATGTTATATGTTATGATATTTTGATACATATAAGTTTTATGAATTATGTTGGTGTTGGTTCCGTAGAGGATATATTTGGGTTATGATTATTATTATTTTTTTTTCAGAATATTGGTAGAGGTTGAAATGAAAGTGATTTAGTTTTATTTTAGGCAATATCTCCTTCGATGTCGTACGTATATAATAACCATATTTTGGTGGGGGTTGTACAAGACAAGCTTTTTTTTACGCGACTTGTGCCATTTTTTTTGATGTAATTTAAAGTATCGTAATGTGTTAATGAATCAGTTTTGCTAAGAGATGTAACCGCTGTATAAATATGTAAGATTAACACGAAATGAAGTAGTGGAAATATGATTTAACATGGTAATCGCCCGACATTTTGAATTTTTCATAGAGTAACAAATATGAAGATGTACTTTATTTTACGTATCAAATCACATTTAAAACGCAAGGAACATAAAAGCTAACCCAACCTAAATCAATTACTGTAACAAATAAATCATTAAATTTCAAAACCTGGTAAAACTGCTCAGGCGAAAGTCTGAAGTATTCTAAAATTTGGTATATTCATCAACCATATGTTTATTTAAGAATTAAGAATAATTTATTCTACAATTTTCCATACAACATTCTTATGATGCTGTTGCTCTAGGTACCTTTTTCTGTCTTTACTAATATTTCGAACTATTTTAATCGTTTTCCAACGACACTTGAAACTTTTTGATGAAGAATTTTAATATGTTTATCTATGTACACAAATTATGACTTTTCCTCTCAATTTATTTTCAAAGTTCTTTATTAGAATTGAAGTTGGCATACGTGAACGCTCATAAAATTAAATCCACCAGATGGCAGGACATTTGTGTGAATGACCAGCATTTGCATTTAATTCCAAACCATATTTTAAGAAATAAATGTTCAATCACTTAAAATTGTTAGATTCCGATTGGTCAATTTAGTGTGCATCAGATTAGTTTATAGTTTACTAAATAGGATGTATATAATTTATTTTATTAGGTTATGCAGGGACAGGCTTGTATACATTGGGTTTTGTAAACACATTTGGAAATGTATTATGAACGTTGGTCATTTTGATTTTCCATATATGTGGTGCCATCTGGCGACAATTCCATAAACATATGCGCTGTAACGTTTGCGCTCCATGTTGTACCAGCATCACGCCGAGCGAAACGCGAATTCGCGTCACGTCGGGCGCGACACGCTGTATAATAAACCGTAGCATTATAACTTATGTGGTCATGTCAGGAAATAGTTCCACTTTATTTTCACATTTACAAGTAAAATAATGAAGTGATAATTACATCTCTTAGCTAAATACGTTTAATATAATGTTTTATTAATATTTATTGAAATTAGATACTCTTAACGTGGGTAGAAAAAAAAAAAGCTTGTGTACTCCCACCCGGACAATATTTTATTATTTCGCCTATCGGTAAGACGTGGCACGATCATATATACACATAAATCATTTCTGAAAGCATCACCGCGAGAGATAAGCCCAAGGGATCATAGGTTGCTTTACACGCCACTAGATGGGAAATTTTTGTTATATTGAACTATTACAAATACAAAAGCCTAATTTCAGATATCATAAAAAATAAAGACAAAAGATGGAATATAATTCTATTAAAATAGTTAATAATTCTTGGTAAGAAAATCTTGTAGTTAGGAAATTTGTAATCAAATTTTAAACAGTTCGTGATAACCAAACAGTGTTATCATAGGGTCAAAGAGGGATGGTGACTCCTGTTCAACTTCAAGTTGCATCATCTTGACCCTTGGATGTGTAATTGTGACATGATAATAGCTAGTACTGGTATGAGAGTATTATCTTATGTTTCGATATGGATAAATAGAAGTGTCGAGAAAGGACAAGAGAGCAGCGGGACTGAGTGCGGTCCCCTCAGGAGGGCCCAGCAGGGCCGGTGGCGTCTACATGGGTGACGTATTTTCATTCTCTCATTTCTTTGGTCATTTTAAGACTTAGAATTAAATAAGGACCAAATGGTCCAAGGAACTTCATTCAAATATGAAACAAACTTGAATATTTCAAAATAAGGGATATCTCTCTAACTATTAGCATTTTAGTAACAGAATATTTTTGTCGTTTTACAATGTGGCGATTTCAGCTGATCTTAATAACAGAGTTTTTTTGAGTTGATTTTCGTTATGTTTGGTATTCTTTTCAATAAATATGTTTATTTTTTCGTTTACTATGTTTTTATTATGTTAATTGTAGAACATTTCCTCCAAAATCAAGGCCAACCGCTCGGGCCAAAGTCACCTTAAACAATAGGGAACTACGCTACCATTACGCAGGGGCTTAACAGACGCGCCGCGTAATATTTTGGTGAACAAGCGGTGGAATATTCGTGAAAATAATGTTTTATCATTATATTCACGAATGAAGAAACGAACCTTAGACCACAAATTAACCTTCAATTCGTGCACAGTAAAAATGTATATGTTTTTTTTTTCAATTAGAAAGAGGAGAGTCACATTGAATAAACTACGTCTTTTAAAAACAGAGAGAGACCAGAAAATATTCAACTTTGGGACATTATGGCTTTAGGTTATGTTTTTTTTGGGATCTAATATTTGGGTTTTATATGTTTTAGGTTATATTTTAGGTATTGATGTTTTTTTTTCCCTCAACAACTGTTTTATTTTTCTAGGCATAATTAAAGTTTTTTTCAATGAGTACGACAATTTTGGTGTTGTTGATAATTTTTTTAGGTGTTATTTTTTTTTGGGAGATATTAATATGTACATTAATTTTTTTCTATGTTATATGGTAGGTTCATTTTATAACTTGATTTTTTTTTTGATACACCTAAGGTTTATGAATTAAAATGGTGTTGTTTCAGGATATTTTTTTTTGTTGTTGTTAACCTAGGTTATGATATTTCTTTTTGTAGAGTGTTATAATTTTAGTTTTTGTTGTGTGGCAATATCTCATCACAATGCTAATAATTGTGTATAATGACATATTTGGGTGAGGTGGTAACAAGACAAACCTTTTACTTACGCGACTTGAATTGACACGAAATGTAGTAGTGGAAATATGATTTAACATGGTAATCGTCCGACATTTTGAATTTTTCATAGAGTAACAAAATAGGAAGAAGTAATTTATTTTACGTATCAAACCATATTTAAAAACGCAGGGAACCTAAAAACTAGCCAAGCCTAAATCAATTACTGTAACAATAAATTACTCTAACGTAGGTGAAATCCAGGGAACGTCCTTTTTATTATTTTACTAGTAAAGGATAAGTCCGTTGAAACCCATAGATATGGTACATAGAAATGAATCCCATGATTAAATATACACATTGTGCCCATTTGTGGAATATCGCGGGTTAAAAGTTTGAAAATTGTTAGTTTCTCGCCGGTTAGAAGTAAGGACTCTTATAACTTATGTGGACAAGACAGGAAATAGTTCCACTTTATTTTCATAGTCCGGGCGGCCATGAACCTACGGGTTCGATAGTGCAATGAGTAAGTAAGTAAATAAGTGCAAGTGAAATAATGAAGTGATAATTACATTGAATATAGTGTTTTATTAATATTTATTGTAATTAGATACTCTTAAAGTGGGTAGAGGAAAAAAGCTTGTGTACTCCCACCCGGACAATATTTTATTATTTCGTCTATCGGTAAGACGTGGCACTATCATATATACACATAAATCATTTCTGAAAGCATCACAATGGGATCATAGGTTGCTTTACACGCCACTAGATGGGAAATTGTTGTTATATTGAACTTTATATTTGGAAAAGGGTAATAGATTTAAGCAGACAAGATGGCGGACACATCTTAAACTACGCCACTAATGCACTCATACCACGTTATATTCTCGGTAAACATTCATTTTTTTATATATATTTATATTCACGTAAAACGCGATCTTGGATATCTGGATAGAGATGGGATACGAAAAATTAATTTATGGTTTATTAACTAGGTAGTTTTCTTAGGATAAAGAACTAGGAAGTGGGCTAACGTCTATTATATTTTTGTTTTGTTTTTCAAAATGGCCACGATGACTACAGAGCCCTCTAACGGAGTCTATATTAAACATTACAGCCCCCCGTAGAAAACTAACTCCATCCACTTCAATCAAATAAAATTCTACTTATATTCAGGCTAATAATCAAACATATTATTGACGTAAATACAAGGAAAATAACTCGATTAATATTTAAGTCTCCATGTAACAACTCGCGCATCCACGCTGGGACCTTTGCACCAATGCTAGTTAGGTAATTAATCTTGGCCCACGTGAGGCTCGAGGAACCGCGTTATGACTTGCAATGAATGATTTATATTGGGAAAAACAAGTTAACAATTATTCTAATAATAAGACTATAAAAAATTTTTTTACAAAAAAGAATAACCGAAAACTAGCAGGAAAATAGTTAGGGAGTTGGAAAACGTAAAAGTCAGAGGATTTGTAAATAGAGTAATAACCGTGAAAAATGAAGTAACATTTAAAGTAACATATCACCCCTACCGGAGATTTTGAGGTGACGGAAATGTTAGGGCTCCTAATATTTCTAGACAATCAGCACTTAATGTCAGCCGGGTTATCAGCCCTGCGTGACGTCCGCCCTTTACCCAGAACAAGAGTCTGGTACTTATTTCAGTTAGAGGCTGAATTAATCCCAGGGCCATAGTGCCGCCAGAAGGTTTAGGTTAGGAAAAGAATCCTAAAAACACACCGGGATTTGAACCCCCAACTTTCGGCTTGTAGCGCGGTACTTTAACCACTATGCTAGTAGATATAAATATTCGTACCAAAAGTACCGAAGAAATTATAAAACCGATTAAAGTTACCATCGCCTACCGTGCGACATTAACGAGACAGGGCATGAGGCAAATAATACCGATTTACGCTGGGAATGTATTCTGGGTTATGATGGTATGACGAGCACCGTATTATACTTAGGAACGTTTTTCAGTTAAAAATCGAGAGTAGACATAAACAGAGGAACTACTAGCTGCATGATTTAAAATTAATAATAATAAAAAACACACTAAAATAATAATCGACACACGAAGTCGGATACAAAACATACTTTCATAATGCGAAATAATGGAAAAGATTGAATGACAAATAAAATAATAATAATATTAAGGAAGATCAAGAAAATAGGAGTTTTCTGAGTAATAGATATGAAATCACCAGCGTGGAAAATTGGAAAATGGAAAATCGCCATCTTGAGAGATATTGTGTTTTGAGACACGTCTTGCACGAAAACGGAGTGTCCCAGGAGGTCACATAGCGATAACAGTCAGCAAAGCTCTGGAATGTGTTTAATTTGGTGATAGTTAGATTAACCACACAGATAAGGACTCCAAACCGATTGCCTCAGGAATATGAACAAAATTTAGATTAGGAGCAATTACAGGGACATAAATTTTTTTTTTCTTTCGAGACATCAGAAAACGACGTTAAATAAAGAAAATAAAGTGGCATATGGGCAATCAAAGGGATCTTAGATTTGAAACCCGAGAAAGTGAACAAGGGGTATGAAGACTTAGGAGAAATAAACGAGAACTCGAACATAGAGGGGAATGGAGAATTAGCACAATCAAAGATGAGCTCAACTAATGAGGAAGGCAGATTCTAGTTTCGAAACCAGAGAGTATGGAAAAGGGGCATGGGAACTTCGGATAAATTAGAGAGAACTCGATCAAAAGCGGGAATTGAGATTAATAAAATGGAGGACTCGCTTGATCCGTAATTCAGATTTAGGTTTCGGAAACAAAAGAATGGAGATTCTGTATAAATAAGAGAGCTCGAATGGAAGAGGAGAACGGAGATTGGGCATAATCATAGAGCTCCGCTAGTGAGGATTACGGAGGGGAGGTGAAACCAAGATGCTTACAGAAATGATAAAGGAAGGATAGACTTACAGAAAGGATAAAGGAAGGATAGACTTACAGAAATGATAAAGGAAGGATAGACTTATTCCCAGAAATATTTTTCTTTCGGCTGTATCATAGTTGTTTTTTTTGGGGTGAAAATTAGGATACTTGACAAACAAACATCGACGAATAGGATACTAGAGACTAGTTAGGATATCCACGTGAGATTGATGGGATGTGAACGGGTAGATCGAGCTATTAATATTAATGAGAATCATAAAACTTAATAAAAATATAATAATAATAATAATAATAATAATAATAATAATAATAATAATAATGACAATAACTATGCTAATAATAATAAAAATGACATCAGTAATAACAATAAACCTTAACAATCATAATAATAAAAATAACATCAAATTACCAGTGTCGATAATGTATAATGAAAATAAGGAAACACAGTAATTTATAATTAATAATAATAATAATAATAATAATAAGGGAATAAGAGCGAACTATCAGAAAATAATACTTATGTTTATGAATAAAAGGAAGGATAACGGAAAACCATAATCTCATTTTTAGCAATTAGGACTCATTTAAGTATGAATGGGTTCCGGGATAAGTAGTAGGCTAGTTCGCGAGAAGATAACGTGGAAGCAGTCCAGATAAAGGCACGTAGTATGTCAAGCCTATAGCGGACGACGAATGATAGGCTATATTACCCAGGAGTTATGCCAACACGGAGGTTAGAACCGATTTTAACATTGCAAGAAATCAGTAGTAACAATAGTCCAGATTAAGAAGGGAGGATGTGCATTATCCAACTTGGTGTGAGGAAAATTATACGTATTACGAAAAAGAACGGAAGAGGGACATGGGAACTTAGGAAAATTTATAAACTTTTGGAACGCAATGAAGAATAGGACAAGTTTTGAGAGATTTTCCCAGAATTACCGAGTGCAAACATGCAGGAATGATCGGAAACAAATTAATTTATTCCCATAGTAATTTAGAAGATGGAGGTTAGGATACTTCACGGATAGTTAGGTGTCTTAATCGATCTAGTGGAAGATATTATCCTATAAATTTGGAATTTCAAGGGCTACACTAAATAATATTTCTAAAGGAAATTACACAACAACTATTATACCCAACTGATCATGACGCTTGACTGAGGTGCCTACAGGAGGATACAGAGATAGAATCAGCGGCCGAGATCTCTCCCTCTGTATACCTCGATAGCATGTCAGTTAGGACTAGTGACTAGTCGAATAGTAAACACACACACATATGGGATATGACATATTACGATAATAGATAAAAACTAGATCGCTTAAGACTCTTCACATTTAGACCTACGAGGGATAATACAAGGATAGGCTACAACTTAGGTCAATCTAGGCTAGGTGACGTTAGAAACACTTAAACAGAGATGAAACTTTTACATAGTCGCACACAAGGATACAAGTTGGGAAGGACTAAGGACCCTTTTGGAGAGGTTTGGCCTCGAAAATTTGGCGAGTTGCCTGAATACTTCGCCAACGTGCTAGGAAGAATACGAGTTGGGAAGGACTAAGGACCCTTTTGGAGAGGTTTTGACCTCGAAAATTTGGCGAGTTGCCTGAACACTTCGCCAACAAGCTAGGCAGGTGCAAGTCGGAAGGTGGGCACCCCCGTTATGACATGATCTAGAGACAGAGAACTCCAAAATGATCTTGGGGCACTGGCCATAAAACCTTGCCGGCTTGGCACTGACGTTAGGGACCATATGGAACATCGTTGTTTAGGGAATGATAGGCATCAGGGAATTAACAATAAGAGGAAACAAGGAAACATAGGAACAAATGGAAGCACAATACAATTACGGGCAAAGAGACCCACGGAAAACTGTCGTGATACCCGGGTTTAGAGAGGGATGATGGCAATAGGGGAACCCCATCAAAAAGATTAGGATAAAATCCACTTTTCCGATGAGGCGGCGTCCATGAGTTCAAAAAGGCTCTCCCTAAGGTTAATCCTGAGGCAGCAGGATGAGTAGGATGGGGACGACTTGGGCCCCGAATGGCAGGCGGTGCCCTCCCTTGAGGCGATCTCCTTTGAGGGATTTGCTCGAGTTTCTTGGGCCCCGAAGGGAGCTAAGGAACAACACCACCTCCATTGAGGCGATTTGCTCGACGAGTCCGCCGACTTGCCAAGGATACATAGCCGGGATTAGGAACTGAGGTTAGCAAGAGACGGACCCCGTCTGGGAGGATAGGATTTAATTCCCTTCTGGACGCAGTAGCGGACGTTGAGGCACCAACAGGCTTACTAAGGAAAATGATGCCAGGGAAACAAAAGAGGCCACCGGTGGTTAGAGAAAGTCGTACGCACACATGGATATGGTCCTAACGAAGAAACAACGAATAATAGTCAGGGACGTCAGAAACGTTGAGACACTAGATGAAAATACTAAAGGGAAACACATAGATTTACGATTGTGCGATCAAAGAGTAGAGCCAAGAGAGACAGATTGACCTAAGTAGGGATATTACATACAAAAGGAGAAATTCAACACATTAGGCATTACATACAAAAGAGGTTAAACACCTAAGGCACTGCAGAACATTAGAAGTTAAAAGCATTAGGTAATACATAAAAGGAGATCTCGGGAAATTAGAAGTTAAACACATACGGTAATACAGAAAAAGGAGATCTCAGGAAATTATAGGTTAAACACATAAAGATAGTACACGAAACTGGGGTTAAACACACAAGGTAATACAAGAAATTAAAAGATAAACACTTAAGGAAGTGCATGAAATTAGAAGTTAAACACATAGGGTTGGACATGAATTTAGAGGTAAAAACCATATGTAGGATAGGGAATAAGTCTACACGTATGAGATTCAGGAACTAACTCAAAAACGTAAAATGGAAATTAACAGGAAACCAAAGGATAAGAAATAAAAGGGAGAGGTTAAACCCATAGGTAACATGGGGACCCAAGACACGGAATAAAGTCCTCGCATAA
This sequence comes from Diploptera punctata, assembly GCA_030220185.1. Lineage (NCBI taxonomy): Eukaryota > Metazoa > Arthropoda > Insecta > Blattodea > Blaberidae > Diploptera > Diploptera punctata. The sequence goes on along the minus strand of JASPKZ010003409.1, from coordinate 341,985 downwards.
TCGGGAGTTATGAAAAGAAAATTAAATACAGAAATTCAAGAAACCAGATGAGATATTGCAAACAAATCAGGAAGGGCGTAAGGAAATTTTTGCCGAACGAATTCGGAAGGACTTAAGGAAACAACACCATTCAGACGCATTTTTTTTTAGTTAACTCTGTAGGCTGTAACACGAGAATTTGACAGACAAATTAGAAACGAGAGTATTTAAGACGCAAAGACGCATTTTTATTAGTTCAACTCAGTGGGCTGTAATACGGAATTCGACAGGAGTATTAGAAGCGAGAATGTAAGATGCAATACGCATCCCGGATTAAAGAAAAGGGAATGCTCTCCCAATCAGGACCTCACGAGGGAATGATATACGGAATTCAGGTTACATAATCATACTAAGAAGTATTTACATATTAAAGACCTAGCGAATTATGTGTAGACGAGCACACTCGATCGAACTCAGGACTCTAAAGTAGGAGAAGCAACATTGGAATTTTATCCAAACAATGGGAAGTGAAAACCAGCGGTACAATACCGGGAGATACTGACATTTTTGAACCTAGTAAAACCTGAATTGCAATAAGGGCATAAATGATTCATGAGAAATCATAAGACCAAAAACCTAAGAGCATTTCCTTTGCAACTTGAGGCTAGCTAATAGGGACAAATAGGAACATGGGTGCACCAAACTAACCGATACATGTTGATAACAAAGAAATCTAAAGCCAGAACGTCTAATACAATATAGGATCAGAGATATGATGGCTGAAAATGAAGCCTCTAAGCAATGAAGTTAAATTAAAATGACCAGGAGTGATGGGGAGGGATACGGACCCATGTGGTAAGAGATAGCACCAAACCCATAATCAATGTTATAGTTATCCTCCCAAAGTTTTAATGCCAATACCATGAGATTGCAGCTTCACGCTTGGACTGCGGCCACCACCACGACACCGCATGATGGGAGGCAGATTAAGATGGCCAGACTCGCGGAGCACCCTATACATCTGAGGACGAGGGCAGCATAACGCTGCACGGACCAACCACACCCTGTACATCTAATGACGCAGGGTAGCTGCCAGGATCAACACACATCTCGAGGCGGAGCGTGAGATGGATGAATATCCAGACTCGCAACCAGCTGAGACAAAAACACCTCATTAGTAGTAAAAACCAAACCCAGGCATTATAAAAATAATAACGACTTTCTCCAACGCCAACCTTGGCCTAACCTCCTTCAGCCCAATTTTGTCCTATAGAAGAGTTAGGAAAACAAACTCCACGTCAAGATCAATTCCTATCAACCCTTTCACAAGTTCTCCTTGGACCTAACTGGGTTTTGATTAAAGAAACTATGCATGACAAAAGGCCTACCTGGACCAACGGCAGCTGAAACCGAACACGACCTCGAGCATTAGGACATTGCCTCCTCCATCGCGGTAAGCAGACACGAGACCTAACCTCCAGCTGGCCACAGCAGACACCACAGTTTTATAATTTTTTATCAATGATCCGCTTCACGGAATAGAACTGTCAGAGTGAATAACAAAAAAGGGGGAAAACGTCGGCGTACATAACTAAAGTAATGAAATGTGATAAAGTGCGTCGGATATTGGATAACAGTGTAAGTGCTTCGTTTCCAAAAGAAACCACCGAAGGTTTAAATAATGAAGAAGATTTTTTTTTTGGTCAATATTTTTGTGTTTTATTTTTTTCAGCAAATAAACATTATTTTTTTCTCTTTCCTTCTGAAACAATGCTCAGGCATATTGTATTAAAGCCGCAAAGGCTTGCTATATTGTGATTTTTGCTTTTTTTGAAGTATGGTGTTCTCACTAAGTAAACGGATCTTGCGATATTTCGAGCAATTAAAGGTATTCGGGCAAATTACAAGACGATCTAACTTCTTAGGATGAGAACAAAATACTTCCAGGACAGATGGAATCGCCAATTGACGACGTCAGTTCCACTCCCACGTAAAGCTAAGTTGAAAGATAAATGTCAGGACCAACCCCCGAGAGGTGAGAGATATCCTGTAAGGAAAAAAGACTGTCGGTTTTTCAACCCTACAGTCTTATTTAGGGGGGGGGAATATTACAAATACAAAAGCCTAATTTCAGATATCATAAAAAATAAAGACAAAAGATGGAATATAATTCTATTAAAATAGTTAATAATTCTTGGTAAGAAAATCTTGTAGTTAGGAAATGTGTAATCAAATTTTAAACAGTTCATGATAACCAAACTGTTATCATAGGGTCAAAGAGGGATGGTGACTCCTGTTCAACTTCAAGTTGCATCATCTTGACCCTTGGATGTGTAATTGTGACATGATAATAGCTAGTACTGGTATGAGAGTATTATCTTATGTTTCGATATGGATAAATAGAAGTGTCGAGAAAGGACAAGAGAGCAGCGGGGTGATTGTGGTCCCCTCAGGAGGGCCCTGCGGGCCGGTGGCATCCACATGGGTAACGTATTTGCGACTGTCACTTCTTTGGGTCATTTTAAGACTTAGAACTAAATAAGGACCAAATGGTCAAATAAACTTCAATTTAATATTACACAAAGTTGAACATTTTCAAAGGATCGGTTTCTATCTCTCTGAATTTAAGCATTTTAATAATTTTGAATACTTTGACGTTGGACAATTTGGCGACTTCAGCTGATGTTAATAACAGTTTTTTTGAGTTGATTTTCCTTATGTTTGGTAAATATTTTAATAAATAATGTTATTTTCTTTTACTGTGGTTTTAATATGTTAATTGTAGAACTCCTAGTCCAAAACCAAGGCCAACCGCTCGGGGCCAAAGACCACTTAAACAATAGTGAACTTAACGCTATCGTTACGCTGGGGCTTAACAGACGCGCCGCGTAATAGAATGATAGCGCAAAACCTTGTCACCCAACCATTGACTTCATTCACCAAGCTTTGGAAAAAAAATGGATTCTTACAATCACATGAAGACACTTTTTAGTAAAGTAAGTAAGTAAAGTGATCCCACAACAGGCCCGGAGGCCCTTGGGGTAGTAGGAGGTTAAGGCTCCCACTTTTTCTAGACAATCGGCACTTCATGTCAGCCGGGTTGTCAGCCCTGCGTGACGGCCGCCTTTACCCCAGAACAAGCATCTGGTACTCATTTCCGTTAGAGGCTGAGTCGACTCCAGGGCCACAGTGCTGCCAGAGGGTTTGAGTCAGTTTAAAAATCCTGACCCCAACGGGACTTGAACCCTCGACCCTCCGGCTTGTAGCTCAGTGCCTTAACCACTACGCTATGGCGTGTCCCCTACGAAGACACTTTTTACCACAAAGTATGTGTTCAAGCTGTTCTAAATTTCTTGCAAAGCTACCACAAATGTCTGTTGAAAATCAGATAAATACTCAATGATTTTAACAAGTAAAAGAAAACAATGAGAGATTTCGGCCAATAGTAGAATCTATAATATTCTTGGGTCGACAAAACATTCCTCTAAGAGGCCACCGAGATGATGGCTGTCTCGACAAAGAGGCTGGAATGAGGGTAATTTTATTTTATTTATTTAGATTTATTTAGCCTGGTGGAGTTAAGGCCATGTGGCCTTCTCTTCCACTCACCAGAACAAGCATATGTTACATATGAATACAAGAAAATTACAATAATAGTCATATTAAACAGGACAAACATATGTTACATATGAATACAAAAAAATTACAATAATAGTCATATTAAATAGGACAAACATATGTTACATATGAATACAAAAAAAAATTACAATAATAGTCATTGAACAATTAATTATCTGTCATATTGAATCATAATGAAAATAATGTCTAATAATACAATGAAACTAAATACAATTAAAATTAAATTAATGATACAATGAATAAAAAAAGGAATAACAGCTCGAATCTACTATACATAAAAAGGAAAGAAAAAAAAAATACAAAGAAAGTAATAAACTACAATGAATTAGAGGATAGGTAAGATTTAGAGCGTCTGCAGGAGACCAAAATCTGAAGTGACACTTGTCAGCAGCCTCTTCAAGAGCCACGTACAACACAAAATCAATTAATGACATGCTGTGGAGAAGAAATAACAGATACAATACTGAATCAAATAAGGAATGTGAAGTATTATTCTGTTATATTTGACAAAACAGCAGGTATTTCTAATACAGAACAGCTTTCTTTGAACTTGAGATATTTGTACAAAATAAGATTCGTGAAGATTCCATCAAATTTATTGACGCTTATAAGAGCATTACAACTGTCAATACAGATCAAGATCCAAATAGTGAACAACGCATAACTGGAGATGCTTTGGAAAACTGAGGAACTGTCCCTAGACTTAAACAACTGTGTAGGAATTGGTACTGTCAGTTGTACTGTAATGTTTTCTGAAGCTGTCGGTGCAGTCATTGAAATACAGAAAGCTGCGAAGAAAGCATTTCACTTAGTTTATTGTTTGGTCTTACAACTTACAATATAAAAGTTATGATATTGTCCTTAATGAGTAAATACTGCTTAAAAACTGCACGAAATAGTTTAAAAACACATTATTAGCATGCTAAAATTTATAAATTAATTTATTTGTTAATTTACACGGATCCATCTACCCCCAAAAATTTTCACGGATCCATGGCCCCCTCCGAAAATCTGTCCTGGAACCGTCCTTGTAAAAAGGAGGAGCTTGATTTTAAAGTGATAAAATTAAATTGAGGTGAAAGACGACTGTGATTGGTTGTAAATAAAAATTAATTGAAATGTGATTGGTCGTTGACTTCCATTTGGGGTATGAGTTAAATAGTCAAAGAAATGTAATTGGTTATTTACATGTCATATTTTGCTCTTCCCTGGACATGTTTTCAAGGACATTTCCTGCATTCTCAGCTAAAAATAATATTTTTTTTCTCACAATTAGCAATTTTCAAAATAGAGATATAATTTTAAAATACTAAACATATTTTAATGTGTTATGATGGTACATTTAGTTTAACATGTTCCAGTGCTGGAAATTAAAAAAAAAAAAAGACTATTTTAATTTTAATGTACATAGTATGGAAATTAATGTACACAAGTAAGACATCTGTAAGCAATAATTAACTCAACCAAGAGAAAAATTTTTACTTTAGCCAGGGTTTTAACTCAAGATCTCCAGCTTGGAGGTCTTGGATTCAAATCCCTATTCTCTTTAGATGTGTTAAATATTTTAATGTATGAATTAAATTAATGTTTTTATTACCTCACCTCATATCCTTTTTCTTCTATACTGCGGTTTGGAGCTTATTTCCATCGTCAGTAGCCTATGGTCGACCGGTTTTATGTCGTTTCTTGGCGGTTTTCTTCTTACTTCTATCGGTGGACCGATGAACCTCTGGATCAGGTCAAAATTTGCGGGAGTTTCAAAATTATATGAATTTATCTTTCTTGTTTTTTTGGATGTGGATTTTTTCCCAGACTGTGAGTTCCTTTAGTTTATCTGTGTGTTTGATTAGGCTGACTTCTCTATCAATTAAATGTTTTTCAGACCAAGCATGGGCTGCTACAGCTGACTTGTCCACTTCACCCTTTTTTACATTCCTAAGGTGTTCCTTCAATCTGGTTTTTAAATTTCTTTTTGTTTTTCCTATATAGATTTTGTCACAATCCTGACATTTGATCTGATATATTCCTGATTTATATTCTTCTCCAATTTTTTCATTTTTGTTGGTTTTGATTATCTTGTTCAGGCTGTATTCATTCTTTGGGGCCAAACGAATGTTAAACTTATTGAACATTTTCTGGAACTTGTGGTGTTTTAAAGGATGGTAAGTGAATTTTTTAAATCTTCTGTTCTCTTCTGTTTGTTTTTTAAGTGACGATGGAGATAAGTTCCGAAACTGCAGTATAGAAGAAAAAGGATATGAGGTGAGGTAATAAAAACATTAATTTAATTCTTAAATTAAACCTCATAGTGTTCTTTCCCTGTGAAAGTTAAATAAATTTTAATGTATGTAACTTAATTACATAATTTCTGTAGTGTGGAGTTGTGTATCGCCCCATGTGGCCAACGGTTTTACATGATTTATATGCAGGAAATCTGTAAATTTGATTTAAGTTTGATGTGAACCTAACTGATGTTGGAGCAAATTTCTTTCCATTAATTTGTGGTTATAAATAATGTGTAAATTAAAACAATGTATAACATATGTTTAGCATATAAATGTCCTGCCAGAGCTCACTCCCTCTCTCTCTCTCAGTATTCAAGTAACGGTAAATTAACAGAACTTACATCTCATTTTCTCTGGAACCGTTTAAGAAAATGTAATTAAATGTTTCATATCTTAAAAATTGTTGATCTACTTTCATCAATATACCTTCATTCGAGAAAAAGATATTTCTTCAAAAATCGTCATTTTAAATATATATATATATATATATATATATATAAAGTAAAGTAAAGTGATCCCACAACAGACCCGGAGGCCCTTAGGGTAGTAGGAGGTTAAGGCTCCCACTTTTTCTAGACAATCGGCACTTGATGTCAGCCGGGTTGTCAGCCCTGCGTGACGGCCGCCTTTACCCCAGAACAAGCGCCTGGTACTCATTTCCGTTAGAGGCTGAGTCGACCCCAGGGCCATAGTGCCGCCAGAAGGTTTTGGTCAGTTTAAAAATCCTGACCCCACCGGGACTTGAACCCTCGACCCTCCGGCTTGTAGCTCAGTGCCTTAACCACTACGCTACGGCGTATATATATATATATATATATATATGTGTCTGTGTGTGTAATAATTAAATTTTTCACATTGAGCAATGCAAGCTTAATATGACATGATAAGAAAAATAAATGCCTGGACAGGATTTGAACCTGGACCTCTGGGTTGGTACCCCAGTGTGCTATCCATTATACCACTGGGCAAATCCAATACAAACATTTATCTTTCTTATATATATTATATTATATTCTCCATTACTATATTGTATAATAACCTATTAAGACTATGTTTTTTGGAATAGTATTAGATGCAATCACTTTCTATTACTCCAAGATAATGTAAACAAGAGTTTGAAGTTGTTACGTAACCTCGGTACCACACCAGAGGGCAGTGTCTGTACTGTTGATGTGAAAGGGTGGTGTGGGGGTGAATGTTTTGTTGCTGTTTTTAAATCCAGTCCAGTTTTCAGTTAGTGAATGACTTGCCTTAGGGACAGTGATGCCTCGACAACGTGATTTACCTGAACCAATGGCTTGGAGGGCCATAGGAAGGATGGAAGCTGGACAGACACAACAAGAGGTGGCACAAGCCATTGGGGTGTCTCAAAGCGTGATTTCCATACTTTGGAATCATTTTCAAAGAACATACTGTTCACAGAAGAGCCGGACAAGGTCGACCAAGGGCAACAACAGCAAGGGATGACCGTTACCTCTTGTTAACAGCCCGTCGGAATAGACATCAGAATGCAACTCAACTGCGAAATACACTTCAAACAGCAACAGGACGCAGGGTGTCAACTCAAACTGTCCCTAATCGACTGCATGGAAGTGGTCTCTATGCCCATAGGCCCATGGTGTGTTCCAGGTTAACTCCACAACACCGTAGAGATTGCAGAAACTGGGCGGAGGAACATCGTGGGTGGAGGCATGCTGAATGGAGATCAGTTCTTTTTTCTGATGAGTCGCGATTCAACGTGGAATGTGATAGTCGGCGCGTATTCATCTGGAGAGAAAAAGGGACACAAAACAATCCAGCTTTTGTACGTGAAATATCCCCATAAGGTGGTGGTGGATTGATGGTGTGGGCAGGAGTCAGTAGTGGTGGACGTACTGACCTCTCCGTCATCCAAGGTGGTACTTTGACTGCGGTAAAGTATAGAGATGAGATTCTCCGACCTTTTGTCGTGTCTTAGGCTGGTGTCATAGGTGATTCTTTTCTTTTTATGGACAATAATGCACGACCCCACAGAGCTGGCTTGGTGGACGACATGCTGGAAGTGGAGGGTATCAAGCGAAGGCTTCCTCCCCGGACTTAAATCCGATTGAGCATGTGTGGGATGCAGGCGCATTGCAGGCAGATCAGCACCTCCCACAACTGTTCCAGAGCTCCACATTGCTCCTATGGAAGAGTGGCCACGTATCCCCCAAGAACTCATTGCTAACCTCATTGCATCAATACCATACAGGTGTGAGGCAGTGCTGGCCGTTCGAGGAGACCATACACCATACTAAAGAAACATTTTCACCCATGTTAATGTTGCTTTGTTTGTTTGCCATATTCCTAATTAGGATCTCTTTGACATCTGGTGTGGTACAGAGGTTACGTAATGACTTCAAACTCTTGTTTACATTCTTTTGGAGTAATAGAAAGTGATTGCATCTAATACTGTTCCTAAAAACATAGTCTTAATAGGTTATTCTACAATATCCCCTAGTTTTTTTGAGCAGTATATATATATATATAAATTTTAACATTTGCAATGAAGGACAATTATTATTTTGAAAAGAAAAATTAACCCTTTAATTGGGATGTGGACCCGAAATCTCTAGTTCTATATGCTAGTGTGCTAATCATTACACTATTTCAGGCTCCCAATGCAAACACTATTTTTTTTTCCTCATATACAATTCGTCCACCGCTGTGGTCTCGAAGTAGTGTGCAGCCTTGTCACACAGCGGGCCCGGGTTCGATCCCCGGTTGGGGCAGTTTTTCTGGGTGAGGTGTAAGACAAATGTCAGGAAATCTTTAAGGCCCAAACGGTCCCCGAAATCATATGGCCATCATCATCATTCTTATCATTATCATCATCCTTCACCGGTGTGGAAACCAACGGGAAGCTACCACATCTACAATTCCCTAGTAAAGCTGCAAGCATAGCATGAAAAATGCTTTGATTACAGTGAAGGACCTGCCTTCGGGCAGAATTACTAGTTGCCTGCTAGATGTCTCATTGGGTCGGTATGTTGACCGCATTGAGAAACTCTGTGTGTTGACCGCATACCATTCATGACATCTATGGACAAATAAGTAAAGTAAAGTAATCCCACTACAGGCCTCGGGAGGCCCTTGGGGTGGTAGGAAGTTAAGGCTCCTACTTTTTCTAGACAATCGGCACTTGATGTCAGCCCTGCGTGACGGCCGCCTTTACCCCCCAGAACAAGCGTCTGGTACTCATTTCCGTTAGAGGCTGAGTCGACCCCAGGGCCATAGTGCCGCCAGAAGGTTTTGGTCAGTTTAAAAATCCTGACCCCACCGGGACTTGAACCCTCGACCTTCTGGCTTGTAGCGCGGTGCCTTAACCACTACGCTACGGCGTGCCCCATGGACAAATAAGCGTAACTAAATTAACTTGGTCTAGTAACGTCTAACAAAGAAGAGGCTATGGCTCAACATTGGACTACGCCATTGTAGTAGAGTAGTAGATACACAGATATCATCACAGATGGCACTATATCCCACATTGAGCCCTGGCCGCTGACAAGATCTTTTCCAACGCTTTCCTTCTTCATCCTCTTTCACCAAGCTTCTTAAGATCTTCTATTCCATCTAACGAGCTTAATTTCGGTCTACCTATTCGTTTACTAGCTTCAGGTTTCTGTAATGTGAGTTTTTTTAATAGTATTGTCCTATGCCACCCTGATAATATGGCAACATAACGCAATCTAGCTGTAAGTGCGCAGATGTTAATTATGAATACCTAGTGACAAATATAGTAAAATATAATAAGTAGGGGTTTGCAGAAAAAGATGTTTTTGTAGAAAAATATAAAAGTGTAATACCATATAATGATGGCAAATATTAATTTAATTTTCGCACAGCACATAGGGGATGTGAAAGTGTAAAAAGGAACAACTTTTTTTATTTTTCAGTAAAATATATAATACGCCCTTTGCAGTATTTTTAATTCTTATTGCGTAATATTAATAAAAAAATGTTTATTTCATTCCGTCTCTTTTACTTTAATTTTCGCTCAAATAGCCAAGGGACAAAGAAAAATACAAAAAAAAAAAATCGGGGTGTGGCTGTGTCAATGACACGGCCGTGTGTTTTATGTGAATACGTGTATGTAACGGGTAATATTTTCCTTGAGCGTATTATATGTATGTGGCCGCTCCAGCTGCATATATACTGGCGCCGTCGTTGATCCGCTCGGACGCCTTCATTCTTCTACGTTCCCGACATCGCTTTACTCTGCCATATGGTGTTTTATGGGTACCACTAAATTGCTCTTGAGAAGCCCCTTTCAACCGTATACGATCTTTTTATTTTGATTTGGCTTTTTGACGAATATAGGCCGACATTGCATTATTTATTTATTTATTTATTTATTTATTTATTTATTTTACTTTAACGCCATATATATTCTCTATAACTATGTCACACTAATGTTTTATATATGCAATCGATAGATCTTGACGAGAGCTAACGATTGAAACTCAAACGAACGTCGTAACTTCTCCTAGTCAAAATATATACTACACAAAAATTATGTGACGAAGCGAAACGACCTCAAAATGGTGACGCTTTTCCCTCCACTGCGCGCGATGCATCACAGTCCACACTCAACGTAACGAATTCTTTGATCCTTTATCTATCGAGTGATGTAATTAAATTTCGGATGTAGATGATAGATATGAAGCTGCAACACCAAACTGTATCCCCCGATTTTGTTATCAGTTTTCTGAATTGCCTCCCATTATGGACGCAAATTTAAAGGCGTATTCATGTCAAAAAAATAAGTTGTTTATTTCACGTCTTTTATGTACTGTGTGGAACGCCTACATTATTATAAAGTCTTGCGCCAATAAATTTCTGTACATTTTTCTTTTTCTGAGAAAATCGTAGATTTGTTACCCAACATGCAGGGCCTCCCAGACATATATATTGTATTTACTTACTCACTGGCACTATCGAGCCCGTAGGTTCATGGCCGCGCGGACATAAGCTCTCCATACATCCCTATCCCGAGCCAATGCTTTCCAATCATTCCCTGTATAATCTACTTCCCTCAAATCATAGTTAATGTTATTCTCCCACCTCATTATTGATCTACCAACGGGGCATTTTCCCTCTGGCTTTCCTACAAGAAGCTTCCATGCACGTCTTTCATTCCCCATAAGCGCCACATGTCCTGCCAATCGCAGTCTACGAGACTTAACTGTTATTATATCTGTCTTCCTATAGACACCATGTAGCTCATTGTCATGAAGTCTTCTCCATTCACCTGTCTGTTCATCTCTCTTTGGTCCAAAAATTTTCCTAAGTACTTTATTCTCAAATATTGTAATCTCCTTTCCTCCCTTAAAGTAAGAGTCCATGTTTCGCGCCCATATAATATAACTGGTAGAATAATAGTTTTATATATTTTCAGTTTAACGATTTTTGAAAGGAGTTGGGACATCAAAAGTCTCTGCAATGCATAATAGCATGCATTTCCAGAATTGAGCCTATGTTTAATTTCCTTGTGCATCTCATTCCCATTTGTGATTATTGTTCCTAAAAGTAAAGTAATCCCACTACAGGCCTCAGGAGTCCCTTGGGGTAGTAAGAGGTTAAGGCTCTTACTTTTTCTGGACAATCGGCACTTGATGTCAGCCCTTCGTGACGGCCGCCTCTATTCCCAGAACAAGCATCTGGTACTCATTTCAATTAGAGGCTGAGTCGATCCCAGTGCCGCCAGAAGATTTGGGTCAGTTTAAAAATGCTGACCCCCACCGGGACTTGAACCCTCGACCTTCTGGCTAGTAGCGCAGTGCCTTAACCATTATTGTTCCTAGGTATTTGAATTCATCCACTTTCTCAAAATTTCCCCCATTTGTCATTAGCTGTCCATTTCCATTATATAATATATTTCTACGTGTGACCATATATTTAGTTTACTTCCAGTCCTAATTTCTTAGTGTTGCTCAATAGTGTGTGCGTGTTGTCCTTTAGATATATATTGTATTTACCACAAATAATTCATATTTATACTTGAGATCATAAATTACGTTAATTCTGTACGTTCCTTAACAAAACAAATCACTTCTGTATAGCATATCGTTTCTAAAAGTTAGTCAGTACGGCCCTGTAACAATCTTTGCGTGATAGTCATTATCCCGTTTGGTATGTGGGTAGTAGAAGTGTGTAGGGGACTCAACGAAGCTTTCATATTATGAAATACAAACACACAAAATATTGTGTTGCAGTTGTGAAGTTGGCACACAACCAACTTCCTTCCTGCTAATGGACTGTCTCCACCACATTAAATTTTCTTTACATTCGGAAATTACTGTTCCAATCTTTATATATAAAAATGAGTGTGATCTGTCTATCCTTTATGGATTCAAAAACTACTTGACCGATTTAAATGGGTGTTTCAGGATCATTTAGATAATTTTTTCTGGGACAATTAACATATAATAACATATTACCGTTCATACTATAGGGCCGGAGCTTAAAAAAATTACTTCGGTGTACTAAAAAGTAACTTTTTGGACGCTTACATGGCCTACGCTGCCTAAACCATAACAAATTCATCAAATTAATGTATACGGAATTGAATATCTCAAAAAATTCTACAAAAAGTCCGCGACAGCATATGTCTATCATAAACGGATAACTCACAATAACCATGTTTGTCTTTCAGCTCATTGATGCCAAGAAGATCGGGATAAGTAGATTCCCGGGAAATGCTGAATAATCAGCACGGGGTATCTATAAATAATTAGGATATAAATTTATAATTATTTTTTCATTTTACTTATTCAACTAAACATAAAAAAAAACATTTACTCGTAATTTATTTAGGCGTAGCAACGCACACAATTTCGACATCCATCCATCCACAGTAATTCTGCCCGAGGGTAGCTCCTTCACCGCAATCATAGCATTTTCATGCTATGCTTACAGCTTTACTAGGGAATTGTAGGCGTGGTAGCTTCCCGTTGCTTTCCACACCGATAAAGGATGATGATGATGATAATGATAAGGATGATGACGATCATATGATTTCGGGGACCGTTTGGGCCTTAAAAGTTTTCCTGACATTTGTCTTACATGTGAGGAAAAACTCCGATAAAAACCTCACCCAGAAAAACTGCCCCGACTGGGGATCGAACCCGGGCCCGCTGCATGACAAGGCAGCACGCTACCTCGAGACCACAGCGGTGGACAATTTCAATATGGCATGGAGAGAATAATAAAAACTATAAAATAAACATCCCTCCATGGTATCTTTACCTTGTTGTGGTGAAATGGCTTGTGTGCTTAAATGATCCTGAGAGCTATGCCGGCGGTAGCATTGCTGCCGATAGGGTTACCCATGCCGGACTGGTCGAAGGTGATAAGCCAGACGAAATAAGTACCTTGGTCGAAAGAGTGACGATCTTTCACCGTAAAAATACAACCGTCAAGAAATGCGGACATGGGTTCAACTGGGGTAAAATTTTCCGGAGGTCAAATAGTCCCCCATTCGGTTCTCCGGGCGGGGACTACTTCAGGGAACCCATGCCAAAGGCTCAAACACAGGGACATGTTCCTAGGAACGTGGAATGTTAGGACTTTATACAATAAAATAAACATCCTGGAAGAACTCGAAATTTTAAAAGAAGCTAAGAATGTAAACTTGCTGAATGAGAACGCACCCAACGAGCTGAATCCTCTATACAAAATAACCGAAGACATTTAGTAAAGGTAAAGTGATCCCACTACAGGCATTAAGAGGCCCTTGGGATAGCAGAAGTCAAAGCTCCCACCTTTCTAGACAAACGGCACTTGATATCAGCCAGATTGTCAGCCCTGCGTGACGGCCGCGTTTATCCCCAGAATAAGTGACTGTTATTCATTTCCGTTAGAGACTGAGTCGACCCTAGGGCCACGGTTCCGCCATAAGATTTAGGTCAGCTTAAAAATCGTGACCCCTCCAGGACTCGAATCCCCGATCTTCCGTATTGTATAACTATTGCCTTAACCAACTATGCCATTGCGTGCTGCAAAGATATCTAGTGCTGCCTTGTCACGCAACGGGCCCGAGTTCGATCCCCGGTCGGGACAGTTTTTCTGGGTGAGGTTTTTATCGGGGTTTTTCCTCGCCTGTCAGACAAATGTCAGGAAAACTTTAAGGCCCAAACGGTCTCCGAAAGCATATGGCCATCGCAATCATCATCATTCATATTCATCTTAGATTAAGCTTAGGATTAGGGACTCTCCTGGTGCACCACTATCATCATCGTCACCCATCATCATCATCACCCATCATATCATCGGGGCAACGTAACCCCGTCTTCCAGGCGCCCCAACCTCAGAAGTGGGTTACAAGTATGCCATGCCAGGAAAGAACACCAGGAATGTCGAAAGACAACCTGGGGCATTTGCAAAAAAAAATATATATCTAGTATCATTTTAAATACTGTAGATGGAACATGTTTCTGAAAAACCTTCAAAGTGATTTGACTGACGAAGTGATTAAACGAAATTTTGATTAGTTGAGGACAGTTGAAAAATCAGGTACCGGTACGCATTTTAGGATTTTAACCTTTTACTTAGTATTCTCTGTCTACCGCTGTGGTCTCGAAACTTTGAGGCCCAAACGGTCCCCGGACATCATTTGACTATCCTAATAGTAAAGTAAAGTGATCCCACAACAGACCCGGAGGCCCTTGGGGTAGTAGGAGGTTATGGCTCCCACTTTTTCTAGACAATCGACACTTTATGTCAGCCGGGTTGTCAGCCCTGCGTGACGGCCGTCTTTACCCCCAGAACAAGCGTCTGGTACTCATTTACGTTAGAGGCTGAGTCGACCCCAGGGCCATAGTGCCGCCAGAGGGTTTGGGTCAGTTTAAAAATCCTGACCCCAACGGGACTTGAACCCTCGACCCTCCGGCTTGTAGCTCAGTGCCTTAACCACTGCGCTACGGCGTGCCCCCTGACGAGAACTGGCAACTGTACAAACAACTTAGAAACACAACTACACAAACTATACGCAATGCCAAACTACGACACGCCCACAGTATAATCGGACCTGAAATAAGTGCACGGGACACTTGGCGAAATCTCCGTGCAATGGGACTTAGACAGTTGAATCCCTCAACTGACTCTATAGACATTTCTGTAGATGACTTAAATGAACATTTTACCTCAATACCCATGACACCTCCAGACAACAAGACTAAAACAGACATTCTTAAAGACTTATCCCCATCCCCCCATATAGGAAGAGATAAATTTCACTTTAACGACATTTCGCCTATAGACGTTAAAAAAGCACTCAAGCGGATTAAATCCAATGCACAAGGAACAGATAACATCAGCATTTTAATGCTAAATAAAATCATTGACATTATACTACCCACAGTGACTCATATTTTTAATGCTTCCCTTATAACTTCTATCTTCCCTACTGTATGGAAACAGTCTAGAGTTCGGCCTATACCAAAAATAAGTACACCTGCTAACTGTAATGACTACCGACCGATTAGCATCCTTCCGACATTATCTAAAGCCCTGGAACATATTGTACATAAGCAAATGACTGAATATCTCCAAGAAAATCACCTCCTTGATCCTTATCAATCCGGCTTTAGATATGGTCATAGCACAACCACAGCTTTGCTAAAAATTACTGAAGATATTCGTGAAGCCGTGGACAGACGTCAATTGACTCCTTTAACCTTACTTGACTTCAGCAAAGCTTTTGACACAGTAGACCACGACTTACTTATGATAAAGCTCAAGCACCTACACTTGTCTGACAGCGCTGTATCCTGGTTCGACTCATACCTGCACGGTCGTCAACAATACGTTTCATTAAACTCTAGATCTTCGTCTTGGCGCAATGTGCCGGCTGGAGTCCCCCAGGGCAGTGTTCTCGGACCTCTTCTTTTCTCAATCTACATAAATGACTTGCCAACTGTACTAAAGCACTGCCGTTATCACCTCTACGCTGATGATCTCCAAATTTACCTACATTCACCTCCTCATTCTCTCTATAACAGCTTGACAAAATGAATGACGATCTCATATCCATCTTTAACTGGTCTTCAAGTATCGGTCTAAATCTAAATCCTAACAAGTCACAAGTAATTCTAATGGGACAACAAAGACTGCTTACAACCTTTGACATATCTACACTACCAAACATTACTATAATAATATAATCATCCCTTATTCTTCTTCAGTAATAGATCTTGGACTACATCTAGACGCAAATTTAACCTGGCAAACACAAGTGAAACACATATGTAAAAAGACTTTCTCCATCTTACATTATCTTAGACGTTTAAAGAATTTTCTCCCAGTTTCGTTAAAACAAATCCTTGTGCAGAATCTTGTGTTACCACACTTCGATTATTGTGACATTATATATAATGATCTAAACTATGATTTGTCGCAGAGACTGCAGCGTGTTCATAATGCTTGCGTTCGATTCATTTTCAATATCCGCCGTTATGACCATATTTCCGAACACTTTAATAACCTCTCTTGGCTCCGTCTTACTGACAGACGTAAATTGCACTCTCTTTCACTACTTTTCAAGCTTCTGAATTCCTACATCCCTACTTACCTGGCGTCTAGATTTGAGAAGTTATCCTCTTACCACAATATTGACACTAGATCACAAGATAGCAGTCTGCTAACAATTCCTCTTCATAGCACTTCCTCCTATTCTACTTCCTTCACAGTAGCCTCTGCCCGCTCCTGGAATCTCCTTCCTCAAGATATCAGGGGTTGCCGCACACTTGGTACCTTTAAGTCACGCTTATACAGTTACCTGTTGTCTAATAATTAATTTTTCTCTATTTATTTAATTTTATACTATGTCATTAATCTTTTCCTGTTTTTTATATATATTGTACATATTATATATTTAATTCGTTAAATTTAGAGTAAATCAAAATACATTATAAATATTAATTGTATTGTATTCATAACTTGTAATCGTTTATATATATATTGTAATTTAGATTTAAGACTATTTTTTGTTTGTATTTTTTTTAAACCTGGTTGAGTGGTAGACAAGGCCTTAAGGCCTTAACTCTGCCAGGTAAAATAAAGCTATTATTATTATTATTATTATTATTATTATTATTATTATTATCATAATCATCATTATAATTTTCGCCATGTTCAGTATGAATGTGTCTGTGAATGGTGTGTTTCGTCTTAACCCCTTCTCCTCAGAAGACGTACACTCGCTCACTGTTAAATGACCTTCAACTCTGAAGACGAGGTATACTCACTTAACTCTGCCTGTTACATATTTTGCAATTTTTGTACATCCCTTGGCAGGGTAATTTTTTGTTAACATTTATGAATAGTACAGGAATGTGTTTTGGTCTTCACCTTTATTGTTATCTCAAGTACCGTTATATTTTGTTCATTTACAATGTCTGAAATTGGACAATATAATTTACGGTGATTTATACCCGAGCCGCCGATTCTCCGACTCTGAAATTTAGGTTGTACGATGGCTAAAATGAGAACTCGGCCTCTACTGCCAATGAGAAAATGGGTGTAGTGGGAGTGAACGTTTGCCACAACCAATCACTGCTCTTGACGCAGCTATAGAGCGCTAGTAAGGTTTTAAATTGCTGAGATGTCAGCTGTATGTCTGCTAACCGCATACATAAAGCGGCCACTCCCACTGAATTTCCATATCGGCAACACTGTCGTGAAAACGTCAAGGCCGGAGAATCAGCGGTTGCAGTGTAAATCTAGTTTCTGGGGAAATGCATTGAGCATTTAAACTTGAAGCAAATGGGTTAATGTTGTGTTGTCTCGGAGGAGACCTTGACATTGATCAGTCATTCGGGGAGGCCTTCCATGTCCTTATGTGGTCAGAAAAGTATGTGTGTAATCTCTCACGAAATGTTGTCCCACTGTAAAGCCCAGGTGGTGTGAGGCGTGTAAAAGTACCTGTAAGGTGAGAGGTTAAGCTGCGTAATGGAATATGGGGGAGATATTTTAGTAATATTTTTAACAAAACTTTTTAATAAAATTGAAATTGGAGACGATATCCCAGAAGACTGGAATTTATCGTACATTACTCCTATTTTTAAAAAAGGTGATAAAAAACTGTGTTCCAATACAGAGGTATAAGCGTTATACCTTCAACAGCTAGGATTTTTAGTAAAATTATAAATTTTAAACTTAAGGAGATAAAAGATAACTTAAGAGAAGAACAATGTGGATTCCGGAGTGGAAGATCATGTATTAGACAATTACAAGAGAAAATCCTAGCAAAAAATAAAGAACTACATATGACCTTTATTGATTTAGAGATGGCATATGATAGTGTACCTCGACAATTGTTATGGATGGCAATGAGAAATATGAATATCTGTGATAAATGGATTAATATTGTTAGGAGGATCTATAGTAATACAAAAGCTAAAGTAAAAATACAGAATAATTTAACAGAGGAATTCACAGTGAATAAAGGCCTTAAGCAGGGATGCAGTTTGTCACCAATCCTTTTTAACATTTATTTAGACCAGGCTCTTAACTTGTGGTATAAAAATGTTCTGAAATGGGTATTCCTATAGGAGGAAAAGTACTGCATTCATTGTTGTTTGCAGATGATCAAATAATTTTTGCAGGGGATGAAGATGATATGAAATATATGATAAATAAATTAATGGAAGAATATAAAAAATGGGGACTGAATATAAATTTACAGGAAACAGAATATATGTGTTTGGGAAAGGATGTGGATGACCTCGTACTTGAAACAGGGAAAATAAAAAAATGTGATTTTTTTAAATACCTTGGGTCAATAAATACAAGTTTCGGTACCTGTGAGAGAGATGTACAGGCTAAAATTGCAATGGCAAAAAATGCAACTAAGACATTACATGGAGTAATTTGGAACAAAAATATTACAAAGGAAATTAAAATGGAAATTTATATGAGCATAATACAGAATATTTTGTCATATGGAAGCGAAACTTGGTCTTTGACGGAATTACAAAAGAATAAAATTAGAACAGTTGAATTCGATTATTTTAGAAGAAGCCTCTAAAAAACAAGACAGGATAAAATAAGAAATGAATTCCTTTGGAGAGAAATGAAGGTCACCACATCTGTTGTTAAGAGGATTGAAAATCAAACGCTTAAATGGTATGGCCATGTACAAAGAATGGAAAATGAAAGATGGCCAAAAAATATATACCAATGGTCACCCCCTGGAAGAAATAAACGTGGTAGACCAAGATGGAAATGGAAAACCTACGTCAGAACAATAATGGAGGATAGGAATTTGGAAGAGGGAGATTGGAATGAAAGAGATAAATGGAAACTGAAGACGGCAAACCTATAAGTGGGGGAAAGCCGAGGAAGAAGAAGAAGAAGAAAAGTATTGCATGTCATGTAATTATAATACGAGACAGAAAGGACATATTCTGCATAACGACGAATGTAAACTTACAAGAGGACAACCACGATAAACACAAGGTTGTAATCTAGCAATCATATCCATCGATAGGGAGATATATAGGAATTGTTGAAGGACCTATCATCAGCGATCAACATACGGAGGGTTGTTTCTGATCTATGATAACAAATGATTTTTAAGTTTTACCTTAAGAAAAGTCGTGTCTCCACCATCGAGCATGCTCTAATTGATGGCTCTTCACCAGAGCTATGGTTCGGCATCGGAGTTTCCGCTGCAGAAGACTCTTACGCAGCACAGCCATGTCTAGAAGTTCCCACTCCTCTTTATATGCTTTCCAGAGACCGTCTATTGTTCGAGGACGCCTGTTTCCCAGTGCCCTTTTGAAGAGTCCAAAGACACAAAGTCCATCGGTGATGCATCAGGAGACTTCACTGGGATGTTGCTGAATGGAATAGCATGTATTCCAGTTTCCTGCTCCATTTCTCCAGGAATGTCAGGGTTGAACCCGAAGTGTGACTGGAGGCCTTGTCTTGGTGCACCCAGACTTGGTTTTTGTCTGTACCATAGAGAGCTGGGATTTCAGTCGGGTAAATTGGGGTGAGAACTTCTTCCTGGTAGTACTGGGAGTTGATTTTGGCCTTTTTAGCTACTCTACGAATGGTCAGTTTTTCATTGTAGCAATATCCCGCGATGACCATAAATCCATTGGAGAAACTTTCTCTGCATTCGGCATACCACTTTTGAAATTTTTTTCACCCCTTTCTCTATAGTAAATTGCCCGGGGTTTGTTGCAGTCTCCTAGATAAACATATGCTTCATCAAGTGTGACCAAAAATTTCCATTTTTCTCCTGCCAGGTGCTTTTCATAGTTTCCTGCTGTTGGTGCGGCATTCGGCAATGTGACGTGGCAACAATTTATGAACCCTGCTTTTGTGGCGCTTCTCCATGTTTAAATCTTTGTTTATTATGGTGTTTACAGTTTTAAGGGATATTCCCAATCTGTTCGCAATCACCCTTTGTGTGGCAGGGTTACCACCAGAGATAAGGACCTTGACCTTTCTGATTACATCTGGGGTGCGGGTAGTAGCAGGTCGTGGATTTGCCCGTTTTTTCCCTTTTGGAATTAATCCCAAGCGACCCTTTCCCTTTTTATGAAGCACTGAGTTAATTCCACATTTTGACAACATAAAATTACGTTTTTGCAAGCCTCAATAATCGCGGAATAACTATAATTAGCGTCGGAAAGGGCAGTAATGTACCCTTCCCAAAACGGGTCTATATGATTAGGCATTATGAGAGCAACACGCGTGCGAGTGTAACAGAAGCAGCACACTGACTGGTTTGATCACCTCGTACGCTCCTGTCCTGATGACTCACACTCCAACGTCACAATCTACCTGGCAAATCGTTATCGGAGATCGGAAACAACCCTCCGTATTCATTGCTGCAGGAAATCTGGACAGCTCCATTTATGAAGCGTTTGTATAGATATGGCTTCCGTCACTCTTTGTCATAATTCTGTATTTTGTTAAGTAATATTCTCTAGAATGAGAGTTGACGGCAGCGGCGCGGCATTGTAATGTTATGGTTAGGTGTTTCTAACCCTCTAATATCTGGGTCCTAACTAACTAACTCACTGGCACTATCGAACTCGTAGGTTCATGGTCGCGCGGACATAAGCTCTCCATACATCCCTATCCTGTGCTAATGTTTTCCAATCACTCCCTGTATAATCTACTTCCCTCATATCATAGTTAATGATATTCTCCCACCGCATTCTTGGTCTATCAACTGGGCGTTTTCCCTCTGGTTTTCCTATAAGAAACTTCCATGCACGTCTTTCATTCCCGATTCGTGCCACATGCCCTGCCCATCGCAGTCTACGAGACCTAACTGTTCTCATTAGGCCTATATCTGGCTTCCTACAAAGACCATGTAATTCACTGTTATGCAGTCTTCTCCATTCACCTGTCTGTTCACCTCTCTTTGGTCCAAACATTTTCCTAAGAACTTTATTCTCAAATACTCGTAATCTATTTTCCTCCCTTAAAGTAAGAGTCCATGTTTCGCATCCATATAATATAATTGGTAGAATAATAGTTATATATATTTTCAGTTTAACGTTTTTTGAAAGGAATTAGGAAGTCAGGAGTCTGTGTAATGCATAATAGCACGCATTTCCAGAATTGAACCTATGTTTAATTTCCCTGTGCATCTCATTCCTATTTATGATTATTGTTCCCACGTATTTGAATTCAGCCACTTCCTCAAAATTTCCCTCATTAAATTTGCATTAGCTGTCCATTTCCATTATATCTAATATCTGGGTCCACCCAAAATAATTATTCTGGGTACGCCAATATAACTGGTAGAATAATAGTTATATATATTTTCAGTTTAACGTTTTTTGAAAGGAGTTGGGAAATCAGGAGTCTCTGTAATGCATAATAGCACGCATTTCCAGAATTGAACCTATGTTTAATTTCCCTGTGCATCTCATTCCTATTTATGATTATTGTTCCCAGGTATTTTAATTCAGCCACTTCCTCAAAATTTCCCTCATTAAATTTGCATTAGCTGTCCATTTCCATTATATCTAATATCTGGGTCCACCCAAAATAATTATTCTGGGTACGCCACTGATCAAACGTATATATTACAGGTTATTTTTCACTTTATTCGTTAATTAATATATTTAAGATTTGTTTTCTGCAAATAATGTAGATGAACGATTACATACAAGTCGTATAATTAGGTTTATTCCCTCGTCGATCTTACAATTTTCCCTGCGGTCATATTAGGCCTATATTATTTTTTTTTGTAACTAACACCCTAACGAAACTGACTCACTGATATTATCGAACTCAGAGGTATATGGGAGCGTGAACATAATGCATCCCTAGCCTAAGTTAATATTTTCCAATCAATCCCAGCATAATTCACTTCCTTAGAATAATGTTTAATGCTATTCTCCCAGCTACACCATTTTCATTCTTTGCCTGCCTACTTGGCGCTTTCTCTCTAATTATCTTACAATAAAAATGCCCATACCAGTCTTTAATTCCCCATTCGTGGTACACGTCCTGCCCACACACCTCTGGGTTCAATGAGTCTTATTTTTTTTATTAGTGTCTGCATCTGGTTTCTCATTAAGATCATGCATCTCACGTAGTCTGTCTTTGGTCCAGAAGTTTTCATAAGCACTTATTCTCAAATACTCGTAATATTTTCTCCTTTATTAAAGTAAGTATAACTGGAAGAATCGTAATTATATATATAGGTAGTTTAACACCGTTAAAAAGAAGTCGGGGTAACAAAAGTCTCTAATGACATGCGTAACCAGAGTTGCGTCTATGTTTAATTTCGTTTTGCGCCGATTGTCCAGAAATAGTGGGAGCCTTAACCTCCTACTACCCCAAGGGCCTCCTGAGGCCTGTAGTGGGATTACTTTACTTTACTTACCATATCCTAAAACCGGATGTTTATCCCTATATAATAATAATAAGGGTTTTTGTTTTGTTTATTTAATATTTAAATATAATTATATTTATTTATATTAAGAATGACATAAGATTGATTTAGAGAATTCAAATTTTTTATAAGTATATAAAAAATTCAAACTGGTCAATATAAACTGTTAATACAGTTAGATGTGTTTCTAACTGATTTAATATATGTAAAATCCTTTAAATATTCAAATTGATAATTTTTATAAAGAAATAAATGGGATTGGACGAATTGGATAGAAGTCAGCTAGGAGTACTCCTTCCTTTTCAGTTGGACCAATCAGAACCTCGAGGTTATAACTGAATAATAAGATGGCTACAATACTTGAAGAAGGTCAGTCATGTTAAGTAACTGCTCCTCAAGAAATGAGAGAATGGTGGTTTATTTTCTTGATATTAGTTAAAAAATAGTGTTGGAGTTAAGGAAAGTTATATAGTAATATAAAATTCATCCATCTTGAATACAAATAGTCCACAAGTGGAAATAAAGTATAATACTTGAAGGATTGACCGTTAGAATTCGTCATCCATTATACACTGCTCAAAAAAATTAGGGGATATTGTAGAATAACCTATTAAGACTGTGTTTTTTTGGAATAGTATTAGATGCAATCACTTTCTATTATTCCAAGATAATGTAAATAAGAGTTTGAAGTTGTTACATAACCTCGGTACCACACCAGAGGGCAGTGTCTGTACTGTTGATGTGAAAGGGTGGTGTGGGGGTGAATGTTTCGTTGCTGTTTTTAAATCCAGTCCAGTTTTCAGTTAGTGAATGACTTGCCTTAGGGACAGTGATGCCTCGACAACGTGATTTACCTGAACCAATGGCTTGGAGGGCCATAGGAAGGATGGAAGCTGGACAGACACAACAAGAGGTAGCACAAGCCATTGGGGTGTCTCAAAGCGTGATTTCCATACTTTGGAATCATTTTCAAAGAACATACTGTTCACAGAAGAGCCGGACAAGGTCGACCAAGGGCAACAACAGCAAGGGATGACCGTTACCTCTTGTTAACAGCCCGTCGGAATAGACAGCAGAATGCAACTCAACTGCAAAATACACTTCAAACAGCAACAGGACGCAGGGTGTCAACTCAAACTGCCCCTAATCGACTGCATGGAAGTGGTCTCTATGCCCGTAGGCCCATGGTGCGTACCAGGTTAACTCCACAACACCATAGAGATCGCAGAAACTGGGCGGAGGAACATCGTGGGTGGAGGCATGCTGAATGGAGATCAGTTCTTTTTTCTGATGAGTCGCGATTCAACATGGAATGTGATAGTCGGCGCGTATTCATCTGGAGAGAAAAAGGGACACGAAACAATCCAGCTTTTGTACGTGAAAGATCCCCATATGGTGGCGGTGGATTGATGGTGTGGGCAGGAGTCAGTAGTGGTGGACGTACTGACCTCTCCGTCATCCAAGGTGGTACTTTGACTGCGGTAAGGTATAGAGATGAGATTCTCCGACCTTTTGTTGTGTCTTAGGCTGGTGTCATAGGTGATTCTTTTCTTTTTATGGACGATAATGCACGACCCCACAGAGCTGGCTTGGTGGACGACATGCTGGAAGTGGAGGGTATCGAGTGTATGCAATGGCCAGCTTCCTCCCCGGACTTAAATCCGATTGAGCATGTGTGGGATACATTAGGCAGGTGCATTGCAGGCAGACCAGCACCTCTCACAACTGTTCCAGAGCTGCACATTGCTCTTATGGAAGAGTGGCCATGTATCCCCCAAGAACTCATTGCTAACCTCATTGCATCAATGCCATACAGGTGTGAGGCAGTGCTGGCCGTTCGAGGAGACCATACACCATACTAAAGAAACATTTTCACCCATGTTAATGTTGCTTTGTTTGTTTCCCATATTCCTAATCAGGATCTCTTTGACATCTGGTGTGGTACAGAGGTTACGTAATGACTTCAAACTCTTGTTGACATTCTTTTGGAGTAATAGAAAGTGATTGCATCTAATACTGTTCCTAAAAACATAGTCTTAATATGTTATTCTACAATATCCCCTAATTTTTTTGAGCAGTGTATGCATAAAATGGTAATCTTCTACAAGTGAAAATTATTAACCTAAGCCAGAGTCTTTTGAATTATTAATCTACATGATTCGTCTTAACTGAAGTGAGAGTTTTAATAAAATAAATTTTAGTTTAACTGTTAAATAAAGTGTCGTTATTTGCATATGTAAGAAACTTTTCCTCATTCCCCTGACGGGAGTTATTAGTGCCGTGGCAGAATTAAAGTGATTCAAATTATTACAATCACAAATCTACAACTTGGGACATCACACCCAGCAACCCACCTTTAATCCCTGTTTATAATATTATTGCTCATGGGTAATTGAATACCGCCACTTCTTCAACGTTTTCCTTTTTCATTGTTAAGTGCCCATTCCCATTTAATAATGTATTTTTTAGCGTGAAAGAAGATATCTACATCATTTACTTTTTGCCGACGATCAAATAATTATAACCCAGGATAGAGAAGATGCAAATTATATGTGTAATCAGCTGTCAACAACATATCAGAAATGGGGTTTGAAAATCAACAAAAACGAAACAGAATATTTAACAAATGATCCAGATGAATTACATATTGATGGGATGAAGATAAAGAAGAGCGATAGTTTCTGTTATTTGGGATCAATTATAGAGAAAAAAGATGAACATCAAAAACAAGGAAATAGCAGAAAAGGATTAGTAATGGAAGAAAACCCATACGAATGTTAAACTATACACTATGGAGTAAAAACATAATTAACAGAACAAAACAACTAATTTATAAATCCATCCTAGAAAGTATAATGTTATATGGAAGGAAGTCTGGACCATGACACAACAACATGTCAGCAGAATAACTTCAGTTGAAATGGATTTTTGGAGAAGAGCTGCCAGAAAATCTAGACTGGAAAAAATTAGAAATAGAGAAATTAGAAAATGGATGAATGCAGAAAGAAATATAATGGATGAGATTGAATACAGAAGGCTAAAATGGTATGGACACGTAAGAAGAATGCAGGATGGAAGAGTACCAAATGCCGTCTATGCATGGAAAATTGAAAGAAGGAACAGAAAAGGAAGACCAAGAACAACCTGGAAGAACAAAATTCAATGTGGAAATTTGGTGTAACAGATGAAGACACAGAGGACAGAGAACGATGGAGAACTTTAATTAAGGGAAAATTGTGAATGTTTGTTGCAAACTGGATAGTCTATAAGTCCGTAGTCGTTTATATTTATTTATTTATTTATTTATTTATTTATTAGTTCATGTTAATTACTAAGATTGGTTGGAGAAAACCCTTAATGATGAGGAAAATTCTCAAAAAAAAATTAGCGTGTGACTATATACATATTTAGTTTTATTGATATTTACTTCCAGTCCAGCATCTTATGTTACCTAGTAAAATGTATGTGTTGGCTTTTAGTATTTTCTTAGTATCGGACGGGATTTTTGGCTCAGGTTGATTAGGTTTGGTGTCCGAGGGATATGGGTACCTGGACGATTTGATGCTCCGGACTGCTCAGGTTCAGGGTTCGGTAAGAGCTGGATTCTCATCAAATGTTCACGCGAGGAAGATTTAAAATGATACAAATAATTAGGTAAATCACTGGAGACTGCCGTGGAGTTAACACAATGGAATAATTTATTTTCGTAGATGTATACACTAGTCGGTCCTCCGACTACTTTCTTGAGTTTCAAAGCACAATGTAGGAGACGATCCTGACTTTGACGAAATTCGAGAAATGTGCCCTGTTCGACGGCCGGCTAACAAGTAGTGTGCGCCCTATTAGACTGAGGGCCAACAAGTAAGTGTTATGCGATACTCTTCGCGAATAATTTATTTAGTCCATTAAGTATTTTATGACCCCGCCCACATATATGCTTTAGGCCTCTTTACAAATTAACAAATGTTACAAGTTTTGGGATTGGTTCCCCTCTTCTATATACGTCATATTTCCAAAGATGCTGGTTTACGCCCATTTTCCATTACTAAAGGATGTCCAAACCCTCTATATATTTTTCTTAGGTTGCCAAAAAGTAATTTTATATATTTTCCCTTTAACGACTTACTGAGTGAAGGGGTACCACATCTCCGACAAACACGTCTCCTGTCATGCCAATATCTTTCTATCTTAATGGTTTTGGAGAGCATCCCATGCTCGTTAAGACTGGAAAACATGTCTTTTTGTATCTTATTGTGAAAGTGTAATTTGCTAGTTTGGGGATTATGTCTAGTTGACAGTACCTTGGCCGTGTATTTTGTATTACAAAGAGACAGTTCGAATTCCTTTCCCTATTGTGTTCAGCAACGCGGCCCGTGGAAAAACCATGAGTAATGCCGGGCTTTTACTGACTAATAAGTATATGATGTAGATAATTTATTAAACTTTATATAAAAAATCTTATGCGGCTCGAATTATCAATTTATGTTTTCATTGAACTGTAAATGGTTCCCTGATTATTTTGAGTATAAACTCGGTATACTTCGGATTATTATTACTCTTCCATATTTTAGCCTATATTACATTTGAATAAAATTCATTTTTTATTATTATATTAGATACTGGGAAATAATGCCTAGACCTAAAATCGGTACACCTTTAAAAGATCAGCATATACTAACAGCTTATTAATGCCACACACTATGTAGCCTGTAAAGTTTTGATTGCAAGCTCTAGTACAAAATTTAATAGCAGAGGAAATAGTGGATCTCATATTATGGTCCATTATGCATTTTATAAATACCTGAAAACTGTTTACGCATTGTAATATACTAATCGTTGTTTTCACATTACGTCTTCATTAAAATGTAGACATAATATTCTATTAAATTTATGCATTGTTGACTTTTCAATTATGTATGACATTTGCATAGTGGGTCATGGCAGTACTTAAAATTAATTGAAATTGCGTAACTAAAACCAGATCGAAATCATTGCATGAGGCAACAGTCCGCGAACAAGTTATAATGAAACAATTGCCAATATTGAATTTTATTTATTCATTTATACTGCATTTTTCTCATATAATTACACAAAACGAGTGTTTTGATTCAAGCATTTGAGACTCGTATTCAGAAAGTCTGTGTTCAAACTCCTGTGTCTTAAGTGAAGATAAAAGCTGGATTGGAATTTTATTGTCATGGCCCATTTAATTTCCACCATTTCATAGCATCATTAAATAAATTTGCGAGAAATTACCATAGATGTTAAAACAATTATAAATAAATATAAAAATAATAAATCTTGTAATAGTGGGTGACGAAAATAAGTCCAAAATTTCGGTCTAGTTAGTAACAATATTTATCACGTCAAATTTTCAATACATCTACCGAAATATGTCGTAAAACTATTTGAATTCCTTATAGTGCCTTATTTAGACATTCGGTTGTCCGACCAGCAATTTTTCGCCCCCATTCTTTAGACAAATAAATAATAATTGAATAAAAAAATAAAAATGATGTGATAAGTATAAAATATGTCTCTTATCGAAAGGTTTTTTTCGGGCTGCCTAAGGCTATGGGGCTCCCCTCATCTGTTTGAAAGAATACTCAGAAAAATTGGAAGTCAGCGACAAAAAATATTGATGCTGTGAATCACGCCACGTGTAGTTAATTTAAGAACAAAACAAATTGTTCGGCCGCAGTCCAAGTTCCTTATGTAATAATAATATTATTATTAAAATCTCCTGCGTTTGCGCAAAAAAAAATTTGGGAACAAGGCAAGTTATTATATTATAGTCTGTTTATAAAAAAAGTTGTTTTATTTTGAGGAATTTTGGTTTAATAACTGAAAAATTTTCTCAAATATTCTTGTGAAGGACCTTATATGTGTAATAATTGTCTTACGTATGTATAAGAAACCGTATGCACGTTAATTCTTTCTTTGTGCAATATATATATATATATATATATATATATATATAGTACATTATTTACGTTTTCTTGTTCATTCGTAAGAAACCTTTATGTTATATTTCTTTTTCTTCATTATGTCGGAGATATATTTAGGCCTATGTTGCTTCTATCTTTCATTGTGCATTTGTTAGAAGTATTTTAGGAATTTTGCAGTTGAAACTACCTTTATGTTCCCAATCTCCATCTTCTTCTTGAAGTCCATTTGAAGAAATAACTTTTGTAACTTTTTGGTACATGATCTTCTTGGTCTTCCTCGTCTACCATACGCGGTTGGTGTTCATTGAAAGATTTCTAGGCCACCATTGTTGTAGCATTCTCGTTATTCTTGGAAGAAATATGTAATCTATATGATTATACAGTATCTTATCTTATTCTCGTGCATTTCTGAGAAATGTATTGAACATTATTTGTATAACTGTATGTCATTATCAGAGAGAAACCTTATTCATGTCTTTATTATAAGAACAAAGAGTAATATACAAGTAAATGATTGGTCGTATAAATAAAGTATAAATTAGGTGAAACATAACAGTCATAAGCGACTTAAATTTACAATTAAGGTATAAGTCCTAGGAGACAGAATGATAGCCCATCTAGTCGAAAATTGTAATTTTGTGATATTATGACCGAGTTGTCATAGCAACCCTACAGTTAAAAAAAATATTCAAAACAGTATTGGTAAAAACATTCGAAAATACTTTTGAAATCTAAAGCCAACGAAAAATCTCATTCAATAACTATGAAATAAGTTTTTAATAACTATGTAATTTATGAGAGCCCGTTTACGGTGTGTTAACAGAGTATATAATTTCTAGAAGCAACTTTCTCCATGAAATACAACTTAAACTCTTTTGTATGTGAGATCTAATGAAATATTTTTTTTTTGTAAAAAATTTCGATTCATCATATTAGTTTCATTGAATGATAAACCCTTTCAGTTTCCCAGAATTTCCGAGATCTTAGATGTGTCAACATAGCATTTATTGATAGAAGTGGCACAAACTCACTCTAGGAGACCGTGACAGCAGAGCAGCTGTTTTCTGCTGTTGGCATTAGGTCGTACAGCGAAATGGTGTCGCTGCTTCCAAGGGTACTATTGTAAGTATATTGTGTTGTATTTTACGTAATATGTTGATAATTTATTTGCTATGACAGTATAATCTTGTCTTACATTGTTAGTCATGTTATAAAAAGAACTTAGAATCAATATGAAAAGTCCAATATTTTAATTTTTTTTGTCTTTAGTTTTTATAGAGTTTAATGCACCCTTTTGTAATTAGTGGGCGTTATGTTGCATAAACTAAAATATGTTTTGAACGGTGACAGAATATTGCAATTTAGTTGAAGTTGATTAAATACCGGCATAAACCTGATTAAGCCGATATGTTTATAGTATAGTCCGGTGTCGTATACAGTGTTGTACCATTCTTTTATCAGATCAAAATGTTAAATATATAAATCTTTAGAAAATTGTTGAAATGAAAAATAATATTTGTTAATATTTTTTTTTTTACTGCTGTCAGTATTTGGCAGTAACATGTGGTTTTGACATCCCCTACGATTTACGAAACTCGAAATAGCAATGGGTTCAAACTATAATATAAATAAAACTTAATTGAACCTTTTTCTATATTAGTATTTGGAGTGCATTTGGCTGACTGCATATTATATCCAAGCTGCTATAGGCCTATGTGATACAGTTGAATAGAGTTAGAAATTATAAAACATTTTAAGGGGTAATTGAGCAATGTTAAAAAAATGCCATGAGTTTCAGCAAGTTTCATATGATGCCCTAGAATCAGGTACCATTGTAAATTAATTTTTAGAATTCTTGTTATGAGATGAATGTCCCATGAGAGTGATTGTGAGATTAAAACGGGAACAGGAATTCAATATTTCAGTTATTAATGCCATGTTCATGGACATTGTGAGAATCAATTAGGAATATGATATCTCAGTTACTTGTGGCAGTAGTAATCAAAATATTGAATACCTGTTTTATTCTCACATAGTTCATAGGCATGGGACATAAGACATTTGCCTCAAAAGAATTTTAAAGAAATAGATTTGCAACAGTATGGTTCTATGATGTAGTAAACCAAAACATGTTTTCAGCTGTGTATAGTGTGCACATATATTGAATTAGCAGCTGGTAATTCGTATTACATTATCCTGAAATAAACATGAATGGAATGGTGGACACATGCCAAGTGGGAGTCAAGCCATGCACTGCAGTTCGTAAAGCTAATGACATCACATTTACTCAACTAAATAACAAACAAAACAACTATATATTAGAGAAATGCACTGATAGAGCATGTATTGTTACATCTTATGTTCAAATTCCAGCTCATGTCCAAATTTCTCATTCCTTTAACAACAAAATTATTACTTGTTCTCCTTATATTTGGGCCACAGCGTTTTATTCTGGAAATTAGGAGTCCCTCCTCTCCTTTTTGGTCTCCCAGACAATCTCTTTCCATCTGCAGGTAGTTTGTTCCTTGTCACATATCATATACAATTCTATCCAATAAGAATCAGAAAATATGTGAATTAGCAAATAAATTCACTTCACTTGTCACTAACACCCTCATGACTCAAAAATGGCATGGCCTCTCCTTTGTTAGGAGTTCTTCTTTTTCTTCTTCTTCACTTCCTGGTTTAGGCAAGAGTTGCCTGTTCCCACTAGACCAAATTAATTTAGTTAGATGTATGTCATGAATGGTATGCAGTGAACATACCAACTCAATGAGACATCTAGCAGGCAACTAAAGTATTACTAGGATGATGTCATTAAATTTTGCTTAGACATGGATTAAATTCCCTCCCAGAGGACTTGCTCCTTGGATTTTTCCATCCTAAAAAAATCCATTGGCTAAGTTTGAACCTGTTACCCTTAGGACCAGAGAAAAGGAGCATAACCACTAGTCCACTGCGGCCAAACTTCTTAACTACTGTCAATCAATTAATAAGTTTAGTTTGTGCTTGGTGTAATTGTTGGCTTGCTATTTTTACAAAAAACTAACTAAATGACACTATCGGAGGTGTATATCCATGCAGACATACGCTCTTCATACAACCCTATCTTGAATTAATTTTTCTAAAATTACATTCAATCCTACCACTTTTGTCATTTTGACATTTCTGGTATTCTCTCCTAGTGTATTGCCCACCTCTGAGGTTGGGACATCTGGAAGGTGGAGTTACGCTGCCCTTGTAATATGATATATGTTGATAATGATGGCCAGATGATGTTCAGGGACTGTTTGAGCCTTAAAATTTCCTGACATTTGTCTTGTAGGCGACGAAAAACCTTGAAATAACATCTTGGAAATTTGTCCCAACTGAGCAGACTCGGGTCTGCTGCATGACAAGACAGCTTGCTACCTCAAGAGCATAGCGATCAACTATTCCTGTATAATTCAGTTCCCATAAATCATGGTTAATTGTATTCTTTCACCTTAATCTTGTCTTCCTACTGGGATGTTCCCTCTGGTTGCTACTTCTACAAGCCTAAATTTTTTCTTCATAAATATTCACATTGATATGTTACTTTTAAGTGCTTGGATAGATAGTAAAATCAATATGTTAATAGTTTTTTTGTTTGTTAATGTTAAATATTATAGAATAATTCTATCAATTCTGATGGACTAGTGTTAACATGCTTGTTTCTGGTATGCAGGTTCAAACCTGGTCAGAGTTAATGGATTTTTCACATCTTAAAATTCCTGAGTATGGGTTTTTTCAAAAGAGAATTAAAGGCATAGGTCCCATGTTACAGATTTAGAGTATGTAAAAGAACCTCAAGCCTGAAAAAATGCCTCTGAGCAAAATTTCTCAGCCCTTTCATGACCAGATTTGAACTATGACTCTAATGGCCTGAGATATTAAATACATTCATTAAATAAAATAATAATAATAATCAACTGCGGTGGACTAGTGGTTATGCTCCTTGCCTCTGGTCCCGAGGGTCACAGATTCAAACCTGGCCAGGGTCTATGGATTTTTTTAGGACAGAAAAATCCAAGGAGCAAGTCCTCCGGGAGGGACTTTAAGCCATGGGTCCCGAGTCTGAAGATTTTCAGGCTCGTAAAAGATCATTAAGCCTGAATGAAAAAGCCTCTAAGCAAAATTTACTGAATTTTCCTGTCCTAGTACTACCTTGGTTTCCTAAATGTCAGTATGAGGCAGAACGCTGACCATGGACCACTCAAATGACATCTATACAAAAATAAGTATAACTGAATTAGTACGGTTCAAATTCTTCTCTGTAGGGGGAGAGTGCATAAATCTCTGTTAAGGGAAACATGGGCTTACAAGATACAAGAAGATAAATAAAATAATAACACATATGGGAATAATTCTAGATATAGCAACATGGAATACAGTACCGTATCTTCTTGTCCTCTTTACCTGAAATGTATATTTCCCTTCTTAGTGTATAACAACTACAGCACCTTTGTTCAAGGCCAATAATACATAAAGATTTGGTCTGGATCAGTATTTAGCCTATGTTAACTTCTGAAGATGAAGGCAAAATTACATTTGAAACTGGTATCTTGAAAATGCAGAACTTTATAAGTGAAGTATAAAAGCATTTTATCCAACTCACTTATAAAATTACCTCATATTGTTAATTCCCATTGTAATCTTGATTATAATCTGTCCATTTATGACGAGGTGTACCAGTAGTCCTACGTCCTTGTAGTTGGTTAATAAGAAGTATTCTCTAAGAACCTTTGGTCTTCCATTCTTTGTATGTTTTATAGCCATTCCCTCTAACTGTAAATATTAAAAAGTAATTAAATTAATTGTTGAATATAATTATTGTAATTATTTAGAAATCTTCTTCTTTGTAAGCAAAGATTTTCTTCAATACAAAGGGTTTTCTTCAACCAGTTTATATATATATATATATATATATATGTCCACTGCTGTGGTCTCGAGGTTAGTGTGCTGCCTTGTCATGCGGTTGGGACAGGCTCCTGGATGAGGTTTTTTCGGGGTTTTTCCTCACCTGTAAGACAAATGTCAGGAAGCTTAGGGCCCAACTGTCCTCGAAAATCATCTGGCCATCATCATCATCCTTATCATTATCATCATCATCATCCTTATCATTATCATCATCATCATCCTTATCATTATCATCATCTTCCTTCACCGGTGTGGAAAGCAACGGGAAGCTACCACACCTATAATTCCCTAGTAAAGCTGCAAAGCATAGCATGAAAATGCTATGATTGCAATGAAAGACCTGCCCTCAGGCAGAATTACTATGGATGGAGATATATATATATATATATATATATATATATATATATATAAAGTAAAATAATCCCACTACAGGCCTCAGGAGGCCCTTGGGGTAGTACGAGGTTAAGGCTCCCACTTTTTCTGAACAATCGACACTTGATGTCAGCTGGGTTGTCAGCCTGCATGACGGCCGCCTTTACCCCCAGAACAAGCTTCTGGTACTCATTTCCGTTAGAGGAGTCAACTCCAGGGCCGTAGTGCCGGCCAGAAGGTTTCGGTCAGTTTAAAATTCCTGACCCCACTGAGACTCGAACCCTTGACCTTCCGGCTTGTAGTGTACTGCCTTAACCACTATGCTATGGCGTGCCCCATATGTATATATATATATATATATATATATATATAGCACACATTGAATAGTGTTTATATGAACTTATTTCTCCTAATACTTCTTGTGAATCTTCTTCTGATAGATCAAAATTTAGCATAGATTATTCAACATTGTTCTGCTAAAAGGGAATTGTCAACTTAGCATATTGAAACCTATATTGTAATTTCTTCCATAGATAAATAGTGGTGTACCAAGACTGCTTTTAAATGCAAGTGACTATAATCCAGCACTAAATCTCCCATTTAAATTATAGGAAATAAATACAACTTCTTAATTGGTAGAGTGGATAATCCTTACTACTTACAGTCTGTGCCACATCCCTCTTCACTCCATTCTGCTTTTATTCAAGCAGGGATGTCCATCTGCTTTGTTGAATGGATTGCCATTGCTGGATTCTGGATTCAATTTCTGTGCCTTGCAGTTAAAAGCAGCAGATAATTTTTTGGACATGTCCTTGGTAGATCACTATTCTTCTCTGGGAGATATTTCAAGGAGGGTTTTAGCATGCAAGATTGACAATTCCTTTGTAAGTATGAATCTAGGAATGGATCCATCCCATGTGGGATTGGTAGGAAATAATAAAAAAAAATATCTTGTCCAAAAAGTAATAAAAATATTACCAGATCAATCACCAAAGAATTTTGAAACTGGACAAAGCCTAATAAGAATTAAAACACATTTTTAGAAAATGTAAATCAAATTACAAAATACACATTTCTATGATAAATGGGATTTATTAAAAAATAAGAAAGGAATATAGTCATAATTAATAAAACCACTGGCAGCACATCTGCATGAAGTGAAAAGTGTTTTCAGCTCCCAAAAGTATCATCAGCAATAAAGACTCCATCATGAATAGTGATCACACCGATCACCCTAAAGATTAATTATGATGAGAACTCAAAAAATATTGTTCAATTATATTAGGAAGCCAGGGTTAAACTAAGCATTATATTTGAAGATAAATATATATGCCTAGACTGAGGTTTGAACCCAGGACCTTTAGCAGGACCTTTTGCTTTACAACTGAGATATCCAAGGCTTCCAATCTAAACACAAATGTTTCTTCTTTAATTAAAATTACAGTGGGAGGAAACACTATGAGGTATTTACATTAATAAATGAGTTGGAGAAAATGTTTTAACATCTCACCTCACAAAGTTGAATGTCTTCACAATATCGGTTTCAAAAGTATAGTATTACTTCCATCTTCAGTCAAATTCCAACTGTCGAAATTTCGTCATTAACATCTTTTAAACTGCCATCTGGTGTAGATTTTGTGAACTTAGAGATTAAATTATTCTCGTCAGGGATATCAAAATTCTTTGCTTTATATTTATTCTTCTGAAAGCAATGAATTTCGATATCCCTGACGAGAATAATTTAATCTCCAAGTTCATAAAATCTACACCAGACGACAGTTTAAAAGATGGACAAAATTTCGACAGTTGGAATTTGACTGAAGATGGAAGTAATACTATACTTCTGAAACCGGTATCATGAAGACACACAACTTTGTGAGGTGAGATGTTAAAACATTTTCTCCAACTCATTTATTAACAAATGTTTCTCTTATACATTTCAATTCCTGTGAGTGCCAAAGGCTTGTGAACATTGCTCAACATGCAAAGGGTGGGTTCTTATTTAAGAAGACTTTTAATGGGATTTAACATTACTTTATAAAGCCAGTAGAACTTCTTTTGATGTTTTTATTATAAATTTAACATTTCTCATAATTTATGAACAAATTATATTTTGAAGAGAAAAATATGTATAAGAGAAAAATTTGTATTTATGGGGTGAATCATAAATATGGCTATACGTTTGATCGCGTTGTGTGATGAAAATATTACCATTACAGGAAATATGAAATTACCATTGGAAAGACAATTATTC
Source organism: Diploptera punctata (assembly GCA_030220185.1). Lineage (NCBI taxonomy): Eukaryota > Metazoa > Arthropoda > Insecta > Blattodea > Blaberidae > Diploptera > Diploptera punctata. Next base: position 305,682 of record JASPKZ010003409.1, on the reverse strand, counting down.
AAATTACAACAATGGAATAAAACAAAATAGTGTAGAACTTACATCATTAGTCAAGATGGCGTTGAATATGTAACAGCAAATTACAATTGCTGCATGGGCAATAATGTATGCTAATGATCGTGAGGCCGCAAGACGGGAAAGATGTGAGTTTAACGTAGCATTGCAGCCGTTGACTTTGGGGAAGTGGAGAAAACGACTGCTGGGAACGGGAAGGATGCAGAAAATCAAACCTCCTGGAAGGCCTCGCATTAGCACGGATGTAGAAACAACGAAGAGAATTGAAGCAATAAAGTGACTTGCTTAGTGCTGTTGTAAGTGATTTGTTTTGTTCTATTGTTGTAATTTGAAGATTCCCTTTCCAATGATAACTTAATATTTCCTTTAATAATAATATTTTAGTCACAAAATGCGATCAAACGTATAGCCATATTTCTGAATCACACTGTAGATTGGAGGCTTTGGATAGCTCAGTGGCAGAGCATTAGCATATAAAGCTAAAGGTCTTGGGTTCAAACCCCAGTCTAGTCATATATTTTTCTCTTCAAATATAATTTGACCTTCAATGAGAAATATTAAATTTATAATAAAAATATTTAAACTTAGCAGTTTGACATTACAATCAATATTTACAATATGTAAGAATGTCAATTTAGAAATAAGAGACATTTGAACAAATTTTTGGTCCTTTCACATACAAATTTGTATTATGCTAGTGATCTTAGTGTCATTAAATAAAATATCAGCACTGCAATTGTTCAGAAAGGCTAGAGGGGAACTAATTGTTACAAGGTCATGCAATTTATTCTCCAGTGTGAAACGCCTGTTTCTGGTTTCATGTAAAGCTTTATTCATGTCACATGTAGGATGTTTCAAAAGTTATGGTAAGGATCAGAAGTAATAAATAATAGTTTTAAAAAACTAAAACAACACGCTTTATTAGAAAACCAAACTAAAAAAATGAAAAATAATTTTAATTTCCAACACGCTTGGGATAAATAATTTTACCATCAAAAGCATGGGGTGATCTTTATCAATTAATATATTTGATAATAAACGGATATTGGTAAAAGTAAAGTCTCTAAGAAGAACATGTAAAAATCATAAAAAGCACCCCACGCTTTTGATGGTAAAATTATTTATCCCAAGCGTGTTGGAAATTAAAATTATTTTTCATTTTTTTAGTTCGGTTTTCTAATAAAGCATGTTTTAGTTTTTTAAAACTATTATTTATTTTTTATTTTTTAGTTTTAATATTTTACAGAATAAGATAAAAATGTAAATATCTTTAAATTCGATACTATTGTAGTATGAGCTAAAAGTAATACTGTTCTAAAAAAACCTCCCAGCCAGATTTGAACCAGCGACCTATGGATTACTGAAATTATATACCACTAGAGTTCACCGCTCTACCAACAGAGCTCTTAGAACGATTGACTAAAAAGTCGACAAGTCCGCAACCTATTATACCAGTTTTAATTTTTTTGATTTTCTGATGATTCTGGCCAGGATTTTAGAAACAAAATATGAAATTATTGTATTGTCATGGGTCCTTTACAAGTATACAAAGCTTCAAGTCGATCCAATGTTTCTAAGTGGGTGAAAATCGTGTTCAAAGATTCCATTACATAGATACAAAGACACTTTTTTGATTATCTGATAATTCTGACCAGGATTTTATAAACAAATATGAAAATATTGTATTGTCACGGGTCCTTTACAAGTATACAACGTTTCAAGTCGATTCAATGTTTCTAAGTGGGTGAAAATCGTGTTAAAAAATTCCATTACATAGATACAGAGACACTTTTTTTGATTTTCTGATGATTCTGGCCATGATTTTAGAAACAAAATATGAAATTATTTTATTGTCACAGGTCTTTTACAAGTATACAAAGTTTCAAGTCGATCCAATGATTTTAAGTGGGTGAAAATCGCATTGAAAGATTCCGTTACATAGATAGATACAGGTCAAGCTAATATAAAGTGAGTAAAAATGAAGAGAACCAAATTGTTCCAGTGAACATGGGTCCAAAAATTATCTGGATATAAGATATAATTTACTTTTTTCTAGTCTCTGCTTGCTGAATACTAAGTATTAATTCCAATAAAATCAGTAACAGTTTTATTTATCAATCAGCAGATAAGCACATTATCAAGTGTAAATAGAAACCACTACAAAAGTTCCGTAAACATTGGTCGACAGAGAAATTGAATCATTATTTACATCTGCTTTGTCACCTGGGATATATTTTCAAGGTTATTACTCCCATTCTCAGCCATAAACCATTGAAACATGTCCTAGATAAGAGTGCAAAATATGAGGTGATATTAATAACTGGCTCAATATATTTGACTATTTAACTCATGCCCCAAATGGGAGACAATGACCAATCATATTTCAACAATTTTTTTATTTACAACCAATCACAGTCTTGTTTCACCTCGAATTTATCAATGAAAGTTTATCATATTAAAGAAAGCACCTCCTTTTTAACATTCTGAATAGGTCATAGCATTATTTTGCAGTGACTGATTCTCTAAGAAATACGGTTACCAGATTGTATATATTAGTGCATGAATGTCAGCAGAGAGCGCATGTGGGAGATAATATAAAACATTTCTGGCAATTGATTATACTACCAAAAATAGAAACCACTGTTTGCACTTTCTTAAACAAATTATTTTCCAGGAAATAACGTTGCAGAAAAATATAATTGACATATTTACATCATAGGACATCACAAATTCATTAATACATATCCATCCACAGTAATTCTGCCCGAAGGCAGGTCCTTCACTGCAGTCATAGCATTTTCATTCTATGCTTGCAGCTTTACTAGGGAATTGTAGGTGTGGTAGCTTCCCGTTGCTTTCCACACCGGTGAAGGATGAAGATGATAATAATGATAATGATGATGGCCATATGATTTCGGGGACCGTTTGGGCCTTAAAGTTTTCCTGACATTTGTCTTACAGGTGAGGAAAAACCCCGATAAAAACCTCACCCAGAAAAACTGCCCCGACCGGTGATCGAACCTGGGCCCACTGCGTGACAAGGCAGCACGCTACCTCGAGACCACAGCGGTGGACTTAATACATATAATGTTGGTTATAAATTTCTCCACTAGGGTGCATTCTTACAATATTGTGATCCTTTGGCAACAAATAATATGATCTGGTTGCAGTGATGAACAAAAGAAGCAAATGAAGCATACCAATCGTTTCTCATTTGTTTTCAAACATTGCCGTTTACATTAAATATATAAATATTTTAAAATAACTATAGTTAAATAATGATTTGTGAGTAAACAGCTTAATTTTATTCATTAAATAGTCCTCACTTCGTGAGTCGTGAATTTATCAATAATTTGGAAATCACTCCTAGCATTACTTATGATAAAATACCTCATAGTACAGTCCAGTTCTGACAACTGTAGCTGTTTTGCTATTTTGGTGTGTGGCAGGATGGAACATTGCCGAGTGGGGGAGGAAACTAGTAGCCAAAAACTAACTAACTCACTGGCACTATCGAACCTGCATGTTCATGGCCATGCTGACGTAAGCTCTCTATACATCCCTAACCTGAGCTAATGTTTTCCGATCATTCCCTGTATAATCAACTTCCCTCAAATCATAGTTAATGTTATTCTCCCACCTTATTCTTGGTCTACCAACTGGGCATTTTCCTTCTGATTTTCCTACAAGAAACTTCCAAGCACATCTTTCATTCCCCATTTGTACCACATGTCCTGCCCATTGCAGTCTACGAGATTTAACTGTTCTTATTATATCTGGCTTCCTATAAAGACCATGTAGTTCACTGTTATGTAAGCATGAGCAGCTACTACCGACTTTTCCATTTCACCATTTTTGATATTTCTAAGATGTTCTTTCACCCTTGTTTTCAAATTTCTTTTTGTTTTTCCTATGTAAATTTTGTCACAATCCCTGCATTTGATCTGATAAATTCCTGATTTGTTTTCTTCTTCAATTTTTTTCATTCTTATTGGTGTTAGTTATCCTATTTAGGCTGTATTCGTTCTTCAGTGCAATCTTATATTTACATAGGAAAAATAAAAATAAATTTGAAAACAAAGGTGAAAGAACATCTTAGAAATGTCAAAAATGGTGAAGCAGATAAGTCAGCAGTAGCTGCTCATGCTTGGTCTGAAAAACATCTAGTTGAATCAAAAGGCAGTCTAATTAAACATATAGAAAAACAAAAAGAATCCACGGTTTGGGAAAAAATCCACATTCCGAAAAATGAGAAAGAAAAACTTATGAACTTTGAAATTCCCGTGGATTCTGATCAGATCCTGAGGTTTATTGGTCCACCAACAGAGGGAAGAAGAAGTAGTTCTTCTGATTGGCATAACATCAGTCGTCAAGAAAGTACTGAAGATGAAGCCGCCAAGGCTTTGAAACTGCGGTCTATTTAGAAGACTGGTTATGAGGAGAGGTATGAAGCATTGTAATTTAATCTTAAGTGTAACTAATATGGTTGAATTTTTTCTCTGTAGGGGGAAAATGCCTAAGTCTCACTGAGGAAAACAAGGGCATACTATTACTGGGCCTACTACTTTTTAGGCCTATATACCGCTGTGGTCTCGAGGTAGCGTGCTGCCTTGTCATGCAGCGGGCCTGGGTTCGATCCCCGGTAGGGGTAGTTTTTCTGGGTGAGGTTTTTATCGGGGTTTTTCCTCGTCTGTAAGACAAATGTCAGGAAAATGGTCCCCGAAATCATATGGCCATCATCATCATTACCACCCTTATCGTTATCACCATCATCCTTCACCGGTGTGAAAGCAACGGGAAGCTACCACATCTACAATTTCCTAGTAAAGCTGCAAGCATAGCATGAAAATGCTATGATTGCAGTGAAGGACCTGCCTTCAGGTAGAATTACTATGGATGAATAGATGGATATTTTATATATAATTGAATTACACTTTTTGAAAGGAACTAAGTCAAAATTTGCTACTTTTCAGGAGAACATAAAAACTTATTTTCATGAACAAATAGTGGAATAAAATATGTATGTTATATATTATATAAACATAACATGGGACTAAATTTAATGATAACAGACTAGTAATGGAAATTTTGTGCTACCACGGTATATATGCAATTTAAAATTTGAGACTTAGAATTTGTTTTTGGAAGAATAAAATGGACATTCAGAGTGAACAAAATTTATTCAATACAGATCTACATGTATTTTGTTTAAATTGAGATGTTAGGTACATTAAGATAACATTTTGATTTTAAAAAATCAAAATAGACTTATTTCTTTAAAAAACTAACACAAGTAAAATGGCAGGCATTTCTCATTCATGGTGCACCAGGATCTGTAGTAGAGTTTGAAAGTATTACTTCTTCATTAAATGCTTTAGCATTTGTGCCACTGATGTACTTCATTAATTTTTTAAGATCTTCATTATTTAGAGATTGATGGGAATTTGTCCTCCGGAATATGCCTTTGATAGTTTCAATGACAAATGTTGCAAATTTCCTTTCCCAAGATGAAATTTATTGCTTACATAACTCTTTGTGTATGGCCATGCTTCTACAACACCAGGATTGTTTGAGTTGTACGTGAATTCTTTATATAATGAGGGTGTGAAATTAACTTTTCTCTCACGAGGATTCTTTGCAGTTTCTTCGGATATGGTATTCATTTTGAAAAATTTAGGCCACCAAATATCAAAGTTACTGATCGGTGTTTCAGAGCCTACAATTTTAACTAATGTATTTTGCTTGCTTTGTATGATTATTTCTAAATATTATTTTATTGTATACACCTGTCCACCCTTCTTAGTGCTTTTTTAAAAACCCCGAATTCCCTATCACAAGGGAGGAAAGAGTGACCTTGCTCAGGAAAATAATGTTTTATAGTTTTGAATCTTCCTGAAGCAACCAGACTAAGACCAAAACCTAACCATTGAATGATTTTTGTTTAGGCCTGGGCAGCCATCTGAGAACATGTGTATGTTTTCTATATTTTGGGGCAAAAATTCATTAAAATAATCTTTTAAAAATGAACAAACATAATTTGCTCCCTTTCCAGCCTGTCCTTCATGGTACACGTACAGAACACAATAGTTGGCTTTAAGATTATGAATGCAAAATATATTAACCCATACTGTACTCTGTCATGTTTTCGATACCCAAACGGCGAAGAAACGCACTAACTTCCTGACTTAGTTTATTCTTTACCGTACTATAAACATGTCCCGCGCCGTAGCCGAGCGGTTAAGGTAGGAAGCCTTGGCGCAGAGCTACGGGACTTGCGCTGGTTCGAGTCTCCATGGGGGAAGAAATTTTCTCATGGTATTTCGGCCAGTATGGGACCGGTGCCCACCCAGCATCGTGAGGCAATTGGGTAGCTACAATAAGTAGCGGCTCCAGGTTGAGGAACCAGCTATAACGGATGGGGGACTCGACATGCTAACCACATGTCACCCCTACACTGGCTGTTGATCATCTACCTCTGTGATTGACACATGTGGATGTGAAGGGCCAGCAGCCGGCTGGTAAAAGGGCAACCGCTGAAAAGTGGAAAGACCCTCAATCGGACTATAAACATCACAGTGCTGTTAGACACACATGGAAGGGTCGAATAAGTTCATTTCTTTGCCAATCAATGCGTCTTGGCAGTGTAATCATTTAGCAAGGAAAAACAAAAATGGCAAATTTTGACTTAGTTCCTTTCTAAAAAGTGTGATTCAATTGTAAATCTGCATTTTGTATATTGTGCTATTTGAGTGGAAGAGGCTTTATGGCCTTACCTCAATCAGATTAAATAAAAATTATTAATATTTTTATATTATGAGAATAACATTAGCTATCATTTGAGGGAAGTAGATTATATAGGGGTTGATTGGTAAACATTAGCTCAGGATAAGGATATATGGAGAACTTATGTCTGCATGGCCATGAATCTATGGTTTGATAGTGCCAGTGAGTTAGTTGTTTATTGATTGGCTCTATTGAATCCGTAGGTTCATGGCCGCACAGACATTTGCTCTCCACACATCCCTATCCAGAGCCATGCTCTCCAATCATCCCCCATACAATCTACTTCTCTCAAATCATGGATAATGTTAGTTTCCCATCTCATTCTTTGACTACCAACTGGGTGTTTTCCCTCTGGTTTTCCTACAAGTAGCTTCCATGCACCTCTATCATTCCCTATTCGCGTCACATGTCCTGCCCATTGCAGTCTACAAGACTTGACTGTTCTTATTATATCTGGCTTCCTATACATGCCATGAAGCTCACTATGATGCAGTTTTCTCCATTCACTTGTCTGTTCATCTTTTTTTGGCCCAAAAGTTAGTTATTACTTTTATTATTTTTTGGCCCAAAAGTTAGTTATTACTTTTATTATGTAACAAATTGTTTTGCTGATGAGAGATATTTGTATTAAAGAAAATCTCTATTTCAGAAGAAGAATAAGTATATAATACATCATAATCCTGACTTGAGTTTTGTGCTGATATGGCGGTGATAAAAGCTGTACAAATCATGTACTGATAATAGCTCTTGATTGTCAAGTATCTGTTATGATTAATAATGTACATTATCAACATTAAATGTTTCCACTTCATGTATCATGTGATCTTGTGTTACATGCTCCGTTCAAACCTAGCCAATGTGGATGGATTATTTTGACCTATTTAATTGTGGTTATTCCTGTGTGGAACATAAGATCTTCTATTGTTTCTTCTACCTTCACAGTTCTCCTTGGTATTCTGGGTGGACCTTTGAGGATTTCAGTCAAACTTGTCCATTCTGTGTCGCCAATTCTGTTATATTTTCTCTTCCTTATTTGCATGGATCATTTAAAAATCCTGAATATTGTAATAATAATAATAATAATAATAATAATAATAATAATAATAATAGTGAGAAGAAAAAGTAAAATGATCCACTACCTAACTCACTGGCTTTATCGAACCCCATAGGTTCATGCCCATGCAGACATAAGCTCTCCATACATCCCTATTCTGAGTTGATGTTTTTCAATCATCCCCTGTATAATCTACTTCCCTCAAATCATGGATAATGTTATTCTCCCATCTCATTCTTTGTCTACCATCTGGGCGTTTTTCCCTCTGGTGTTCCTAAAAGATGCTTCCATACATCTCTTTCATCCCCCATATGTGCCACATGTCCTGCCCATCGCAGTCTATGAGACTTAACTGTTCTTATTATATCTGGCTTCCTATACATATCACATAGCTCATTAGTATACAGTTTTCACCATTCACCTGCCTGTTCATCTCTTTTTGGCACAACAATTTTCTTAAGAACTTTATTCTTAAATACTTTTAATTTTCTTTCCTCCCTTAATGTAAGAGTCATGTTTCGCATCCATATAATTTTTTTTTTTTTGTATTGTAAGCCTATGTTTTCCCTTTACAGAGATTTAGGCGCTCTCCCCCTACAGGGAAGAATTTGAACCATACTAATTTAGTTACACTTGTTTTCGTATAGATGTCATTTTGAGTGGTACGTGGTCCATATAATATAACTGGAGAATAATGGTTTTTATATATATTCAGTTTAAATTTTTTTGAAAGGAGTTTGGTCGACAAGAGTCTCTGTAAGGCATAAAACAGATCTTATAATATCCTTGGGGTAGTAATATGAGGCTAAACAATTGGCAGAGATTTTTTCAATGTTTCTATTTAAATTTGTGACATATATTAAAGGAAAAATTAATATTTTAAGAGAAAAAATTTTTGGACAGTAGTGTGTGCATGTTTCACATTATCACACATTAAATAACAGGTGTATAAACCTATTTAATAACAAAGAGACAAAACCAAACAAATCAGATGTTAAATTGACAACAATTATCCAATCAGCTTTGACTTTGTCCAGCCAACCGGTTCCAGCAATCTACCGCTCATACACAGCCAAGATTCTGACCAGGGAACACTGCCTAGAAGAACTCTCCATAGAAGATTTCCTCTGTAGTTGAAGGAGAAACACCTGTTGTGGACCCTGGCCTTATAGCCCAGAATCTTCTAATACTATGTCATGGTTTGTTCACATGTTGACATATTGCTCAATTATCATTTAAAATGTTGTAAGTTGTAATAGTTATTTATGTCAGGAGAGTGGAAAGTTAGATTTTTCAGATGAGTTTTAGGTGATATGTAGCTCAATCAGAAATTTTGAATAAATTTATAGAAAACTTTCAATTCTTCCAATATACATTTTTATTTCATTATATTAAATGTTATTATGATCAATACATAAATCAACAATTGATACATAAATACTTCCTTAAAATATGCTCTGAACAAACAGGCTCATGTGTAATGCTGCTGTTATTAGGATTGTTTCAAGATAAAATAGAAATATGTATCCAAAATATGTGCTAGCAAAATATCATATTAATAATTTCATAAACTTCCAAGATAGACGAAAATATTGGAAGGGTCATATAGAAAGAATGGAAGACAACCAACTTGCAAAAAGATCTAAAGAAGATAGACCAATGGACGGGAGAAGAACAAGAGGAAGACCAGCCAAGAGATGGATAGACACTGAATGCACATCCAATACGTCTTCCTCCGAGGAGTGATTTTGGAAATAAACAGGATGAAAATCCTACAAATTATGTTTAAGAAGAAGAAAAAGATAAACTTATATTTATGAATGTGTATTCAGTCATTTGCAACATTTTATTTATAGTGTTCTGCCCTTAGGGCAGGTTCTTCACTGCAATCATAGCATTTTCATTCTATGCTTTGCTGCTTTACTAGAGAATTATAGGCGGGAATATTGATGATGGCCAGATGACGTTTGGGGACCGTTTGGGCCTCAAAGCTTCCTGATATTTGTCTTACAGGTGAGAAAAAAACCTCAACCAGGAAGCTTGTCCCAACCGGGAATCAAACCTGGATCCACTGAGTGACAAGGCAGTATGCTATCTCAAGACAAGGCAGCATACTACCTCGAGACCACAGTGGTGAAAAGTTGCACTATTACCAGTACCTGTAAAATTGGAATGAATGAACCCGGATGTCATCACTACTGCCATCTGACAAAATTAAATCCAGATTGTGTTTCAACAGTTAAAAATACTATTTTCTATTATTACATAATTTACTTTTATTTAGCCTCATATCGAAAAAAGTACTGATTTATATGAACTTATTATCTATGTTCATATAAATTGTATTGATCACCTTCACTTGTTTACATGTAAATAATCTAATTATATCATGGTTTATTCATCATCATCCAGGGATTAAGCCTGTTGGCTTGTTCCAGTTTCATGAAAGCTAGAATTATTAAAATTGTTCAGACCATCTTCTGTGTTGGCGTCCAACATTTCTCCTTCCGTGCTGTTTATAATTTAGCAATAATTTTGGAAATCTTTCTTCTGGCATTCTATCAATATGTTCTTTCCAAGTCATTCCTATATTTAATTATTCGGTCTGTAAGTTTGAAAATATTTAGTTCCTTTCTTATGTCTTCATTCCTTTTCTTATCCAGCAGATTATATCCTGCTATATTTCTTAAAAATCTCATCTCAGCTGCTTACAATCTTTGTTCTTGTCTTTTAGTGATAGTTCAACATTCTGATCCATACATCAATACAGGAACAGCCATTACTTTATAAAATTTCATTTTTGTTTCTTTTCTTGTGTTTTTAAGTGTTCTTTTAATAGTGCCACACATTAGATTAAATTTATTTATTTATTTAGTCATTTCTCTCTTCAATTTTAACATATGATAAATTGAAACCAAGATATTTAAAACTGTTCACTTGCTCTAAAATTGTATTATCAATTACTGTTTTTTTTGCTCTTAAGGTATCATGTCCTGTAAATGCTAAAATTTTAGTTTTATTTTTTGAAATTTTATTCATATGTAGGTGAAAGTTAAAGTATATGATAGGCCTACTGTAATGTTATATTTTCCTGACATTTTATAATTAACCAATACCCAGCATGCGTTGCTACACCCATCTGAGCATATAATTTTTCTCTTCAAATATGATTTATCCATCATTGAGATGTATGAAATGAATAATAAAACCATCGAAAGAAGCCATATGGGCTTTATAATGTAATGTAAAATTACCAAATAAATGTCTTCTTAATAAAGAAGCCGCCATTTGCAATGATAGAAGCAAAGGTTTCATAGCATATGGTGTGCGGGAATTGACAACATATATAAGAGAAAAATTTGCATTTAGATTGGAACTCACCCAGATGGCTTAGTCGGTAGAGCATTAGCCTAAGAAAGCCAAAGGTCTTGGGTTCGAGGCCCAGTCTGAGCATATAATTTTTCTCTTCAAATATGATTTATCCATCATTGAGATGTATGAAATGAGTAATAAAAACATCAAAAGAAGCCTACTGGTTTTATAATCTAATGTAAAATTCTCAAATAAATGTCTTCTTAATAAAGAAGTCTGCAATTTGCAAAGGTTTCATAGCATATGGTGCGTGGGAATTGACAACGTATATAAGAGAAAAAAAAAAATCCATCGCTATGGTCTTGAGGTAGCGTGCTGCCTTGTCACGCAGCAGGCCCGGGTTCTATTCCTGGTTGGGACAGGCTCCCTGGGTAAGTTTTTTTTCAGGATTTTTCCTCACCTATAAGACAAATGTCAGGAAGCTTAGGGCACAACAGTCCCAACAGTCCCTGAAAATCATCCATCATCATTATCCTTATCATCATCACATCATCATCATCCTTCACCGGTGTGGAAAGCAACAGGAAGCTACCACACCTATAATTCCCTAGTAAAGCTGCAAAGCATAGCATGAAAATACTATGATTGCAGTGAAAAACCTGCCCTCGGGCAGAATTACTATGGATGGATGGATAAGAGAAAAATTTGCATTTAGATTGGAACTTGCCCAGATGGCTCTGTTGGTAGAGCATTGGCCTAGAAAGCCAAAGGTCCTGGGTTCAAGTCCCAGTCTGAGCACATAATTTTTCTCTCCAAATATGAAGCAATAGCTATGCTGTAACACACCGGCATGGGGAACGGCTAAGGTATTTAAGGCTATTCAAAGACCTTATATGGAAAATTACAATTTTACTTTTTCATGTCGCTTGTAGAAACAAATGTGCTCTTTCCAGTGGTGTCAATAAAAATAAGATCAGAGATGATAGCCATATTGAAAACTGGCCCTGAAAAATGCTAAAAATTTGCAATTTGTAATATTATGCTCAGAAGGAGTTTCAGTAAAATCTGAATTATTAACTCATAGAAAATAATACTGGTGCTGTATAATGTGGACCTGATTGTTAGTTGGCAGCATGAAAATCAAGGTTCCAGCTGATTTTGCCTTGTAGTAAACAATGGTTAAAGTATGGCATAAATCTTCTGTATCAAACTTTGCAAGGCAATTTCAGACCTAATACCACAAGTGGTAATAATTTCCAAGCAATTTGAATGCTATAGTTTTATTCAGCACCAAAAGTTGTACTAGTATAAAATAATTCAAAGTAATAGACACTACAGTTGAAGCACAAGGTTATATCAAAGTTGACCAAATTCTTTGCGCCATATGCTTCATGACATGGCCCTAGCTCTGGAGCCACTGCATCAATCGAGCCAAAATTTTGCACAGTAACCTAACAAATGCATGCGCACATATGCACAAATTTTGAACAAAATCTAAGATGGTCAAATGGGGACCATTTTTTATTTTAGGACACTTGATGTGGAATGACCCTTATTTGAATTCAGCACACCAAAATTAAGTTTAGAGACCTATTAAACCTGTGCTGCAGAAAAAAAATTAAATTTACAGGCCTATGTAATTAAAGTACAAAATATATAGTGATAGCCTTGGTGCAGAGCTAAAGGATATGTACTAGTTCAAGTCCCTCAAGGAATTTTGAGCGATGTGGGACAAGTGCAACCTAGCGTCATGAATAATTTGGGTAGCTACAGTAAGTAGCATCTCCAGGTTGAGAAAACCAGCTGTAATGACTGGTGACTTACTACCACATGGCACCCCTCTGTACTGGCTGGATGTTCATCTAAAAAGGTAAATGTATCCTACTACAGGCCTCAGGAGGCCCTTGGGGTAGTAGGAGGTTAGGGGTCCCACTTTTCTGGACAATCGGCATTTGATGTCAGCCCTGCATGACGACCGTTTTTACCCCTAGAACAAGTGTCTGGTACTCATTTCTGTTAGAGGCTGAGTCGACCCCAGGTTCATAGTGCCACCAGAAGGTTTGGGTCAGTTTAAAAATCCTGACCCCACTGGACTCAATCCCTCGACCTTCCGGCTTGTAGCGCAGTGCCTTAACCACTATGCTACACGTGCTCCTGGAGATGTTCGTCTACTTTTGTAAATGGCACATGTGGATGCGAGGCCAGCTGGTAGGCCAATGACTAGACCTATTTCATTATGGAATTTATTAATAATAAATGTAATAATAATAATAACAATCTAGAACTTGATTACATTTTTGACTTGATAATGAAAGTATGATATGTAGCAAATAAATATATCCTCCTAGGCCCAAGATTGAAAATTTTACAATAAAAATATCCAACCCTGCTAGGAATCGAACCTGGATCTGCTAGTCAGAAAGCAGGCATCCTACCATCTGAGGGCAAACTTGAAATAACACATATTGTTGAGCTGATTGGACTTATGTTGCAGAGAAAGTTGCAATGGATTGTTTCGTTGCAACAGCAGATCGGCCTTGCAGAAGCTGCTCTCTCTACCACAGTCACGGCACTACCATGAAGTTACTGGAGACATCATCTGTCCTTCGATGGTACAAGGCATCGACCACCTCAGGGACCCAAGGTTAAACAAGGTTTGAAGATGTCCAGTATATATTACTCGTTTAAGGAGTAAGTGCAGTTGTTGACAGAGGGTGCTGCAGTCATGTTTGTGCAGGAATAAACACATGACACTGCGAACTATGAGTGCAGAGGGGAATGGGACACAGGATGCTGATAGTGCATGCAGGTCTAGTAAAAAGTTTGTTATGAGTGTACATTGCAATATGTAAATTATCTTTCTGTCTTGTGAATTAATCACTTTTCATGGAGACTTTTAGGTGTCTGCATACTTATACTATACAAACGTAGGACTATAATACAAATTGTTGTATCAACAGGAAATCACTGTTCAAGAGTGAATGGTGTGGTTACAAATGCTATTAAAAGGCAACTATGATTCTTTGCCCCTGTACACTGCCTTATATTACATCACGTGTACCAACAAGCAGAGCTTTGCGATGCGCCTGCCTGCAGAGATATTTTGAATGACTAATATGAAGGGTGTTGGGGAGAAACTAGGAATCTCTATATTTATTTTTTGGAACATATTAAAATAAATATAAGATCTAAATCTCCATATTTGTTCATTTCAAGAAAAGCTCAGTTCATTAGTTTATTTGGACAAGATTATATCTCCAATGTATTGTCACGTGTTGGCCGGGGGTTCATAATTATGTAGTTTATGTCATAAATAATCACACAGATTATTGTTTAAAATTTCACTATAACTTTATTTGATTCTATAAACTTTCTGTCACAGTTTATTCACAATTTGCACTAATAATTGATCTTGATTTAAAGTTTTTCTCAAACACAATTATTTTACAATCTCTCATGAATACACTCACTACAATTTGTTTCCTCTTCGACTTCACCTATCGCTGTCAAAAACATGACTGACTCACTCACTTCCTGCCTTTGTCACTGATGTATATGGCAGGGAAGGGAAACTTCTAGACCTGAGGTTAAGACACTTCCAAATGGAACCTTCTGGCCATTGATCTTTCCTGAAAAGGGAGGTAGAGTCTCGTACAGATCTCTGCATTGAGAGCCTAGACATTTTGATGGTCTGCTTGGGTGTTTCGACTCGTGAGTCGATGACTCGCAAATCTATTCCTACCAATGCAAAACCACTATTCTCGCCTTTGCCAGTCTTAAACTTAAACCTAAACAAAATAACTCACACCAACCTTATATTTTCACTTTATAGTTAAGTGTTGTTAAGAATTGCAACATCATATGAAGTAAATATATGATGAGATAGTGAATAAAGTAAGAAATGTAATCAAAATTAACCGAGAAGGATCAGTATTTTTAGTAACTTGTTTTCTATTTCAAGATTGTGCTAGAATAACCAAATTTGTGAAGCCTGCATGTGTTTGCAGGGTCTTGCATTTACATTGAAAGAGAGACAGCAGTTGGGTATCCATGGTTTGATGCCTGCAAGGTTCAAGACACAGGAAGAACAACTAGAGCTGTGCAAGACAAGTGTGGAGAGATATCAGGAGGATCTCAACAAATATCTATATCTTGTAGAACTGCAGGTATTACCTTACAGTTCTTTTATACTCTGGTTAAACAATATAAACTTCTCTGGTCAAACAATTCTCTTATCTCATTAAATTATGTATGGTACAGTAAGGTTCATATACCTGTTGTTGGTTTTCATTCTGATGTGTTCATTAAATTTATGTGCATTTCTTAGTGAAGCAGTTATTTTTGACAAATTTTTCATCATTCATTTTTGTCATTATTATTATTATTATTATTATTATTATTATTATTATTATTATTATTATCATCATCATCATCATTACTATCATTGTAAATTGTCATTGTTATTACTATCATAATCATTATAAATTATTATTATTATTATTATTATTATTATTATTATTATTATTATTATTGTTACATGTTGGTTTAATTGGAGTTAAGTGCATTACATATATGGCTCTCATTATAAATTTGGAGAATAATAATAATAATACTAATGATGCTGATGATTATAATAATAATCATAATGATAATCCATCCACCCATAGTAATTCTGCCCGAGGGCAGGTCCTTCACTGCAATCATAGCATTTTCATGCTATGCTTGCAGCTTTACTATGGAATTGTAGGTGTGGTAGCTTCCTGTTGCTTTCCACACTGGT
This sequence comes from Diploptera punctata, assembly GCA_030220185.1. Taxonomy (NCBI): domain Eukaryota; kingdom Metazoa; phylum Arthropoda; class Insecta; order Blattodea; family Blaberidae; genus Diploptera; species Diploptera punctata. The sequence continues at coordinate 289,738 of JASPKZ010003409.1, read as the reverse complement.
GAAGGATGATGATGATGATGATGATGATGATGATGATAATGATAAGGATGATGATGGCCATATGATTTTGGGGATCGTTTGGGCCTTAAAGTTTTCCTGACATTTGTCTTACAGGTGAGAAAAAACCTCACCCAGAAAAACTTCCCCGACTGGGGATCGAACCCAGGCCCGCTGCATGACAAGGCAGCACGCTACCTCGAGACCACAACAGTGGACATAATAATAATAATAAAAATAATAATCATAATAATAATCTTGTTTCATCTTGTTCTCTGCCTATTGTACAAATTAAAAAAAAAGTATTGTCTCCATGTCATCTAATGTTTTAATAATTTTCCTTCTCTATTGTCAAGTATACGTTTTTACTTTTGGCAGACCCTATTTGGGTAAGTTTGTTATATAAAAAAATAAATAATAGTAATATTAATACTAATAATAATGTTAATATTAAACTGTTAAAATAATAAAATAATATTAATATAATAATGATAATAATATAATAGTAATACTAAAAATGGTCATGATGATGGTACATTTGTTGTTTTCCAGGATCGTAATGAAAGGTTATTTTTCCGTCTTCTTGCCGAGAATGTGGAGCAAATGATGCCAATAGTGTACACCCCTACAGTAGGCCTGGCTTGCCAGAAATTTGGACTGATCTACAGGAGACCAAGGGGGCTGTTTATCACCATCAATGACAGAGGACATTGCTTTGATGTTCTTAAAAACTGGTAGGAAACTCAGTTAGTTGTTTGTAGCAGCAGTAGCACATGTTGCAGTTGTTTAGTTGTGCAATGTTTGCAGGCCTGAGCCAGATGTAAGGGCAATTGTGGTGACAGATGGAGAGAGGATTCTAGGTCTGGGAGACCTGGGGGCATGTGGCATGGGAATTCCTGTTGGCAAGTTAGCCCTCTACACAGCTCTTGCAGGAATTAAACCCCACCAATGTCTACCCATCACGCTTGATGTTGGAACCAACAACCAGGCAAGTCTTGTTGGAGTTGGAGAAAATGTTTTAAAATCTCACCTCACAATGTTGCATATCTTCACGATACCAGTTTCAAAAGTATAGTATTACTTCCATCTTCAGTCAAATTCCAACTGTCGAAATTTCATTGTTAACATCATATTTTGAACTGCCATCTGGTGTAGATTTTATGAACTTGGAGATTAAATGATTCTTGTCAGGGATATCGAAATTCATTGCTTTATATTTATTCTTCTGAATGTATATCTTCTCCCAAATTGTCAATTCTAAAGGTTTTTCCAAATGTTTCAAAAGTTTAGTTTCTCTTCCGATTTTGTGATTATCTAGCAAATTATGAGCTGCAATTGCCGATTTTTCAATTTCACCATTTTTAATATTTCTAAGTGTTCTTTTGTACAAGTTTCTAAATTCCTTTTAGTTTTTCTTATATATACTTTATTGCAGTCGTATTGGAAGAGAAACTAAACTTTTGAAACATTTGGAAAAACCTTTAGAATTGACAATTTGGGAGAAGATATACATTCAGAAGAATAAATATAAAGCAATGAATTTTGATATCCCTGACAAGAATAATTTAATCTCCAAGTTCATAAAATCTACACCAGATGGCAGTTCAAAATATGTTGTTAACGATGAAATTTTGACAGTTGGAATTTGACTGAAGATGGAAGTAATACTATACTTTTGAAACTGGTATCGTGAAGACACACAACTTTGTGAGGTGAGATGTTAAAACATTTTCTCCAACTCATTTATTAATGTAAATACCTCATAGTGTTTCCTACCACTGTAATTTTAATTAAATTTAATTGTTGTTTACTCCTTACCTCATATTTTGTTCTCTCATCTGGACATGTTTTGAAGGATATTTCCTTTATTGAGTTGAATGTTGGAAGTCTCTCCATCTGGTGTTTGGCAGACAAACTTCACAATCAAATTCTTCTCCCTGGGAGCTTTAAAATTTCTTGCTGCTACTCCAATGTATTATACCTCCTCTAGACTTCAGTTGTAACCATCAAACGTACAGAATCAGTAATTCCATCATTGAACTATTATAGGAAATATCACTAAGAGGTTTAATTTAAAATTTAAAATGAAATTCTTTACACCTCACCTCATATCCTACCTTCTTTTTTTAGACTAGTTTTGTAACCTAAATGGTTCCATCTTCAGTAGTTTCACTTCTAAAAGAAAAAGAATAAAACATAAAATCCAAGGAATTCACCTACCATCCATTTAAGCACCAAAAGTTAAAAAAAAAATTAAAAAGTTCAACATAAAATTGGCACCGAGAAATGAATATAGCCTCAATAGGATAATTAAAACCAACAAAAATTATAAAATTGAAGAAGAAAACAAGTCAGGAATTTAGCAGATTAAGGGTCGAATCTATGAATGCATTGGACCGTAAAAGTCGTTCTCTGCTGAGAAAGTTGTATCCTAATAAGATTTTGCTTACTCAGAAATCTGTTCATGTGGTAATAATTGTTGAAATTTCTAAGTTATCTGGCAAGGTAACTTAAGAGAGAAAACGAATCATGAGAATCCCGATGGTAACCGATGTACTTTGAAACCTTGCTGCTTTATCCAAGATGTCGGACCTTGAAGACTTCGATCTTGTTTTCGGTATATGCGGAGAAGAGGAATTTGATAGAGTCTACCAAAGAATTCAACTGGAAGAACAGGAGAATCGGCGTAATATTGCACGATGCAGACGTCGTTGTATACGGTATTATTTGCGGGACGCAAGCGTAAATGCATGCCTCTAGCAGACGAAAATAACGGAAGTGGTTTTATTGCTGAGAATTCTGGGTTTGCCAATATTACGAAAATGACGACTTTCATGCATGACCAGTTAGTGGGTAGCTAATTCGATCTTTGCACTTGCTCACGGAAAGTCAGCTCACCAGTGATTGGAAGTAATTTGAGTAGAGACTAATGTATTTACATGTGGCTCTAAATGTATTGATTGTGATAAAATTTAAATAGGGGAAACTAAAAGAAATTTGAAAACCAGAGTGGAGGAACATCTTAGGAAAGTCAAAATTAGGGAAATTGGAAAAATTAGCAGTAGCTGCTCATTCTTGGTTGGAAAAATATCAGATTAAAAGAAAGGTTAACTTAATAAAAAAAAATGGAAGAACCTAAGGGAAAAAAATCCACATTCAAATAATTGTGAAAGGAAAATTATGAATTTTGAAATTCCTGGGGAAGTTGATTTGAATGAGAGGTTCATCAGCCCACTAACAGATGGAGTAAGAAGCAGTGCTCCTGGATGACAGAATCAGTCGTGAAACTATTTAAGATCTAACCATTTAGGTTATGAAACCAGTTTAAAAATAAAGCAGGATATGAGGTGAGGTGTAAAGAATTTTATTTTAAATTTTTAATTCCATCATATTTCATATGTAGAATTTGAATATTAAAAAATTTATAAAATTAAAAGGAAAAATCTTTCAATAGACATCAAATTTATTTAACAGCCAGAATTTAATTAAATTATTTTCAGTCTGATCATCTTACCTCAATTTTAATGTTAATTTGTTCTTGGACATGTTTCAAAACAATTCTGTTTTAAGATGTTAATTATATAATTTTTTACCTGGTAAGTCAGTCATCCTCAACTAAGTTATTAAACTTCTTCAAGTTAACGATTTTATTATTAATTTAACACTTCTCATTGAAGGATAAATTATATTTGAAGAGAAAAATTTTCGCCTAGACCGGGACTCGAACCCGGGACCCTTGGCTTTCCGGGCCAAGTGCTCTACCAACTGAGCTACCGAGGCGAGTTACGATCTAGACGCAAATTTTTCTCTTATGTACGTTGTGATTCCCTCGTGCCAAATGCTTGAAACCATTGCTTCTATCTTTGCAAATGGCGGCTTCTTAGTTAAGAAGACATTTATTGGGAATTTAACACTACTTTATAGCCAGTAGGGCTTCTATTGACGATTTTATTATTAATTTAACACTTCTCATTGAAGGTAGCTCAGTTGGTAGAGCACTTGGCCCGGAAAGCCAAGGGTCCCGGGTTCGAGTCCCGGTCTAGGCGAAAATTTTTCTCTTCAAATATTCTTCAAGTTATTCTAATATGGAGGCCTTTCGAAAACAATGTTTCATCTTCTGCGTTTTAACTGGAACTGATGGTTGATGGTGTTGTATAATGGATTTATTTCTGCCGTTATGTACTCATTGAGTAGGTCTTTATAATTAAATCTTATTACATAACCTCAACGGTGCTTTAACATGAATTTCAAAAGTGTTAATTCTGTTTTATCGTCAGAAACGTGTCCAAGAACATATCAACATTAATGTTGAGGTAAAATGATCAGACTGAAAATAATTTGATTAAAATAACCTCAAAATATCACTTCCTAAAATTTAACATTATTAATCAGAATTTAATTGAGATGGAATGACGGTCTCCAAAACATGTCCAGGTGATAGGATCATATTTTATGAGATAGATATAAAGTTTCTGATTCATATTGTTATACTATTAATGTGTTTGTTTTCATTTTTCAGCAATTGTTGGATGACCCTCTGTATGTTGGTTTGAGACATAAACGAGTTACAGGATCTGCATATGATGACTTCATTGATGAGTTTATGCAGGCTGTTGTCACAAGATATGGGCAGAATACGCTTATTCAGGTTGTGTTCTTTGCTATTTGGTAATACTTAATTGTTTGACGATTTTATTATTAATTTAACACTTCTCATTGAAGGATAAATTATATTTGAAGAGAAAAATTTTCGCCTAGACCGGGACTCGAACCCGGGACCCTTGGCTTTCCAGGCCAAGTGCTCTACCAACTGAGCTACCGAGGCGAGTTACGATCTAGACGCAAATTTTTCTCTTACGTACGTTGTAATTCCCTCGCGCCAAATGCTTGAAACCATAGCTTCTAAATTACAACGTACGTAAGAGAAAAATTTGCGTCTAGATCGTAACTCGCCTCGGTAGCTCAGTTGGTAGAGCACTTGGCCTGGAAAGCCAAGGGTCCCGGGTTCGAGTCCCGGTCTAGGCGAAAATTTTTCTCTTCAAATATAATTTATCCTTCAATGAGAAGTGTTAAATTAATAATAAAATCGTCAATAGAAGCCCTACTGGCTATAAAGTAGTGTTAAATTCCCAATAAATGTCTTCTTAACTAAGAAGCCGCCATTTGCAAAGATAGAAGCTATGGTTTCAAGCATTTGGCGCGAGGGAATTACAACGTACGTAAGAGAAAAATTTGCGTCTAGATCGTAACTCGCCTCGGTAGCTCAGTTGGTAGAGCACTTGGCCTGGAAAGCCAAGGGTCCCGGGTTCGAGTCCCGGTCTAGGCGAAAATTTTTCTCTTCAAATATACTTAATTGTTTATTTTAAGGATGGGTTTTTCTGTAAGAAATTTTCATTATTCTTTTTCATTATATTTAATTAACGTTGGGAAGTAAACATTATGAGGTATAATCATTAAAATTCATCGGAGAACATATTGTTTAAACAACTCACCTCATAGGATTCATGTTTCCATGGTATCGCGATTTCAAACATAGTCATGTTCATCGTCAGCCATAACTCCGACTGACGAAATTCTTCGGCCGTCAACTATTCTATTGTCGCCATCTTCAGTGCTGCCATCTATGGTTGAATTTATGAACTTCGAAATCAATGTAATTTCGTTAGGGATATCAAAATTCATTGATCTATTTTTGTTTTTCTGAATGTATATTTTTTCCCAAACTGTCAATTCCCTATGTCCTGCCTTTTGCAGTCTAGAGACTAAACTGTTCTCATTACATCTGATTTTCTTCAAAAATCACATAGTTTGGTCTTTATTTATTTGTTTTACCTTGGTCTAAAAATGTTCCTAAGCACTTTTACTCTCAAATACTGTTTTCTTTTTTTCATAAATTAATTATGGGAAATAATATTATGAGGCTTTCAAGTTAATAACTAATAAATAGTGAATCATAAAATCTCACCTCATACTCTGTGATCTTCAAGCTGGGGACTGCAGTTTCAAGAGGCATCCCTCTCTTCTTTACGGAATAAAAAGTTCTATGTTTTCACAAATCTGGTTTCAAAGGCCTTTGCCTTCATCTTTTGTCAAAGTCTAATGGTCTGGCATTGTGAAAATACAGAACTTTATGAGGTGAAATGTAAAAACATTTTATCCAATTTAATTATAGATTGAAAATTACCTCATTGTGTTATTTCCCACTGTAATTTTGATTAAAAATGAAAATTTAATCAAAAATGGATTGAGGACCTTTGTGCATTAAGCAATTAAAACACTTAATACAAAACAAATGATATGAATGGTTGTATTATAAGAATCAAATGAATCGTGAATTCATCCATTTATGTTTTTTAACACATAACTGCAGTATCAGGAAGCATTATTTCCATTGTCAGTTGTTTTCACAACTGTCAATTTTTCATTATGCCAGTAATTATCTAAACTGCCATCTGGTGTTGATTTGAAGAACTATGTAATCAAATTTGGTTCTTCTGGAAACTCAAAATTTATGGTTCGAGTATGGTTTTTTTTTAATGTATATCTTTTCCCAAACTGTTAATTCCAAAGGTTTAGATAGATGTTTAAAAAATTTTGCTTCTTTTTCAATTCTAAGATTCTCTAATAAACTATGTGCTGCTATATTGCTCATTTTTCAATTTCACCATTTTTTATGTTTCTAAAGTGTTCTTTTTGCCGAGTGTCTAAATTCCTTTTTGTTTTTCCTATATATACTTTATTGCAAATCAACACCAGATGGCAGTTTAGAAAATTACCGGCATAATGAAAAATTGACAGTCATGAAAACAACTGATGATGGGAATGATGTTTACCGATATTGCAGTTCTGTGTTAAAAAACATAGATGCATGAGATAAGAAGAATTCATGTTTAATTTGATTCTTATTAAGAAAAACCTCATAATGTAAAAATTCTCAACTTTATTATATGAATGGTTGTATTATATTGCAGTTTGAAGACTTTGGGAACCATAATGCATTTCGTTTTCTGGACAAGTATCGAGACCGGTACTGTACATTTAATGATGATATACAAGGTACAGCATCTGTCGCAGTAGCAGGACTGCTAGCTTCGCGACGTATCACAGGAATTAACCTGTCAGACAACAAGATCTTGTTTCTTGGAGCAGGTGAAGCAGCTATTGGAATTGCAGACCTGACAGTGAAAGCCATGCAGGCAGAGGGGATGTCAGTGCAAGATGCCAGAGACAGGATCTGGATGGTCGATATCGATGGACTGCTCGCTAAAGGCAGACCAGAGGGCAGGTTGGAAGGTGAGTTATTTGTGGGTTATCTTAGAATATAAAGTTGTCCCAATTATACATGGTGGGATAAAACTCGTGGATTGAAGCACAAATGGCTAAATATTGTAAAAATAGTGAAAAACGAGATGAATTACTGTAGTAGGGAATTGCAACATATATAAGAGAAGAATATGTTTCTAGATCGCAACTCGCCTCAGTAGCTCAGTTGGTAGAGCATTTGGCCCGGAAAGCCAAAGGTCCCGGGTTTGAGTCTCAGTCTAGGCAAAAAAAATTTTCTCTTCAAATATACTGTAGTATAATATTTAATTTTAGGAAGTGATATTTTGAGGTCTGGACAAACTGACGATAAAACAAAATTGTTTTGAAACATGTTCAAGAACAAATCAATATAATATTGAGGTAAGATGATCAGACTAAAAATAATATAAATACTGTAGTATAGTCTGATTATCATCGTGGGGAACATATATATATATATATATATATATATATATATATATATTTAGGTCAGAACAAACTACAAAAAATAGGAAAAAAAATAATTATATCCATATTTGAGTTTGTATTTTTTAACATTCTTACCTCATATGTTTATTTTGTAGGATGATTGTTTCAAAGCTATTGCTCCATCTTCAGCTTGCCACAAATTGGTTTTTTAAGAAAAGGAAAAAAAAACAGTTTGTGGCAAGCTGAAGATGGAGCAATAGCTTTGAAACGATCGTCCAACAAAGTAAACATATGAGGTAAGAAGGTTAAAAAATACAAACTCAAATATTAAATTAAACCTCATAATGTAATTTCCTAATGATTTTAAAATTATATTCAATTGAAATTTTCTGGCAGCTCTTCTCCAAAAATCCAAAAAATTTCAACTACATGTTGTTGTGTCATTGTCCAAACTACCACTCCATATAATATTATACTTTCTGGTATGGATTTATAAATTAATTGTTGTGTTCTGTTAATGATGTTTTTACTCCATAATATAGAGTTTAACATTCCTATGGTTTTTCTTCCATTACTGATCCTTTTTGCTATTTCTTTATTTGATGTTCCATCTTTCTCTATAATTGATCCCAAAAAAACAAAAACTATCCTCTTCTTTATCTTTACCCCATGAATATATAATTCATCTGGGTCATTTCTTAAATACTCTGTTTTTTTTTTCTATTTTCAAACCCCATTTCTGATATGTTGTTGACAACTGTTAAGGCAAGGTGCCTTGGCGCAGAACTATGGGACTTGCGCTGGTTTGAGTCCCCATGGGGGAAGAAATTTTCTCATGGAATTTTGGCCAATATGGGACCGGTGCCCACCCAGCATCTTGAGGCATTTGGGTAGCTACAGTAAGTAGCAACTCCAGGTTGAGAAAACAAGCTATAACGGCTGGGGGACCCGACATGCTGACCACATGTCATCCTACACTGGCTAGATGATCGTCTACCTCTGTGATTAACATATGTGGATGGGAGGCCTGCAGCCGGCTGGTAGACGAAGGCCCTTCTAGGCCTGTTGAGTTTTTTTTTTTTTTTGACAACTGATTACACATATAATTTGTATCTTCTCCTGGTTATAATTATCTGATCATCGGCAAAAAGTAAGTGATGCAGATATCTTCTTTCTATTAATTCTAGTCCCATTTTTTATATCTCATGATATAAAATAGAGATAAAATAATTAACTTTGAAGTTCCTAGGGAAAGGGACTTAATTATGAGCTTTGTCTGTCCAACACTAAAGGGAGAATATAGAAGACTTCCAAATTCATCTCAGCAGTTGGTTTCTATCTGAAAATTGGATTGAAAACATATTTTAGGGATCAGAGCAAAATATGCAGTGAAGTGTATATTAACATATTTGAAGAGAAAAATTGTACGCTCAGACTGAGACTTGAACCCAGGACCTTTGGCTTTCTAAGGCAATGCTCTACTGACTGAGCCATCTGGGCGAGTTCCAACCTAAATGCAAATTTTTCTCTTATATACGTTGTCAATTCTCATGCACCATATGCTATGAAACCTTTCTATATTAACAGTTTAATCTCTTCATTGTTTGAAATTGCTTAAAATGTTCTTGTGAATGTATTACTTAGATTTGAATTATTTATTAAATTTCTGATATATGTTCCTTGCTATTTCTTAAAAATTCATTAGATTTAGGCTTGGATAACAGTGGGAACTGATCCTATATGTATTGGAGCCATATTAGAAAATTAAGACTTTTCAGATGGCATTTGCAGCAACTTCCTGCTTCATCACTAGACAATTTTTCTCTCTATGTCTGTGCATTAACCTATTGTTTCATTTAATGATGCAGGTCACAAAATGTTCTATGCTAAAGAGCATCCAGCAACCAAGAACCTGTCTGATGTTGTCAAGGAAATAAAACCATCTGTTCTCATTGGTGAGTATTTAAAGGTCAGGTAAAATAAACCCACCATCCACACTAGAGTGAGTGGATTATTTCTTGTTATTAGTCGATTCTATTGAAGCACTTGTCAGTAGCCTGACTTCTCCACCTCATAGTGTTACAACACTGAATCCCAGTAACACGCCACTGTATTGTTTATTTTTTATTTCATTCACCTCATACTTCATAACTCCTCGCAAACCCACCACTGTATATTTCTTTCCTCTTGCCTGGGAAGCCTATGTAATAGTAATTGTCAGGGATCTGTTCTACAGAAGGAACTCATTTTTATCTTCATGGCAGTGGAAGCTCTATGTTTTTAAGTGCTATAATTTCTAAATTATGTTGTTGTTGTTATCAAATGCTGGGCCTTGGCAATGAAGCCATTAGCGTTCTTGCTCTCCAATATTTCTCTATGATGGACCCAACAGATAATACTTCACAGGTTTGTAGATGTTCTTCATCTTTGTTGCATAGAGGACAATTTGGATTTGTAAGTGTTTGGTCAAATAATCATGTTCTGTAAGCAGTCTGAATTTTACTATTGCAATTTTACGTGGAATTTCTGGAATATCTGGCTTCTTTACTAAAATATTCCATTTTTGTCTTTGGCTTTATTACATAGGTCTAGGTTTTGTTTGATTTTATATTTGTTTTTAATTATTCTTTTTATGGATGTGAATGGTAAGCATTTAGTTGTATTCTGAATTAAATTGGAGCCTTTTTTGGCAAGAAAATCAGCAGTGTCATTTCCAGCAATTCCTCAATGTAAAGGTATTCATTGCAATTGAATTATTTTCTGTAGTTTCTGAAGTTGTTGAATCATTTTGTGGCACTCTTTAATTTTGTATTGACTTCATTTTGTGTGAATTTATTGCATATATTGCTGCCTTAGAATCAGAGAGTATTATGACAGCATTTTGAAATGTATTTATTCTGGATAGTAATTGATGTAGTGAAATATGAATAGCCATTATTTCCGCATCAACATTTCTAAGCTATTATAACTTCATTTTCTATTTAAAAACAGGCTAATGCAGTTACATACAGTAAGAGTGTTTAGATGAATAAAGTATTTACTATAAAATTAGAATTGATAAGTTTGCATGTTAGTATAGCTAAGTTTGAATGTTACACTATAGAATTGGGGAGCAAGAGAAATCTGACAGTCATGAAAATGACTGGTAGTGACATCTACCATTAAATAACCTACTCAATTTAGGTTTGACAGATGGTGTTAATGTGGTATTCATTCTTCATTACATGTATCCAGCTGTAGCTGATGACACGAATCCATTGCATACTTATGCTATAAGTTGCAATGGGGCTACATTTGAACATGTAGCTTATGTGGGCATTCAAGGTAAATGCTCACGATGTTAAAAGAAAAATATATAGGAAAGATAGAAATGAACACTTCGGCCTCAAATACTCTAATACCATCAGGATTGAAGAAAACAAGGGAGACTGGATAGCAAAGTAAAAAGAGGGATCTGGTACTAAAAAAGGAAAAAAAAAAATACCAGATTTGGTCTATAACCCACCAAGCTGACCAGTGCTAATTGGTGGATAGCCCATCCCTTTTGTTCATATTGAATAAACAGTATGTTAACATTTTTAACCTTTTTTTATATAGGAATTATCACTGTGAGGTTCAATTCAATATTAAATTAAAAGATTCTTACCTCTCCTCACATTATTCTGTTAAGTAGATCGCGATTTCAGGCCTATAGCAGGCCCATCTTCAGTACACTGTTGTTGACCGGTGTTATGTCGCTCGGAAGAACCACTTCTTCTTCCCTCTGTTGGTGGACCGATGAACCTCTTGATAAGGTCAAAATTTGCGGGAACTTCGAAGTTCATAAGTTTTTCCTTTGTTTTTCTGAATGTGGATCTTTTCCCAAACTGTAAGTTCCTTAGGTGTCTCTATTTGTTTAATTAGACTAGCTTTTGATTCAATTCGATGTTGAAATGATGAAATGATGAAATCCACAAATGCATGGTCTCCCAAAAACACACAAGGGTGGAGACAAAATGAGGCCCATCATCAACAATATAGGGTCTCCTACATACCTAATATCAAAATGGTTATGTAGTGAGTACAAGAAAATGGAAGGATTTGATAACCTCTCAATAGATAATTCATATCAACTTGTACAAAAATTAGAAAACATTCAATTAGAACCTACAGACAGACTAGTGTCATTCGATGTAATTTCATTGTTTCCCAGTGTCCCTAGAGGAACCACCATTGAGATCTTGGAACAATGGCTAAACAAAAAACAAATTAGAAAAAGAAAATATAAAGGAGTTTATAATTCTTACTAAATTATGCATTGAACAGATGTTTTTCACCTATAATGGTAAATTTTATAAACAAAAATTCTGGGCTTTCTATGGGAAACCCTCTTTCACCCCTTTTGGCCAATTTATACATGGGAAGTTTCGAGCAGAAAATAACAAGAGGACATCCTTTGATCTTCAAATTTTGGACCAGATACGTTGATGACGTAATTGCTATTGTCAAACAGAAACAAATTGAGGATGCTTTGAAGCTTTTGAACATCCAGAGTAGAACGATAAAATTCACCATGGAAACTGAGATTGAAAGACAAATCCCATTTTTGGATCTTAATTTAACACGAAACAAAGAAAACAGGATAGAATTTGGAATATATAGAAAGAATACTCATATAGACAACTATATTAAAGCTTCGGGTTTCAACCATTTTGCTCACAAAGAGGCAGTGTACAATAGCTTAGCATACAGATTAGTAAATATTCCTATGAGCCCAGAAAACTATAAAAGAGAAAAAGAATACATAATTAATGTGTGCAACAGATAACGGTTATGATGAAAGCATGGTACACAGGAAAATAAATAAATTCAAAAGACAAAAATTAATTAATGAAAGCACACTGATAAAACAAACAGAAAAAATAAAATTCAAGAAATTCACTTACCATCCATTGAAACACTACAAATTTCAAAAAATTTTCAAAAAGTTTAATATAAGATTAGCACCTAAGAATGAATACAGCCTTAATAGGATAATTAAAACCAACAAAAATGGAAAAATGAAAGAAGAAAAAATCAGGAATTTATCAGATCAAATGTAAAGATTGTGACAAAATTTATATAGGAAAAACGAAAAGAAATTTGAAAACAAGGGTGAAGGAACATCTTAGAAATGTCAAAAATGGAGAATTGGAAAAGTCAGCAGTAGCTGCTCATGCTTGGTACGAAAAACATCGAATTGAATCAAAAGCTAGTCTAATTAAACAAATAGAGACACCTAAGGAACTTACAGTTTGGGAAAAGATCCACATTCAGAAAAACAAAGGAAAACTTATGAACTTCGAAGTTCCCGCAAATTTTGACCTTATCAAGAGGTTCATCGGTCCACCAACAGAGGGAAGAAGAAGTGGTTCTTCCGAGCGACATAACACCGGTCAACAACAGTGTACTGAAGATGGGCCTGCTATAGGCCTGAAATCGCGATCTACTTAACAGAATAATGTGAGGAGAGGTAAGAATCTTTTAATTTAATATTAGTATGTTAACAGCTGCACCACAAAAAGGTAGGGATTGGATGATGGGTTATTGTCCAGATTGGTTCCTGTAAGCTTTCAATCAGAAAAGAATTTAGAGGGTCTCCTCCCTGTTAAAAAAGCGGAATATCAAATCTGCATAGCTTACAGTGTTATTGTTTTGCTAGTCGGAATTTATTTGAAAATGGGGATGATGATCTCTGAAACATGTTCAGGTGAGAGGATCATATTTTATTTTTTCTGTTCTATGTAATGTATTCAATTGATATATACTTCATAATGTCACTTCCCATGAATGTTTGATAAAAAATGGTGTTTTTAACAGGATTTGTTTTATGTAGGTGCCTCAGCTGCTGGAGGAGCCTTCACACCAGAGATCTTACGTGATATGGCAAGCTTCAACAAGAATCCTATTATCTTTGCTCTCAGTAATCCAACTTCAAAAGCTGAATGCACAGCAGAGCAAGCATATGTCAATACAGAAGTAAGTTTCTTCTCTTGCTTCTTAATATAAGCTTCATTTTTAAGGTAATAATTTACTTAGTCCAGTCCTCTTATATCTTAGTAGGTATAAATGTTTTATAGAGAGTTTTCAATTCTTATGGCATTTTCCCATATCACTTTCAGGTTCCTTAGAATTTCCTGTATGGTATCATCCTTTGTTTTCATGGTCTTCCTCTGAGTATACTTTTCTACATAACTTAATACTTTTCCTAGTTGACTTATTCTGGCTTCACATACTTGTTTACTTATATTACTATTATGCTTTTAATTTAAGTGATCAAACTATCTGAATTGAGATTATTGTTGATTATTTTGTAGAAGTTGAACATTCAATGTTCATATTGTTTGATTTCTAACTTTATCCTTCCCTCTTTTTCCCAATAACTTCACATAAGTAAAGTATTAATAATTAATGTTTTTATTATTAATTTAACACTTCTCACTGAGGATAAATTATATTGGAAGAGAAAAATTTTCGTCTAGACTGAGACTCGAACCCGGGACCTTTGGCTTTCCAGGCCAAATGCTCTACCAACTGAGCTACCGAGGCGAGTTGCGATCTAGATGCAAATTTTTCTCTTATATACGTTGTAATTCCCTCGTACCAAATGCTTTGAAACCTTTGTTTCCATCTTTGCAAATGGCGGCTTCTTATTTAAGAAGACATTTATTGGGAATTTAATACTACTTTATAAAGCCAGTAGGGCTTCTATTGATGTTTTTATTATTAATTTAACACTTCTCACTGAAGGATAAATTTTTCTCTTCAAATATATTAATAATTACTTAATATTTAAAGGAAGTGATGCTGTGAGATTTATTTTAATTTAAACTTTGCTATGTAAATTTTTCTTATACAAACCATGTTTAACCTTCACTTAAAAAATCTCAGTAAATACACCTGTTGGAGCAGAAAATAATTTGGTTAGGGGAAATTTGCACTTTCTGTGATATTATCACCCCTTTCTAGGTCTTCAAGTATGGAATTCAGGAACCATTAGGCAACAAAAAAATTAGCAGTGTTGATACATTTAGTAGAACATCCAGAGAATGTTTTTTTATATTATTTTTGTGTTCCAATTATAAGCTCCAGCCTAATTTTTGCCTCAATATTTGAATATAAGAAGTGAGAGTCCTCCAAAAGATGTCCCAGGTGAGAGAGCAAAACATGAAGTGACTTGTATATTACTAATTCAGTTTTTTTATAAATTACCTCATAGTGTTACTATCTATCAATTTTCAGAATGAAACTAAAATTTTATTACATGTGTTTTTTTACAGGGAAGATGTATTTTTGCAAGTGGGTCACCATTCCCTGCAGTTACATACAATGGAGTAACTTACAATCCTGGGCAAGGTAACAATGCTTACATTTTCCCAGGAGTGGCACTTGGAGTCATCTGCACTGGAATCCATCACATCAAGGAAGAATTGTTCCTCATAGCAGCTCAGGTATTCAGGTTTTAAATGTACTAATTAACTCACTGGCGCTATTGAACCTGGAGGTTCATGGCCTTGCACATGTAAACTCTCCATTACATCCATATCTGAGCTAATGTTTTCCTTAAGGTAGAATATGTTTATCACTCACCTCATATTGTGAGGTGAGTGATAAACATATTCTACCTTAATGAATATACCTCATAGTGAGAATTCCTAAAATAAGTAATGTTTTCCTATCTCCTCTGTATAATTTATTTCCCTCAAATCATGATTAATGTTTGAAAATACATTAGGAAGTAACATTATGACTATGATGTTTTAATATTTCAAGGAAGTAACACTATTGAATCTTATATTTGAAGAGAAAAATTTTCGCCTAGACCGGGACTCGAACCTGGGACCCTTGGCTTTCCGGGCCAAGTGCTCTACCAACTGAGCTACCGAGGCGAGTTACGATCTAGACGCAAATTTTTCTCTTATGTACGTTGTAATTCCCTCGCGCCAAATGCTTGAAACCATAGCTTCTATCTTTGCAAATGGCGGCTTCTTAGTTAAGAAGACATTTATTGGGAATTTAACACTACTTTATAGCCAGTAGGGCTTCTATTGACGATTTTATTATTAATTTAACACTTCTCATTGAAGGATAAATTATATTTGAAGAGAAAAATTTTCGCCTAGACCGGGACTCGAACCCGGGACCCTTGGCTTTCCGGGCCAAGTGCTCTACCAACTGAGCTACCGAGGCGAGTTACGATCTAGACGCAAATTTTTCTCTTATGTACGTTGTAATTCCCTCGCGCCAAATGCTTGAAACCATAGCTTCTATCTTTGCAAATGGCGGCTTCTTAGTTAAGAAGACATTTATTGGGAATTTAACACTACTTTATAGCCAGTAGGGCTTCTATTGACGATTTTATTATTAATTTAACACTTCTCATTGAAGGATAAATTATATTTGAAGAGAAAAATTTTCGCCTAGACCGGGACTCGAACCCGGGACCCTTGGCTTTCCGGGCCAAGTGCTCTACCAACTGAGCTACCGAGGCGAGTTACGATCTAGATGCAAATTTTTCTCTTATGTACGTTGTAATTCCCTCGCGCCAAATGCTTGAAACCATAGCTTCTATCTTTGCAAATGGCGGCTTCTTAGTTAAGAAGACATTTAGCATTTGGCGCGAGGGAATTACAACGTACATAAGAGAAAAATTTGCATCTAGATCGTAACTCGCCTCGGTAGCTCAGTTGGTAGAGCACTTGGCCCGGAAAGCCAAGGGTCCCGGGTTCGAGTCCCGGTCTAGGCGAAAATTTTTCTCTTCAAATATAATTTATCCTTCAATGAGAAGTGTTAAATTAATAATAAAATCGTCACTATTGAATCTGTCCGGATTTCGTATTCGCACTTGAGGCTTCTGAGTGATATTTTTTTTTTTACTTGGGTGGGTTACTAGCCCAACCGCAAAACCCCCTACCTGGAGGATCATAGTTTAAATTCGGAGTTGTCTTTCTCTTAGACAGACTGCCTTACAAGGCTACAGAGCTCTGTCTGCCCTGAGCATCTGGTTTTATGGCGCCAGAAACTTGCCATTCACCCTCCATCTTCAGTAAAAATAGTCCCACCACGTGAAGGTAGATGGAAGGGTTTAGTAGAGAGAGGCTATATTTTGCGCTGACTATTTGGAGCCTTTTGTAGAGTCTGAGAGCCCATCCTTCAGATCTGCCCCAGTCATTCTCTACCCTTTAGGTAGAAACTCAGCTCAGGTTTTATAAGATTATGGCTGTTCCTGTTCTTTTATATGGATCTGAATCTTGGGTACTTACATTCAAGCCACTAAAATGAAATTTTTAAGATCCGTAAAAGGATGTACACGCATCGATAGATTACACATTGAATCAATAAGAAATGAACTGGAGATATTTTCAATAGTCGATAAACTAGAAGAACACAAATACCAATGGAAAGAATATTTAGACAGAATGGACAATACAAGATTACCCAAAAAGATCAACACCTACAAACCACATGGAAAAAGATCTTTGGGCCGGCCAAGGAAACGATGGACTTGAGACCGGAACAGGTCGCATTGACCTAATCCTGGAAAGGAAGAAGAAGAAGAAGAAGTAACACTATGAGGTTTATTTTAGATAATATGAGTTAGATATGCACTACATCTCCATGGCGCAACAGGCCTAGACGGCCTTGTCCTATCAGCAGGCTGCCGGCCTCACATCCACATTTGTTAATCACAGAGGTAGACGATCATCTAACCAGTGTAGGGGTGACATGTGGTCAGCATGTCGGGTCCCCAGCCATTATAATTGGTTTCCTCAACCTGGAGCTGCTACTAATTGTAGCTACCCAAATGCCTCACGATGCTGGGTGGGCACTGGTCCCATACTGGCCGAAATTCCATGAGAAAATTTCTTCCTCGATGGGGACTCGAACCAGCGCAAGACCTGTAGCTCTGTCCCAAGGCTTCTTGCTTTAACCACTCTGCTACCACACAGGACAGATATGTACTACACACCTAATATTTGTAGCTTTTTTGAAGACTGAGTTTTGATGCCTTAGGCATCATTGTCAATTCTTTCTAATTGTCGAAATGGCAGTTGGTGATCCTACAGGTTGATATCTGCTCCCTCTGTTGGCTCAGTGATAAACTTCCAAATCAATTTTTTTTTTTCTCTGAGAATTTGAAAGTTCATTATTTTCTTTCTATTTTTGTGTATGTAAATTTTGTCCCAATTTGTGAGTTCCTTAGATTTATCCGTTTCAATAAATTGGCATTTGTTTCCATTTTGTGTTTTTCTGACTATGCATGTGAAGCTATTGCAGATTTTTCTATTCATACATTTTTTTACATTTCTAAGGTGTTCTTTCAATCTGGTATTCAAGTTCCTTTTTTTATTTTTCCTATGTATATTTTTTCACAATCTTTGCAATTAATTTGATAATTCCTGATTTGTTGCCTTCATTAATCTTTTCTATTTTGTTGATTTTAATTAATCTATTTGGACTTTAATCATTTTTCAGTGTTAATATAATGCACAATTTTCTGAATTTTTTTTTAAACTTATTATATGCCAAAGGATGGTATGTAAATTTCTTGAATTTTTTACTAATTCCTTTATCTGTCTGAAGGGTACTTTAATTTACCAATATTTGTTTTTTGAATCTGTTTATTTTCTTATGAATCATCTTTTCTTCAAAACCATTTTCTTTTGCTATCCTTAATATGTGTTTTTCTCTGTATTAAAATTTTCTTTGCTCATGGGGACATTCACAAGTCTGTAAAAAGCTATAAATATGAGGTGAGTAATAACTCATATTATTATGAGGTTTTACTTAAAAATTAAGTTTGGTCCTTTTATTCTTACCTCATATGGTTGTTTCTGTTAGACATATGTTTCAAGGCATGTTTGCCCATATGTCTAAAAGCAATAACCATATGAGGTAAGAATAAACAGACCAAACGTAATTATTATGATTAATGTCATTCTCCCATCTCATTCTTGGCCTACCTACTGCATGCCTTTCCTTTTCTTTCAAGAAGTTTCCATGCTCCTCTTTCATTCCCCATTTATACCACATCTCCTGTCCATCGTAGTTTTGTCCATTCACCTGTCTCATCTCTCTTTGGTCCAAAAAATGTCCTAAGCATTTTGAAAGAGATAATATGGACTTAAAAAAGTTGAATTTAAAAACTTGCCGACCATGTGTCTGAAGAAGACATCGGACATGAGATTAACTCATTAAATTAATATTAAGAAGCTAAAGCTGTTACTATGATTGAAATAAGTAAATTAATGTACACAACTAAATTATTGTAATCAATGGTAAAGAGAAAAATGTTTGACTGAACCGGGAATCAAACCCCAAACCTTCAGCTTTCCGTGCTGATGCTCTGACCACTGAGCTAATTCAGGCTTCATTCCCATCCAAGCATAAATTCTCCCTTAATGTAGAGGCCATTCATTTGTATTTGTGAATGATGATTCATTGCAATTGAATGTGGGACCAAGAGAGTAAGGTAAAGGGGATTCCCGAATCAGGCAAATATTTTTTTTAGTAATGAGTGGAGAACATATTATTAACAACTCACCTCATAAAATTTCAAATATTTTTGAGACCAATGGTTTCAGACAATTTCTCATCTGAAGAAGGACGAGAAGTTGTTTGAAACCATTGGTCTCAAAGAAATTTGTAATTTTATGAGGTGAGTTGTTAAAAATATGTTCTCCACTCACTATTAATGATATAACCTCATAATGTTTACTTCCCAACATTAATTTAAATATAAAAATTTTTCATAGTTAAATATGGGAAATAACATTATGAGGTTCATTCATCAATTCTGATACTTTTGCAGTAGATAATCCTCCTGCATTCCACTGGAGGATGTTGAGTGTAGTTCTTTCTTTTGCTCTAATAAGAGAAGTTTTTGTTTTGTACTGGTGCTTCTTGTGCCTGTAATTGTTGTTCATTTTGCAGCAAAATATCAAAATCTGCTCCCAGGGGACACCGCGTGGAGGCGAACAATCTTGTCTCATCTGTTTAGTCAATATGTTGCAGTAGGCACAAACAATACAGCCTTCGATGGTGAAGTAAAAGCAATAGAAGTAGCACTCCACACCCTCCTATTCTGAACAAAAATGTTTACAAAGCTGTTATTCTGGCAGACTCTAAGGCCACTATACAAGCAATAACCTCCAACCAAACACCAGAAAATGAAACCATCTTGGAATGCCGTAAACTTCTGAAATACCTCAACAACCAAAATAAATTAATAGCCTTCCAGTGGATACCCTCACACATCGGAATAGTTGGCAATGAAATAGCTGATGGACTTGCCAAAAAGGGTACCAAAATACAGATAATAACCCACCCCAATTCGAACCTCCACAGAAAGATCGAAGAAATTAAGAAAGCATCCCAAATGGAAAACATGAAAGAAAACATTGCAACAGCCAGAGGGAAATCATGGGAAAAAATTGATGAGCTATACACAGAAGTAAAATATAAAGGCCGCAAGGAAGCAGTAGCAAAATTCAGACTGATGTCAGGACACGACCGCCTGGCTCACCATCTCCACAGAATAAACGTTTTCCAATCCGACAGATGTGTCATATGCAAAGACCCGGACCTGATCATGGATAAACACCACCTTCTAGTCTGTCCAGCTTTAAATCCAACTGCACAACACTCTAAGGACCTTGTTCGCTTGTACTGGGAAGCCAGAGAGAAAATGACTTAAGCGTCAAATCTCGCCATTAGAAAACAACAACAACATTATGAGGTTCTTAATTCATAAATTAATGAGTCATTTTTTAACATCTTACCTCATATTATATGTTTCTTCAAACACGGGAACTAGTTTTCGAGAGAAGGATCTCTCTCATTTTCAACTGACATTATGACTACCGGATTTTCGTTGTAATCTCCATCAATAACGTTGCCATCTGGTGTTTGATTTGATGAACTTTGAGATGAGGTCACATAGGAAAAACAAAAGAAATTTGGACACTCGCACTAAGGAACACTTCGGAAATATTAAAAATGGTGAAATTGAAAAATCAGCTATTGCAGCACATAGTTTAGTGGAGAATCATAAAATTAAAAAAGAAGCCCTACTTTTAAAACATTTGGAAAACCCCATTAGAATTGACAATTTGGGAGAAGATATATATTCAGAAGAACAAATTTAGATCCATGAATTTCGAGATTCCTGATGAATGTGACCTCATCTCAAAGTTCATCAAATCAACACCAGATGGCAACATTATTGATGGAGATTCCAACGAAAATCCGGTAGTCATAATGTCGGTTGAAAATGAGAGAGATCCTTCTCTCAAAAACTAGTTCCCGTGTTTGAAGAAACATAAAATATGAGGTAAGATGTTAAAAAATGACTCATTAATTTACGATACAAATTTTTATTTTGTGTTGAGTTGTTCTTGACTCACCTCATAGTGTTATTTCCTACCTACATAACTTAATAAAAATGTTTCACCATTGATTACAATAATAGATTAACTGTTCGTATTAGACTGGTTTTCTCTGAAGATCATGTAGCTCTCTTTTATACAGTTTTGTCTATTCACTTGTCCATTTTTCTCTCTTTGGTCAAAAGAATTTTCTAAGCATTTTGAAAGAGATAATATGAACTTAAATAGAGTTAAAATTTGCAGACTCTTGCCGACCATGTGTCTGAAGAAGACATCAAGAAAGGAAGTTTTATATCCTCCTCTCGGAATGATCAGAGAGTGTTCTGTCCAGATAGCAACTAGAATTGCACAGTACGCCTACGAGAAAGGTAAATTTTCCACAAACCCTAGAAAATAGTGATGTCCATTCTTATAACACTATTTTCTATCAAAAATAAGACTTGCCTTTAACATAAATAATTATGTATTACGATTTTGACGTTATATTTTAAATTAACACTCTCCAGAATTGGATATAGTTTTATTTTAGAAAAAAAAATTATATTCAAACTGGGAGTCGAACCCCGGATCTCTGACTCTGTATGTCAGTGCAATAACCGTTACACCATTTGAACTTCCAATATCCATCCATAGTAATTCTGCCCAAGGGCAGGTCTTTCACTGCAATCATAGCATTTTCATGCTATGCTTTCAGCTTTACTAGGGAATTGTAGATGTGGTAGCTTTGCTTTCCACACCGGTGAAAGGATGATGATGATAATGATAAGGATGATGATGTCCATACGATTTCGGGGACCGTTTGGGCCTTAAAGTTTTCCTGACATTTGTCTTACAGGTGAGGAAAAACCCCGCTAAAAACCTCACCCAGAAAAACTGCCCCGACCGGGGATCGAACCTGGGCCCACTGCGTGACAAGGCAGCACACTACCTCGAGACCACAGTGGTGGACAACATCCAATAGGAATGTCAAATTATCTTCCACTTATATAAATTATCCTTCCATCTGAAGGCCGATAGCCGTATCAACAACACCATCTGATGACTTCTATTCAAAGTTTTTTTATTGAGAATTTAAACATTGCTTTTAAGGAGTAAAGAATTGCATAAGTGGATGGAAATTTGACGTTTCATTAGTTTGAATGGCATAACGTTTATCACACAGATGTACAGAGTCAGAGATCCGTAGTTCGAACGTAATTTTCTTTCTGAAATAAAATGTGTTATGATGTTTATAATACAAATTTTAACATTTGCAATGATGGACAATTATTATTTTGAAAAGAAAAATTAATGCCTGAATTGGGATTTGAACCTGAGACCTCTAACTTTATATGTTAGCATGCTATCAACTGCACTATTCAGGCATCCGGATGCAAACACTAATTTTTTTTGTTCATATATTATTCTCTTTTTCTTGTCTGAGTCTGAATGAGATTTATATATAAGGAAAGAAAAATCATTGTTTATGCTAGGAGCCTGAGTGGAATAATGGTTAGCTCACTAACTATAAAGTTAAAGTTCTCTGGTCCAAATCCTGGTCCAGGCATTTATTTTTCTTTTCATGTTACATTTGGCCTTCATTGCATAATGTCAAAATTTAATTATAACATCAAAATATATTTTAGAAAGAAAATTTGATGCTCAAACCAGGGCTCAAACTCCAGATCTCTGACTCTATGCATTGGATCCAGGGTTTAAGTTTCGGTTTGGGCATTAATTTTTCTTTCTAAAATAAAATTCTATCCAGGTTTGAAAGTGTTAATTTAAACAGAACATCAGAATTGAAAAAAAAATGTGTATATATATATATATTCCTTCAGGATGTTATTGACATACAGCTCAATAAGTTTTGCATCCTTTGCTATTTTTCTTTGATTTATTGTAGTGTGTCTTGTGCAGTAGAATCTCCATTTTTCTTCTATATTTTAAAGGAAAAACTGAGATATGTCCATTATGCAAATCAATATGTTTTTGACTTGGGTATGTTTTAATGTAGGTTTGGCTTCAACGTATCCAGAGCCCGAAGACAAGCGCTCAATAGTTGAAGCAGCTATGTACAACCATAACTACGATTGTCCTCTCCCAGCCGTCTATCCATGGCCAGAGCTACCCGTACTTAAAAATGTTAAAATTGAAAAAACTGGCAAAGCTAGAAGTATTGAAATTTAAATGATTATTTATTGTTGTTTGTGAAGGTGGTAATTGTTAACTCAAGGTTACAACATGGCTGCCCTGGCATTTGTTTATAAATTATGGTATTCTGCAATTTATATTTCTTAAATCATGGAAACATTTTTGTAGGTCACAACAGTCTTTTCTGGACTACAATGTGATAGGAAGTCACTAGTGCATGCTGTTGTATAAAATTATTTGTTTGTTTGTGTAACAAAGAGACAATCTCACAATGTTAAATCTATGAAGATGTCACCAAATTGTGAGTCAGTTTCTATTTGAACATGTTAATCATTTACTCTTAAAATTGAGAGAAAGTAACACAATGAGTAACAGCTATGAGGCGGAACAGGCAATTTGCCTAGCCCATGAAGTGAAGCAGATGATGATTTGAGGGAAGTGGATTGGATGTTTGGAAAAACATTAGCTCAGGATAGGGATGTAAGTCCGCACGGCCATGGACCTACGGGCTCGATAGTGATAGTGAGTTACATACTGGTATTATATGATGAAATAGGTTCTGCTAATGAAATTACAACCCACTATCTGCTTTTAACCGCTGTGGTCTCGAGGTAACGTAATGCCTTGTCACGCAGCGGGCCGGGTTCGATTTCCGGTCGAGACAGGCTCCTGCATGAGTCTTTTTGCAGGGTTTTTCATCACCTGTAATACAAATTTCAGGAAGTTTAGGGCCTAATGATCCCCAGAAATCATCCGGCCATCAGTATCACCCTTATCATTATCATCCTTCACCGGTGTGGAAAGCAATGGGAAGCTACCACACCTATAATTCCCTAGTAAATCTGCAAAGCATAGCATGAAAATGCTGTGATTGCAGTAAAAAACCTGCCCTCGGGCAGAATTACTATGGATATTGGATTTGCCTTGACTGAGGAAAAATATGGGGAGGGGGATCAGTAACAAGACGTCCGAATACAAGTCTCAAACGCTACCGCTTATGCCAACTCACTCTGTCACACCATTCACGTCATAACTAACTTACTGGCACTATTGAACCCGTAGGTTCACAGCCGTGCGGACATAAGCTCGTTAATCAATTATTCTTAAAATTGAGAGGAAGTAACACAATGAGGTATTTTTTCAGAGAAATTGTATCGGCTTTTATTCACCTCCATTTTCAGTCAAAAAGTGACTATTGAGTTTACCATTGAAAGTCTTGTATGTTCTTTCCCCTGTGGTGTTGGGGAGACAAAACTCACAATTCAATCCTTTTCTCCGGAAACTTCATGTACATCCAGAAAAATAGAATTTTTCTCAGGGAAAAGGAATTAATTATGAGGTTCATCTGCCCAGCAGCAAAGGAGAGAGTATAGAAGACTTCAAACAGTCATCTCAGCAGTTGTTTTTGGTTGAAAATGGAGGAAATGTCGTTCGAAACATATTCAAGGTGAGAGAGCAAAATATGACCAATTCAATCTTCTATCATTATCTTCAGTGTTACAGCTCTTAGAGTTTAGCCTTGACCTCCTGAACAACAGCTCGCCATTCTACTCTCTCATTTACTTTCCATCTCCAATTAATGTTTCCAGTTCTTCTCAAATTACTCTCCACGTCATCCATCCATCTAATTCTGGATCTACCACATTTTCTTTTATATTAAGTTTTGCATCCAATATTACCTTGGGGAATAAATTATATTTGAAGATATATGCTCTGATTGGGGTTTGAACCCAGGACCTTTCGCTTTCTATGTGAATGCTCTACTGACTGAGCCACCTGAGCATTCTAATCTATATGCAAATTTTTCTCTTATATACATTATATTTTTCTCTTATAATTATAAACTCTGTTTGGTGGAGCAAAAAATATTTCAAAAAATAGAAAATTACAAATATATCAAACCATAATTCAGAGCATTTTAACATATGGTGCTGAAGTCTGGCAAATTCCTGCCAGGGAAACGAAAAGAATTTTAAGTACAGAAATGGACGTTTTAAGAAGATCAGCTAGAAAATCTAGAATGGATAGAATATGAAATAAAGAAATAAGGGAAATTATGGTTGTACAAGAGGAGCCAGACATCATAGACATTATGGTGAAATTAAATGTTTCTTACCTCTCCTCATATAAATTTTCTAAGTAGATTGCGATTTCGAGACCACAACGGTCTCATCGTCAGCATTTTCTTGGCAACGGATGTTATGTTGATCGGAAGAAACTCTTTTTCTTCCCTCGGTCCACCAACAGAGGGAAGAAGAAGAGTTTCTTCCGATCGACGTAACATCTGTCGCCAAGAAAGTGCTGACAATGAGACTGTTGTGGTCTCGAAATCGCTGTCTACTTAGAAAATTGATATGAGGAGAGGTAAGAAACATTTAATTTCACCATAAATTAAACCTCATAGTGATTAATTCCTATAAAAGTTAAATCATAGACATTATAGTAAAGAAAAGATTACAGTGGTATGGCCATGTCAAAAGAATGCAAGAGCAAAGATTGCCTAAAATTGTTATGGAATGGATCCCAATGGAAAGGAGGAAGAGAGGAAGACCGAAGAAAATTTGGATAGAAGGGGTACAAGCAGCTATGAATATCAAAGGATTGGAGGAAGATCAATGGATGGACAGAGAGGAATGGCATTTGGTTTCCGGAAGACGGTGGCAGCTGCCATGATACCAGATGATGATGATGATATATATTACCTTGGTGGTTTGGTTTGTGTCCATTCTTCATGTGTGTCCCAACCATTCGACTCTTCTGGCTTTAATATCTGCTAATTTTGTTATGATAATAACTAATAGGAAGGAATACTTTGAGGGCCAAATCCCAAAAATAATCTTGAATTCAAAACTGAAGGTTGATATTATTTGGGGCAATAGAAAATGAGATGTTTGGATGGTGTGAAGGCAGATTTGAGAACACTGGGAGTTAAAAGATGGAGGAATAAAACACAAGATAGGAGAAAGCGTCAGTTGTTATATGGTAGGTTAAGGCTAAACTGAAAGGATGTGAAACCACAGAAAAAGGAGAATGCTATAAGGTAATATTATTAAGAGATGTAACTGGAAATATACGTCTCACATCATATATATTTTCACACTTGAATATGTTTTGGAGATCCGTTTTCAACTAGATTTTAACTGTTGTGTTGGCCTTCTGATGTCTTGTGGATTCTTTGCCTCTGGAAGGTAAAGTTTGAAGTCAAATTCTTCAGTGAGTTCACAGTATGGAAAAAACTCTACTTGCAAAAGATAGGCACAAATTAATTAATTTTGACAGGTCATTCATTGATGAATAAAGAAGAGCAGGAATATATTCCTCTCTATTCTCCCATTTCACATCAATAGGAGAAAATAAAACAAACTTGATGAAGAAGTTAATATCAAATTAATTTATCATTATTTATTTATTTAATTATGTATTACTTTTTGTTACCTTTGTAAATTTAGGAATAATTTTATCAGACTTTTAGATTTTATAGCGTGAGTGCTTCACATATTTACATTAATTTATTTACATTTATTTAAGAAAGAAAAATTAACGCTTAAACCAGGACTTGAATCTTGGATTTCTGATTCTATACATCAGTATGATATCAATTACACCATTTGAGCACCAATAAGAACGTCAACATTTCTTTCCACTTATATAATTCTCGTTCATTCGAAGACTGATAGCTGTCACTACCAACACACAAACTGACATCTTCTATTCAGAAGCATTTTTATTGACTATTTAACTCATGTTGCAAATGGTAGTCAATGACCAATCACGTTTCAATGAATTCTGTTTTACACCAATGACAGTCGTGTTTCACCTCGCTCTTTATCAATTTCTCTTTATCAGCTCCTGCTTTTGTGATAAAGAAAGCTCCTCCTTTTTTAATATTCTGAACAGGTTAGACCATTATTTTTCTCCAACAACTACATTGAATATAGCAAATAATGAATAGATTCAGTGATATTACTGAGTTGTTTATTCAAAATATAAATGATTAGCCTATAATGTTGATTATAATAGTTTGATGTGTTTCATTATTTCTCCACTAGAGTGCATTCTTACAATATTGCGATACTATTTGGCAATAAATAATATGATCGAGTTGCAGTGAATATACATAACCTCACATTTCTAATTTGTTTTCAAACATCGCTGTTTACATTAACTATATAAGTATTTTAAAACACTGGTAACTATATTCAAATAATTATTTTTTAGTAAAGAGCTTAATTTTATTCGTTAAATAGTCCTAACAAATGCCACTCTTGACTAACAAATTCTCTAGATAAATTCACTCCTCACTTCGCGAGTCGTGAATTTATCAATCATTTGGAAATCACTCATGGCATTACCTATGAGAATTTATACATTAGTTTTGAGCGGTAAAGCTTCATATTTTGATGTTTTTATTTACATTATTTACTTACTTTTATTTATTAGTAAACTTAAAATATTTTATATTAACAACTGTAATTATTGCTGTTCGTACTGGTATTATCACTTATATTTAATTTTTAGAGTTTATGCATCAAAATTAAATAATTCTTTTTTTTTTTTACTAACTCGAGGAGTTCTTGCAAATATTTCTTCACATACTTATGTTATTAAGTATAAGTTTATTCTATTTTATTTCAATGAAGTATATTGGATTTAGGCCTTTACACATACCCAAGAGGAGATTTAAAATTCTCTATCCCACCAAGAATCAAACCCAGATTGCCAGAGTGGAAGATGAAGGATTAGAAATTTCAATTATAACAAAAAGTGAGGGAGGATGGAGTGGTCCAAAGTAGCTATTGTGTCAGGTAGGTGCCAAAAATGTATTAGCTTTAATTTATACTTGACTCAATAGATAATTAACATGCACAGACAACGTATTCACTTAAAAACATATAATAGAGAAGCAAAGAGAATTCAACTTAAGAGATGCACATCCTCTTTATAGATTATAAAAAAGGCTTTAATAAAGTGTCTAGACCAAAATTATGGAACATATTAAGTGAAAAAGGAATTCCACTACACTTGATAGCAGTAATTAAGAAAATGTATGAGAAAACAAAAATAAAAATAAATCAAAGGGAATCAATACGTATAACAGGAGGAGTTAGACAAGGTTGTCCTCTATCAACCACGCTTTTTAACATTTATTTTGACGACGTGATAAGATCATGGAAGCAAATGACGACTTGGGGAATTAACTTAGGAAATACAGTAATAAAAACAGTAGCCTTTGCAGATGACCAAATTTTAATAGCAAAAACAGAGGATGAACTACAAAGAATGCTATATAAACTAAATGAAATATAAAAAAAAATACAACTTGGAAATATCATCAGAAAAATAAAAAACAATGGCCTTCAAGGGCGCTCATCCAGTTCGGACAATGATAATATTAGAAAATAAACCAATAGAACAAGTGGTAAGATATAACTTCCTAGGTTGCGAAACATCATACACAGCGGAAACAGATATAAATAACAAACTAAATAAGTTTAATTACATAACAGGAACACTAAAAAGAACTTTGAAAAATAAAGCCAGAAAAGACTCTATAATGAAATTATACAAGACAATGGCAGTTTCTATTATTACTTATGGATCCGAAACATGGACAGTGACAACAACAATCTGCTAGAATACAAGCTGCTGAAATGAGATTCCTCAGACCAATAGCAGGATATCAAAGAACAGACAAAAAACATAACACAGAAATAAAACATCTACTAAAAGTAGAGAAATTAAACACAGCAATAGTGAAATACAGAACAAATTGGAAAGAACACTTGGCAAGGATGACTGAGAATAGAATACCAAAAGCAGCATACAGCTATTCACCACGAGGAAGAAGAAGTTTGGGAAGACCAAAGAAAAGATGGAAAGAGCAGCAATTTGGAGCTGGAACAGGCTAGTAAATAAGCCTAAACTGTGATGAAGAAGAAGAAGAAGGAAATACTAGATTCTACGAAGCAGTATTCTTATTATGCATATTAATAGAACATACACATTAAATACTGAAAAATGAGGCATAATATTTAGTATTATTTACAAATGATGGGTATTTACATCAAGTATTTTATTTATTTATTTATTTATTTAGCATGTTTCATGATATCTAATCTAATGTCATTCTCCTCCACATCTCTCTGTCATTCCAATCTGCATCGTCCAATCCTTTATCCCTCATGCTGCTCAAAATTTTAATCCATGTTATTTTTTGGCCATCCTCTTCTTCTTCTACCAAGTGGCATCCGTTCTAGTATTCTTCTTGGGAATCTGTTTTCTGTCATTCGTTTTTACATTACCATACCATTTTAATTGTTTGTTTTTTCATGAAATCCACAATTGAAGTTTGAACATTTATCTTTTGATTAATTACACTGTTTCTGATTTTATCTCTTCTAGAAATTTCAACTGAACACCTCCAAAAATCCATTTCTGCAGAATTTAATTAATTTATTGTTCTAGATTTTAATTCCCATGTTTCTGCACTGTATGTCATTGTACTCATTATTGTAATAAAAATGTTTGTTTTTGTTTTAGAACTTGTGTCCTGATCCCATAAAACACCATTTAATTTTGATATTGCAGATTTGCCCTTATTTATTCATTCATTCATTTCAGCATCATGACTTCCATCATCTTCATTCATTTTTGTCTCCAAATGTACATATTCGCTCACATGCTTTTATTTTTCCATGTCCGTCTTCATCATCATCATCATCCATGCAAGTATTAGGCCATGTGGCCTGTTATGGTTTCAAAGAGGAGTTTTCCATCCAGCACTTTTTAGGATATCCCAGCGATCTTTTGCCTTGGGGGTAGTAATGAAGCATGGCTTTTGGAATTCTATGAGAAGGCATTCGTTGAAGATGGGCTTTCCAGTTGTTCTGGTAGTTTTGCATTTGGTGAAGAATGGGTTCTACACCCAACTCTTCCATAATTTCCTCATTTCTTTTATGGTCCCACTTTGTATAAGCTGCTGTACAGCGCATAAATCGCATCTCATTTGCTGTTATTCGGCTTTCATCTCTTCTTCGTATTGTATTTGTCTGATTCATCCGAGGCTTGGTTTGAGACTTGAAAGCAAATGCAAATTTTTTCACCCAATGAGTTGCTGGCCCAGAGGGGTATTATTGTGTGGTTCCCACTAATGTAGCATTTCCTCTACATTAAGGTGATGTGGTTATACTGCCAATACTCAGTCCTCAGAGCCTCATTTGTAATAGCACGTTGCACCATGAGCAGGTTGAGGATGAGATTTGGATAGGAGAGGTGATGAAATGCATGTCACTATCCCTTGCAACCCATGTCCATCTTCAAGTATATTAACCCATAATAATACGCAGTATAAAAATCTAAATAACAGTATTTTAAATGTAAGACTGTTGGTAGGTAGGTGTCTATTACTCTTGGTTTAACAACAAAGTTATTCTCTTTGCTTGATGTAATGTTTTGCTTCATAGTGGATTCATATCCACCTCCATTTCTTGAGAACACAATAAACAATTTGAGACAGATAAGATGTATTTTTTATAGATGCTTACTCAAACAGTCATGATCAGTAAGCAGATTTTTGTGGTAGATCAGGAATTAAATGAGGACTGTCTAGTAGATTTTCCAATGAGAATTTTTTGAATGATTTAGTATATGGACTTTTAATTTAATTTTTAATAATTGTTTTATTGGAAAATATGAAAACTTACAAGTTGATTTTTGTGGGATTCTAATGCCTTTCTTTGCTAGAATATCAGTTCTCTTATTTTCACTTGTCACAATATGCAGTGATCACTGGAAAATTATGTTTTCATTAAAATTTTGGATTTGTTTAATCACTAAGACCAGTATATTGACTTAGCTTTCACGGCCATAGTTATTATGATGATCTTGTAGAAGATTTCTGGGCTGTTGGCCGTGGTCTTGAGGCTTGCAGTTCCCCAACGTTTCGCCAGAGACTGCATCCAGCATCCTCAAGGTCTTGAGACAACCCTTAAGGATACCAGACGCAGTTTCTGGCAAAACATCAGGAACTACAAATCTCAAGATCACGGCCAACAGCCTTGAAATATTCTACAAGATCATCACTTAGGCTGGTATTCAAGAACCAAACTTTCTGCGAAGAGCAACTCTCAGCTCATCTCTCTGTGGTTAATTATGTGGGTCATGCAGGACCTACTATAACTGGCTCACTCTATTGAACATCATGTGCTATACCCTGTTCGCTCTTAAAGTGATCCTCATCAAAACAAAACCATGTGACCTGCTCGCTTTTCATTGGTTATGGACACCGACGTACGATGTAGAAGCAATAAATACGCGAAAAAGTAGTTCCCTTCATTAAATTAAAAATATGTCCTCTGAATATACGTGTTATTCTTCGTGAATGAGAATAATAATATTGAAAATATACAAAATATTATAAAATGTACCTAATCATTAATTACAACCTAATATAGTTTATTACATATGGGTGATGCATTTGAGTCATGCTTCAGTCAATTCTCATGAAACAAAATGGCTGAGTCTTGTTGCTGTGTCATCTCTCTGTCAAAAGTGACAGTAATTGTGGCGTGAATGGCAGAAGAATATTGCTTCTACAACGTTCGTCAGTGCCCATAACCAATGAAAAGCGAGCAGGTCACATGGTTTTGTTTTGACGAGGATCGCTTTAAGAGCGGACAGGGTATAACAAGATATTTATTTTTAAAAAAAATCCAGGAACAATTTAAGATGAGAGTCTGAGCTTACGGAAGATGGAGATGGCATGGCCTAGAGAGCTTGGTTCTTGAATACTGGCCTAAATTAATTAATTTTTGTATGATGATTTAATGAGATTGTATTGTCATACAACGTTATTATATTCTTACTATAATGGATTCAAAGAAATACATTTTGCACGGATGTATAAATAATATTTCTCCATTATAATTGATGGTATTTGTACCCGTATTATAAAAAGAGAAATGTTCACAATGTAAAATTGTTCAAAGCATTCATTATGTATGAATATATTCCCAAAAAGAGCAAACATGCATGAAAAAAGGTGTTTTTATTTTGAATAGGTAAATCATAAAACAAAACAAAAAATCAAAGTTTGAGAAATGTATCAAATTCATATAAAACATATAGTTCATTTCCAGATCTATGTTTCTAGGACGTTTTTCCTTCATTTTCAGTCAGGAATCAGTCCCTGAGCTTTGTCGGTGTAATTACCATTCACCCTGTATATCAGTCATCTTCAACTAAATTAAATTTCTGTTTAAAAAACTTTGTCAAGTAGTTAAAACTATGTAGACCTTTCAGAAACATGTTCCATCTTATGCATTTTATTAGTACCAAATAAAATCCTGAAGATGGAATATGTTTCTGAAAGGTCTACTTAGTTTTAACTATTTGACAAAGTCTTTTAAATAGAAATTTAATTTAGTGGAGGATGACTGATATATCAAGTACTTATTTTAATAAGAATCAAATGAATCGTGAATTCTTCTTACCTCATATATCTATGTTTCTTTAAACACAGCACTGTGGTATCAGAGAACCATCGTTCCCATCCTCAGCTGTTTTCACGACTGTCAATTTTTTCCTTTGCTGGTAATTATCCAAACTGCCATCTGGTGTACTTTTGAAGAAGTAATTATCCAAATTGCCATCTGGTGTACTTTTGAAGAACTTTGTAATCAAGCTTGGTTCATCTGAAATTTCGAAGTTCATGGTTCTAATATGTTTTTTTTTTATGTATATCTTTTCCAAAACTGTTAATTCCAAAAGTTTAGATAGTTGTTTCAAAAGTTTTGCTTTGAAAAATCAGCTATAGCAGCACATAGTTTATTAGAGAATCATAGAATTGAAAAAGAAGCAAAACTTTTGAAACAACTATCTAAACCTTTGGAATTAACAGTTTGGGAAAAGATATACATTAAAAAAAAAACCATACTAGAACCATGAACTTCGAAATTCCCGATGAACCATGCTTGATTACAAAGTTCTTCAAAAGTACACCAGATGACAGTTTGGATAATTACTTCTTCAAAAGTGCACCAGATGGCAGTTTGGATAATTACTGGCAAAGGAAAAAATTGACAGTCGTGAAAACAGCTGAGGATGGGAATGATGGTTCTCCAATACCGCAGTGCTGTGTTTAAAGAAACAAGATATATGAGGCAAGAAATTCACAATTCATTTGATTCTTATTAAGAAAACCTCATATTGTTAAAATTCCCAAAAATTATTATATTAAACT
This sequence comes from Diploptera punctata, assembly GCA_030220185.1. NCBI lineage: Eukaryota > Metazoa > Arthropoda > Insecta > Blattodea > Blaberidae > Diploptera > Diploptera punctata. The sequence goes on along the minus strand of JASPKZ010003409.1, from coordinate 256,231 downwards.
TATTTTATTAGTTTAACATTTTATCACATAACCTCAATGGTGCTTTGTGATGAATTTTTAAGGTATTAATGGAAACCATGTACTGCAAATCTTGTCATGGTATGTCATAAATCATATCTGGCTTGTGTCCACTCCCTGTAGATCATCACATCCGTGGAGAAGAAATCTGACCATATTAAGTTCTTGCAGTAGTTCCTTGGAGGCTTCAGTGTATGGTAGAAGCAGGTCTTGACATGGTTCTTCTATGAAGAATTGTTCCTTTGCTAGCATGTATGTGAGATATGATTGAGTACGCTTAGATAGACCAAGTGATTTCTTAAGGAAGTTGGCTTTAACTCTTTCTATGTTTTCAAGGTTTTTCTTTTTTTAGGTATTCTCAAATAATCTCTGATCTATAGGTACAATTGGTGTGACTTTTAGATGGAACAGGGTAGTGGCTGTACTCAATGATAGTTTGCTTATATATATATATATTTCCTATTGGTTGTCTTCCTAGCTGCTAATGCTCGGTCTTTGATGTGTACTTGCATTGTGTACAGAGAGAAGTGTGGGATGAGCGTATGTTTTAAGTGTTTATGTGTAGTGTAACTGTGTTGTGTGAGGGATGATGATGATGATGATGAAGAGAAGCTGAACCTAGTATGAGTATAGAGCTACTCCTGTCGAAAAACACCAAGGGAACTGCCAGGCTTAATTTTTCCATCCAGTAGATGAATCACTATCAACGGTATTATATGACTTTTCAACATATGTACTATAGAGGGGTTTTGAATTTAATCCAGACATTAAGCATACATTCTATTGGCCTCTGGTCCTGAGGGTCGCAGGTTCAAATCTTACCTGTATGGATAGATTTTTTTTTAGGATGGAAAAATCCAATTGACAAGTCCTCCAGGAGGAACATTAAGCCATAAATCCTGAGTCTGAAGATTTTTAGGCTGAAGCCTAAATTAGAGCCACAAACAAAAATTTAGTCAGCCTTTCACATCCAAGTAATACCTCAATTGCCTACTAGATGTCCCTTTGAGGTGATGATTAACCACTTGTGCTCATTGACATCTATAGGGAAATAAGTACAACTAAATTAATTAAAATTACAGTGGGAGGAAACACTATAAGGTATTTATATTAATAGATGAGTTGAAGAAAATGTTTTAACATCTCACCTCACAAAGTTGCGTGTCTTCACGATACCGGTTTCAAAAGTATGGTATTACTTCCATGTTCAGTTAAATTCCAACTGAGAGTTAGACCTAAATGAATATATCTCATAGTGTGAATTCCTAAAATCCATCCATAGTAATTCAGCCCGAAGGCAGGTCCTTCACTGCAATCATAGCATTTTCATGCTATGCTTGCAGCTTTACTAGGGAATTGTAGATGTGGTAGCTTCCTGTTGCTTTCTACACGGGTGAAGGATGATAATGATGATGATGGCCATATGATTTCAGGAACCGTTTGAGCCTTAAAGTTTTCCTGACATTTGTCTTACAGATGAGGGGAAACCTCGTTAAAAACCTCACCCAGAAAAACTGCCGCGACCGGGGATCGAACCTGGGCCCGCTGCGTGACAAGGCAGCACGCTACTTCGAGACCACAGCAGTCCTACTGATTTAGTTACACTTATTTTTTCGTATAAATGTCATTGATTGGCCCAGGGTCAGTGATCTGCCTCATAGTGACACCTAGGAAACAAGACATTACTAGGATGGGATTGTTTGGTAAATTTAGCTCAGAGGCTTTTTATTCAAGCTTGTGGCTCTTTTACAAGTCTGAACATCTTGAGACTTGGGGCCCACATTTAATATGCCTCCCAGAGAACTTGTCCGTTGGATTTTTCTATCCTTAAAAAATCCATCAACCACGGGCAGGTTTCAAGCCGCGACCCTCAGGACTAGAAGCAAGGAACATGTCCACTAGAGCACAGCTGTTGACCAGGGTGTAAAAATCCTGATCATATGGATTATTCAGAAGAGAATTTAAGCCTTGGGTCCCTTGACATGGATTTACATTAGCTCTTTCACGCTCAGATTTTACTTACAGTGCTATTGATCTTAAGTGTAGTAGTAGTAGTCTAATGCCCATTAGCTTGGATGTGTTCCATTTGCTTTCTTGCTTCCCATAGAGTCCTGCCAGAGTCCTTGTAGGTGACATCTTCAGAGCCTCACAGCTAGCAAGATGATCTTTGTTCATGGTAGTGTTATTGTCTTGGCACAGGATACAATTTGGAGAGTTGAAGATTCCAATTTTATGTAGGTGTGCTGCCCGGTAGTCATGGCCTGTTAACAGTCTGAATGTTGCTACTGCTTCGTGTCTTGGTTGTTCAGGTATTAAGTTAAGTGTTAAAGAGCATCATTTAAAAAAAGAAACACTTTAATGGTGTATAAAAATTGTAAATAGACCACATAAACACCATCTATGTAATGAAGTATGAAAATACAAATGGGTTATGAAGAGGAATTCAATTTTACAGTTTGAAGTATCATTGCAAGGTGGTGCGAGCCAAACAAATGCCAAGGTGGAATGTGTAAACTTGAAGTCATGTTATTAGGATCCAGTATTAAGAGTGAACATAAAATATTCTCTCACTTTTTATTTTATTATTAGATTTTTTTGTTTAAAACAAGGAAGTCTTGTGCAGTATTATTGATTTGTATTGTTTTTTTTTATTTTTAATTTTATTGATTGTAAACTGTATTGTATCTGCAATCTTATTTCTTCAGAAATTAAAATTAAGTTGATGTAACTTAACATCATGTACAGAACATTATAAAGGGTATAATTGTATTTTTCTCTTCAAATATAATTTTTTCTTCAGTGAGAAATGTTAAATTTATAATGACTTATTAAGGTAGAATATGTTTATCACTCACCTCATATTGTTCTTCTTATTTGATTATAAACTAGTTTCGGAACATAGTTTCTGTTCCATCCTCAGTATCATCACGACCATTGTTCTGTCGTCTTGAAGAGTTGTCCTTCTCTCCTTCCATTGGCTGACTGAAAAACTGACTATTTAACTCATGTCACAAATGGTAGTAAATGACCAATCACGTTTCAATGAATTCTGTTTTACACCAATGACAGTCGTGTTTCACCTCACTCTTTATCGATTTCTCTTTATCAGCTCCTGCTTTTGTGATAAAGAAAGCTCCTCATTTTTTTAATATTCTGAACAGGTTAGACCATTATTTTTCTCCAACAAATACATTGAATATAGCAAATAATGAATAGATTCAGTGATTTTACTGAGTTGTTTATTCAAAATATAAATGATTAACCTATAGTGTTGATTATAATAGTTTGATGTGTTTCATTATTTCTCCACTAGAGTGCATTCTTACAATATTGTGATCCTATTTGGCAATAAATAATATGATCGAGTTGCAGTGAATATACATAATCTCACATTTCTAATTTGTTTTCAAACATCGCCGTTTACATTAACTATATAAATATTTTAAAACACCGGTAACTATATTCAAATAATTATTTTTTACTCACTTCGTGAGTCGTGAATTTATCAATAATTTGGAAATCACTCGTGGCATTACTTATGAAAACATAGAAAGAAGCTCTACTGGCTTTATGAAGTAATGTTAAATTCCCATTAAAAGTCTTCTTAAATAAGAAGCCACTGTTCGCATGTCAAGCAACTATTCGCAAGCCTTTGGCGCTCTCGGGAATTATAAATATATAAGAGAAAAATTTGTGTTTAGATTGGAGGCCTTGGATAGCTCAATGGCAGAGCATTAGCATATAAATCTAAAGGTCCAGGGTTCAAACCCCGGTCTAGGCATATATTTTTCTCTTCAAATATAATTGTAACAACTTATACATAATGACAAAATGAAGGAAATTTTGAAGAAGTGGCTAATTTGAAGTATATAATCACAAATAGGAATGAGATGCACAACGAAATTAAACATAGGCTCAATTCTGGAAATGTGTGTGCTATTATGCATTAGGCTGCAGGGACTCTAGTCATCCCAACTCCTTTCAAAAAACGTTAAACTGAACATATATAAAACAGTTTTTCTCCCAGTTATATTATATGGATGCGAAACATGCACTCTTACTTTAAGGGAGGAAAGTAGATTACGTGTATTTGAGAATAAAGTTCTTGGGAGAATTTTTGTGCCAAAAAAGATAACGAGACAGGTGATTGGAGAAAACTACATAATAGTGAGCTACATGATATGTATAGGAAGCGAGATATAATAAAAACAGTTAAGCCTTGTAGGCTGCGATGGGCAGGACATGTGGCACGTATGGGGGATGAAAGAGGTGCATGGAAGCTTCTGGTAGAAAAACCAGAGGGTAAATGTCCAGTTGCTAGACTAAGATTGAAGTGGGAGAATATTATCTTTGATTTGAGGGAAGTAGATTATATAGGGGATGATTGGAAAACATTAGCTCAGGATAGGGGTGTATGGAGAGCTTATGTCGTGCGGCCATGAACCTAAGGGTTCGATAGTCAGTGAGTTAGTTAGTTATGTATAATTTGTATATATAATCTATCTATGTAATTAGTGAATCAAACTATATCTTTCCACTATGAATTTGTTCTTATTATATGAAATAGATGTTTATAGTATATTCTAGTATGTGAAGGTTCATAGATATGTGCCAGGGGGGTGATTGATGTAGAGGAATTGAGAAATCCTTGGGAAAAGACTGAAGTGAATAGATTATTTAATGACTGATAAGATGGAACTTTTGAAGAAGCGCTTCCCAATAGCTTTAGCATTGCCTACAAGATTTCAAGGCCAGGAAAGACAGTTTCAAAAAAGTGAGACTTCATGTTTCTATTAAATGCCATTAGTTCTTTCATTTGCTGTCATTTACTCTGTACTTGCGTATTTTATTTCAGTAACTCATAAAATATGAAGATAAGAAATATTTTTGTCAATAATTTAATTAGAGCAGTACATAATGTATAAGTATGAATATTGAAAATGTTTGTTTATAGTGTAGGCCATGCTTTAACAGCCTTCTCTCACCACCTAAGAAACCTAAGCTAATACTTACAACCTCTACGTGCCAATGGTTCCACTTTCCAATGTTGCCATTTCCACATTACTCTTTAAAAATAGGATTTTAAAATTATACCATTGTATGCTATATTAACATGCACATACCTGTAAAAAGATTGGTTTGTTGATTTGACAACTTCGGAATATCTCCATCTCTTTCTCTCTAATGAGGGTTGAAAGGCGGTTGGCTTTTGTTAAATGCCACTCAGGAGGATGGTTGAAACCAAAGATTTTTTGACAATTCCAGAAAATGGAGCCGTTAAAGTATGGCAAGAACAATATATACCATTTAAAATGCTAAAATAAAACTTTTTGTTTCATTTTTATATGGAGACATATCCATCCATCCATAGTAATTCTGCCCAAGGGCAGGTCTTTCACTGCAAATCATAGTATTTTCATGCTATGCTTTGCAGTTTTACTAGGGAATTGTAGGTGTGATAGCTTCCCGTTGCTTTCCACACGGGTGAGGGATGATGATGATGATAACGATAAGGATGATGATGATGGCCAGATGATTTTCGAGGACCGTTGGGCCCTAAGCTTCCTGACATTTGTCTTACAGTTGAGGAAAAACCCCGAAAAGAAACCTCACCTAAGAAGCTTGTCCCGACCGGGGATCGAACCCGGGTCCGCTGCGTGACAAGGCAGCATGTTACCTCGAGACCACAACAATGGACCATGGAGACATATAATGACTGCTTCAGTAATGCAAACCTAGCAAGTTAAATTTTATATCTTATAACAAAAATCCAAAAAGTGCAGATGAATAAATCATTCAAATTTATTAAGTAAAATTTTACCACAATCGTGCAGCCCTTCCAATAAATACATTTATTCAAATCATTATTACTGCTACAGATGTTTTACATTCATGAACCGTCACAAGACCTCACCTCAAATTCTTCTTCTTCTTAGACCGGTTTCAGAACTTTATTTTTTAGTTTCATCCTCAGCATTTTCACAAACTTTGTTTTGTCATCTTCAAGAGCTGCTTCCTGCTCCCTCTGTTGGTAGACTGAAGAACCTCAAAACCAAATACTTTTCCCCAGGAATTTCAAAGTTCATTAATTTCTCCTTTTCATTTTTTTGATTGTAGATTTTTTCTCCAAACCGTGAGTTCTTCGGGTTTTTGTATTTGTTTTAATGAAAACCAGAGTGAAAGAACATTTCAGGAATGTCAAGAATGGGGAAGTAGAAAAATCTGCAGTAGCATCCCATGCATGGTCAGGAAAACATCTTATCGAAAGAAAGGCTAAATTATTAAAACATATAGAAAAACCCAAAGAACTCACAGTTTGGGAAAAAAATCGACATTAAAAAGAATGAAAGGGAGAAATTAATGAACCTTGAAATTCTCGAGGAAAGTCTACCAACAAAGGGAGCAGGTGGCAGCTCTTCAAGATGGCAAAACCATGGTCATGAAAATACTGACGATGGAACTAAAGAAGAAGGTTCTGAAACCAGTCTAAGAAGAAGATGAGGTTAGATGATAAAATTTTACTTACATAAATAATACCTCATGGTGTTAATTCCTGAAAATTAAACCATTTGAAGCTTGAAGTTGAGGAGAACATTAGTAATTGCTATAGAAATTATTATTTCCCCAATAATATTTTATTCATTTCAAGTAACTAAAGGTTAATATTTAATTTTAGGAAGTCTGGGAAAGCTGAAGATAAAACAGAGAATTGTTTTGAAACATGTCCAAGAACAAATCAACATTAATATTGAGGTAAGATGTCCAGACCAAAAATAATATAACTAAAGGTTATTACTCCATCTTACTAAGTAATCAAATTGTAAGACATATTTTTATATATTTTTTGCAAGTTCAATTTTTTAATACAATTTACTCACAATATCTATTTTTAAAAGTAAAGTTTTCAAATTCAATAAAAAATTTGATGTTTTTATTATTAATTTAACACTTCTCACTGGAGGATAAATTATATTTGAAGATAAAAATTATACGCTCAGACTGGGGTTTGAACCCAGGACCTTTAGCTTTCTAGTAGAGCATTGGCCTAGAGAGCCAAAGGTCCTGGGTTCAAACCCCAGACTGAATGTATAATTTTTCTCTTCAATTATCATTAAAAATATTGACTTTTGCCCTATAAACATGATTTTTTTTAAATGCTCAGCATTTTCTTCTCTTTTCAGTATAGTAAAAAACAGAAAATTTATTTATACTATATTTAAATTAATGTTGGGAAGTGAACATTATGAGGTTATATCATTAATAGTGAGTGAAGAACATATTTTTAATGACTCACCTCATAGAATTCAAATTTCTTTGATACCGACGATTTCAGACATCTTGTCCCTCTTCAGTCATGACTTCCACTGATGAAATTCTCTGCTTGTTGATTTCTCTTGTGCTGCACAAATTTCATCAGTGGAAGTCATGACTGAAGAGGGACATGATGTTGTCTGAAACCATTGCTATCAAAGAAATTTGAAATTGTATGAGGTGAATCATTAAAAGTATGTTCTCCACTCACTGTTAATTATATATATCTCCTTAAGGTGGCTTTTCACATGTACCCTCACGTATAATGATAATATACAAGTTATAGATGGCTCTTCATTTGCTACTAATGTTGGCATTACAGTGAGAAATTATCTCATATAAATCTGGTCCCTAGTGATATGTTACATTTCTGCTCAGTTTGCCTTTAAAATGTTTTATAAATTATGTTAAGTTACATCCATCAACAACATCAAAACCTGTCAACAATCATGTAGTTCAAATTTGTTTTACTTCTAAATACAAAAATTTAAACTGAAGGATGGGAATTTTTATGTATGACATATCCAATCACTGCGAAAAGGAATATAATTTGTCATGGATATTCCCTCCAACTAATCCGAAGTGAGTTGTTCCTACTCTCTGGCCAAGCAACATCTCTGATGATGGTTTCATGGTTCTTTACAATGAGAATCTTCTGAGATACGATGATCTTAAATAATTAAGAATTAAGATTAAATTAAAATGCTTCATACCTCAACTCATATCCAATCTTCTAATTAGATCATGGTTCATCTTCACTAATATCTTGTCGACTGATGTTATGTTGATCAGAAGAACTACGATCGATATAACATCAGTTGACAAGATATTACTGAAGATGAAGCTGTCAAGGTTTTGAAACCGTGGTCTAATTAGGAAACTGGATATGAGGTGAGGTATGAAGCATTTTAATTTAATCTTAAATTATTTATTTATTTATCTTACCTGATGGTGTTAAGACCGTAGGGTCTTTTCTTCCACTTCACCAAGATTAAATTATACATATCATAAATTAAACCTCATAGCGATTTTTTCTATAAAAGTTAAACTAATAATTAATTCTAATATAGGCTGTAAATCTTATGAAAACTTTCAAATATCTAACAAGGGAACTGCATGCCAAGACCTACCTTGAAATTTCTCCCAGAGAAGCGTTGTGATGTACCAAGACCATGTCCAAAACATTATCTGCAATTTTTAACTGCAAGGCATAGAAATCGAAGCTAGAATCCAGCAATAGCATCCACTGTATGGAGCAGATGGACTCCTTGCATGAGTAAGAGTGAAATGAAGTGAGGCAGGATGCAACATGGACAGCAGATATAGAGGGTTGTCCAATCTACCAATTTATGAGTCATATTACTTCCCTAAAATTTTTCAAGAATTACTCATCCATCCATAGAAATTCTACCCGAAGGCACGTCCTTCACTGCAATCGTAGCATTTTCATGCTATGCTTGCAGCTTTACTAGGGAATTGTAGGTGTGGTAGCTTCCCGTTGCTTTCCACACCGGTGAAGGATGATGATGATAATGATGGCCAGATGGTTTTTAGGGACTGTTGGACCCTAAGCTATCTTGCATTTGTCTTACAGGTGAGGAAAACCCCAAAAAAACCTCACCCAGGAGCCTGTCCCAACCGGGGATCAAACCTGGGCTGCTTGCATGACAAGGCTGCACACTACCTCGAGACCACAGCAGTGGACTACATCAATATATAATATTAAATCTAATTCTAACATAACTTATTGTCCCAACATTATGACTTCACACCTAGAAAATGAAGAGAGAGAGATATGTGTAGCTATTTGAGATATTACCTATTTCAATAATCGGCCGCGGTGGACTAGTGGTTATGCTCCTTGCCTCTGGTCCCGAGGGTCACGGGTTCAAACCCGGCTGGGGTCGATGGATTTTTTTTAGGATGGAAAAATCCAAGGAGCAAGTCCTCCAGGAGGGACTTTAAGCCATGGGTCCCGAGTCTGAAGATTTTCAGGCTCGTAAAAGATCCTTAAGCCTGAATGAAAAGGCCTCTAAGCAATATTTACCAAATTTTCCCATCCTAGTACTATCTTGGTCTGTATGAGGCGGAACGCTGACCACGGACCACTCAAGTGACATCTATACGAAAACAAGTGTAACTAAATTAGTATGGTTCAAATTCTTCCCTGTAGGGGGAGAGCACCTAAATCTCTGTTTAGGGAAACATGGGCTTACAAGAAGACCTATTTCAATCTAATATTTGACTCTTAAGTTCCTTCCAAGATTCTACTGTCTGCAATCTATGAGTCTTAAGAGACATTATATTATAATATAATGATAATTATCATTACTTTAAATGATGATATATTAATTCTATTTTAAAAACCCCTGGATTAAATTAATATATGTACAGGCTGAACCCATGTTGTTGCTGGATTCACATAAGACCCACAGGCATTTCACCTTGATTCTTAAATACACTACCTAACAGAACTTACCCCTTACACATGCTTTCTATCTCTCTCTCTCTCTGCCAAGAGCTAGAAATATTTCTGAATTCAGCAAGTTTACAGTTAGCTTTCTGAAATAGTTCTAATTATGTCATAATGATTTGCATGGTTTTCACATATATCTCAAATATTTTCTACGCATGTAAATTATTCCTTACTTTAGAATACTTTATTATAAATCATAATTTAATTTGAAATTAAATATCTATCTTCTTAACTTACAATATTACCCTAATGTAACAGTTAGGATGACTTATTTCAGCTATCATTTTAATTAAATACCTATTTGCATATATATATATGAAGTGAAACAACATATTATGTGTAAATAGTAGGTGAAACTAAAATGACAATAACGGGACCAATAATAAAGATAATAATATAATTAGTTATGAAATGGACTGTTAATGACAAATGATGGAAATTTTGAAGAAGTGGTTAATTCAAATACCTAGGATCAATAATTATGAAAATAGAAATGAAATGCACAAAAATTAAACATAGGCTCAATTCTGGGAATGCGTGCTATTATACATTATAGGGGCTTTTGTCATCCTAACTTCTTCAATAAAAAAATGTTAAACTGAAAATATATAAAACTGTTATTCTCCCAGTTATATTGATGAGAAACATGGATTCTTACTTTAAGGGAGGAGAAAGGTTTACGAGTATTTGAGAATGAATTTCTTATAAAAAAATTTTGGACCAAACAGAGATGAACAGACAGGTGAATGGAGAAGAATACAAAATAATGGCTATATGGTCTTTATGGGAAATGAGACATAATAACAGTTGAGTCTCGTAGACTACAATGGACAGGACATGTGACATGAATGGGGAATGAAAGAGGGGCATGGAAGCATCTTGTAGGAAAATCAGATGGAAAATATCTAGTGATAGACCAAGAATGAGGTGAGAGAATAACATTAACCCATTAACCATGATTTGAATGAAGAAGGTTATGATTGGACAACATTAACTCAGAATAGGGATGTGTGGAGAGCTTATCTCCGCACGGCCATGAACCTATGGGTTTGATAGTGCCAGTGATCTAGTTAGTTAATAACAATAATACTGGTATGGATAATAATGTTTCAATTTCGGGTTTTCATTTTTTTTTTTTTTTGCAAATGCCCCAGGTTGTCTTTCGGCACTCCTGGTATTCTCTCCTGGCGTGGCGTACTTGTAACCCGCTTCTGAGGTTGGGGCGCCTGGAAGGGGGTTATGTTGCCCCGTTGATGTGATGGATGGTGGTGATAGGAGATTCACTAATCCTAAGCTTAATCTAAGATGATGATTGCGATGGCCATATGATTTCGGGGACCGTTTGGCCTTAAAGTTTTCCTGACATTTGTCTTACAGGTGAGGAACCCCGATAAAAACCTCACCCACAAAAACTGTCCTGACAGGGGATCGAACCCGGGCCCGCTGCGTGACAAGGCAGCATGATGCTACCTCGAGACCACAGCGGTGGACTAGGGTTTTCATTATTAATTTAACACTTCTCACTGAAGAACAAATTATGTTTGAACAGAAAAATTATATATTCAGACTGGGATTTGAACATATAATTTTTCTCTTCAAATATGTTTCAATTGTTATGGAATATACAAGTGGGACCTTCTGGCGGCACTATGGCCCTAGGGTAGACTCAGTCTCTAATGGAAATGCGTACCAGACACTTGTTCTGGGGTAGAGGCGGCCGTCACGCAGGGCTGACATTAAGTGCCGATTGTCCAGAAAAAGTGGGAGCCTTAACCTCCTACTCCCCAAGGGCCTCCCGAGGCCTGCAGTGGGATCACTTTATATACGAGGGAAATTCAATAAAAACCGGCCTTTTTTTTTTCTCACATACCTTTATTCATCCTCGAAAATTTTGAAGGCTCTTATCAAAGTAGTCTTCAATGCATTTATCCCAACATTTCTGCCAGTCTGCAAAGACATGTTAGAAACCATTTTTTAACACAGACTTTCAATAGAGCCTCTCCGCAGCCTTCACTATTACTTCTGAAGATGGAACACGCCTCCCGCGAAGATATTTTCTCGTATCTAAATTAGGGAATAAAACAATTCACACGGGAATAAATCCTGACTATAGGGAGGGCGAGGGATTAACTTTGATTTTTACAAGATGTTCAGCAACAATGTCCATGGTGTTCCTTGCCTCTGGTCCCGAGGGTCGCGGGTTCAAACCCGGTCGGGTCAATTTTTTAAGATGGAAAAATCCAAGGAGCAAGTCCTCCGAGAGGGAAGTTTAAGATTTTTCAGGCTCGTAAAAGATCCTTATGCCTGAATAATTAGGCCTCTAAGCAAAATTTATCCACCTTTTCATCCTAGTAATACTTGGTATTTTTTTTTTTTTTTGCAAATGCCCCAGGTTGTCTTTCGACATTCCTGGTATTATCTCCTGGCATGGCGTACTTGTAACCCACTTCTGAGGTTGGAAGGCGGGGTTACGTTGCCCCGATGATATGATGAGTGATGATGATGATGATTGTGGTGCGCCAGGACAGTCCCTAATCCTAAGCTTAAACTAAAATGAATATGAATGATGATGCTTGCGATGGCCATATGATTTCGGGACCGTTTGGGCCTTAAAGTTTTCCTGACATTTGTCTTACAGGTAAGGAAAACCCCAGATAAAAACCTCACCCAGATAAACTGTCCCGACCGGGAGGCCCGCTGCGTGACAAGGCAGCACGCTACCTCGAGACCACAGCGGTGGATAATACTTTAGTTGTCTACTAGATGTCTCATTGGGTCGGTATATTGACCGCATACTATTCATGACATCATTGGGAAATAAGCGAAACTAAATTAACTTGGTCTGGTAGCTCATCGTAACAAAGGAGGGGCTAAGGTCCAACATTGGGCTGTTACGTCATTTTAGATGTAGAAAGATTCAGCAACATTTGTGATATGCGGTCTCGTCTTATCGTGGTTCAGCATCCAGTTTGTTTTCTGTTACCAACATATGGGAGGCACCCAATTAAATTTTCAGAATTCCAAAAAGTGATCTTAAGATTATTTTCGATCCTGTCTCACTATAATAGCAGTGGTGTTGATGTTTCCTTCCATATGAACAGTAACTGGAGCGCCGAGTCCACCTTCTTTTGAAATTAATTGTCTCCCCTTTTCTTCTTCTTCTTCTTCCTTCCAAGTATTAGGCCAGGGCCTGTTACGATCCTAAAGAAAATTTTCCCTCCAGCGTTTCATAGGACGGCCCAGAGATCTACGTCCTCTTGTTATATAATTATAAACAGCTTTGGGGATCCGATTTGAACTCATTCTTTCAAGATGGTGTTTCCAATTTAGTTGGTACTGTTTATTATATTCCAAAATTGGCGTAGTCTTCAATTTTTTTAAGATATCGGTGTTCCTTTTCCGATCCCATCTGGTGTAACCCGCTGTTCTGCGCATGAATCTCATTTCACAAGCCGTTATTACCCCTTAAATTCGTAATGTCTCCTGTAGGATACATCGGTTTGTTTAATTAATGTAATATTTTAAATTAATCGGAAGAAAACGAACAAAAACAAACCACTTAAATGTGTGTCTAATTATACAATATACCTAATAATAACAACAGTTATACAAGATTCCATTTTCACTGCGGTCCACCACATTCAAATAACTGACGCAAGAAATTTGAGTTTTGTCAATTTAAGGGTTAAATAATGTTTTCCATTTTCAAGTGCTTCATTGCATTTAAGATTTGTTGAGACGAACAGAATTTCAAAGCAGCATATTATTCACCTCCATTGTAGCCGTAAGCGGTACTGAACAAGTCTCGATCCCTCATAGAAAGGAACCGGGAGGGATGACTTCGAAACTTGTACCATGTTTACATGATGAATTCATAAAACTAATTTTTTTGTCTAATGCCACCAGGTTGTCTTTTATGACATTTCTGGCTTTCTCCCCCGGCATTGGCGGAATTGTAATCCGTTTCTTAAGTTGGGGCACCTGGAAGGCGGAGTTACGTTACCCCGATGATATGATGGGTGATAAATGATAATGGAGCGCCAGGAGAGTTCTTAACCTACATTCCACAGGAATAATTCCCATTAAGAAAAAATGTCTTGGTCTGACCGGGAATCAAACCCGGGACCTCATGAACAGTAGTCAGTAACGCTGACCACTAGTCCAAGAGGCTGGTCTAAAACTAAATGTTTGCATGTTAAATTATGACTAAAAATAATTATCATTCTTCATTGAACTGACCTCGTATCTCTTTTAGGAAGATGAGTACTGTACTGCAATAATCTCCGGTGTAAAAGAGAAAAATAGAGGGAAAACGACAAAGAGAGAGAAAGAAAGAAAGAGTATCGAACAAAGCATATGTAGATGTGTACGCCACACATTTGACTCCTAGATCACTGTTCATCATTAACAACAAGGATTAAGCCCAATGGCCTGCTCCGATCTCATTATAGGTCGAATTGGTCCTTCCATCTCTTCAATTGTCTTCCCAACAATCTTCTCCCTTCTGGTTTATAATTATACATTCTTCTTGGTATGTTCTGTTTAAATGTTATATTTGCTTCTCATGCCCCCTTGTTATTCGCACCCAAAATTTGAAGCCACAAAACTGACTGGCAAATATGTCTCGAGTTCTGGTAGCGAGGTGATACTAAAGGACAACACGCACGCACTATTGAGTAACACTAAAAAATTAGGACTGGAAGTAAATATCAATAAAACTAAATATATGGTCACACGGTAAAAATACATTATATAATGGAAATGGACAGCTAATGATAAATGAGGGAAATTTTGAGGAAGTGGCTGAATTCAAATACCTAGGAACAATAATCACAAATAGGAATGAGATGCACAAAGAAATTAAACATAGGCTCAATTCTGGAAATGCGTGCTATTATGCATTGCAGAGACTCTTGATGTCCCAACTCCTTTAAAAAAACGTTAAACTGAAAATATATAAAACTATTATTCTACCAGTTATATTATATGGGTGCGAAATATGGACTCTTACTTTAAGGGAGGAAAGGAGATTATGAGTATTTCAGAATAAAGTACTTAGGAAAAATTTTGGACCAAAGAGAGATGAACAGACAGGTGAATGGAGAACACTACATAACAATGAGCTACATGGTCTTTATAGGAAGCCGGATATAATAAGAACAGTTAAGTCTCGTAGACTGCGAAGGGAAGGACATGTTGCACGTATGGGGAATGAAAGACTTGCATGGAAGCTTCTTGTAGGAAAGCCAGAGGGAAAACGCCCAGTTGGTAGACCAAGAATGAGGTGGGAGAATAACATTAACTATGATTTGAGGGAAGTAGATTATACAGGAAATGATTGGAAAGCATTAGCTCAGGATAGGGATGTATGGAGAAGTTATGTCCGCGCGGCCATGAACCTACGGGTTCGATAGTGCCAGTGAGTAAGTAAGTTCTGGGAATTAAGACGATTTCAATGCAGCGGTTCATGACCGCGCGGACATAAGCTCTCCATACAGCTCTGTCCTTAGCTCCGAGACTACGTATAGGCCCTACATTTAAGTTAAAGGTTCACCATTCACTCATATATTCATATTAAAAAGGGCGAATAAGATACGGTGATCATGATTACCAGACGGTGTTCAGGGACTATTTGGTCCTTAAAGTTTCCCGAAATTTGTTTTATAGAGGAGAAAAATACTCCGAAAAATTCTTACCCAGGAAGCGTGTTCCGATCGTGGATCGAACCAAGAACCGCCGTATTTGAGGCAACATTATTATTCTAAAACCACAAAACTCGCGGAATGTAAATATAGGCCTATATGAGCAATAATTACAAACAGTAACGAGATTGGTTGGAAATATGGACTTTTAACTTTAAGGGGGGAAAGGAGATAACGAGTATTTGAGAATAAAGTTCTTAAGAAAATGTTTGGGTCAAAGAGAGATGAATAGACAGGAGAATGGAGAAAACTTTACAACAGTGAACTATATGGTCTTTATAGGAAGCCAGATATAACAATAACAGTTAAGTCTCGTAGACTGCGGTGGGCAGGACATGTGGCACGAATGGGAAATGAATGATGTGCATGGAAGCTTCTTGTAGGAAAACCAAGAATGAGGTGGGAGAATAGCATTAACATTGATTTGAGGGAAGTAGATTATACAGGGAATGATTGGAAAATATTAGCTCAGGTTAGAGATGTATGGAGAGCTTATGTCCGCGCGGCCATGAACCTACATGTTCGATATTGCCAGTGAGTTAACGAGATGCAGAATAGGCCCGGCTCGTGTGAATATAAATTTTCGAGAAAAAATTATTTACATAATTTTTTTTATTTCATACCTTCTCTAAAACTACAAAAAAAGATCCTTGGCGTGTTTTATTTTTACAGTGGACATTTAAAACGCTAAGAAAATTGTCCTTGTTTGTAAAATCGTATAGGCTTATACGATATGGTGAATACCTACATATTATTGAACGCCCGTCTCTGGAACGTCTAGTACTTGCCTTAACTGAAAGTCTCCATTTCCAAGAAATTGTCTTTCGCAGGTTATGGTGAGAACGTTGTAAGTAGAGATGCATCTTTCTCTTTCCTTCAGACAAAGCTCTTAACAGCGATAACCCATTAATCTAACCCTCGAATCTTTCGCCCTAATGACCGCAAGGCAATGGGACCTGGACCCTTGGTGAAGGAGCGAGGGTGGTTATCACTGTTAACAGGTTTCTATTGTCCTCCAGGGGAAAAATAAAAAAAAAATCTAAGGAAAAACATAACTAACTCACTGGCACTATCGAACCCATAGGTTCACGGCCGCACGGACATAAGCTCTCCATATATCCCTATCCTGAGCCAATGTTTTCCAATCATCCCCTGTATAATCTACTTCCCTCAAATCATAGTTAATGTTATTCTCCCAACTCATTCTTGGTCTACCAACTGGGCGTTTTCCCTCTGGTTTTCCTACAAGAAGCTTCCATGCACGTCTCTCATTCCCCATTCGTGCCACATGTCCTGCCCATCGCAGTCTATGAGACTTAACTGTTCTCATTATATCTAGCTTCCTATAAAGACCATGTAATTCACTGTTATGCAGTCTTCTCCATTCGCCTGTCCATCTCTCTTTGGTCCAAAAATTTTCCTAAGACTTTATTCTCAAATACTCGTAATCTCCTTTCCTCCCTTAAGGTAAGAGTCCATGTTTCGCATCCATATAATATAAGTGGTAGAATAATAGTTTTATATATTTTCAGTTTAACGTTTTTTGAAAGGAATTGGGAAGTCAAAGAGTATCTGTAATGCATAATAACATGCATTTCCAGAATTGAGCCTATGTTTAATCTCTTTGTGCATCTCATTCCTATTT
Organism: Diploptera punctata; assembly: GCA_030220185.1. NCBI lineage: Eukaryota > Metazoa > Arthropoda > Insecta > Blattodea > Blaberidae > Diploptera > Diploptera punctata. The sequence goes on along the minus strand of JASPKZ010003409.1, from coordinate 239,079 downwards.
GTGATTTTTGTTCCTAGGTATTTGAATTCAGTCACTTCCTCAAAATTTCCCTCATTTGTCATTAGCTGTCCATTATTTATATTTACTTCCAGTCCCAATTTCTTAGTGTTACTCAGTAGTGTGTGCGTGTTGGCCTTTAGTATCTCCTCGCCATCGGCCAGTAGTACTACATCATCAGCATAAACTAACAGCTTATTATAGGTTATATTATTTCATTTAACACTGATTACAAAATTATTGTTGGTTTTTTAACTTTTAGAGACATTAAATATAGCAAGACATGATACTAAAATACAATATGTACAGTGCTACAATGGCTCGACAGCCCCATGTGGGCCTTGGCCGCCTTCAGAAACTTATGCCAGACTTCCCTGTTCTGAGCTTTATTTTTCCAGTTTTTATTTTTAAAATCTTAGTGTCTTGAATTATTCCATCCTCCCATCTTGATTTAGATCTTCCAAACAGTAGACATATTTTCCAAAACTAATGCTTTCATGTTGGTACATAAAGCAAGAAAGCATCCCTCCGAAAATTATTTTAGATTTGATCAGATCCAGACTACTGTAGTAACTTGTCAATGATAAGTTATCTAAAAAGTTGCATTGTTATAAGGTCCGAGATTTCCTGTTATATTCCTGTGCGTATTTTAATATATTTGTAATCGTTATAGCGGCGGTGATCAATCGCAATAACTAACTCAAAGGCAGGTGTATAATATTTTCCACTTTTTGCAAATTTGTGCCTGAAAGCTTTATATTCCAACCATCGTTTGTTTTCTAGATATTTTCATCTATTCGATAAAGTAAGAGTAAAGTAATCCCACTACAGGCCTCGGGAGGCCCTTGGGGTAGTAGGAGGTTAAGGCTCCCACTTTTTCTAGACAATCAACACTTGATGTCAGCCGGGTTGTCACCTCTGCGTGATGGCCGCCTTTACCCCCACAACAAGCGCCTGGTACTCATTTCCGTTAGAGGCTGAGTCGACCCCAGGGTCATAGTGCCTAATCTTTAATCTATATTCTTCTGCAACTGTTTTCCAGCGTTCAAATCCGTGTTCTATGTTATTTTTAATTTCCCCATATTATTATATGTCCGCGAATTTTAAGGTTTTGATGTCGGTTTTTTAATACGTTTCCCTATAACTTTATTGTGCTATTATGCATTGCAGAGACTCTTGATGTCCCAACTCCTTTCAAAAAACGTTAAACTGAAAATATATAAAACTATTATTCTACCAGTTATATTATATGGGTGCGAAACATGGACTCTTACTTTAAGGGAGGAAAGGAGATTACAAGTATTTGAGAATAAAGTACTTAGGAACATTTTTGGACCAAAGAGAGACGAACAGACAGGTGAATGGAGAAGACTACATAACAATGAACTACATAGTCTTTATAGGAAGCCATATATATATATATATAATAACAGTTAAGTCTCGTAGACTGCGCTGGGCAGGACATGTTGCACGTATGGGGAATGAAAGACTTGCATGGAAGCTTCTTGTAGGAAAGCCAGAAGGAAAACGCCCAGTTGGTAGACTAAGAATGAGGTGGGAGAATAACATTAACTATGATTTGAGGGAAGTAGATTATACAGGGAATTATTGGAAAGCATTAGCTCGGGATAGGGATGTGTGGAGGGCTTATGTCCGCGCGGCCATGAACCTACGGGTTCGATAGCGCCAGTGAGTAAGTAAGTATAGGGCCTAACTTTATTTGTAAGTTCGTCCATTATCACACTCATCAAAACTGGCGACAATACATTCCCTTGTCTAACTCCAACATTTTTTTTTAACCACTGTGTAATTCCTGCTGGAGTGTTAATGTAGTTTTCGTATTTCTTATATGTGTATTTATTTGTATTTATTTATTTTCAGTTACGCTCTTTGGCACCTTTAAGTTTTGTAAGGCTTCTTTATATATATATTTTATATACAACACTATAATACGCCTTATCAAAATAAATGAAGGTAATATACAGTTCTTAAATTGAGGGATGAAGGTTGCGTAGATGATTATCAGAACCAAGCGGTTGGTAGCAGTGTTTTATTAGATTCTTCTTCAGTTCAGTGTTCGTCATGATGCAGCGCACACCCGTGTTCGTGCTGTGCCTCCTCGCGGGACTCGGTAAGTTCTATCGTGCACTCTTACTTGCTTATATATTATCAATTTTAGTACAGTTAAATAGAAAAAGCTTAATGTTCCATAAATTCTAAAAGAAAACTAACATCCTCTTCAGTAATTTTGTACCCTATATGATACACGACAGCTTCATTTTTATCTTTTAAACCATGTCTTACTTTAATATTTTACGATTCTACAAAAAAGACGGAAAAATACTTTACAGTAGGACGCAACTTTCAGCAGCATGTAAAATAACCATGACAAACATACATAAAGTAAAGTGATCACGAGAGACCGGATGTTAGGGAAAATGCCTACAATTATTTATTATAGATATTGTAAAAGTGACTTCACGTAAGTTCATACCGACGACCCTAGGGTTGTTTTCCATGAAGTTAATTTTGCCTATAAATGCATATTTCAGCTTACAATGCCTATTTGCCATTTTCTCTGGAAATTAACTTAGCAATTCAATGAAATTAATTGAAATGGACAAACTTCGTGACTCATATCATTGCATAGAAACCTTAACTGGCAATATTATTTTTGATGTACATAACACTGAATTCAGTTTGTAGTCCTCGTTCACAGACAGGTGCTTCAAAGACAAAGTTGTGCAGCAGGTGTATGTGGCTTTCTTTTTTCTTTTTTCTTTTTTTAGAACAGTTGTTTCACGATGCCTAAAGAATGGACAACAGTAAAACGGTAAAAGACAAACTGACCAATTTCGTGAAAGAATTTGGTGTGGAAATATTCTCAAGTGACATTGTTTTGCAAAGTGTGCAAAATTTCAGTGAATTGCGCGAAGAAGTGCCATGTTTCGCAGCACGTACACACTGCCAAAACAAGTATGTTCTTTGTAAAAATCAAAACAAGTTCCAAAATTATCTCTGATATCTTCGTATGCTATTGATGGCATATGTTATATTCTTTACGTAAGGCTGTAAAATTTTATGTTGTCCATATTTTGTAATAGCCTATTTTGATTTTTAGTGCCTTTATTAATGATTTTAGTGCCTTTTGCCTGCCTATTTTGAGCTTTTTAAGTGCCTAACATCCGGACTCTAGTGATCACACTACCGGTCATAGGAGGCCCTTGGGGTAGTAGGAGGTTAAGACTCCTACTTTTTCTAGACAATCGGCACTTGATGTCAGCCGGGTTGTCAGCCCTGCGTGACGGCCGCCTTTACCCCCGAACAAGCGTCTGGTACTCATTTCATTAGAGGCTGAGTCGACCCCAGGGCCATGGTGCTACCAAAGGGTTTGGGTCAGTTTAAAAATCCTGACTCCGTCGGGACTCGAACCCTCGACCTTCCGGTTTGTAGCGCACTGCCTTAACCACTACGCTATGGCCTCCCCACTTAAATAGTAATTTTGCAAGTAAGCAGAGTAAATAAAATCAATATAAATGATAAGAATGTAGACTATACTTCAGTAATCTCATACTTTAACGCTCCCAATTCCTAACCTATAATTTCAATCATACTTGTATAAGGCGAATCAGAAGACGAATTGCAAAGAATGCTATATAAATTAAACAAAATAATATATTATATGGAAATATCATCAGAAAAATCAAAAGCAATGGCGTTCAAGGGTGCTGAACCAGTTCGGACAAAGATCATATTGCAAAATAAACTAATAGAACAAGTGACAAAATATAAATTCCTAGGTTGCGAAATATCATACATAACGGAAGCAGATGTAAATAACAAACTAAATAAGTTTAATTATATAACAGGAACACTAAAAATAATTTTGAAAAATAAAGCCAGAACAGACTGTAATGAAATTATACAAGACTATGTCCACCGCTGTGGTCTCGAGGTAGCGTGATGCCTTGTCACGCAACGGGCCCGGGTTCGATTCCCGATCGGGACAGGCTCCTGGGTGATATTTTTTCGGGGTTTTTCCTCACCTGTAAGACAACTGTCAGGAAGCTTAGGGCCACGGTCCCCGAAAATCATCCGGCCACCATTATCTCCCTTATCATTATCATCATCATCCTTCACCGCTGTGAAAAGCAACGGGAAGCTACCACACCTACAATTCCCTAGTAAAGCTGCAAAGCATAGCATGAAAATGCTATCATTGCAGAGAAAGACCTGCCCTCGGGCAGAATTGCTATGGATGGATACAAGGCAATGGCAATTCCCATTATTACTTACGGATCCGAAACATGGACAGCGACAAGACAACAATCTGCCAGAATCCGAGCTGCTGAAATGAAATTCCTCAGGCCAATAGCAGGATATTAAAGAACAGACAAAAAAAAACAACACAGAAATAAGACAGCAACTAAAAGCAGAGGAATTAAACACAACAATAGTGAAATACAGAACAAACTGGAAATAATACTTAGCAAGGATGACCGAGAACAGAATGCCAAAAGCAGCATATAACTATTTACCAAGAGGAGAAAGAAGTTTGGGAAGACCAAAGGAAAGATGGAAAGAGCAGCAATTTGGAACCGGAACAGGATAGTAAAAAGCCTAAACCGTGACGAAGAAGACTTGTATAATGTAATATAACAGAAGCTAACTAAATGACTAACATCTAACAATTAACCATCACTCTACTACATTATTAATTTGACTGTTACCTCAGGTCCTATATTGGTTCATGAGTAAGATTCCGAAATTATTAGTTGCGAACACTAAAGTACGGGATTCAGATCTTATTTCGTTATAGAAACTATTTAACACATGCCCCAAATGGAAGTCAATGACCAATCAAATTTCAATGAATTTTGATTTACATCCAATCACAGTCTTTTTCACCTCGATTTTATCAGTTTAATTTTATCATATTAAAATCAAGCTCCTACTTTTTAACATTCTGAATAGGTCAGACCATTATTTTGCAGTGACTGACTCTCTAAGATACACGGCTACCAGATTGTATATATAAGTGCACGAATGTAAACAGATACTGCTTGCGGGATATAATAGAAAAACATTTGTACTAATTGATTATACCACAATAAAAATAAACTTTCTTAAACGTATTATTTCCCAGGTATTTACGTTCCAGAAAAATATAATTTACATTATAGGACATCAGATATTAATTACCAACCTATAATGTTGGTTATAAACAGTTTGATGTGTTTCATTTTTTTCTCCACTAGCGTGCATTCTTACCATATTGCAATCCTTTGGCAATAAATAATATGATCTGGTTGCAGTGATGAACAAATGAAGCGTAACAAACGTTTCTTATTTGTTTTCAAACATCGCCGTGTACATTAAATATATAAATATTTTAAAATAACTATATTTAAATAATCATTTGTGAGTAAACAGCTTAATTTTATTCGTTAGTCGTGAGTCGTGAATTTATCGATAATTTAGAAATCACTCGTGGCATTACTTATGATAAATAAAAATAAACTCTTTTACGTTACAAAAATGAAGAACATCTACAAACCTGTGAAGTATTGCCTGTTGGATCCACCATAGAGAAATATTGGAGAGCAAGAACGCTAATGGCTTCATTGCCAAGGCCCAGCATTTGAAAACAACAACGTTACAAAAATGCGTTTTTAATAGTTCCGAATGATATTGATATTTCATTCTGTCAGTTGACAATAATATGTTGTGTGTGTTAGGTTATTAATTTAATTTTTGAAATTATTTCTTTGGGATTTAGAAAAGAAATGGGAATATAGTGGTACTGTACATCAACTATAGGTAGACTTAAAAAAAGCATATGATTCAATTAAGAGGGAGAAGTTATATAGTATCCTGCTGGAGTTCGGAATTCCTAAAAAGTTAGTTAAACTTATACGAATGTACCTAAATGGCACAAAGAGTAGGGTGCGTGTAGGCAAAGAGTTTTCGGACACTTTTGAAATCCAGAATGGGTTGAAGCAAGGAGATGCACTATCTCCTCTACTATTTAATTTTGTACTAGAGTATGCCATTAAATCTTTAGAGAATGAGGAAGGCTTACAACTGAATGGTATTAATAAACTGTTAGTTTATGCTGATGATGTAGTATTGTTGGCCGATAGTGAGGAGATACTAAAGGACAATACGCACACACTATTGAGTAACACTAAGAACTTAGGACTGGAAGTAAATATCAATAAAACTAAATATATGGTCACACGTAGAAATACATTATATAATGGAAATGGACAGCTAATGACAAATTAGGGAAATTTTGAGGAAGTGGCTGAATTCAAATACCTAGGAACAATGATCACAAATAGGAATGAGATGCACAAAAAAATTAAACATAGGCTCAATTCTGGAAATGGGTGTTATTATGCATTGCATTATATGGGTGCGAAACATGGACTCTTACTTAAAGGGAGGAAAGGAGATTACAGGTATTTGAGAATAAAGTACTTAGGAAAATGTTTTTACCAAAGAGAGATGAACAGACAGGTGAATGGAGAAGACCACATAACAATGAACTACATGGTCTTTATAGGAAGCCAGATATAATAAGAACAGTTAAGTCTCGTAGACTGTGATGGGCAGGACATGTTGCACGTATGGGGAATGAAAGACGTGCATGGAAGCTTCTTCTAGGAAAGCCAGAGTGAAAACGCCCAGTTGGTAGACCAAGAACGAGGTAGGAGAATAACATTAACTATGATTTGAGGGAAGTAGATTATACAGGGAATGATTGGAAAACATTACCTCGGGATAGGGATGTATGGAGAGCTTATGTCCACGCGGCCATGAACCTACGGGTTCGATAGTGCCAGTGAGTAAGTAAGTAGTATTTCTTTGGGATGATGGGAAGGTAAAAATAACTTTTTTAAACATTATTTTATGATTAGGCTTAATAGGATTTAAACTTTTGTAATTTGTCTCAAAGAAATAAGTAATGGTGGAAATAACTACATATGAAGATAACTTTATGCTGTGATTTTTGTTGGCATATGTTTTGGATATATTACTGGTATATTTTAGGCTCAAATGCACTTGTACTAGCGCTTGATTTTTCAGTTATATTGTTGTAAACTATAGCTCTTCTTCTGCATTTACTAACATTATTTAATATTTTTAATTTTTTCAAACAATTTTTATAACATTATCAGTCAATTTTGAAGTATTTATTTAAATATGCAAATCACAATATTATGACACTGTTAGACAATAATGTGATGCTAATTGCTATTTTCTCCACAGAGTATATTAGTTAGTCTATGATTTTTCTATCGCTGTTTTGGATTATCGCTGGTTGGATCAGCGTTGGGGAGTGATAAGTAAGTGTACACCCATTTTTAATAAACATTTGGTAATTTTAATGTTATTAATATATTTTTTTAACATAGATTTGGGGATTTATTGCAAATATTGGTCATTTAAATTTCATAGCGACGGATAGTAATCAAGGATGATAATCGATAAGTGGTTCGATTGTGGGTTATCGCTGGCTCTATAAACTCTGGCGCATGCGCACTGTTGTTCTATACGACTGAAAATATTTCGCGCTAGTTTAAGTGCAGTTTTTCCGTAAAATATTTCGCGCTAGTTTAACTGCAGTTTTTCCGTAAAATATTTCACGCTAGTTTAAGTGCAGTTTTTCCGTAAAATATTTCACGCTAGTTTAAGTGCAGTTTTTCCGTAAAATATTTCACGCTAGTTTAAGTGCAGTTTTTCCGTAAAATATTTCACGCTAGTTTAAGTGCAGTTTTTCCGTAAAATATTTCACGCTAGTTTAAGTGCAGTTTTTCCGTACTTTTATTTGTATTTCATCTTGAAATAATCCTAATAATTTCTACATTCCATGCGAGCAAATTCATTGTGATTATATTTAGGGGTGTCTTTTGTATCAGTTTTTGAATAGATTGTGTATAGTAAGTAATGTTCATTATTTATTAAAAACAATTAAATTCGACATAATATAATATCATATTCAAGACATAATCGAATTTATTATAGATAGACGAAAATATTTGAAGGGTCATATAGAAAGAATGGAAGAAAACCGACTTGCAAAAAGAGCTAAAGAAGATAGACCAATGGACGGGAGAAGAACAAGAGGAAGACAAGCCAAGAGATGGACAGACAATGTATGCACTGCCAATATGTCTTCCTCCGAGGAGTGATTTTGGAAATAAACAGGATGAAAATCCTACAAATTATGTTTAAGAAGAAGAAGAAGACATAATAGGCCTATAACATAAAATTATGTATATTGCAGGAATTGAAAACCTTTTACGAATACTTTTCGACATCTTGATCCATGCATAAAACCTCATTTTCAATACTCTGGCATAAATACCTATTTTCTCACTCTAACAATACAAGATCCCTATGATTTGATTTATCATGCGTTTTGTAACTGTTCTTCATACTCATATATTCATTTATAATTGTTAATATCAGATGGCAGCACTATATAAATAGTAAAATCTTAATAAACACTTGATGTATCATAAATTATCTGCCTCTATCAAATTTGGTCCTCAAATTTGGGTTTTTATGTTAAATTGTTTTTCCACTTGAGAATTCGTGCAACTAGCTAACTCACTGACACTATAATTATCGCGAGGACATAAGCTCTCCATACATCACTATCCTGAGCTAATGTTTTCCAATCATACTCTGTATAATCTACTTCCCTCAAGTCATGATTAGTGTTATTCCTCCGCCTCACTCTTGGTTTACCAACTGGACGTTTTACCTCTGGTTTTCCTACAAGAAGCTTCCATCCCCTCTTACATTTACCATTCGTGCCATTTGCCCTGCCATCGCAGTCTACGAAGCTTAACTGTTTTCATTATATCTGGTTTCCTATAAAGATTAGCTAGCTCACTGTTATGTATGTAGTCTTCTCCATTCGCCTGTCTGTTCAGCTCTCTTTGGTCCCCCCCCCCAAGAACTTTATTCTCAAACACTCGTAATCCTTTCTCCTGTCTTAAAGTAAGAGTCCATATTTCGCATCTATATAACTAGGAGAATAACAGTTTTATATATTTTCGGTTTTTTTATAGCTAGAGAAGTTGGGACAAAAATAATTCCTGTAATACATAATAGCATGCATTTTCAGAATTGAGCGCGTATGTTTAATTTCGTTATGCACCTCATTCTTCTGTTTGTAATTATTGTTCCTAGGTATTTGAATTCAATCACTTCCTCAAAATTTCCCTCATTTCTCATTAACTGTCCATTTCCATTATATAAAGTACTTCTATGTGTGAACATATATATATTTAGTTTGACTATTTAACTCATGTCGCATATGGTAGTCAATGACCAATCACGTTTCAATGAATTATGTTTTACACCAATGACAGTCGTGTTTCACCTCGCTCTTTATCGATTTCTCTTTAACAGCTCCTGCTTTTGTGATGAAGAAAGCTCCTCCTTTTTTAATATTCTGAACAGGTTAGACCATTATTTTTCTCCAACAACTACATTGAATGTAGCAAATAATGAATAGATTCAGTGATATTACTGAGTTGTTTATTCAAAATATAAATGATTAGCCTATAATGTTGATTATAATAGTTTGATGTGTTTCATTATCTCTCCACTAGAGTGCATTCTTACAATATTGCGATACTATTTGGCAATAAATAATATGATCGAGTTGCAGTGAATATACATAACCTCACATTTCTAATTTGTTTTCAAACATCGCCGTTTACATTAACTATATAAATATTTTAAAACACCGGTAACTATATTCAAATAATTATTTTTTAGTAAAGAGCTTAATTTTATTCGTTAAATAGTCCTAACAAATGCCACTCTTGATTTCCAAATTCTCTAGATAAATTCACTTCGTGAGTCGTGAATTTATCGATAATTTGGAAATCACTCGTGGCATTACTTATGATAATTCGTGCTTCACAACCCCAAATTAAAATTCTTCAAATTGTTTTGGGCTAACATAGAGATACCAACATTTTTAATTTAAAAAATTATTCTTTTGTGTTTAAAACTATAAATATGTATAGTTTTATATTTAAAAGTTGTTGGGAAAGGTTATTAAAAAGGAAGATAATGCTTCATACAATGCTGGTTCTACGTTGAACACTTCCTGTGTGTGTGAAAGATTCAATCATTGTGTCATGGCCGGGGCCAAGAGGTCACCAGATAACACAGGGGTAAAGTTTAGATAGGGACTTGTAGAAACGTCATGATGCGGTCGTACGTTCCCCTTCGCCCTCTGATTCTATCATAAACACAAACTTGAAGTCAGTGATGGCTGGTGTTGTATGTTTACATAAGCTTACATAGACATCGCCTTTTGCAAAAAAAGATAACCTTTAAATTTGGAATGTAGGCTCGATTTTTTACATTAGAAACAACTTGTAGACTTAATTTTTCCTTCCTTTTTTTTTTTTTTTAAATTTCGAAAATGTTTACTCTATCTATCTTCGGGTTTTTACAGCTGCTGCCGTCTTCCCGTGCCAAACCTCCAAAGCCTACGGTCTTGGGCATCTTCGATGCTTAGCCCTCTAGCTTGCATTAATTTTTATGTTTTCCTTCTATGTTAACTTTGGTCTCCCTCTTTTATTCTTTCTGTTCGGATGCCATTCATATAGTTGCTTCGGCCATCGCTCATCTTCCATTCTTAAAACATGTCCTAACCACTTTAATTCCTTCTCCTCAATTATTTCAATTATGCTTTCTTCTGCTTCCATTATGTTTCTAATTTCCTTATTTGTGACATGTTCTAATTTAGACTTTCTGGCACTTCTGCGTAAATAATCCATTTCTAGAGCTAGTGGTCTATTCTTTTGTACTTATTGATTGTCCATACCTCACTTCCATACATTGCAACAGATTCCACCAATGTTTTACCAATATATATTTTTTGTGTCTTTCCAAATATGCTTATCCCACCATATGGAATTTAACGATGATATTATTTTGCTACTCAATTCAATTCTATATTTTATGTTCTCTTTGCCTATACCTGCAATGTTATCCATAATTATTCCCAAATATTTAATTTTTACTTTTTTAGTAAAATAGCCTTGGTATATATGATCGGAAAATTGGGATATAGACAGTTACTTTGCATTATAAACCTCAGACTTAATTTTTGCAGTTTTCAAATTTTCGAAAATTTTGGCATTTTAACTAAAACACAAGAAATTGAGATTTTGAATTTATAATCAGAAAATTTAGGACTAATGTCATAAAGTTACACGTTACACCATCCGTGGAACAATTGGCATGGCTTCGTCTACAAGATCGTAGAACCATCCATTCCCTATGCCTTCTCTATAACATATTACACACATCATTACCTTATTATTTATCACAACACTTCACTAAACTCCCTGATACACATAACTTAGATACCCGATCCCTTGAGCGCAGTGTCCTTTATATCCCTCCTCATCATACTACCTATTATTCGAAATATTTTACAGTTTCTCTTGCTAGAACATGGAATTCCCTTCCACCCTATGTCAGAGACTGCCAAACTCTACCATATTTCAGAAACAAATTGAAAATAAAATTACTAACAGAAACAACTCATTAATATTACTTTTAAAAAAATAATAATGTTTTTTTTCATTATTTAATAAAAATAGATTTAAGATTCGTTAATATATTTACCTAATGCCTTGTATAAAAAGCATAGATTAATTCATTGTGATTTATTACTTCCTTTGTATTTTTTTCTTTCTTTTCTTTTTATGTATAGTAGATTTCGAGCTGTTATTCCTTTCTGTATTCATTCTATCATTAATTTAATTTTAAATTGTATTTAATTTCATTGTATTATTTGATATTATTTTCATTATTATTACATTTGACAGATACTTAATTGTTTAGTATGACTATTATTGTATTTTTGTATTTATATATAACGTATGTTTGTCCTGGTGAGTGGAAGAGAAGGCCACATGGCCTTAACTCCACCAGGCTAAATAAATCTATTCTATTCTATAAAGTTATACAGAATATTGTACACGCCTTGTATAAATAATGTATAATTTCCTCATAAGAAACACTCTGTAAGGGCTGGATTACAATATCATTCTTAAACACATTACGTCATGTTCATCATTGTTGACGTCAGAGCTCATTCCATCCACTTTACACAGAAGGAAAGGCATATCAAGATGGTAATGAATTCTGAAATGCTTTATTTCCCTTACAAGTGCATATTAATACCTTGTATATCTATCAAATAATCATTAGTGTTTTATTTTGCGCGAAGTTTAAGGAAACGTTCATTTGATATCATGAAGCAACAATTAGATGTTTGGAGTCCGCCATTTTGTTTTGTTGTACAAGGGATAAACACGCATGATTGCTAAGTTATATACTTGTACAGTATGTATACTAAGAATTAGCGAATTTTGAAGACATGTGCCCTATGCCTCTTCCGAGCCAAGTTCCAGTTGTAATGTAAACAAACCAAGATGCATAACTACGTTTTCATTGGCCGAATAATTGTTTTGCCTTTAGGCGTGTAAGAAAATGTAGTTCGCTCTCTAACACTAGAAATAAATGAAAAAATAATGTAAAATAATTTATCCAGAACATGTCTATTTAAGTTTTATGGGAAAATCAAAAAAATATATAATTACAATATAAATATATATTAAATATCATAAGCATTGTTTTATTTTTACGCATGCAGAATACATTGGAATTTCAATTGTATATTAAAATAGCTGCTAGTCCTATACATACTTTTTAAAGCATCAAAAATAAAAGCCTTTGAAAATCAGAAAGAAACAATTTTGTAATGTTTTCAAACAGTTTAGTCAAAAATATTCTATATTACCGTGTACATACATTGAGGATGTGAAAATAACAGCAGAATTTACAGGTAAATTAACATGTAACATAAATTGGGCTCGTAATAAAATTGTAAATAGAGCATATTTTTATCAACATCATGGAGAAAGTGTAAACATCTGATTAGGTAGACCCATACTTACATACTTACTTACTTACTTACTCACTGGCATTATCGAACCCGTAGGTTCATGGCCGCACGGACATAAGCTCTCCATACATCCTTATCCTGAGCAAATGCTTTCCAATCATTCCCTGTGTAATTTACTTCTCTCAAATCATAGTTAATGTTATTCTCCCACCTCATTCTTGGTCTACCAACTGGGCGTTTTCCCTCTGGCTTTCCTACAAGAAGCTTCCATGCAAGTCTTTCATTCCCCATACGTGCTACATGTCCTGCCCATCGCAGTCTACGAGACTTAACTGTTCTTATTATATCTGGCTTCCTATAAAGACCATGTAGTTCATTGTTATGTAGTCTTCTCCATTCACCTGTCTGTTCATCTCTCTTTGGTCCAAAAATTTTCCTAAGTACTTTATTCTCAAATACCTGTAATCCCCTTTCCTCCCTTAAAGTAAGAGTCCATGTTTCGCATTCATGTAACATAACTGGTAGAATAATAGTTTTATATATTTTCAGTTTAATGTTTTCTGAAAGGAGTTGGGACATCAAGAGTCTCTGCAATGCATAATAGCACGCATTTCCAGAATTGAGCCTATGTTTAATTTCTTTGTGCATCTCATTCCTCTTTGTGATTATTGTTCCTAGGTATTTGAATTCAGCCACTTCCTCAAAATTTCCCTCATTTGTCATTAGCTGTCCATTTCCAGTATATAATGCATTTCTACGTGTGACCATATGTTTAGTTTTATTGATATTTACTTCCAGTCCTAATTCCTTAGTGTTACTCAATAGTGTGTGCGTGTTGTCCTTTAGTATCTCCTCGCTATCGGCCAATAGAACTACATCATCAGCATAGACCCATACACTGTATATTTTTTTTATCAAAAATAAAGAAGAAATGGAGTAAGTCCCTAATTATTGGTACCATCTTATCTTGTGTTCAATCTTATTTCCCGTAAAATTGTATGTTGTCTAAGAACAATGTTTTTATCGATGACAGTTCCATACACAATTCAGTAAAAGTAGCACCACGCTTCTCCCAATAGGCGGTTTCCGCGAAGTAATACCTTATGCAAGTTTGTTTACAGTACAAGTAGAACTTAGCTCGGAGTTAGTGTAGTAATAACTGAATGTTTATAGTAGTAGTAGTAGTAGTAGTAGTAGTAGGACTTTATTAGACAAAAAGTAAGATATTTACAATATTATTTACAAATATGAGTCGCACGGGCAGTAAGCTGTACGTGCTGTTGACAGTCCGTTACAATAAAGTAATAATTGGTACTATGTAAAGAAAAATAAACAACAAAGAAAGCAATAACATTACAATTACATAAAGAAAACACAATAATATTACAATTAAATAATAACACAATAGCATTATACACTAATTAATTTATATATAATTAAGAATTAATGGTATTGCATTTTTATAACATATATTTATTCATGAATGAGTGTTGTCTTTATTTTCCGCGTCTTGTCCAGAAATTTACCGAGGTTTATCCAATTTTCTGGATTACCAATAACTCGTAGCATGCCAATCTTTCCCGATTTGAATTTAGAAATCTTTCCGGTAATAACTGACGTCTCCAATATTCTAAAGCATTACATTTTCCTAATATATGTATCTCATCTTCAAAGTTCCCGCACATTGGACATATTCGCATATCGTGATCATCGCTAATTTTTAGAAATTTCCATGCCCCTAGCCTAAACCAAGCAAGCCCTGATCTCTCCTTAAATCCTAGGCTGAGTTTGTTATGCCAAGATGTTTATAGTAAGTAGGGTCCGGATTTGTATGCACACCCATCAACAAAAAAAAAAGAATCATCTCTTGAATGCACATTTCTTCTAAGTCATACTCGGCACAGCGCTGGGTTCAAACTAGGAAACTAGTCATAATTGTGCAGTCCCTGAGCTATTGTGTTATGTGGCATGAACTGAAGACTCTCCTACGTGTCCTGATAGGTCAGCGGTAAAGCATGCGGTCGCTGTTTCTGTTAATGAAGATCGCAGGTTCGCGTCTTCAATTACGCAGTTTTTTTTGTGATATTTGTATTAAAATGTTTTATGAATTAAATACATTTTATTTTGACATTTGAATTAATCTATACTTTTTAAGTTCATAATTGTTTTTTTATACTGTTGAGGTTATAACAATGTTAAATTATATATTTTTACACACTTTATAATAGCTTGATCTGTATCTGTCTATGTAACGGACCTGTATCTATGTAACGGAATCTTTGAACACGATTTTCACCCACTTAAAAACATTGGATCGACTTGAAACTTTGTATACTTGTAAAGGACCCATGACAATACAATAATTTCATAATTTTTTTCTAAAATCCTGGCCAGAATCATCAGAAAATTAAAAAAATAAATAAATAAAGCCGGTGTAATAGGTTGCGGACTTATCGATTTTTTAGTCAATCGTTGTAAGAGCTCAGTTGGTAGAGCGGTGGACTGTAGTGGTATATAATTTCAGTAATCCGTAGGTCCCTGGTTCAAATCCCAGCCAGAGGATTTTTTAGAAGAGTATTAAGCAATTAAATTTTCATGGGATTCCGGTTTATGACAATCAATTAAACTAAAAAAAAATAATAGTAGTTTAAAAAAACTGAAACAATACACTTTATTAGAAAACCAGACTAAAAAATAAAAAATAAATTATAGTTAAAAAAACTAATACAACACGGTTTATTAGAAAACCGAACTAAAAAATTAAAAATAATTTTAATTTCCAACACGCTTGGGATAAAATTAAAGTGGTCAACAAAAAAATCATCTCCAACACATATAGAATAAAACTAGAGTTATCTACAAAAAAAAAATAATTTTACCATCAAAAGCATGGGATGTTTTTTATGGTTTTTACGTTTTCTTCTTAGAGACTTTACTTTTACCAATATCTGTTTATTATCAAATATATTAATTGATATAGAGCACCCCACGCTTTTGATGGTAAAATTATTATTTTTTGTAGATAACTCTGAATAAATAACAAAGTAAATCAATCATATATTTTCACCTAAAAGTATGGCTGTAATTATTCATCCGAAATGATTAATTGATGAATAGGTTAAGATTTTATGAACTGAAATTTGGTTATATCCCCCCACAGCTCCTACAAGGACCGAGGCATCCCTAGATGTGTTGGAGATGATTATTTTGTTTTGACCACTTTAATTTTATCCCAAGTGTGTTGGAAATTAAAACTATTTTTCATTTTTTAGTTCGGTTTTCTAATAAAGCATGTTGTTTTAGTTTTTTAAAACTATTATTTATTTTTACCTTGTATACTACCGTCTTCCTCAACTATTTAAAATTTTCGTTGATTTCACTCTAGGCCTTTCGATGCATGCTTCATCTTCTGGAGTTGTTGTAATAGTATTGAATTAACTGTATGTCTAATAGAGGGTTTTGCTCGTTAGGCATATTTTCGTTGAGAATGTTTGTATTCTTGGCCTTCATGATAATTTTGATTTCTTCTAAAATGTTAATTTTGTGTCTGTTGTTTTCTCTGTGTATAATTGACATTGTATTATCGATATTGTTGAAATTGTGGCCACTTTCTGAAATGTGTTTAGCGAAATTTGATTTGATTGTTAAAGGAGAAGGCAAATCAAATTTCGCTGTTCACCAGATTTGAATCCAATCGAAAATGTGTGGGCTAAGATGAAAATAGAGATGAACTCTAATTGGCCTGCAGATGCACGAAAGACAAAAGATGGCTTATGGGCACAAATTCAAGACACCTGGGATGCTCTAGCCAGTCATCCACGTGCCTGTAGAAATTTGATTGCATCAATGCCCAGCAGATTGAAGGCAGTAATAGATGCTGAGGATTCATGCACCCGATATTGATTTTGTTTTTGTTAAAGTTTTCATTTTAGAAGATATTATTTTCTTTCCTCATTTACTTATTAGAAGAAGGTTTTAATTTATGTTTTTGTGTGTGCATTAAAGCCATAAAACTCAAATATAAAATTAAATATGAAACTACATTACAGGCAAAACGCAATTCTAACATTCCGTTAAAAAAATGTAGAACGGGAATCGAACCCGTGAGGTTATGAACGCAGACAATGTCTATTAAACCTCTCGACCACGGAAACACACTAAGCCAAACTCTCTCTTTAATGTCGCTTGAGTGTGCACTGCATTAACTAGCAAACAACCCAGTACAATTATTGAAAACGTGTTGATGTGAATACGGCTTTTGCGAGCGGTCACGAAGTTCCCCGATCGATTGATAGTATCAGCGGATGACTCAATTTTTTTGACTAAGGGTGTACCTGAAACAAAACGTAATATTCCAATTGAAGACCGACACGTATAGGTCTATATTAAAAGTTTTATTTCACATAAAACAATTTTAAAAAGTGGGTACTGGTATGTGAATAAATATTTTCGACATTTTCGCCATAAATATGTCATACATACTTTTCAGCATCTATGTAAGAGCGATTCCATAAAAATGTCATACCGAGGTGAAAATTTTGAAACTGACGCAGGAATAATTTTGTTGATGTAATATATATCTGTAAATATAAAATTGGAAAGCATTAGCTCAGGATAGGGATGTTTGGAGAGCTTATGTCCGCGCGGCCATGAACCTACGGGTTCGATAGTGCCAGTGAGTAAGTAAGTAAATATAAAATTGTATAATTATATAAGAAAATGTTTCAAATATGCATTATTTTAATCTAATAATAGCGGTAAAACTTGTCATATTCCAAACCTGAAAAAATACGTAAAATTTTACAAATTTCTTGTTTAATGATTTGGTCGAATGAATTCGTTTTATTTCACAAAATCTTTTCTTAAACCATGCTTTGGTCCTCCTTGGTCATAAATGAAACAATATTAATTGCATTCTAATATTCTATATACCTTAAATGTGTCCTATAGTTGTTAACTGTAAGTTATGGCCAGTCACAGAAAACGGATAAAGATTACTGTACACAACATATTAATTGATGGATTAAAATTTCCTCTTGGATTCTACGTTATCGGTACACAACTTACAAAAAAGTATTGATGACATTTTCTTGTAAAGTCATTATTTTTCCCGCAGGAGTCCCGTGACTGACTGACTTTTTGTCCCCTCATTTATATTGCTAATACGCATGACGCAGTCAGTTGCTTGCTGGACTCCGCTGTGTATTAACATAAAAATGGTTTAGGACATCTGGTAGACTGTTCGGCTCAGCTGTTTCATAAAATAATTACTGGCCCTTCTTATGTGACAATTTGAGCTAAAAGGCAGTCAGCGGAAGGATTTAAATGTAGAGTAATTCCATGAAAATGTCATACCGATGTGAAAATTTTGAAATTGGCGCAGGAGTAATTTTTTCGATGAGATATACTTTTTTTACAGATGAAATTTTCTGATTCTAGAAGTTAATGTTTAAAATACGGATTATTTTCATTCTAAAATTAATAGTAGAACATCACATATTCCGAAACCTGAAAACACATGCAATATTAAACGAAATTTTGTTTTACGATTTCACTGTATAAGTTTGTTTTGTTTCACTGACTCTTTTGTTATACCATATTTCGGTCCTTTCTGATCGTAAATGTAATACTAATAATTGTATTATAATATTCTAGATAATTAAAATGCGCCCTATAATTATTAAAGGTAAGCTACAGTCAGTCACATAAAACATACAAAAATTATTGTATACAATACGATAAATGATGGATTCAAATTTCCTCTGGGATTCTACGTTATCGGTGCATAACTAACAAAAAAGTATTAACGGCATTGTCTTGTAAATTAATTACATTTCCCGCTAGAATCCCGTGACTGACTTTTTTTTATATTACTACTAGGCACGGCGCACTCAGTTGCTTGCTACGCAGATTTTTAAAAAAGCGATTTCAACATCTTACAGCTATTCCGGCAAATCATGGAGTTCACCATGTGAAAGTGTAGAAGCCGTATGTTATAGAATATGCACACATTTCAAATGAACAACCAGTGCGAAAAATGCACAAGTTTCGTGTGTGAAAGGAAATTATATTTTTATTAATGACATTTAAATAATTCCTCATTATGCGATTCTTCAATATGTATGTTATTAACTGAATCACTAGAGTATTGTGTACTGGAATTAAAAACAAGTGCGCGGTTCTTATGTGTTAGAAAATGTGTGTGTGGGAGTCCTTCAACTTGAAAGGTTCTCGCATTAGATTGACCATTGACATGCCATGTGTGTCGTATTATCGGGGATCCACAGTGCGATGTTGCCACAGTTCCATTATTGTGTTGATTGCAACAACAGTTTTAAATCATATGAAGTTACTTGTATTAAAAATATAATTGGCATGGCTTAGGCCTATATGCAATTAAGTATGTATAACTGGTAGTGTAAAATAAAATCATTATTGGGTGTAGTAGTGTTATTGGAAACCAACAGAGTGAAAATACATATGACAACGCTGTACTATGTGCGCCACCTGAGAAAAGCCAGTCATAAAGTAAGAATTCGCGCATTGTAAGAGATTTCTTTCAATTGTTTAGTTTAAAAAATAGAACTCATGTCAGCAATATAATTTGTAATCAATTGCCTTGAAAGAATTGTAACAGAATTTTCCACATTTAAATAAAAAAATTAATAATTTACATTCTGTACTTTTTCGTTAATTTTTTTTTTTGTCTTTAAAGTTGAGACACGTGAAAGTTTATTTTAGTGTTCTGGAACGAACAATGCAAATTCCATATCGGCATTTTTATTTATTTCAATGGTTCAATCTATTAAGAGCATCAAATAAATTTTAATAAGTTAATATGGATGTAATACAATTATACTCATATTAGGCATATTTAACTATAGAGGAGGCCCTTTGTTGTTAAGAAGTTAATATTTCCTTCATTTTATGAAATTTAAAATGATACATGGTAACCAAGTTAAATAAATTACACTATTTATTTAACCTTTTTACAGCATATCAAATTGTACTTTTCCTATACATGATAAAAGGAATGAAGTTCTTTATTCATCTCCATATTATCGCTTTTTATCTATTATCCATCCATACTAATACTGCCCGAGGGCAGGTCTTTCACTGCAATCATAGCATTTTCTTGCTGTGCTTGTGGCTTTACTAGGGAACTGTAGATGTGGTAGCTTCCCGATGCTTTCCACACCGGTGAAGGATGATGATGATGATGATGATGATGTTGATGATAAGGATAATGATGGCCATATGGTTTCGGGGACCGATCGGGCCTTAAAGTTTTTTCTGACATTTGTCTTACAGGTGAGGAAAAACCCCGATAAAAACCTCACCCAGAAAAACTGTCCGGACCGGGGATCGAGCCTGGGCCCGCTGCGTGACAAGACAGCACGCACCCTCGATACCATAACGGTGGACTTATCTATTATAATTTCATATTATTTTGTAATATTTGTATAATATTTGCAGCTCCACAATATTAAAGTCTTAATAAAATTCAGATATGTCAGTCAGTCACAGAATGTAGTCAGTCAGTCAACACATCACATCTTAGGTTATAACTCTGGTCTTAATTGTGATTTTTGTTTCGTTTTTTATTGAGAATGTAACCTGTAATGTGTCCTCCAAACGGTATTTTGGAAAATTGAATTAGGAATCACACTTCAGAGAATGATGCAGATGAACATGTTAAGCTGCATGATGAGTTGACATTCATGTCAGTCAGTCACACATAGTTTGATAGATAATAAATAGCACTGTTTTTCTTCAAGAGTTGTAAATTTAAGTACAGTCTTAACCACTCACTATTCTTATCACGTAGATAACACCCCTAATTTCAGTCAATTGTATTATTTATGCAACCATTTTGCTGCAAAAGTGTATTGTAAATGTCAGTCAGTCACATGTGGAATTGCTCGTAAATAACTTTTTTCTATAATTTCTCTTTAATTTCAGTATTTTCTTCATATTGCAATACAATTTTACCTTGAAAGATTTGAGTGAGCTTGATTTATTCTGATTCAGCAGCATGTGTTAGAAAAGTGCAGAGATTGCATCATACATTGATTTTTTGTTAAAGTGAGATACCTAATACACAGAAAGCAAGTTACAATTTTTTGTTTGTATTACAATGTACTGTCGGAATTAAATCACTAGAGCAGCCGGATAAAATCTAATATTTAGCTGCAATTGGTGAGCTTCAGTATTCATTTTTCTATTAAGTTACATGTTTTCTCAAATTTTAGTTTTAATGTTCTGAAAACATATATTTCGACTTTTTAGCACATTCTACTCTACTACTACTCCTGGCGCGACAGACCTAGAAGGCCCTTAGCCTACCAGCCGGCTACTGGTCTCACATCCACATGTGTCAATCACAGAAGTAGACAATCATCAAGTCAGTGTAGGGGTGACATGTGGTCAGTATGTCGAGTCCCCAGCCGTTATAACTGGTTTTCTCAACCTGGAACCACTACCTATTGTAGCTACCCAAATGCCTCACGATGCTGGGTGGATACCGGTCCTATACTGGCCAAAATACCATGAGAAAATTTCTTCCCCCAAGGAGCTTGTTAGCACATACAAAATTAATATTTAAAAATTTGGCTGTTCTATGCCAACATGTCACCAGTGAATATTCCATCGGAGAACAAGTGACTGTTAGCGTTGTGTTGGCCAATATTTATAACATACGAGTATAACACAATTTCTCGCTTTAACCAACTGTCAACATGTTTAGTATTTCTTAAATCTCCAAGATTTGGAGGCCTATTTTACAAATGTATGTTATGGCTGTAGTTACATATAAAGGAAAATTGAAGATAGGGCCTACACATAATTACAAAATATAAATGAAACAAAAACAGCAAATGAACGAAACGAGCACAAATTAAATTAAAACTTATAAAATAAATAGCAATAAGATGAAAATAGTGAAAATAGCATTTACAAATGCCAACATGTTTATTCATAAATAAGGGGGATTCTATCCCAAGAGTCCACCTATATTCGTAAGTTAGGGTGAGAAAATGGGTAACTTAGTGTTAAATGGTAAGTTAGTGTTAGTTTGGGCAAGTTAGAATGAGAAAATTGGCGACTTAGTACACCAGATTAATTTAGTGTTCACTTGTTTGTTAGTGGGTTTTTGTGATAAGTTGGCTACATTATCTGAGCAATCACTAATACACATTTTACATTCCAAATATGCTGTTTTTAGGTTACTTTGATCTCAACTTCATTCTATTTTAAGGCCTTTCATATTTTTTTGTGAAAAAATCAACATGTATATTTCTCTCAACGTCCCAAGTAATTATTCAGGTACAACAACAATAAATTGTGTGTATTTCCGTTTTTATTTATTTATTTATTTTGAATTTATGTTGGTGGCATCAAAGCATAGAATCCCGAAAACGTTTTTTTGGTGCATATATTTTGAGACACATTTCAATATGTCTAAAATATTAAGTTTTATAAAAATCTGGCCCTAGTAATAGCTAAATGTTTACAGTAAGAAGGAAGTAGAACATTTCTTGTAGAGTAACCATGCAGTTGTGCGGGCGAACTCAATGAATCAGTCGGGAACTCCAATTGGAAACAATTATCCTGTTAGATGCAACAAGCATGCTAGTATAACGTTAGCCCAGCACTATCCAAAGAGGTCACGGACTGAGTGCTTCACTTCTCACGTCACTATATTAAGATTACTATACTAGCATATGCCTAAATCAATACAAAATTCATACAACACACATATACACCACGAACACAATGCAAATACAACTCACATGACCACGTGTCTCCTTCATTTCAGGCCTTATCATGGCTACGCCTAAATGACAGAAGAACTTTACATTCACATACCTTACTATTCCAAATTCTGCACACATATTTACCAACTTATTTAACAACACGTTTTCAACATTTATCGGCTCATCACAATTTAGGAACAAGATCACAAGACTCTTCTTTACTTTTGATACCACAACACAGGACCTGTCTGTACTCTGAATCTTACACAATATCTATGGCTAGAGCATGGAACTCGCTTCCCAGTCATGTCAGGGACTGTCAACCGCTATCATTATTTAAATCCAAATTAACTGATATCTTAAGTTCGACACAATGAAAACATTAACTACATAACAACTATATAGAGCATTCTATTAATAATCATGTAGGAAGCTACTTACTTTATTTTATATCATTTTAATTTTATTATATTCTATGTTTTTGTTAGCATTAGCTAGTATTAGATCCATCATCATTGTATTTTGTTTAGTCTGTATTTTAATATCTTAAATTTGTAATATGTACGTAATTTTTGTATAATTTTACTATTCGCTGGTTGAGTGGAAGAGAAGGCCTTATGGCCTTAACTCTGCCAGCTAAAATAAATCATTATTATTATTATTATTATTATTATTATTATTATTATTATTATTATTATTAAGTGGATTCTATGCCACCTATATAAATTCAATAAAAATACTAAAAAAAATTGTTGCAGTATGTAAATAATTATCTGAGATAAATATATGTTGATCTTCCCCCAAAAAATGTGAAAAAGCCTTAAAATGAAGTGAGAAGTTGAACTTAAAGTAACCTAAAAATCACCATATTTGCAATGTAAAATATGCATTAGTCATTGTTCAGACAATGAAGCCAACTTATCACAAGAACCCGCTAACAAAAAAATGCGCTTAAATGATATCGGGACTGTCAACAATCACTCAGCGGCCCCGAAAAATATGGATTACACAGTATCTATCTAGTAATTCTGCCCGAGGGCAGGTCTTTCACTGCAGTCATAGCATTTTCATGCTATGCCTTGCAGCTTTATTAGGCAATTATAGGTGTGGTAGCTTCCCGTAGCTTTCCACATCGGTGAAGATTGATGGTGATGATGGTGGCCGGATGATTTTCGGGGACCGTTGGGCCCTAAGCTTCCTGACATTTGTCTTACAAGTGAGGAAAAACCACGAAAGAAACCTCACCCAGGAGCCTGTCCCGACCGGGAATAGAACCCGGGCCCGCTGCGTGACAAGGCAGCACGCTACCTCGAGACCACAGCGGTGGACGATTGCACACTAATCTCGGTCATTTTCAACATTTTATTTTTCTCTGCTTATCATCTCCCTCTGCTGATTGTACTTAAAGGACATCGGGAGTATCATTCATTTCAACGACCCCGAAAACTATGTAGGCCTATTCGACACTAATCTTAGTCATTGCACATTTAATCTTTTACCCGTTTTCACCCATGTAAGGGTGCTTAATTGGCAACTGTACTATCACTGTAGCGAATAAGATACGGCCCTGATCTAGTATAGTGATTAAGAAATACGATTAATGAATAAACAAAGAATGAACTGAATATAGTATAAAAACTAAATTAAGTAAACATATTATTGGAATAAGTTCCCACAAGGAGCGGTAGGAAAACCTAATAACAGAGGTCATAAACATGTAACTCCCCAAATTAGACCTGAAATTCTTAAGCTGAGTCTAGCTTGAAAAATCACGTTTGGAAGAAACTTCTTCTTCTTCTTCTTCTTCTTCTTCTTCTTCTACAGTATTGGGTGATGATGCCCGTTCTGCTACTACAAAAACTGATCTTTCCATCGGTTGAAGGTTCTTCCGAGGACTCTCTGGACGTGCCTCTTACGTTCCAGGTTGCCAAATTCCAGTAATCATAAATCCTTTGTTCTTTGCCTGTCGTCAAAGTTTTATTATCCGCCTGCTTATTTCTTGTAGTCTTTCGAGTATTTAAAGTTTTCCCCATTATAGGTTACCAGCCTATAGTTGGGTAAGTCCAGTGGTGGGGTTGCCACCTCAATGTCTCTTGGACAGGCATGCTTTTCTGTAGGGGATGCTCCCTTAGCCTTTGAAATTTCTCCTTCTCCGCAAGGCAGCGGTTCCTCTCTCTTTCCCTGAGTGAGGGTAGGGTGCCTCTTCCGCCAAATCTGCCGTATTAAGGGTATCCCTCTCCGCCTTCATTGCCGTTGAGGTCTTCACCGTTCCCTGGTAAGGGGCCCTCACATGGTACTATCAGCCGGGCCAGCTGAACCAAGGTTTTTTTTTACGAGGTATTACTCCTCCCCCTCCCCCTTTCTCATCCGGGCTTGGGACCGGCAATGGCGGAGAAACTTCGTACTGCAAAATTTACAATCGCGGGAAACCCGAACTGGTAAACACGCTACCTAGCCGTGAGAAGAAAGTAAGAAATAAATTACAAATGTAGGTGGAAGTAAATACACTTACGCCCCTAGAAGACATGTGATTGAATATTCTAACCAATCAAAATCAGAGTTAGGGGTGTACGACCATATATGGGAATAAAGGGTCCTGACTTCTATACGAAACTCGTGAGGACAAATTAACTTACTTATACTCAACAGTTCGTAGGGAGAAGACTTATATCAAAGATTTCATAGGTTCGATACTCGAGAAAGGATCACAAGTCATGGGACTTAGAAATTCCTGCAAAATTAATCATTCTTGAGCTAGAGGTGAGAGTTATCGTGCTGTTAGGCATCGAAAGTTAACACCAATTCAACGGTGCACAAATGTATCGAGTGTATTTTAAGAGCTTATTTCATTAATTGAATAAAATAAAGTTATTTTCATTATTCGTGGTTGTCTGTTCCCACGCAATTCTCCTTCCGACCCTATATAGATGGCGCTCACCCTGAAACAACAGGAACCGACTAGCTACCGAGGCAGGGCAAGTAACAATTTGAGAGATCGATATATAAAATCTCTTATTTAATTAAATAAAATTCTTGTGTTGCATTCGTGTGTATAGAGTTTTTATTTTGATCGACATAACATAATATTCTGTCCCGGCCGTTTAGCTTCTCCCTTCCACCTCCGCTCTTCAGCGCACTCTCCTGCGTTGCACAGCTTAGCAAGTACAATGGACACTTTTGAAATTCATATTAAAGCACCGTTGTGGTTATGCAATAAGATGTTAATTATATAATTTTTACTTGGTAAGCCAGTCGTCCTCAACTACATTATTAAACTTAAAGTTATTCTAATATGGAGGCCTTTCGAAAACAATGTTTCATCTTCTGTGTTTTAACTGGAACTGATGGTTTTATATACGAGTAGGTTGTATAACGGATTTATGTCTGCGGTTATGTTCTCGTTGAGTAGGTCTTCATTCCTTGCTTTTTTTAGAATCGCTATGTCTTCAAGGATGCTCTCTGTGTAGTATTGACATAGAGTTATGTTTTTTTTTCAAATCGATGACGTGTTTCTAGTATATGTTGGGCAAAACTTGATTTTTCTTCGTTATTAATAATTTTGTTTAATGTTCCTATATCGTGTGTTAAAGTTTCTAATTGTTTTGTCCTATGTAGAATGTTTTACAACTGTTGCATTTTAGTTAATATACACCTTTATTTTCGAACTTATTTGTTGTTTTAGTTTTGTTAGAAATTATTATTGAATTTATTATTAGTTTTTAAAGGCAATTTTCTTGTTTTTATCTTGTTTCTTGGTCGAATTAGCTAATTTGGTCGTTTCATTTCCTGTATAAGTTAGTGTAATCCATTTGCTTGTATTTGTGTTACATTCTTTTTCTAGTTTTGTTATATTTGTTAAATTGGTTCTTCTTTTTTGTTTTCTAACTAATATGTTGATCATTTCTTCTTTGTATCGATTGTTATAACTTAGGATTTTTACATTGTTTTCGAAAGGCCTCCATATTAAAATAACTTGAAGAAATTTAATAATTTAGTTGAGGACGACTGAATTGACAGGTAAAAATTATATAATTAACATCTAACTACAATGAGTAACAAAATTACCACGTTTTGTAATGTTGAAAGAATATAACTACTTAAATAAATAATGTTTGTATTAACCTGATTGGAAATTTTATTTTTATGTTTTAGTTCATTCATTTTACATATTTTTGTGAGTTGATTATGAGGTCATTTTTGGCGACCAGTTTTTTGACCTTCCGCGGTCCGGAACTTTACACCAGTTGCTGACCGTTGCTCTAAATTAAATGAGCAACAAACTTTGTTCTGGGGGTAAAGGCTGCCGTCACGCATGACTGACAATCGGTTTGGCATCTCCTGTCGGATGTCTAGAAAGATGGGAGTCTTAACCCTTATATTAAAAAATGTATCTTATTGGATACATTGATTTCATTTATTTAATATTGTTTTTAGATCAATAGAAGAATAAATGTGTAAAAATTGCTTAAATTTATGTCAGATTACGCAATAATGTACACAGTTTAACATGAATTTATTTTCCTTGCGGTCCGGAACATTTAAATAACTGGCACGACAAAATATTGTAGCCTATTGAAAATTTAAGGGTTAACTTCATTTACCTCTAGGCTTCTTAAAGGCTTCTAGAGAGATTTTGCCTTTCTTTATCAACGTCTGCGAGGCTTGTTAACGCCCGACCACTGGGCCTTTGCTAGTAGACTACGGCTGGTCATCGTCGGCAGAGGATAGATCTTCAAGTATCAATTACGAAATGAGATATATCACAAGGGCTAAAGAGGGTTGGAAATCCCTAATATTGGCCAGAAGTTGGTGTTCATGATCGAATGAAATTCCCTTCTTGGTTGTCGGGGACGCTTCCGGGAAACCGGATGTTTCCCTGGCGAGCACGGGAGGTGGATAAATGTTTGAGAAATGACACAATTTCCAAATACATAGGTCGTCGTCGTATTGACAATTTAAGGATTAACTTCATTTACCTCTAGGTTTCTAGAAGGATTTTGCCTTTCTTTACAGTAAATTAACAAATATATCACACTTACAAACAGATAACTATAATTATAACGATAGATTATATAAAAATTGTCATTGAACTAACAAAAGCCAAGCCTCATTTTATTTTGTATTATTCATTTGAAGTAAATAGATAATAATCAGATAGTTGCAGTCACTGAGTTTCAGATTCAGCACGAAAGATAAGTTAGGAATTTAGGCTGTCATTTTTATATAGAATAGAATATGACGGAAGTGACTCCACTGTAAATTTTAATCACGTGGATTACTAAAATGACAATAGCTAATAATTCTATAAAAGAACTCCATGGCGCGACAGGCCTACAAGGCCCTTGGATTACCAGCCAGCTGCTGTGACATCACATCCATATGTGTTAATCACATAGGTGCACAATCATACAGCCTGTACAATGGTCAGCATATCGGGTCTCCTAGCCATTGTAGCTGGTTTTTCGAACCTGGAGTCCTTGCTTATTGTAGCTGCCCAAATTCCTCATGATGTTAGGTGGGTTCGAAACCCATACTTAGTTACTTACTCACTGGCACTATCGATCCCGTAGGTTCATGGCCGCGCGGACATAAGCACTCCATACATCCCTATCCTGAGCTAATGCTTTCCAATCATTCCCTGTATAATCTACTTCCCTCAAATCATAGTTAATCTTGTTCTCCCACCTCATTCTTGGTCTACGAACTGGGCGTTTTCCTTCTGGCTTTCCTACAAGAACTTTCCATGCACGTCTTTCATTCCCCATACGCGCAACATGTCCTGCCCATCGCAGTCTACGAGACTTAACTGTTCTTATTATATCTGGCTTCCTATAAAGACCATGTAGTTCATTGTTATGTAGTCTTCTCCATTCACCTGTCTGTTCATCTCTCTTTGGTCCAAAAATTTTCCTAAGAACTTTATTCTCAAATACTCGTAATCTCCTTTCCTCCCTTAAAGTAAGAGTCCATGTTTCGCACCCATATAATATAACTGGTAGAATAATAGTTCTATATATTTTCAGCTTAAAGCTTTTTGAAAGGAGTTGGGACATCAAAAGTCTCTGCAATGCATAATAGCATGCATTTCCAGAATTGAGCCTAATGTTTAATTTCTTTGTGCATCTCATTCCTATTTGCGATTATTGTTCCTAGGTATTTGAATTCAGCCACTTCCTCAAAATTTCCCTCATTTGTCATTAGCTGTCCATACTGTCCGAAATTACATGAGGAGATTTCACCCCTCACGGGAACTCTAACCAGAGTAATTCTCATAGCTTTTCACCGCGGGATTTTAGAATTCTGTGTGTGTCGGTAATATTACAGATAGCATAATAATAATAATAATAATAATAATAATAATAATAATAATAATAATAATAATAATAATAATAATAACTAATTCACTGATACTATCGAATAATAATAATAATAACTAATTCACTGATACTATCGAATCCGTAGGTTCATGGCCGCGCGATCATATGCTCTCCACATATCCCTATCCTGAACTAATGTTTTCCAATCATTCCCTGTATAATCTACATCTCTCAAATCATAGTTAATGTTATTCTCCTACCTCATTCTTGGTCTACCACCTGGGCGTTTTCCTACAAGAAGCTTCTATGCACGTCTTTCATTCTCCATACGTGCCACATATCCTGCCCATCGCAGTCTACGAGAATTAACTGTTCTTATTATATCTGGCTTCCTATGAAAACTGTTATATAGTCTGTTCTGTATATACTGCTATGTATGTTCACTGCTATGTAGTCTTCTCCATTCTTCTGTCTGTTCACCTCTCTTTGGTCCAAAAATTTCCCTAAGAACTTTATTCTCAAATACTCGTAATCCCCTTTCCTCCCTTAAAGTAAGAGTCCATGTTTCGCACCCATGTAGTATTACTGGTAGAATAATATTTTTACTTATTTTCAGTTTAACGTTTTTTGAAAGAAGTAGGGACGTCAAGAGTCTCTGTAATGCATAATAGCACGCATTTCCTATGTTTAATTTCTTTGTGCATCTCATTCCTATTTGTGATTATTGTTCCTAGGTATTTGAATTCAGTTACTTCCTCAAAATTTCTCTCATTTGTCATCAGCTGTCCATTTTCATTATATAATGTATTTATATGTGTGACCATATATTTAATTTTATCGATATTTATTTCCAGTCCCAATTTCTTAGTGTTACTCAATAGTGTGTGCGTGTTGGCCTTTAGTGTCTCTTCGCTAACGCCCAATAGTACTACATCGTCAGCATAAACTAACAGCTTATTAATACCATAGAGTTGTCAGCCTTCTTCATCCTGTAAAGATTTGATGGCATGCTTTAGTACAAAATTAAATAGTAGAGGAGATAGTGCATCTCCTTGCCTCAACCCATTGTGGATTTCAAAAGTATCCGAAAATTGTTTGCCTACACGCACCCTACTCTTTGTGCCAATTAGACACATTCGTATGTCTAACTTTTTAGAAATTCCAAACTCCAGCAGGATACTATATAACTTCTCCCTCTTAATTGGAAGTGAAAATGATAGTAACATTTTTCTTAGATTACATCGTAGACCTCTTTTACGGAAAATAAAACTGAATAAAAGGTAAGGTGTACTAATAATTAGAAATTACCATTTATTATTTATTTACTAGCTAATACCCGGCGTGCGCTGCTACGCCTAAATAAATGAAAAGTATTTTTGTGTTTAGTTGAATAAGTAAAAATGAAAAGAAATTATAAATGTATATAAAAAATATTTAGGTACCCTGTTATGATTACCTGGCGTTGCCCGGGAATGTAATCCCGTTATTCTTGGCATCAATGAGCTGAAAGATAAATTGGTTATAGTGAGTTATTCGTAAAAGACAGACTGCTGTCACGGACTTTTTTAATAGATTTTTTTTTAGATATTCAATTCTGTGTACATTAATTTTGTTATTCATTATGGTTAAGCAGCGTAGGCCATTTAAGCGTCCAAAAATCTTCTTTTTTAGTGCACCGATGTTTTTTTTTATCTCCGGTCCTATAGTGCATAGATAAATATGTTATATACGTCAATTGTCCTAGAAAAAACATTCAAATCGGTCGAGTGGTTTCTGAATCCAGTAAGGACAGACTCGCAGTCACTTTTTTATGTATAAGATGACAAAAAAAATATGTAAGAGTCTCTACCTAATCAGACGTTTACGTCTTTTCCCTAATATCGATAGATATTCTTTATTTTCTATTTCATTATTACCCGTTCAAGGAGTAAGTGCAGTTGTTGACGGAGGGCACTGCAGTCGTGTTTATGCAAGAACAGACCACGTGACACTGCTATCTATGAGTGCAGAGGGGAATGGGACGTGGGACGCTAACAGTATACACTGCCTTATATGACGTCACGTGCAGCAACAAATAGAACTTCGTAATTCTTCCGCCTGCAGAGATATGTTGAATGACTAATACGAGCAGAATTTATGTTCCATGTTGACACTCCTGTAAATTCTGTTTATTTTCACCACATCCTGATTGGGTAACATGGAATATCTTTCACTAAACTTTTTTGAAAACTTTCAAAATAATTTGTTCCTTTCCGCTTTTCAACGGTTTACCTTCTTCACGATTCAAAAATTGGACGGCGTTATGCATTAATCGGATACGCGCCATTACACGCCGTAGCGTAGTGGTTAAGGCACTGAGCTACAAGCCGGAGGGTCGAGGGTTCAAGTCCCGTTGGGATCAGGATTTTTAAACTGACCCAAACCCTCTGGCGGCACTATGGCCCTGGGGTCGACTCAGCCTCGAACGGAAATGAGTACCAGACGCTTGTTCTGGGGGTAAAGGCGGCCGTACGCAGGGCTGACAACCCGGCTGACATAAAGTGCCGATTGTCTAGAAAAAAGTGGGAGCCTTAACCTCCTACTACCCCAAGGGCCTCCGGGCCTGTTGTGGGATTACTTTACTTTACTTTACATAAATTTCGAGAAAAATGAGTTTAAAGTTTAAGTCAATATAAATATCGAGAAAAATAAGTTCAAAGTTTAAGGGTCAGTTTCACCAACAGATGTAACTGTATTACGCCAGTTTTCCCCATATATAATACATAGCTTAAACTGGCGTAATACAGTTACCTCCGTTGGTGAAACCGATCCTAAGTCAATCTCCACTATTTATTGTAGCGCCAAACTAACAATACTAGATATTGCAAGTTATTTTCCTTGTTTGACAGTTATGTATCAACAATCTAAGAGTGGGAACACTTGGCGCTTAGCTGCATGATGCAAAATTTAGGTTACCATTTATGAATATCTGGTTTGATAGCAGTTTATTGCAAAACATGGAATCTCTGATGGGACTGATGGCATTTACACTTTTGTTTAATTATAAGGCTGCATTTAAAGATTTGGCACTAAAAGTGTGCGTACACTTACTTCATGGGCCAGTGCAACAGATGAGATCATATTATCTATCTTTAAAGTATGGCGCTTAGCCGGTTGATGCATAACATAGTCCAATTGTGTAAGAAAATTAGTCATTTGAGATAATTGAAAGTCCAATGTATTCTGCATGCGTATGAATTAAACAATGGAATCCTTATCTAATCTATTAAAATTGTAAATATATATTTTTTAATTCTCTCATATAATTTGTATAGACAAAGCTAGATAATACACATTTTTACACGCTTTATATTAGCTTGACCTGTATCTATCTCTGTAACGGAATCTTTCAACACGATTTTCAGCCACGTAAAAACATTGGATCGACTTGAAACTTTGTATACTTGTAAAGAACCAATGACAATACAATAATTTCATAAATAATATATAATATATAATAGGTTGAGGACTTATCGACTTTTTAGTCCATCGTTGTAAAAAATTAGTATTATATCCTCTGGTAGCTCAGTTGGTAGAGTGGTGGACTGTAGTGGTATATAATTTCAGTAATCCATAGGTCGCTGATTCAAATCCGGCCTGGAGGATTTTTTTTTAGAAGAGTATTACTTTTAGCTCATACTACAATAGTATCGAATTTAAAAATATTTACATTTTTATCTTATTTTGTAAAATATTAATGACAATTTTGTAAACTTACCACATTGTAATTTATCCAAAAAATATGAGAAGGATACGATTAACTGTAACTATTTATCTATATTAAAATATTAAAAAATATTATAATAATGTTAGATAAAAATAATTTTAAAATATATATAATTAATATTCGTGCCTAGACGCTAAAAATATAGTAAGCAATTCAATTGTCATGAGATTCCTGTTTATGACAATCAATTAAACTAAAAAAAAATAATAGTTTAAAAAAACTAAAACAACACGCTTTATTAGAAAACCAAACTAAAAAATAGAAAAATAAATAATAGTTTAAAAAACTAAAACAACACGCTTTATTAGAAAACCGAACTAAAAAATGAAAAATAATTAAATAATTTTAATTTCCAACACGTTTGGGATGAAATTAAAGTGGTCAACAAAAAAAATCATCTCCGACACATCTAGAATAAAACTAGAGTTATCTACAAAAAAACAAATAATTTTACCATCGAAAGCGTGGGGTGCTTTTTTATGGTTTTTACGTTTTATTCTTAGAGACTTTACTTTTACCAATATCTGTTTAATATCAAATATATTAATTGATAAAGCGCACCCCACGCTTTTGTTGGTAAAATTATTTTTTTGTAGATAACTCTAGTTTTATTCTAGATGTGTTGGAGATGATTTTTTTGTTGACCACTTTAATTTTATCTCAAGCGTGTTGGAAATTAAAATTATTTTTCATTTTTTGGTTCGGTTTTCTAATAAAGCGTGTTGTTTTAGTTTTTTAAAACTATTATTTATTGTTATTTATTTCGAGTATTAGAAAATAACTACAATTTCTTACACGCTTTAAGGTAAAACAGTTATTCGACCAATGAAAACGGTCATACATGTAGTTTGTTTATATTACAACTTGAACTTATCTCGGAAGAGGTACTTGTGTCGTTTGTTCAGGAGATGCCTTAAATGCCGATTGTTTGCGATGAGCAATGACAAATACAGGCCGTACATGTTTGTCAAACTGAATGTTAACGTAATGAATAACCTATAACAAACTCATACATTTATCTAGATCCTGTACACATGTTTAACAAACAAGCAATAAGGTTCTAAAATTCTATATATCTTGTATGTCCACCGCTGTGGTCTCGAGGTAGCGTGCTGCCTTGTCACACAGCGGGCCCGGGTTCGATCCCCGGTCGGGACAGTTTTTCTGGGTGAGGTTTTTATCGGGGGTTTTCCTCACCTGTAAGACAAATGTCAGGAAAACTTTAAGGCCCAAACGGTCCCCGAAATCGTATGGCCATCATCCTTATCATTATCATCCTTACCATTATCATTACCATCATCATCCTTCACCGGTGTGGAAAGCAACGGGAAGCTACCACACCTACACAATTCCCTAGTAAAGCTGCAAGCATAACATGAAAATGCTATGATTGCAGTGAAGGACCTGCCTTCGGGCAGAATTACTATGGATGGATGGATATGTTGTATGTTACTTGGAACGGCATGACTGAAAAAACTGAATTTATTAGTCTCAAACTTCTTTATATTCACATTTATTTTCATTGTTAATTTATAATCTTAGTTCAAGCACAATGGTGGCTTTTAAATACAGTAAAACTTGTTCAAAGCGGAATCGCATGAGACCAATTTTTTTCCACATTAAACAACATTCCGTATTATAAAAAAACAAATATATTAACCGATCGTAGATTAAAACATCATATATGTCTTTTTATATACCTTGGATTAATTGTAGTTCCGCTGGCGTTGAAAATGAAGTATAGTATGTACGAGCGAATTTGACGGTAACGCGCGAAAAAGCATTCCCGTTTCGTCAGCGTTAATAATGTCTCTTAGGCGCGTATCCTGAAATTTAAGTTTCGGTTTCCACTCACTAACTATAATTCCCTCCACATCCTTTGAATACTCGGAAATTTAATTCCACGCTACATTGTGTCGTGTTTTAAAACTGTCCACAATCAACCTGAAGATGCCTTGAAATCGTTATTCCCTAGAGCTTGACTTTGGAGCATCGGTCAGGAAATTTGAGATTTCTTTTTTTATCGTGGACTTGTAAAACACTCCCACACCTCGTAGATTTTTTCTTTCCTCTTCCTCTTCATTTGACCATTTCCTTGCATCCATCCATTCATTCATTATGTTTCTTTGTGTTTTGAATCTCATAAACTTGGATTTTTTCACATTTAAATTTATTCATTATTTCGCGTACTGAGGGTTTATTTTCCTTAATCTTCAATCACTTTCACTTTTTCCTTTATGGCGATGATACATACGATTTAGCCATCTTTATTCCGGAAATTCAGAACGCTGCCTGTGAAAGATACGTACACAATCTGTCTCAGATCTTAAACTAATTTAAGATTTTACAGTGCACTGGTTATTTGTAAGGCAGATGTCACGCGCCAAATATTTGTTAAACGAACCTGTATTTCGCAAAACGGATGTACAGTGAGCCGAATGAAAATTCGAAATGCAGATAGAAACTCTACTTATTGTTAATCATTTATTGTTAATTCGCCTAACGAGAATTCAATGAAGTGGAAACTAATTTATTTTTCGCTCTATCTTTCCGCCTTATAAACATTTTTTATGAATTGTGTAGAAATATCCTTCCGTTTCCGCTTTGGACAGGTTCCGTTTTATACAAGATAAATACACGTAAAATTACTATTAATTTGCCGGGTCCAATCAATTTGTTCACAATGGACAGATTTCCGCATTATTCACGTTCCGGATTAAACAAGTTTTACTGTATTAAATTTGTGTTTTCTTTGTTCTTTATTACATGTATTACTGAACCTTATTGTTATAGTTAATTCGCATGTAAATTTTATTCTGTTTATTGTATGTAAGTGCACGCAATGTATGTGTCTGAAAATTCTATGCTTATAAATAAGTAATTTATTATACAGCCTAATCCTTCCCTATTTAGCCTAAATTTCTTCCCTGATTTTAAATATTGCAATAAATGTTTACACAGTTATTAATACTGTTACTTCATAACTAAGTTTAATTAGAAATGTACTCTAAAATAAATATAAATTTCATAATAATATTAATAAAAGTACCCAGATAAATATTTGAACCTATAAATATTAATGTTCAGTGGGGAATACGATACAACAAAGAATTGTACGACAAATACATTGTACCTGGCCTTGTCACTTTTATTAAATTAAATAAATTGGAATGGGCTGGCCATGTACAAAGACTCTCAACAGACCGAGCAACAAAAAAAGGTGCTTACAGCAAGTTTTATGGGGAATAGACGAGTTTAAAGACCGAAAAAACGATGGGAAGACAGGATTAAGGAAGATGCTGCAAACCTACTTACCTAAGTGTCGCAACTGGAGCTTGCTGCGCAAAATAGAAATTATTTGAAGCAGAAGTTAAGGGAGGCCAAGCTCGAATTTGAGCCAATCAGCCATTGGATGGATGAAATAATATTTATAAAATTATTTAGAAGTAATAGGATATAAATAATGTAGGTTCGCAGATTGTAGGTATGAAATCCCTGCGACAAATATGATAAAGATTAAGGTATATGGGTAGCAAATGTACGGTTTTCTCAGAAAAAAAATATATACAGATTTTTATTGGTCTGACCACGGACCACTCAAATGACATCTATACGAAAACAAGTGTAACTAAATTAGTATGGTTCAAATTCTTTCCTGTAGGGGGAGAGCGCCTAAATCTCTGTTAAGAGAAACGTGGGCTTACAAGATACAATATTTTTATTGGTAGTTTATGATGATGGTAAGTAATGGGACTGATTTTCACTCAGTACATACGAAACATGAAATAAACAATTTTTTCCTTCAGTATTCTTCAATGAAATACACAATATTCTGCTAAAGTGTTGTCGGTTCTACTTGAATAGTATAATTATACATATTTTTGTTTATTTTAATTGTATTATTGCTAAATCAGACCATGATATCAAGAAATACTAAATTAAAAATGTGTTCCATTTCACGCCCCAATATGTGTGAAAATCAAATCAGTTCTCGCCATCATTATAAAAAAATGAACCGATAAATTTCTGTGCATTTTTTTCAGAGAAACCCGTAGAAAATAATTATATTTGTCATAAATATTTCATATTTAAAATGTGCACACTTATATTACCTCCATTCTGTGTATTTATTTTTATTTGTTTAGTTATTTATTTTACCTGATGGAGTTAAGACCGTAAGGTGTTCTCTTCCACTTCACCAAGGTTAAATTATACATACAATAAGAATTATGATAAATGATACATAATAGATAATTATAGAATACACAGTATAAAGTTGACAAGGAAAACAAAGGAAAATAATAATAATAATAATAATAATAATAATAATAGAAATAATAATAATAGAAATAATAATAATAGAAATAATAATAATAATAGAAATAATAATAATAGAAATAATAATAGAAATAGAAATAATAATAGAAATAGAAATAATAATAGAAATAGAAATAATAATAGAAATAGAAATAATAATAGAAATAGAAATAATAATAGAAATAGAAATAATAATAGAAATAGAAATAATAATAATAGAAATAATAATAGAAATAGAAATAATAATAGAAATAGTAATAATAATAGAAATAGAAATAATAATAGAAATAGAAATAATAATAATAATAATAATAATAGAAATAATAACAAAAATCAGAACCTATAATTAGATTAAGTAATTGGCTTGGTAAAGAAAGTTTAAAATATAAAGAAATAATAAAAGTATACATGAAACACGGTTATATATTATATAGATCAATATAAATTTAAAAACGTTATTTATACAGAAACTAAAATATGAATAAAAAGTTTGCATACGATAGTAAATGTTAACGTTTTTAACAATAATACTTCGTGACATATTAGTAAATTTTGCTGTATTATATTGCTGCCTACATTAGCACTGACGACCAGTCTCATGGGCTAGTGGTCAGACTACAGTTCAAAAGGTCTCGGGTTCGATTCCCGATCAAACCATGGGAATTTTCCTTTAAAGGGAATTATTCCTGTGGTTGGCCATGGTCTGGAATTTAGGTTAAGAACTCTCCTGGTGCTTCAATATCATTTATAACTCATCATACATCGGGGTAACGAACTCCGTATTCCAGGTGCCCCATCCTAAGAAATGGATTAAAATTCCGCCAGTGCCAGGGGATAAAGCCAGAAATGTCATAAGAGATAACCTGGTGGCATTAGAGAGAGAAAAAAAAATTAGCACTGACGGATTGTATTTAGAAATTGCCAATAAACAGAATTTAATCTTGAAAATGTCTCATATTAACATCATGGTACAATGATAGGTAATTCAAGGGCACACACACACAATCCTCAGGCGCTAGTTATATTCTACAATAGAAATTCGTCCCAATCCCAAGGACTTAATAAGTGATAACGGGGGTTTATTTCTTATGATACCCTAGGTTTCCTATCTCAAATTATCCCTGGTTTTCCTATCTTGAAATATTTGCAGCTCCTCTATAATCAGATAAATTTCTTTGATTCAGTTTATTCACACTCTGTAGCCTATTTAGCACATTATATTTGTTTTATTTTCTACTTCTTTTTCTTTCTTTACTTTATCTGTGGTTGTTGGGACTCTAATTTATCACTTGCTTTATTTTAGGTTCTTACTGTCAGATGGCACCAGGTAAGAACTGCACATTAACTGCACTCTACTTTAATTTGCGTGAAAAATTTGTTACTTTAGCCTACTTACAAGTGCATCTACTTTCAACGCTTTCTACTGCTTGGTAATTATATTTTCAATCAAAGTTAACACTAACATTGTAGCATGTCTTGAGAAAATTAATGTACAGTGAAGATATATTTCTTATTCACAGTAGATATAGTATGATTTTTATTTCATGTGGTATACGTAAATATTCTAATCAGTGCTATACTTACTTACTCACTGGCACTATCGAACCCGTAGGTTCATGGCCGCGCGGACATAAGCTCTCCATACATCCCTATCCTGAGCTAATGCTTTCCAATCATTCCCTGTATAATCTACTTCCCTCAAATCATAGTTAATGTTGTTCTCCCACCTCATTCTTGGTCTACCAACTGGGCGTTTTCCCTCCGGCTTTCCTAGAAGAAGCTTCCATGCACGTCTTTCATTCCCCATACGCGCAACATGTCCTGCCCATCGCAGTCTACGAGACTTAACTGTTCTTATTATATCTGGCTTCCTATAAAGACCATGTAGTTCATTGTTATGTAGTCTTCTCCATTCACCTGTCTGTTCAGCTCTCTTTGGTCAAAAAATGTTCCTAAGAACTTTCCAGTGCTATAGACAGTATAATTATTTTTTTGCGCGATAGTGCGTTTTGTCATACTTACCAGGAATGGTGAGCATTATTTAAAGTTCAACTTCCTACATTTCGGGGTTGCCAACCTAAATAACTAATGCTGCAATATTACATTTACACCCACGTGGGGAAAATCACTGCCCTCTATGTACACTATGTCAATATAGGCCTACATTATACGAAACATATCACTGCATTTTAAATGAACTGAACTTTATTTGAAACAATATAAAACAATAAATACGAACTTGCGGCCATGTATTGTCAATAATTGTTCTTAAGGCCTCCTGTTGTTTCAACTAATAAACATTGCCCACACTGTTAACGCTAGTCAATTACTTGTAATGAAGGCAAATATTTCCAGCAAAGATGTTATTATTTTACTATTATTTATTATTTTCAAAACTCCATCGCGCAAAAAAAAGTACAACTTACGTTTGTGAACTGTTTTACAGAATCTCGGAAATTAAAAACCGAGCGATAGCGATGTTTTTAAACTTTTTCCTCGATTCTGTAAGAACCACTTCCTAACCTCGCATCGTAATATACTATTGGGTGGAACCAGGCATGACCTATCACCTGACAACGCCGTTTCGTCAATTTATAAATATTTCCTTGATATAGTTATCATCATCATCTGCATTCATTTAGGTCTGTTGACCCGTTCCGACTTCAGCCCATCTCTTTCTAGGTCTGCCCACATCTCGGGTGCCTTTAAGTTTGTATTTTGTTATTTGTTTTTGGATATCTATCTTCATTCGTTCTGTCTATGTGTTGCTTCCATTTTTGTCTATGTGTATCTGTTTTATCTGTTATTGCAAATATTTCAAGTTCCTGTCTTATTTCTGTGTTCTTGATTCTGTCTTCCTTAGTGCACCCTTTAACAGATCTCAAAAATTTCATTTCCGCCGTTATCCTACTTAGAACTTGTTTTTTATGTATCCAGGCTTCTGAACCATAGAGCAGTACCGGTACTGCCAACGTTTTGTAAAATTTCAATTGGGTCTCTCTTGTTTTGTTATTTAGTGATCGTTTTATCGTACCGCATATTCCCTGGAATTTTGCTATTTTATTAGTTATATCCGATATAGTTAGTAAGTTTATAAAATTTATTATAGACTTCCATTGTGTGCAAGATTATGATAAACCATTCAATTCATAACCATACAAATGATTCATAAGGTGAACTGGAGCCATCGAGATTTCCTAAGCAACAAATCTGTCGATTATTATTGATGGTAGATCCTTTAACAAATCCCAGAATTTATCCCTCTCGATGAACATAATTCTACATTTTCAAACCCTTGTGCTTAACATTATTTTTTATGATGTAACAAGATGTTAATTATAAAATTGGTACCTGGTAAATCAGTCGTCCTCAACTAACTAAACTTCAAGTTATTCCAATATGGAGGCCTTTCAAAAACAATGTTTCATCTTCTGCATTTAACTTAAACTGATGGTGTTGTATAGGTTGTATAACGGATTTATGTCTGCGGGTGTGTTCTCCTTGAGTAGATCTTTATTCTTTGCTTCTCTTAGAATCTCTATATCTTCAAAGATGCTGATCCTGTTATTATACTCTCTGTGTAGTATTGACATAGAGTTATCGAATTTTTCAAATCGATGATCTGTTTCTAGTATGTGTTTGGCAAAACTTGATTTTTCTGCATTATTAATAAATCCGTTATACAACCTATACAACATCATCAGTTCCAGTTAAAATGCAGAAGATGAAACATTGTTTTCGAAAGGCCTCCATATTGGAATAACTTGAAGTTTAATAATTTAGTTGAAGACGACTGACTTACCAGGTACCAATTTTATAATTAACATCTTGTTACATAACCTCAACGGTGCTTTAATATGAATTTCAAAAGTGTAGATTGATGTAACAAGTCTTTAAAAGTGTTCATTTTTATATGGATCACTCTGTATAGTCTAATAATTGTGTAAGTAACACACTTACTTTATCTTGCCACAAAATATCTGCAATGTAAAGCAATATTGCTAAATCCCACATTAAGAAATGATCAACTTTTTAATATTAACGCTAATAAAACTGTAAGCTTATATAAACTTCAAAATGTAAAAATCGTATGATACTCTATACAGGTATTTGACGTCAAAAATCAGTGTAATAACGTCATAAAACATAACTATAATGTCAACACTCATCACTCTTTATAACTAGGAAATCCAAGAGAGTATATAAGATTTTTAATAACCAGTTGTGTTTAGCGAAATATTTAAAAGAGGCAGGTAATGTATTGTGTCGCGCGCCATAGCCAAGCGGTTTAAGACATGATGCCTTGGTGCAGGTCTATGGGATTTGCACGGGTTCAACTCCCTATGAAGGAAGACATTTTCTCGTGTATTTCGGCCAATATGGGACCGGTGCGCACGCGTAATCGTGAGGAATTTGAGTAGCTGCAATAAGTAGCGGGCCCAGATTAAGAAAATCAGCTGTAACGACTGAGGGACCCAATATGTTAACCACATGTCCATCCCTGGCTGAATGACACTAGTGGAAGAGAATCTAGCAGCTGACTGGTAGGCCAAGTGTCTTCTAGGCCTGTCGTGCCATGGAAGCATTGTTTAAATATGGAATTTGACATTTCAAAATAAGATATTAGAAACCTTACTTTTTGCAGACGACCAAGTTCTAATATCTAGCTCAGAAGATGGTCTACAAAAATCACTCTTTCAATTAAATAACATTATATAGAATTATGTCCACCGCTGTGGTCTCGAGGTAGAGTGCTACCTTGTCACGCAGCGGGCCCGGGTTCGATCCCCGGTCGGGGCAGTTTTTCTGGGCGAGGTTTTTATCGGGGTTTTTCCTCACCTGTAAGACAAATGTCAGGAAAACTTTAAGGCCCAAACGGTCCCCGAAATCATATGGCCATCATCCTTATCATTATCATCCTTACCATTATCATTTTCATCATCATCCTTCACCGGTGTGGAAAGCAACAGGAAGCTACCATATCTACTACACAATTCCCTAGTAAAGCTGCAAACATATCATGAAAATGCTATGATTGCAGTGAAGGACCTGCCTTCGGGCAGAATTACTATGGATGGATATAGAATTATAATTTCAAAATATCAATAAGTAAAATGAAAATCTTAGCTTTCATGGGATCAGATACCGTAAGAGCTAAAATAATTCTGGAAGGGAAACCCATTGAACAAGTGAACCATTTTAAATACCTGGATTATGAAATCTCCTATTTTAAAAATGATCTGTTTAACAAACTTAATAAATTTAATTATATATGTGGCACAATTAAAAGAATATTTAAAAATGCAAGAAAGGAAGCAAAACTAAAATTTTATAAAGCAGTAGCAGTCCCCTTACTATTGTATGGTAGTGAATTTTGGGTTTTAACTAAAAGAGATCATAGAAGCAGCTGAAATGAGATTTCAAATAACAGTAGGCCTACTGAACGTTATTCTCCCATCTCATTTTTACCTACAAGGCGTTTTACCTCTGGATTTCTTTCATTCCCTATTCAATCCACACCTCATAATCATCGCAGTTTACTAGACTTAATTTATTGTTCTTATTATATCTGGTTTCCCATAGCAGTTATCTCAACTACCTCAGGGGTCCTCATCTAGGGGATATGTGGATGGCGACCACAAGGTGCCCAAGCTGTGCAAAACATTTCTTCCACTTACTTGTGTTTCGCACTCTTTTAACTTTACTATCTAACCTCTCTTGGTTAACTCTTGTTTTTTTTTACGCCGACGCTATTAGGGCATCCGAGGGCTAGGGAGTCTTTCCTTTCTTCCATTTCTTCTTTCCTTTATTTTCTTTTCTTCTCCAGAAAAGCCTGACCAGAGGCTATAAGATGGCAGCCCCATCACTGGTCTTGCCTTCCTTTGGCCAGCAACCAATCGAAGGGACTATTATTAAGCTTTCAAGTCTTATACGAGAATTTCCCTCAAACACTGGAGGGAAAATTTTCTATAGGATCGTAACAGGCCTTGGCCTAATACTTGGAAGGAAGAAGAAGACCTCTATGTTTGTCTCTATTTAGTCCAACAATTTTCCAAGCCAATCTCTAATATTCGTAATATTTTCTCCTTTAAAAGAGTTTTCAAATTGTGAAGGGAAGGCGAATAGATTCCAGAATGGTATTTTATGGAATAGAAATCTGATCAGAAAAAACAAAAAAAAAAAAAGGAGATTATACAAACAATAATAGAAAGTATACTTACATATGGATCAGAAAGCTGGACAATAAATGAAAGGATGCACAAAAGAGTCTTGGTGCAGAAATGGATGGATTACGGAGAAGTATGACAATATCCAGGCTACAACATATCAAAAATACGTCCACCGCTGTGGTCTCGGGGTAGCGTGCTGCCTTGTCACGCAGCGGGCCCG
This sequence comes from Diploptera punctata, assembly GCA_030220185.1. Lineage (NCBI taxonomy): Eukaryota > Metazoa > Arthropoda > Insecta > Blattodea > Blaberidae > Diploptera > Diploptera punctata. Next base: position 195,579 of record JASPKZ010003409.1, on the reverse strand, counting down.
GGTTCGATCCCCTGTCGGGACAGTTTTTCTGGGTGAGGTTTTTATCGGGGTTTTTCCTCACCTGTAAGACAAATGTCAGGAAAACTTTAAGGCCCAAACGGTCCCCGAAATCATATGGCCATCGCAATCATCATCATTCATATTCATCTTAGGTTAAGTTTAAGATTAGGGACTCTCCTGGCGCACTACTATCATCATCATCCATCATATCATCGGGGCAACGTAACCCCGCCTTCCAGGCGCCCCAACCTCAGAAGTGGGTTACAATTACTCCATGCCAGGAGAGTAACCAGGAATGTCCAAAGACAAACCTGGGGCATTTGAAAAAAAAAATATCAGAAATACATTTAGGCCTATTAGACAAGAAATGGATGCACAAGAAACAGTTATCGTTAGGATAACAAAGAGAGCTTTATAGTGGTATGGACATGTACAACGGATGTCGGTGAACAGTGGCCTAAACGGGATGGTACCAGGAAGAAGGAAGAGGGGAAGAAGTAGAAGAACATCATGGTATGAGGGAATATATGATGCCATGGAAGAAGGTCAATGGGAAGATAGGAATCTCTGAAAGCAGGAATTAAGGACGAACTGCTCTAAAGTGGAAAGCCAGTATTGAGTAAAAGAGCTTTTAAAATAAGATATATTTAACATCCATATAGGCCTAATTGGAAAATCGCCGTTTTATATATGTTTAACACTTTTTATTGAGAGACAAAGAGTTTTTACAGGCCTAGAAAAGTTGCTAAAATATACAATAGCCTACATTGTAAATTTTACGTGTATGAAGAAAGTAGCTAAATTGCAATTCTGCTAAAGTCAGTATTCTGATAAACATACGAGAATCATACAAAATCGAATTTCTCTTCCATTGATAGTTACTTATAAGAAAATTCAAGAAGGCCACACACGCATTATGATTGCTGATGTTCAATATTTGTACGAGATAAGAAGGTCAGGACCTAATCTAATTGCTACACATTCCCATGAAACACAGATGACCTTCGTTAAATGATGTACTGATTACTGTTAAACGCACATACTGATCCAAAGAATACCAAATATAATTAGAAGTTATAGGAAATACTTATTTTTTCCGAAAAGTAACATATCGAAGATTATTCAATATATTTTGAACAAAAGAATTTAAGTGAAGAATGCAGAAACGTGTATATTAGTGTCCGGCGTTATGACAGGTCGCTCGATGAAATGAAGTTCCTACGTACAGTATATTTCAGAACATGAGGACCTCTCCTCACACCACTGGCTCATGGCAGCTTTCAAAGACAAAGAACAAGCCTCCTGAGTTAAAAATGACATTGTGCTGTTTCTAGAAATGTCTCTCTTTTGTCCACTGGTATTTAAAGGATTACAAGAAGAGTTGCCTTAGCTCAAATGAGAGGGAGTGAGGGCAAGGTATTTCCTGGAATCAAGGTTCTCATGTTCTATATAGAGAAAAGTATAAAAATATGTAATGTCTGCGATATGCAGATATAAATCGAATACTACAAAACTACAATGCATACAAGTGTCAAAATTATATTTACTAGTGTTCGTCCATTGGTCGAAATTCGACCATAAATAACATGTCACTTTATATTATATTTTACATGTTAGTTTTAAATTGCGAGTTCAAACCCGGCCGGGGTCGATGGATTTTTTTTTAGGATGGGAAAATCTAAGGAGGAAGTCTTCCGGGAGGGACTTTAAGCCGTGGATCCCGAGTCTGAAGATTTTCAGGCTCGTAAAAGATCCTTATCGGCCGCTCCTTGCCTCTGGTCCCGAGGGTCGCGGGTTCAAACCCGGCCGGGGTCGATGGTTTTTTTAAGATGGAAAAATCCAAGGAGACTTTAAGCCGTGGGTCCCGAGTCTGAAGATTTTCAGGCTCGTAAAAGACCCTTAAGCCTGAATGAAAAGGCCTCTAAGCAAAATTTACCAAATTTTCCCGTCCTAGTACCACCTTGGTTTCCTAGATGTCAGTATGAGGCGGAACGCTGACACGCAAATTACATCTATACGAAAACAAGTGTAACTAAATTAGTATGGTTAAAATTCTTCCCTGTAGGGGGAAGAGCGCCTAAATATCTGTTAAAGGGAAACATGGGCTTACAAGACAAGTAAAAGATCCTTAAGCCTGAATAAAGAGGTGTCTAAGCAAAATTTACCGACACCAACGTCCTAGTAATACCGTAGTTGCCTGTTAGATGTCTCATTGGGGCGGTGTGTTGACCGCATGACATCTACGAGCAAATTAGGCAACTAAAAAAATAACTTGGTCTAATAACTCCTTATAAAGGACAGACTATGGCTAACAATGGACTACGCCATTATAGATAGATAGTTTTAAATTGTATTAAACGATAATCATAAAAATACAGGGTAGGCCTATATATTTATGTTGGAATATAATTGATGATGGGGGGTGATAGTATTCTAAATTAGCACCCAGCATCGTGAGGAATTTGGGTAGCTACAATAAGTTGCGGCTCCACATTGAGAAAATCAGCTATAAAGGCTGATGCATCCGACATGCTGACCACATGTTACCCCTACACTGGCAGGATCATCGTCTACCTCTTCGATTGACACATGTACATGTATTAGTTCCCTATAGTTTAAATGGGAGATTTGGCGCTGGATTTTAGTGTCTTGCAGTTAAAAACGGCAGATTAATTTTTTGGACATGACCTTTGTACATTACATGCTTCCCTGGAAGAAATTTAACTCTTATACTATGGAGATTTTCCATAAACACTGCCTTGCGGTTAAAAACGGCAGAACTAACTGTTTCCAATTATTTTATTGATATCACTGAAGCTCGTCAATAGCAACTAAAAAAAATCGGTTGACAAACAGAGGAGAAAATGGTACTTAACTGTTTTGTCTTCGCCTATTTATATATAGGTTAATAGAAAATACACAGAACATAAAATAAATAAAAATCTTATCAGCTAACGAATGGAATAAAAATATTACGCGAAATAAAAACACTTAAAATTCTTCTTTTTATTCTTCACGGTTTAGGCTTATTTACTAGCCTGTTCCGGCTCCAAATTGCTGCTTTTTCCATCTTCTTCCCAAGCTTCTTTTTCCACGTGGTGAATAGTTGTATGCTGCTTTTGGTATTCTATTCTCAGTCATCCTTGCCAAGTGTTCTTTCCAGTTTGTTCTGTATTTCTCCATTGTTGAGTTTTAATTCTTTTATTTTTAGTTGCTGTCTTATTTCTGTGTTATGTTTTTTGTCTGTTCTTTGATATCCTGCTATTGGTATGAGGAATCTCATTTCAGCAGCTTGTATCCTGGCAGATTGTTGTGTTGTCCCTGTCCATGTTTCGGATCCATAACTAATAATAGGCACTGCCATTGTCTTGTATAATTTCATTATAGAGTCTTTCCTGGCTTTATTTTTCAAAGTTATTTTTAGTGTACCTGTTATATAATTAAACTTATTTATTTTGGTATTTATATCTGAATACGAAATAAAGAAATAAGGGAAATTGTGGGTGTGTACAAGAGGAGCCGGACATCATAGACTTCATAGAAAAGAAAAGATTGCAGTGGTAAGGTCATGTCAAACGAATGCCAGAGCAAAGATTGCCAAAAATTACTATGGAATGGATCCCAAAGGAAAGGAGGAAGAGAGGAAGACCGAAGAAAACTTGGATAGAAGGGGTACAAGCAGCTATGAATGTCAGAGGAATGGAGGAAGATCAATGGATGGATAGAGAGGAATGGCGTTTGGTTTCCGGAAGACGGCGGCAGCTGCCATGATACCGGATGATGATGATATCTGTTTCTGCTGTGTATGATATTTCGCAACCTAGGAAGTTATATCTTACTACTTGTTCTATCGGTTTATTTTCTAATATTATCTTTGTCCGAACTGGATGAGCACCCTTGAAGGCTTAAAATTACACGCGAAATTAAAATAATATCAAGAGCTCTCCGAACATTTGCTACAAGTCAACAGTCATTTATTTACAAGCACATCGCTAAAAATTCACATTAAAATGTTGTTTTCAAATGCTGGGCCTTGGCAACATTAAAATTTACCGGGACAAATTAACCTTGTCCTGCAACTCGGGGTGTTTCCCCCAGGTGGAAAACCGAAGGATTACCCACCATTGGACCAACCAGTTGCATGGTAGCCCATATTACTCTCTCTCGGATACCCGGCGACGAGACTATCGCATTAAGATAGGGACATATGAAGTGGAATGAAATATATAAAATGAGTTATAGAAGTGGTGGAACTAAGTTTTTCTCAGGAGAAAAGGGGATAGCTCCTGAGAAAAACATGCACTAGCTCCGATTCGTCCTCCACGAGTTCCACATTAAGTGGCCGAGTTCAACTTGTGGCATGAAACCACACCGGCGAAGAATATATTTAAGGGTTTTTTTTTTAATGTGCCGAAGTTTTTGAGTCGAAGCGGGAGAACATTGAAAAAAATAAGGACCTAAAAATGTGGTAGAATAGGCCCCATACTATATCATACACATATTTTATTTATATTGTTACACACACACACATACAATATATATACGGCGTCCCCTTTTATATATATATATATATATATATATATATATATATATATATTTATACGCCGTAGCGTAGTGGTTAAGGTACTGCGCTACAAGCCGGAAGGTCGAGGGTTCAAGTCCCGGTGGGGTCAGGATTTTTAAACTGACCCAAACCTTCTGGCGGCACTAGGCCCTGGGGTCGACTCAGCCTCTAATGGATATGAGTACCAGATGCTTGTTCTGGGGGTAAAGGCGGCCGTCACGCAGGCTGACAATCCGGCCGTCACGCAGGCTGACAATCCGGCCGTCACGCAGGCTGACATCAAGTGCCGATTGTCCAGAAAAAAGTGGGAGCCTTAACCTCCTACTACCCCAAGGACCTCCCGAGGCCTGTAGTAATTCTGCCCGAGGGCAGGTCCTTCACTGCAATCATAGCATTTTCATGCTATGCTTGCAGCTTTACTAGGGAATTGTAGGTGTGGTAGCTTCCCGTTGCTTTCCACACCGGTGAAGGATGATGATGATGATGATTTCGGGGACCGTTTGGGCCTTAAAGTTTTCCTTAGCGTGCTGCCTTGTCATGCAGCGGGCATTTGTCTTACAGGTGAGGAAAAACCCCGATAAAAACCTCACCCAGAAAAACTGTCCCGACCGGGAATCGAACCCGGGCCCTCTGCATGACAAGGCAGCACGCTACCTCGAGATCACAGCGGTGGACTGTATATATTATACAAACAAATTTATGTTCACCGCTGTGGTCTCGAAGTAGCGTGCTGCCTTGCCACACAGCGGGCCCGGGTTCGATCCCCGGTCAGGACAAACTCCTGGCGCACGTGGAAGAATAACATTAACTATGATTTGAGAGAATTAGATTATACAGGGAATGATTGGAAAAACACTAGCTCAGGATAGGGGTGTATGGAGAGCTTATGTCCGCGCGGCCATGAACCTACGAGTTCGATAGTGCCAGTGAGTTAGTTAGTTTCATACGAATTCATCTGTGAAATCTCATTTTCAATTCTTGTAATGTAAATAAGAATGGTGTGTTTTGTCTTAATGTTTTGTTGTCTCGGAGGAGGCCCTGACATTGAGCTGATCACTCATTCGGGGAGAACCTCCACGTCCTTGTGTGTTCTAAATAGTACGTGTATGATTCGCAGTTAAAAATCCATTTCCTGACAGGTCGGGTCACTGTAAACCCGGGTGGCGTGTGCTATGTAAAAAGTAGCCTACTTATAAGGGAAGAGGTTAAACTGAAGTAAATAATTAATGTAATTAAATAGGTCGTAATTAGAGTATTTAAATCATAATTACCTGCGAAATCATTAACAAAATGTAAACAACTGGTGCCATTTATCTAGGTATAAATCTAATTGTGACGTCACTTACTGCTGGCGAAGGAAGGAGAGGAAGGCCACGAGGAATGTCGCCGACCTGGTCCATGTTACAAGAGGAAGATCAGAATATACCTGTTATAAAATATAATTTTACTACAAATAATTTAATCGTGAAAAGAAAGATATAAAATATCATCATCATCATCGTCGTCGTCATAGTACATTCACGAATTTAGGCCATTTGTTGACCTGTTTCGGCCTCAAGAGAAACACCATCCAGAAGTCTTTTGAGTGGACGTCCTGGTCTTCTTCTTCCTGCAGGTTGATATCTTAACATTTTGTTTGGGTATCCTGTGATCTTCCATTCGATGAACATGTTGCATCCATCTTAACTTATATTCAGAAATTTTGTTTTCTAAAGGTTCCATGTGTAATTCTTCCAAGATGTCTTCATTTTTTTTTCTTTTTGTGATCTGGTGGTGTCTATCCTTCAGTCATCCGAAGGTGTCTCATTTCAGCAGATCTAAGTCTCTGTATATCCTTCTGTTTCAACGTCCATACTTCGCTACACCATACACAAGAGTTGGAAGAGCCAGTGTTTTATACACTTTTAGTCTTCAATGTTTTTGGACTAACTGTGGCTCGAAGATAGAATTTATTAACCCTAAAATTCTTAAAAAAATGTATATGTTGATGATAAAATATCTTTCCCGAGAATATTCCAAACAACTCATTTTAATTTTGTGTTTTATTTCTTAAATACTATGTGAATAAGTTACAATATTATTAGACCATAACCATAGTTTTAAATCGCTTAAAACACACCTTACCTACTTCCAAAAGCTCTACACTAAAATATGCTAATTTCAAGAGACTTAAGCATGCTACATTGTAGATTTCAGTCCACCTCTGTCATTATCACATGTGGATGTGACGCCAGCAGCCAGTTGGTAGGCCAAGGGTCTTCTACGCCTGTCACGCCATGGAGTTAATGATACAAACTTCATGAAATGAGTCGAAATGTATGTTCATGCAATGTTTTCTTTTCAACTAAATGTCTCCATACTTGTATTTATGCAGAGAACACGGAGGGTATTATAAACTGACGAATATTGTACTTGATTTAGAATTTACTAGAAATTGTCATAGATGATATTAACAATTTTTTTAATCTGTAAATCTCAAGGTGCGTTTTAGTGATCCAACTTTGTCTCACGTTACTAGACAGTGAAAATGTAAAAATGAGACAAAATAACTCCAAGTAGGGGTAAACTTTGTCTCACTTGTTAAGGGCGCCGGGTAGCAATTTTTCTTGTATTGTTAGCGAAAAAAAAAGTTCATGCTTCTATTCACGATAGGTGAATAAAAATTGTCAATAATTAAACAATCTTTATCTACTATTATAACATTCAGTGACGCTTTAGTCCGTGGTTACTAGGCAACAAAACCTATTCTAACAAAACATAAAATATAGGTTCAATAAAACGTAAAATGCACTTTAATTATTTTTAATGCCCCAGTTTGTCCTTTTTGGACATTTCTGGTGTTCTTTCCTGGCATTGGCGTAATTGTAACCCACTTCTGAGGTTGGGGCGCCTGGAAGGCTGGTTTACGTTGCCCCGATGATGTGATGGGTGAATGATGATGATAGTGGTGCTACAGGGGAGTCCTTAATCCTAAACTTAATCTAAGATGAATATGAATGATGATGATTGCGATGACCATATGATGTTTGGGGACAGCTTGGGCCTTAAAGTTTCCTGACATTTGTCTTACAGGTGATGAAACACCTTGATAAAAACCGAAACAGGAAACTGTGTTGACCGGGGATCGAATCCGGACCCGTTGCGTGACAAGGTAGCACGCTACTTCGAGACCACAGCGGTGGACATTTTTTTAAATATGTGCTCCTTAAATATTTTCACTTTAATTATAATGACTATTTAACTCATGCCCCAAATGGGAGTCAATGGCCAATCACATTTCAATGATTTCTATTTTACAACCAATCAGAGTCGTGTTTCACCAAATATTTATAAGTGTTATAATTACCATATTAAAGAAAGCTCCTCCTTACAATATTGCGTTCCTTTGGCAATAAATAGTATGATCTGGTTGCAGTGATAAACAAAAGAAGCAGTAGAAGCGTACCTATCGTTTCTCATTTGTTTTCAAACATCGCCGTTTACATTAAATATATAACTATTTTAAAATAACTATAGTTAAATAATGATTTGTGAGTAAACAGCTTAATGTTATTCGTTAAATAGTCCTAACAAATGCCACTCTTGATTTCCAAATTCTCTAGATAAATTCACTCCTCACTTCGTGAGTCGTGAATTTATCGATAATTTGGAAATCACTCGTGGCATTACTTATGACAATATTTGTTGATTTATCGTGTTTCCCCCCCCCCCAAAGCCCACATTACTCTTTCTCTAAACATATCATCAGCATCTGCATTCATGGATTAGGTCTGTTGACCCGTTCCGACTCCAACCCATCTCATTCTAGGTCTGCCCATATCTCGGGTGCCTTTAGGTTTGTATTTTGTTATTTGTTTTGGATATCTATCTTCGTTCATTCTGTCTGTGTGTTGCTTCCATTTTTGTATATATGTATCTATAGTTTCCGCAATAAATAAATTTAATCAAATCTACTAAATACACAACATATAAGCCTACTAAAATACTCTGAACGTAGATAAAATATTGTAGACAACACGTTACAGAATTAGGTTTAGTAACTAATCCTCTAAAGATGAGACACTAGCAGACATATTTAATTATGAGTAATTAATACTGCAATGGTCCACCGCTGTGGTCTCGAGGTAGCGTGCTGCCTTGTCACGCAGCGGGCCCGGGTTCGATCCCCGGTCGGGGCAGTTTTTCTGGGTGAGGTTTTTCCTCACCTGTAAGACAAATGTCAGGAAAACTTTAAGGCCCAAACGGTCCCCGAAATCATATGGCCATCATCCTTACCATTATCATTATCATCATCATCCTTCACCGGTGTGGAAAGCAACGGGAAGCTACCACACCTACACAATTCCCTAGTAAAGCTGCAAGCATAGCATGAAAATGCTATGATTGCAGTGAAGGACCTGCCTTCGGGCAGAATTACTATGGATGGAATACTGCAATGTAAATGTTATGCAGAAAAATGTTATTTTCATATTTTGCTAACTTTTCTCTGAAACTATAAAAGTAAAAAGAATTTTGGCATAGGATGTACACTTCATAGAAATGTATTATAATAGTGAATATTTATTCCTGTAATGCATAGTCCTTGAAATGTGTGTGTGCGTGCGTGAAATTTTAAAAAAGTGTTTTGACATGTTCAAAAATAACCTCAATTCATATATCAACATAAGTACATTTTATTGTCTCAAATAAAGCATGGACTATATGCATTTATTTGGAATGCATTTGACAAGTGTTTTTGAGAAAAGATTACACAGAGCAACAAAAAAGAAACTTTTTTTTTTGTCTCAGAAAGTAAAATATGTGATTCTGATAGTATTTTTTCTCCTGAATTCAAATATATCGGTTTTTCTCCATCACGCAAGGTTTCCGAGAGACAGGAATTTATAATTTCAAACACTTTAATATTTTCTACATTCGTAACTACACAATATTCGAACATTCGGACTCACCTAGAAAGCAAGAAATGGCGATTTTCTGCTATATTTCGCCTGTGGAGCATCCCTCTTGATGGTCCAACAAAAATAGGCCAGCATATTAGGATTCCTTTTGCCTTGTTATCTCTTTTCCATAGCTGAAACCATTTGAGTTAGGCTCATTTGGTTTTAATTTACAATGGATAAATGGACGAAAAATCGTTTATTAGAAAAAATATTTAAATCCATTAATTGAAATTGAAATAAAAAAACTGTGGGTGATGGAGAAATTCCGAATACATATTTGAAAACACGATAAAAACTGCATTAAGTACAACAATTGGTACTGATGAAACAAAAATCATGTTGACCAGTGTTATTAAACATTGTTGAAATATATTTAAAAAAAATAAAATTTACATAATGAGTTCATCAGCACGGTATGAAGGTATGCCAAATCACAAGTTTACTTTTAAGTAAATTCCGAGAAAGTCGTTATTCTTGTTACGTCATGTAATTTAAATTTTTTTCTCAATATTCTATTTTGTTTAATGAGTTCATTATTATTTTCAATATCTTTGTCTCTGTCATAACTTACTTCCCAGTCTCGTGGTTTAATGGTCAGCGTTTATGACTATAGTTCATGAGGTCCCGGGTTCGATTCCCGGTCAGACCATATAATTTTTTCCTTAAAGGGAATTATTCCTTGGTTACCCATGGTCTGGAATTTAGGTTAAGGACTTTCCTGGTGCTTCATTTATCACCTATCCTATCATCAGGATAACGTAACTCAGCCTTCCAGGTGCCCGAACCTAAGAAATGGATTACAATTCTGCCAATGCCAGGGGAGAAAGCCTGAAATGTCATAAAAGACAATCTGCTGGCACTGGACAATAGAAAAAAATCCCAGGTAAATACGATTATTATTGTGACTATTTAACTCATGCCCCAAATGGGAGTCAATGACCAATCACGTTTCAATGATTTCTGTTTTACAACCAATCAGAGTCGTGTTTCACGAAATATTTATCAGTGTTATAATTACCATATTAAAAAAATCTCCTTTTTAATATTCTGAACAGGTCTGACCATTATTTTGCAGTGACTGAGCCTATAAGAAATACGGCTACCAGATTGTATATATAGTGCACATAGCGCTTGCAGGAGTTAATATAAAACATTTGTAGCAATTTATTATACCACCAGAAAAAGAAACCACTGTTTGCACTTTCTTAAATGTATTTTTTCCCAGGTAATAATCCAGAAAAATATAATTGTCATATTTACATCATACATCAGAAATGAATTAATATACAGTTTGATGTGTTTCATTTTTTCTCCACTAGAGAGCATTCTTACAATATTGCGTTCCTTTGGCAATAAATAGTATGATCTGGTAGCAGTGATAAACAAAAGAAGCAGATGAAGCGTACCTATCGTTTCTCATTTGTTTTCAAACATCGCCGTTTACATTAAATATATAAATATTTTAAAATAACTATAGTTAAATAATGATTTGTGAGTAAACAGCTTAATTTTATTCGTTAAATAGTCCTAACAAATGCCACTCTTGATTTCCAAATTCTCTAGATAAATTCACTCCTCACTTCGTGAGTTGTGAATTTATCGATAATTTGGAAATCACTCGTGGCATTACTTATGACTATTATTGTCATAATAATAATAATAATAATAATAATAATAATAATAATAATAATAATAATAATAATAATAATAATAATAATAATAATAGCAGAGGTAATGTTAACAGAAGAACAAAGTGGATTCAGACCAGGGCGTTCATGTATGGATAATATATTTACGATAAAAGAATTTATAAACAAAAGAAGAGAATATAACAAGGAAACACACATAGCTTTTATTGATTTTGTCAAGGCATTTGATAAAGTAGACAGAGGAAAACTCTGGACAATTTTAAAAGAAAAAGGAATTCCGAAACACTTAATAGCAGCTATAAAGAGTTTGTACTGGAACACAAATTTTGTTATAAAAACTAGAAATGAAGTAAGTAAAAATAAAATTCATACTAATCAAGGAGTTAAACAAGGATGCAGTATCTCTCCAGTTTTATTTAACCTATACATCAATGATATAATAAAAAAATGGAACGAAGAAACAAATAAAGGAATAAAATTAGATAAAACACACTTCTTGAAAACATTATTATACGCTGATGACCAGGTAGTAATAGCAAATACAGAAGACGAACTTCAGAGGAGTATTTTTAAACTACATAATATATCTGAACAATATAATCTCAAAATATCCATAGAAAAAACTAAGGTAATGGCATTCCAAGGGAAAAATCAAATCAGATCGAAAATAGTAATAGGAAACAAAATCATAGAACAGGTGAACCATCTCAATTATCTAGGATGTGACATTTCATTTAATTATGATAATGATATAAATAATAAAATAGCAAAATTCCAGGGAATATGTGGTACGATAAAACGAACACTAAATAACAAAACAACAAGAGAGACCCAACTGAAATTTTATAAAATGTTGGCAGTACCGGTACTGCTCTATGGTTCAGAAGCCTGGATACATAAAAAACAAGACCTAAGTAGGATAACGGCGGCAGAAATGAAATTTTTGAGATCTGTTAAAGGGTGCACTAAGGAAGACAGAATCAAGAACACAGAAATAAGACAGGAACTTGAAATATTTGCAATAACTGATAAAATAGATACATATAGACAAAAATGGAAGCAACACATAGACAGAATGAATGAAGATAGATATCCAAAACAAATAACAAAATACAAACCTAAAGGCACCCGAGATGTGGGCAGACCTAGAAAGAGATGGACTGAAGTCGGAACGGGTCAACAGACCTAATCCATGAATGAAGATGAATAATAATAATAATAATAATAATAATAATAATAATAATAATAAATTAGTCCACTGCTGTCGTCTAGAGGTAGCATGCTGCCTTGTCACGCAGCGGGCCCGGGTTCGATTCCCGGTCGGGACAGGCTCCTGGGTGATGTTTTTTTTTCGGGATTTTTCCTCACCTAAGACAAATGTTAGGAAGCTTAGGGTCCGACGGTCCCCGAAAATCATCCGGCCATCATCATCCTTCACCGGTGTGGGAAGTTACCACACCTAAAATTCCCTAGTAAAGCTGCAAAGCATAGCATGGAAACGCTATGATTGCAGTGAAAAAACTGCCCTCTGGCAGAATTACTATGGATGGATTATATTATTATTATTATTATTATTATTATTATTATTATTATTATTTATTATTATTTATTATTATTTATTATTATTTATTATTATTTATTATTATTTATTATTATTTATTATTATTATTATTATTATTATTATTATTATTATTATTATTATTATTATTCTTTATTATTATTCTTTACAGGCAGTCTTAAAATATCTAGAGAAACTTACAGAGATCTGCAGGAACTGAAAATATTTTACCGAAGTGAAGAGTAAGAATTAATACCCATAAAAATATATACGTTGATTTAACAATAGTGCCATTATGTTAAGAAAGGTTGTCTAATATTGATATAATTTTCATTGATCTTAACTGGAATCAGAAAAAAATTAATTTGAATTTTACATTTTTTTAAACAAGGAATACAAAGAAATTACTAACCTATGCCCTTAAGGAATAATTTTCTAATATAACATATTGGTCATTTGCTTTGAAACTTATGAAAATCTGTAATTGGCTAACGGTAAGTTAAAATGTATATTTATTTACTTTTTGCCATGACAAGGATCCTTTAGTTACATATTTAAAATTAAAGTAATTAAGAAAATGAATAATAGAGACAAAGAAAGTCACTGGCATATTAAATTCTATTTTATGGAGTAAGCATATAATCAAGAGGACAAAATTATTATATATATAACACAATTGTGAAGAGTATTTTATTATATGGAGCAGAAACATGGATGTTGAAGCAAAAACACAGAAATAAATTATGGACTTGTTAAGAAGATTGGCAAGAATATCAAAATTGGATAATGTAAGAAATAATACAATAGGAGAAATGGTGAATGTAGAAAAGGATACTGTACAAGAGATTAAAGAAATCCAACTAAGGTGGTATGGATATATAATGAGAAGAAAGGACACAGAAACAAATAAGGAAGTTTTGAAATGGACACCTCCTGGAAAAGGGAAACGTGGCAGACCAAAGCCAAAGTGGATAAAGGAAATTCAAGGCAACATGAAGAAGAGAAATGGGACAGAAGCAGACACGCAAGACCGGAAAGTGTGGAATACAAAAAATTGTATATTTTGGTTGAGGATACCTGTGTAAATCATCATCATCGTCCTTTCAAGTATTAGGCCCAGTGGCCCGTTACGGTCTCCCGCCATCTCCGAAAAGGTCGACCCACAGATCTTCTGCCTCGAGGAACGTAGTGAAGAATTTGTTTTGGTATTCTGTGACGATCCATGCGCTGAATATGGGCTAGCCAATTGTTTCTATATGCTTGGAGGTACGTATTCAGATATAGGTACGATGTTTAACTCTCTGGCTATTGTTGAATTTCTTTGGTGGTCTAGAAGAAATAGGTCACATGTAAATAACAGAAACAATCCTGAAATAAATAAAAAAAAATAAAGAATTAAAACGTAATTAGAAAATGGATGAATGCAGAAAGAAGTATAATGGATGAGATTGAACACAGAAGGCTAATATGATATGGACACGTAAGAAGAATCCAGGACGGAAGATATCGAAGGCCGTGGAAATTTGATATAACGGATCAAGAAGACACAGAGGTACAGAGAACGATGGAGAACTTTAATTAAGGGAAATTTGTGAATGTTTATTACAAACTGATAATCAATAAATCCGTGGTCATTTAAGCATTTCTTAAAAGCCGTGTTAATTATTATTATTGGTTGGATAAAAACCTCAATTATGAGGAAAATCCTCAATAAGTGAATAAATAATAAAATTAAAATAATGCAAAAATAGTATAAATTAACCCCTCGTTACTGTATAGATTGTTTTGTTCTGCGACTAGTATTGTGCTGACTCGACATCGTGTAACGTGTACTTGGTATAACGGATTCCCTCTCGCAGTAGATTCTCAAGTCAGTTGTTGAAGAACTCCCTAGCAGGTTGGAAGTTTGTCTGTGTGTGCTTTACGTGACGTGTGTATGTACTTCCTCAGTTCAGTGCAGTGTAATTCCTAGAAAAAAGTCGCTAATGCAACCGCTATGTTTCTGCTTTTACGTCAATGTGTATTATTTTTTATTTAATTCTAACTTACAGTTGCTTTAACATCTAAGATCATATTGCGTCTATATTCCTTTATTGTGTCCAGTAAGCTGTGTTTGTCTATTGTTGTATGTTACAATTTGTTAAATGATGAAGTTTGTATTGATTTTTATTTGATATTATGGAAAGGTAGGCGGCTCCTTGGCGCTAGTGGCTTGACACTAGCCTTTCATCTCTGCGTCCCGAGTTTGTGCCTTGGTCACTTTTCCAAGTGGGGTTCGTGCTGGACGAATCGGAGCCAAGACAAGGTTTCTCGGAGTTTCTTCTGTTTTCCTCTGCTAAGAACTCCATTCTACAATTTTTCCATACATACGATGGGCAGGACATGCGACATGAATTGGGAATGAAAGGCGTGCATGGAAGCCTCTTGTAGGAAAACCAGAGGGAAAGTGCCCAGTTGGTGGTCAAGAATGAGGTGGGAGAATAACATTAACCATGATTTGAGGGAAGTAGATTTTATAGGGAATGATTGGAAAACTTTAGATCATGATAGGAATACTGTATATGGAGAGCTTATGTCCGTGGCCATGAACCTAAGGATCGGTAGTGCCAGTAAGTTAGTGAGTTCATATCATGTATTTCTTTTCATTTAATTTGCCCCTTGTGATGGTGCGACAGGCAATGGTCAGCCAGAATCACAAACCTCCAATTATAGGGGCTTCATCTCATCTCAATTATAGGTTATTTGTTGTTGTTATTATTATTATTACTATTACGGAACAGGCAACTCTTGCCTAAACCAGGAAGTGAAGAAGAAGAAGATTATTACTATCCGTTGGGGTCAGGATTTTTAAACTGACCCAAACCCTCTGGCGGCACTATGGCCCTCAGCCTCTAACGGAAATGAGTACCAGACGCTTGTTCTGGGGGTAAAGGCGGTTGTCACGCAGGGCTGACAACCCGGCTGACATAAAGTGCCGATTGTCTAGAAAAAGTGGGAGCCCTAACCTCCTACTACCCCAAGGGCCTCCGGGTCTGTTGTGGGATCACTTTACTTTTTACTTTACTTAACTATTACTATTTTTCTTTCTTACCCTTGTCAAATTTATTTTGTGTAGTCCATATCTGTTATGTTGTATCAATCAAAATTCTTATTGTATGTATAATTTAACCCTGGTGAAGTGGTGGAATAGAAGACCTTACGGCTTACGGTCTTAACTCCATCAGGTCAAATAAATACATCTCTCGACCTGACATTAGCTGGACACGTAGAAGCAGTAGTTATGAAATGACGATGATGAAAGAGTCCTGGTAAATGAATTCCTAACCAGAATTTGTCTTGCCAGTTATAAAAAACCGGATAAAAAATCCGGTTTTATTGGCATGTGTTTGAACCTGGGACCCTCCACATATGATTCATAAGTTTTATTTAATTATATAGTCGACCTCAAGGATTAGGTATTTAGACCTGTTCTGTCCTCTCGGAGAAATTAGTCTGTCTATATCTTTATTGGGGGCACGCCGTAGCGTAGTGGTTAAGGCACTGAGCTACAAGCCGGAGGGTCGAGCGTTCAAGTCCCGTTGGGGTCAGGATTTTTAAACTGACCAAAACCCTCTGGCGGCACTATGGCCCTGGGGTCGACTCAGCCTCTAACTGAAATGAGTACCAGACACTTGTTCTGGGGTAAAGGCGGCCGTCACGCAGGGCTGACAACCCGGCTGACATAAAGTGCCGATTGTCTAGAAAAAGTGGGAGCCTTAACCTCCTACTACCCCAAGGGCCTCCTGAGGCCTGTTGTGGGATCACTTCTATATCTTTATTGGTCTTCCTTCTCTGTTTCCCTTTCTTATTAGGCACTACATCTTCATTTAGTCGAACGCTTTGGCCTTGTCAACGATTTCTCTTTCCCTTTAAATTTGTATTCTAGGCGCTTCTTGGAATCCATAACATGATCATAGTATTTCTCTTCGGCTATACAAACTGCAGTATTCATTAGTTAATTTACTAACCTTGAAAGCAGGGAAAGATAGAGAAAGCAGAGACAAAGAGAAAAGAAAGATGTACTATAGAGACCATAGAGACGACTGCAGCAGACCAATTTCATCGGGAACGCTAACGTCAGGTCCGTTTATCGAGTACCGTTACAGTAATATGCCATAGCCCTCTCTGGAGTCAAAGTAATTATCTCTCTCTCACACACACATTATATCCATCCATCCATCCATCCATCCATCCATAGTAATTCTGCCCGAAGGCAGGTCCTTCACTGCAATCATAGCATTTTCATGCTATGCTTGCAGCTTTACTAGGGAATGGTGTAGGTGTGGTAGCTTCCCGTTGCTTTCCACACCTGTGAAGGACGATGATGGTAATAAGGATGTTGATGATGGCCATATGATTTCGGGGACCGTTTGGGCCTTAAAGTTTTCCTGACATTTGTCTTACAGGTGAGGAAAAACCCCGATAAAAACCTCACCCAGAAAAACTGTCCCGACCGGGGATCGAACCCGGGCCCGCTGCGTGACAAGGCAGCACGCTACCTCGAGACCACAGCGGTGGACTTATATATATATACATACTCTTCCTTTCTTTCTAGGACCTATGCTTAGTTGGGTACGGCACAAAAAGTGGACATCCGAATTTTGAGATAATTTTGGAGCTCAGGAACGTGGAAGATGAAAACATGAAAACAAATTTACGGACCATCCAAAAACAAGCAGGAAAATACAATTTATAAAGTACTATTTCCCATCTTACCTGAAGGAAGCGGCTGCCATTGTGGTCAGATTCAATATTCAGATATTCGGTTGTTAGTCCAGAGTGAAAACATGTTTCTCAGAGATGCGAAAATAAATATTTTATTGTATTGCTATATTTCCAAAATTACATAGCAAAGAGTTTGAATTTTAATAAAAATCACATCCTCACATAGAGTTTCTTAAGAAAAAAATGATTCAACTGAATCGATTGTCGATAATAATCGATACGTCATCGTGCGTATTTTTCAAAAAATGAAAAACGTAAATTAACCCTTACAAAATATTCAATATGCCACTTACTTGTAACATAATCTTCGAAATTTGTAATATAATTTATTAGAATTCATGTATAATAATCTAAAAGCTAACTTATTTCAATTACTCTATCCAGTAAAATTAATAAATAGATTGGCATTTAGACAATATTAAATTACATGTAAAAAAAAACTCCTGGCGCGACAGGCCTACAAGGCCCTTAGCCTACCAGCCGGCTGCTGGCCTTACATCCACATGTGTCAATCACAGAGGTAGATGATAATCAGCCAGTGTAGGGGTGACATGTGGTCAGCATGTCGAGTCCCCAAGCCGTTATAGCTGGTTTTCTCAACCTGGAGCCGCTACTTATTGTAGCTACTCAAATGCATCACGATGCTGGGTGGGCACCGGTCCCATACTGGCCGAAACGCCATGAGAAAATGTCTTCCCCCATGGAGACTCGAACCAGCGCAAGTTCCGTAGCTCTGCGCCAAGGCTTCCTGCCTTAACCACTCGGCTACGGCGCGGGACAAATTACATGTAGGCTGTGTAAATAAATTATACAATATGTATAAGAAACTAGAAGCTAACCTAACCTAACCTACTTCAATTACTCTAACCTAGTTTCTTTAGATATGGTCTGCAGAATTTCTTCGTGTTTTCATCTTTAGTGATCCTAAGCTTCATTTTAATATCAACATTAAATCTCGTATAGTAAACTAGTGAAATTGAATTTTATAGTGCTTAAAAAATGTTATTTTACTACTTTGTTTCGGGCGATCCGCAATTTGTTTTGTGTTATCATCCTTAGCTATGTTAACCCTTAAATTGGAAAAACACTGACTGTCTGACTGTTTTGTGGCAATGACTAGCATTGCCCAGTGTGCCGCTTTTTGGGAACCAGTTGAGGTCCCTTGGCGGCCAAACACCATTGTGTTTATTCAGTAGGGGTTTTGTTCCTTAGCCTTGCTGTCTCGCTGCTTATGTGTTCATTACCGTAGCAGGTATGGATGATATGAAACATGAGTTCACTAGATTTGTCAGGAACACAAACCTTTCCATAGGTGTCGACAGACCACTCAGCAGAGGCTGAATGTTATGGAAAAGTTGTTGTCCCTGATCCGTCATTGGTATAGCAGCCACAGACCCTGGCTGACATGGGACAGTGCCTGTAGTAGGTTTAACTGTGATGCCAGAATTTACCATAGAACTATATGAGACTGTAGGATTAACAGATTTTGATGTGAAAGTTCGAGGTTGGGACGCCGGGGTTGTTGGACTTTGGTTTGGTTTTCTTTTTTCATAAATTTCTTTTGCTTTCTTATAGGCTTCACAACCCCGGTAGGAAGCGGGATGTCCCTTTTCCCCACAGTTCGCGCACTTCAGCAGGCTCTTGTCCGTGAGTGCCTCGGTTCTCACCGGACACTCACGATGACTATGAGTACCAGCGCAAATTACGCAAGATGGGGTCAAGGAACACCCCATGAAAGTATGGTTAAACTTCTGGCATCTGAAGCACTGCTTCATGCCAGCTCTAGGTCTGTATGGTTCCACAGCCACCACTGTCAAACAGAGGCGGTTTAAGTTATATATTTCCCTACCAGCATCATTGTTCTGAAGTTCCAGGATGTATAATGGTAAGGGAGTATAAACTTCTCCTTCTTTTTGGTGATTTGCTTTACCGATATTATTGGATATTCTAGTTCTTTAAGTTCTTCCTTGACTTCATCAGCAGTGATGCTGGAAGGAAGCCTCTTTAGAAACAGCCCTCAGAGGCAGATCTTTTTTGAGTTGAAATGTATAAAATTCTTTCTTTGCATTTTTGAAGTACTCTTTGAGTAGCTGAAAGTCTGCCTCCGAGGTAGCGTAGTATCTCAAACCGTCCTGGGTTTTTACTACTTTCACGTCTTTTTCGAATTTTCCTTTTAATTCCCGATTCATCCTGAAAAGGTCACCATGTCCAATCACCGTTATGGGTGGTGGGCGTGGTTCCCTTTTCGGTTGCGGCATTACTTGAGGCTCCCTGGACGGTTGGCTACTACGCCTGGTAGCTGCTGTAGTTTGCTTGTCCCATGACGATCCAAGTTGAGGAGCCTGAGGGTCGACAGTGTCCATTGGTTCCGGTAATTCGGATAAAATTGAAAATTTATTTTGCATTGGCACAGTCGACACCTCATTTTGTCGTGATGTGACCTTAGTTGCCTTATTTGTGGTTGGTTTTACTTTATTTGAAACTGTATTCATGTTAACTTTTGAATTATTTTGGGATGGTTTCTCTTTACTTGAAACTGTATTCATGTTAACTTTTGAATTATTTTGGGATGGTTTCTCTTTATTTGAAACTGTATTCATGTTGTCATTTGAACTATTTTGGGATGGTTTCTCTTTCTCATGTGTTTTAATCTTTTTAGGTTCAGGTACATATTCCGCACCTTTGAAAAAACAGGATACAGGAAGTTCCATAATTATTGTTTTCAATTCATGAAGCATTTTTTCCAAATAATCTTGGTTAGATTTCATGTTGAGCTTAATCTCACTTAATCTTTTTAGGCAATCATGTGTAACATCACGAGCAAAATCGGACTGACCGAAATCTGGGAACGCGCTTATGAAATTGATAACTATAACGATGGAACCACGCACCTCTCTAGCTACTTCTAGGAATTTTGATTCAGATGGAAATTTTTGATTATCTACATATCTCTCAAATTTTTTGAGCGCAGTTTCCCAAAGTTCGTAGGCCGAGGGCTCCTCATACTCAAGGTCCATAGCCTGCTCGGCACTCACGCTTTTTAGTGAAGCAGCCATGGTAAGACTGTTCAGCACTAATTACTTATTACTACACTAGCACTTGGCTTGATTTACTGAACTAAAAACTGAACACAATAAGCCAGCAGATAAGGCTTAACAAAGCACTCGCAGTTAATAGAGTTGCTTTGCAGGGACCAAACACCACTGTATAAACACAACACTGAAAAAATTTCACTGAAAAACACTGAATACTCTTAAGTGAGTGTGGCCGCCAGGCCCCACCCGGAAAAAAGCGACATGCTGCACAACACTATTCACCAATTCACTATTTTCAGCCAGCAATCAGAAGAAAATAATAATTTCAATCTGCAACTTGGAGTAGAGAGAGGCAAAAGCCCGAGCAGTAGCGCTCAAGTCGCCAAGGTTGGCCACAGGTTGTCCACCAGTTCACGTTGGCTCGTCGGTGATCCTTACTACCAGTAACAAGAGCTGTCGTTACCGCCAACAGGAAAGTTTGCGTACTCGATGAATCTAGGATGCCTTGACTTGTCTTCACTGTTCCACTGCCGTGAATAAATTTCTTCTGTTAGTTATTTGAATGTGGCGGACCGCAGTGAAAACGGAATCTTGTGTAACTGTTATTATTAGGTATATTGTATAATTAGACACACATTTAAAGTGGCTTCGTTTTCTTCTGATTTATTTCTTCTTCTTCCTTCCAAGTATTAGGCCATGGCCTGTTACGATCCTATAGAAAATTTTCCCGTATGGGAAATTCTCGTATAAGACTTGAAAGCATAATAATAGTCCCTTCGATTGGTTGCTGGCCAAAGGAAGGCTAGACCAGTGATGGGCTACCATCTTATAGCCTCTGGTCAGGCTTTTCTGGAGAAGGAAAGAAGAAATGGAAGAAAGGAAAGACTCCCTAGCCCTCGGATGCCCTAATAGCGTCGGGGTCGAAAAAACAAGAGTTAACCAAGAGAGGTTAGATAGTAAAGTTAAAAGAGTGCAAAACACAAGTAAGTGGAAGAAATGTTTCTTCTGATTTATTTAAAATATTAAATTCATTAAACCAACTGATGTATCGAAAAGGATACATTACGAATTTAAGGGTTAAGCTTAATTTTAAAACCAAAATTACATCGAAATTCGGATGACCACTTTTTGCGCCATAACCTATTTAGTGTATTGTATGAGTACTGATTAAAATCCACAAGAAGGACATTTGTAAAAAGCCTTGACTGTTGTAATTTTATGTAGGCTATGTGATAAATATACAACATGGTTAACGAGCATCGTTTTGTCTACAACATAATTATAGCAAAGTTAATGTATACATTGTACATTTGTCACGTTTTCACAGTTGTAACGTGTTACTATGAAATAATAGTATAGTCTATTACAAAATTAGAGCGGGTAACATATTGGTCCGAAATTAAGCCGACTCCGGGTATAAGCTGTAACCTTAATATTCAATGGAAACTGAAATGAAGTTTTGGTACAAGAATAAGCCGCAATTGAACTGACCAAAGAAAAAAAGCGTTTATTTTTTATATTTGCATCCACGTGTCGTATATTTGCACATGGGAGAGAACTCTTGTTTCATGTTCCGGAAATTTGCGACTTTTTTTTAGCAATCCTATTATTATTATTGTCCACCGCTGTGGTCTCGAGGTAGCGTGCTGCCTTGTCACGCAACGGGCCCGGGTTCGATTCCCGGTAGGGACAGGCTCCTGGGTGAGGGTTTTTTTCGCGATTTTTCCTCACCTGTAAGACAAATGTCAGGAAGCTTAGGGCCTAACGGTCCCCGAAAATCATCCGGCCATCATCATCATCCTTATCATTATCATCACCATCCTTCACCGGTGTGGAAAGCAACGGGAAGCTACCACACCTATAATTCCCTAGTAAACCTGCAAAGCATAGCATGAAAATGTTATGATTGCAGTGAAAGACCTGCCCTTGGGCAGAGTTACTATGGATTATTATTATTATTATTATTATTATTATTATTATTATTATTATTATTATTATTATCATCATCATCATTGTTACAACTACTATTACTCTATGGCATTCGAGTCCATGAAGGACCCCAGTCTCTTATTTGACATTCTGTTCCTCCCTTTCCAAATCCATAAGTATCCATCTCCTAACATTCATTTTTCTTAAGTCATCATCCAATCATCGAAATCTTGGTCTTCCTTCTACCCTCTGGCTTGCCATTAGAATGTTTTCTATTTTATCATCTTCCATTCTGACTACATGTCCAACCAGACAATTATTTTGTTTTAATTTCTGCTATAATATTTGGGGGAAAACTGCACTTAAACTAGCGTGAAATATTTTCAAAGTCCTATAGGACAACAGTGCGCATGCGCCAGAGTTTATAGAGCCAGTGATAGATAACCCACAATGAAACCACATATCGATTATCATCCTCGATTACTCTCCGTCGCTATGAAATTTAAATGACCAATATTTGCAATAAATCCCCAAATATATGTTAAAAAATATATTAATAGGCCTAATATTAAAATTACCAAACGTTTGTTAAAAATGGGTGTACACTTACTTATCACTCCCTAACGCTGATCCAACCAGTGAAAACCCAAAACAGCGATAGAAAAATCATAGACTAAGTAATATACTCTGTGGAGGAAATAGCAATTAGCATCACAATATTGTCTAACAATGTCATAATATTGTAATTTGCACATTTCAATAAATACTTAAAAATTGTCTGATAAGGTTATAAAAATTGTTTGAAAAAGTTTAAAATATTAAATAATGTTAGTAAATACAGAAGAAGAGCTTTAGTTTACAACATTATAACTGAAAAATCAAGCGCTTTTAGAAGTGAGATTGAGCCATGTTTGGTTTACTACACATTACCAGAATTATATTTGATCTTATTCTCAATATATTTACATTAATTGGCCAAAAATGCTAAGAATTTTCATTTTCCATGTTGCAATGATAGTAATTTAGTGCTTTTTTCTTAAATGTTATGTATCGGAAGCATAAATCATTATAGGTCATATTATTGCTCTGTATATGTTCAGCTTACAGTTTCGATAAACTTTTTGATTTTATTACGTCACTGAGATCATAAAAATACATTTTAATTTTATCAAAGGGGCTGAAGCAACCCAACGTCACGCATAATATTCGTCCAGTCCATACTTTGTTTCTTATGCATTGTCTGTCTGTTGTAATTTTAGCATAATGCCCAACTGAAAGTTTGAAGCTTGCTCGACATCGAATTCTTACGCTTGATGATGTTTTTTGCTCTAAATGATCATTCATATCGACATAAAACAGGCTTTCTTGCCAGTGTCTGACTTCTTAATGAAACAGAATTCAATTAGACTCAAACGAAAGAATATAAACAATCTTGAAGCCCAAGTACCGATAAAGTTTGCTTGATAAAATGCCGCCAATTCCGGTTACAGACGATAGCTGCGAATGAGAGCAATTTTAACTGCAAATGTGCGTAAAAGCAGAGGTAGTAATTATAAGCCGAACTTGATTTTTAGCAGTTGAAATTTAGACCAAAAATATGACTTATTTATGGGCCAATAAGTATTTCCATCCTCTGGTCGCAATGTAAAATTTGGGAGTAAGTAAAGAGCGAGATGTTAAAAAAATTATGATACGTTAATACTATATATATATATATTCCACCGCTGTGGTCTCGAGGTAGCGTGCTGCTTGTCACGCAGCGAGCCCGGGTTCGATCCCCGGTCGGAGCAGTTTTTCTGGGTGAGGTTTTTATCGGGGTTTTTCCTCATCTGTGAGACAAATGTCAGGAAACCTTTAAGGCCCAAACGGTCCCCGAAATCATATGGCCATCATCTTTATCATCATCATCCTTATCATTATCATCATCAACATCATCCTGCACCGGTGTGGAAAGCAATGGGAAGCTACCACACCTACACAATTCCCTAGTAAAGCTGCAAGCATAGCATGAAAATGCTATGATTGCAGTGAAGGACCTGCATTCGGGCAGAATTACTATGGATGTGTATATATATTAATAATAGTTATTTAGGCAAAAGCAGGCGTTTAGTAACGGGATGCTCAAGTTACTAAACACATTTTATAACGTGTTGTCTACAATATTTTATCTACGTTCAGAATATTTTAGTATATGTCGTATATTTAATAAGAATTATTTATTGCGGAGTGTCCACCGCTGTGGTCTCGAGGTAGCGTGCTGCCTTGACACGCAGCGGGCCTGGGTTCGATCCCCGGTCGGAGCAGTTTTTCTGGGTGAGGTTTTTATCGGGGTTTTTCCTCACCTGTAAGACAAATGTCAGGAAAACTTTAAGGCCCAAACGCTCCCCGAAATCATATGGCCATCATCATTATCATCTTTGCCATTATCATCATCATCCTTCACCGGTGTGGAAAGCAACGGGAAGCTACCACACCTACACAATTCCCTAGTAAAGCTGCAAGCATAGCATGAAAATGCTATGATTGCATTGAAGGACCTGCCTTCGGGCAGAATTACTATGGATGGATTTATTGCGGAAACGAGATAGAACCGATAAATTAACAAACATTGTTGTTGCATTCTGCATCTTTGGATACTTGTTTGTGTTAATTTAAAGTAAAAATAAGCGGAGGACGTGATTTTCACGGTTCATCAGGAGAAATTTTAAAAGCATTCCAAAATGCAACTATTAATATACTTCCAGAAAAGTCAAGGAAAATTTATTTATATATTGTTCGTCTGGCTTAACTTTGCAAGAAATTTATAGAAAGAGCTGTGCTCACCACTCTAACTCGCACCAGTGTTGTCGGATTTTCTTCACCAGATGTTAATAGGCCAATAGGGAAAAGGGGGAAGACGAAAACTGACAACAGGATTGGTTATTTCTTTTGTAATTGTGCGAAAGCGGTCAAGGATCTACCCTTATATCTTCATTTAACTCTTTGCCAAGTTAAGCCAGATATACAATTAACTAACTCACTGACACTATCGAACCCGTAGGTTCATGGCCGCGCGGACATAAGCTCTCCATACATCCCTATCCTGAGTCAATGTTTTCCAATCATCCCCTGTATAATCTACTTCCCTCCAATCGTAGTTAATGTATTCTCCCACCTCATTCTTGGTCTACCAACTGGGCGTTTTCCCTCTGATTTTCCTACAAGAAGCTTCCATGCACGCCTTTCATTCCCCATTCGTGCCACATGTCCTGCCCATCGCAGTCTACGAGACTTAATTGTTCTCATTATATCTGGCTTCCTATAAAACCAGGTATACAATATGAATTCATGAATAAAGTGTATTTTAAGTTTGGTTGAACCTGTACGTATTTTATGTTTTGATAGCGTGTTTTGTTAGAATATAAAGTATAGGTTTTGTTGCCTAGTAACTACGAACTAAAGCGTCATAGGTTGTTAAAATAGTAGATAAATTATTTTTGCACGATAAACAATTTTCATATCTTACGAGTGTTATTGTCATGGATCGTAACAATGCATTACAAATCGTAATTTTTCTTACTGGTGCTACTTTGCTTACAGACAGTCTTATTGGTTAAGAAAGGCCATAATCAAATATAGCTATCATTACCAACTCATGAATATTTTCTATTTCCCTTTCACTACAAAAATTCCACTACATAATATTTATTTTTTTTGGGCGATAGAGCGTTTTATCGTACTTACAGCAATGACGACCATGATAGTTCAATTTCCTACATTTCGGGGTTAACTTTTATAAGATTCATGATGTGTTCCGTTGAGGTATTATTCAAAATTAAAATATAAAATTATGGAATATTCACCTGAAAGGTCCGTCTCCTCAACTTAATTAATTATTTAACTGTAGCGCTTTCGGAACTTGTCCCATCATCAACAAGTTTTGAATCCTGCCGATAATGGGACAAGTCCCGAAAGCGCTACAGTTAAATAATTAATTAAGTTGAGGAGACGGACCTTTCAGGTGAATATTCCATAATTTTATATTTTAATTTCGGGGTTGGCAACCTAAATAACTATACTGTAATATTACATATTACAAAACACGCGTGTGGGAAGTAAAACCACTGCCCTCTATGTATACTACATACAATGTATATACAAAAAATACCCAAAAGGTAGTATTAATATACATTATACGAAACAAATCGCTGCATTTTAAATGAACTGAACTTTATTTGAAACAATATAAAACAATAAATACCTACTCGCCGCCATTTTATAACTAATTCGTGCCACGGCCTCCTGTAATTTCAACTATTAAACATTGTTCACACTTTTAACGTTAGTCAGTTGTTTATATTGAACGCAAATATTTCCAACAAATATGTTATTATTTTACTATTATTTATTATTTGAAAACACTATCATGCAAAAAATAATTTACAATGCACGTTTGTGAAGTGATTTACAGAATCTCGGAAATTAAAAACCTTGCTAGCGCTGGGTTTTTAAACATTTTCCTCGAATCTGTAAAAACCACTTCCCAACCACGCATTGTAATATACTATTATACATTTACCAGAACGTTAATTTACGGCTTCTTATATCTCATTTATATTCGCCCCTTTTTCTTTCAACCATTCACTGAATACACAATAAACCAACCCACATGTCTAGACATATTCGGTACAGGTACGTACTAGCTCGGCACATCCACTCGTCCAAGCCTCTTCTTGGATTTCAACATTATTAGACATATTTGAAAAGTCCATAATTATACGAATTATAGGCTGTTGCTATTCCCAAATCTACGTGCCTTTAGAATGGCGACACAGGCAACAATACTTATTTACAAATATTTTGTTCCCATAAGACATCCCGACTTCTCTCAAGAACGTTAAATTGAAAATATATAAAGTTTTGTTCTCCCAGTTATATTGGATGCGAAACATGGACTCTTACTTTAAGGGAGGAGAAAAGTATACCAGTATTTGAGAATAAAGTTCTGAGGAAACGTTTTGGACCAAAGAGAGATGAACAGACAGGGGAATGAATAAGACTTCATAACTTTTAGCTACGTGATATTTATAGGAAACCAGATATAATAAGAACAGTTAAGTCTCGTAGACTGAGATGGGCAGGACATGTGGCACCAATTAAAACATTATAGTAAGATTTGAAATAAAAAAACTGAAATATTTTAAGTAAAATTTTAACACATTTAAATTTAAATTAAAGCATTATAGTTAGATTTTAAATAAAAAAAAGCTGAAATATTTTAAGTGAATGGGAAATGAAAGAGAGGCATGGAAGCTTCTTGGTAGTAAAACCAGAGGGAAAACTCCCAGTTGGTAGACAAAGAATGAGGTGGGAGAATAACATTAATCGTGATTTGAGGGAAGTAGATTATACACGGATTGATTGAAAGACGTTAGTTAGCTCAGTGTTCGATAGTGCCAGTGAGTTACGTTCCCACAACAAGTTTGGAAGATTCAACTTTCGGTCTCCAAAATTAAAGATATAAATACGGATTTCAGTTAAAATATAAATTATTCTAATAATTTATATCAAAATTTGTCGTGCAAAAGATACTATGCAATACTAAGTGTTTTTACGAAAACTCACTTACTACATTCGTTTCACGATATACGGTACTATTTACTAAAGTTAAAATATGTGGGTCTATATATGATAGTCCACCGCTGTGGTCTCGAGATAGCGTGCTTCCTTGTGAAACAGCGGGCCCGGGTTCGATTTCTGGTCGGGACAGGCTCCTGGTTTTCCGCGTCTTGGATTCAAGTTCGGTCTTTGGCCACTAATTCCAACGTTTCGGCATGATCCCACATGCCATTATCAAGGAATGATAAGTTCGAGTCACAGGTTTAGGTCTTATATAATTAAACAAATAGTTTAATAGTTTTCGCTGCGAAAACTCTATTTGTTGCTACTAACTGAGCTAGATTCATTAAAAATTTAATATCAGTTAATTTACATACGATGCAAACAACAATAGGGATACACAGTCTATTGGTATACAGGGAATGGTCCTTGTCATGATATAACCCAGGATGTTAAAGCAACTCAAAATCAATTGAAGTAAAAATATAGTATGGTAAAAAAAAAAAAGAAGTTGTAAGTTATTATCAGGGAGCAGATTTTTAGGTTCTAAAAATTAAGATTGCAAGAATAGTGATGAATTAATTTAATAAGTCTTTATATCCAATCAACTGATATTTTTTATAATATAACTTATAAAAGAGTTTCTCAATAATTTTTGTGTGGGGTCTAGCAATGTTACAATAGGGTAATACTGAAGGTTAAGAAAATAGATATTTAATTTCAAACTAAAATTATGAATTATAATAAGGATCTAAAGTAAGGAATAATTTATATGTATAGAAAATATTTGAGAGATATGAAACCATACAAATGCATTATGACTAGAGTCCGGATGTTAGGCACTTAAAAAATTCAAAATAGGCAGGCAAAAAGGCACTAAAAATCATTAATATAGGCATTAAAAATTCAAAATAGGCTCTTACAAAAAATAGACAACATACATTTTCACAGCCTTTACGCAAAGAATATAACAAATACTATCAACAGCATACAAAGATATCAGAGATGAGTTTGGAACTTGTTTTGCCTTTTTTACAAAGAGCATACTTATGTTTTGCAGTGTATACGTGCTGCAAAACATGGCATTTCTTTGCACAATTCACTGAAATGTTACACACTTTGCAAAACAATACTGAACCATCACTTGAGAATATTTCTGCACCAAATTCTTTCACGAAATTGGTCAGTTTGTCTTTTACTGTAGTTCTTTCTTTAGGCATCGTAGAACAACTGTTCTAAAGGTAAAAAATAAAATAAAATAAGCCACATACACTTGTCGCACTACTTTGACTTTGAAGCACCTATCTATGAATGAGGACTATAGACTGAATTCAGTGTTACCAACATCAAAAATAATATTGCCATTCACTTAAAGGTTTCAGCACCAGGTGTGAGACAGAAAGAAAGCTTGAGCCATCTACCCTTTTTGTCACTCAGCAATGTTTGTATTGAAAAGAAGCAAAGATGTACTATAGAACTTTCTCCAAGCCTTAGAGCCTGAGTATAATACAATGGGGCATAGCTTAGGGCTATTTTACTTAACAGGAGTGCATGAGATGGAAAAATACAATAGCCGGTACATGTTATTTCGCCTAACGGGAGAGCATTGAGGGGGAACCTTGTCCATTTCAATTGATTTCATTGAAATACTAAGTTAATTTCGAGAAAAAATGGCAAATAGGCATTGTAAGCTGAAATAGGCATTTATAGGCAAAATGAACTTCATGGAAAACAACTCTAGGGTCGTCGGTATGAACTTATATGAAGTCACTTTTACAATATCTATAATAAATAATTATATGCATTTTCCCTAACATCCGGTCTCTAATTATGACATACTTAAAACTATTTTGGAAAGCTAACTGTAAAATTGCTGAATTTAGAAATATTTCTAGCTCTTGGCAGGCAGAGAGAGAGGAGAGTATATGTGCAAGGGGTAAGTCCTGGTAGGTGGTGTATTTAAGAATCAAGGTTAAATGTCTCTGGTCTCTGAGTCTTGTTGGTGTTCCAGAGTCGACATGGGGAGAGTCAATTACATATTTTATAAGACAGATGGGTTTAAATAAAATATTTAAACTGTCTATATTATTATAGGTGTGAACCTTACTTTATAATTCCAAATTGAAAACTTAAGTTAGAAACGTGAAAGGGTTTTATTTTAGGAAGTAATATTTTGAGGTTCTTTTAATTATATTATTATGGGTCTGTTTATCTTACCTCCATATTAATGTTGATTTGTTCTTGAACATGTTTTGATTGGATCCCAATCATCTTCAGCATCTTGCCAAGACTGGTTGGATTTATGTTGTAAACCCTGGATGTCAATGTCAGCTCCCTCCTGTGGTTGCAGTTGCTGCTCATGTTTGGTCTGAAAAACATAATATAAATTCGGACACTAAATTATTAAAACAGTTACAAAATAGCAAAAGAGCTGACTATTTGGAAAAAAAATCTTTATTCAGAAGAACAAAAACAGAGTGACCTCGTTTGGAGATTCTTTGGCCAACCACAGGAGGGAGCTGACATCGACATCCAGGGTTTACAACATAAATCCAACCAGTCTGGGCAAGATGCTGAAGATGATTGGGTTCTAATCGAAACATGTTCAAGAACGACATTAATATTGAGATAAGATAAACAGACTCATAATAATATAACATGAAAGGGACTTAGAGACAAATAAATAGTAGGAAAAAATCAGTTATTTATTATGAGCTGAGTTAGGAAATGTTTATAATACATGTATATCTCTCTGCGCATCTCTCTTAGTATATCTCTGCATATACAATAGTAGTAGTTGTAGTAGTAGTAGTAGTAGTAGTACAGGAATAATAAGATAAGATAGTATTATATTTGGTTTATGTATATTGATGTAATTATTATACAGTAAAACTTGTTTAATTCGGAACGTGAATAATGCAAAAATCTGTCCAATGTGAACAGATTTATTGGTCCCGACGAAATAATAGTAATTTTACATGTATTTATTTTGCATAAAATGGAATCTGTCCAATGCGGAAACGGAAGGATATTTCTACACAATTCATGAAAAAGTAATGTATAAAGTGGAAAGACAGAAAATAAATTAGTTTCCATTTCATTGAATTCCCGTTATGCCAAAAAAATAAGGAATGATTCCTGCTGCCGCGCCGGTTGAAGTAGAGATTCTACCCCTATACCTGAAATTTTATTTCTGACTCACTACACATCCAGAATGCGAACTAAAGATAACCATTGAACTGTAAAATCTTAAATTAGTTTAAGTTCTGAGACTGATCTTACACAGGTAGCATTCTGAATTTACGGAATAAAGATGGCTGAAATGTATGTATCAATGTCATTAAACGAAAAAGTGAAAGTGATTGAAGATAAATCTCCAAATTTCCAGACCAATGCTCCAAAGTCAAGCTCTAACTCTTGCTAAATCCCTAGGAAACGATTTCAGTGCATCTTCAGGTTGGCTGGACAGTTTTAAAAGACGACACAATATAGTGTGGAATGAAATTTGCGGGGAATCAAAGGATGTGGACAAAAGTGTAGTTAGTAAGTGCAAACCAAAACTGCATTCTTTAATTTCAGAATATGCACCTAAGAGACATTTTTAAGGCTGGTGAAACGGGACTGTTTTTTTGCATATTACTGTCGAAGTTGTTCATACATACTATACTTTACTTTTCAGAGGCAGCGGAATTACAATTAATCCAAGGTACATAAAAAGACATATATGGTACTCTACAATCTAAGATTATTAATAAGTTTTAGTTTTTTTATAATGTGGAATTTTGTCTAATGCAGAGAAAAAAATTGGTCCCATGCGATTCTGCTTTGAACAAGTTTTACTGTATTTTAAGTGTCAAATATATAAGTTAAGTTATATAAAGTTATTTCTTTATGTAGAAATCTGTTATCCTTTCATATAGAAATATTCCAATTTCTAGTATGGCAGAACTCCAAGTAAGTATATAATTAAACACTACCTAGATCTCCGAAGAATTCCCATACAATTCCATCTTAAGCCCTTTAGTGGGAAATCGTGCAGTCATGACAAGCAATATTACATTTATATTGCACATCTTACTTTTAAATTAAAAAGAAATAATATTCTATTTACATTACTTTTTTTCAAATTTAAATGTAAGATGTTTTATATAAATGTATTATTGCTATATCCCACATAAAGTATTGAGAAATGTTTTTTGTAAGTTATATTATTTTAAAAAATTAAAGACTTATTACATTGATTTTATCACTATAGTATGTTGCAATCTTAACTTTTAGAACCTAAAAATCTGCTCACTACTTATTATATACAATGAATCCAGTTAAGGAAGTTTGGAAATTTGTGGGAGTTAGATCCTACCATCTGATGGGTTGGTTACTCATTGGTAGGTGAGGACTGGCTCCCATAAATTTCAAACTTCCATAACTGGATTCTCATTTGTCTTTCCTTACCTACCAGTAACAGATTATTTTTTATTTCTGAAAGTCCTGTGTTTGCTTGTAAAGACCAAACAACAATAATGAATGTAAAAACATTACCATAACATATCAAGAAATGAAGATGAAGTGAGAAGAGATGGCAAGTAGTGTGTTAGTAGCACTGGTGTGGTGGCCATTATTGTGTCATGGCTTTGTTCTTATGTCGTCCCCAGCAGCCGGATCAGTGACATCATCCAGGCAGTTTGAGCTTGGGACTGGCCACTTGTACCGCCTGGAGAGCATAGTGACACTGAATGAACCAGCAAGTCCTCGAGTCGGCAAAGATGTTGGATACCTTGTGAGTGGTTCTCTGAGTGTCGCAACAATATGGCAAAGTCCACTTGATGCCAACGATAAATTATTGCAACTACAGGTCAGTACCTTCTTATACAGAATGATTCAAAAGGTTGCACTCAAATTTCAGGAGCTTATAGAGGGGTCGAAATACAACAACTTTTGATTAGTAACTTATGGTCTGGAAAGTAATCCTGAATCAATACAAGCCCTGGAATGTCTGGATGGGCAAGAAATTATTTTATGCACACACTTAAGAAAATGTAAATTTATTCACTGATTTGTTTTTACAACACTAAGGCTCGAATCTATGAACGCATTAAACCGTAAAAGTCGTTCTCTGCCTGTACTCTGCTGAGAAAGTTTCATCCAAATATGTTTTTGCGTACTCAAAAATCTGTTCATGCAATAATAATTGTTGAAATTCCTAAGCTACCTGGCGAGGTGACTTAGCAGAGAAACGAGTCATGAGCAATCCGATGGGAACCAATGGTAACCGATATAGTTTGAAACCCTGCCACATCATACCTTGCTGCTTTATCCAAGATGTCGGACCTTGAAACTTCGATCATGTTTTTGGTATATGCAGAGAAGAGGAATTTGATAGAGCCTACCAAAGAATTCAACTGGAAGAACAGGAGAATCGGCGTAGTATTGCACGATGCAGACGTCGTCGTATACAGTATTATTTATGGGACGCAAGCGTAAATGCGTTCCTCTAGCAGACAAAAATAACGGAAGTGGTTTTATCACTGAGAATTCTGGGTAATTTCTTGACAATATTACGAAAATGACGACTTTCATGCATGACTAATTAGTGGGTAGCTAATTCAATCTTTGCACTTGCTCACGGAAAGTCAGCTCACCAGTGATTGGAAGTAATTTGAGTAGAGACTAATGTATTTGCATGTGGCCCTAAGGGTTCAAAATGCCTACCACCACGTTGAATACAGGCATGTTCTTCCACGTGAGCTAGAACTTTCTCTTCCATAGCGACTGTTTGAATCATACGTGGTCAGCCTACATGATGCCATGAACTCAAGGAACCTGTCTCCCTGAGCCGGTGGTGAATGTTTTGAAATGTTAGAGGATGTGGTTGATGTCTGTTCGGATATTGTGCGCTCTACAGGCATTGAGCTTTGCATGCATTACTATTTGCTTTACCATGTATGAAATGCATGTCTCGAAGTTCTGACGTGTATTCCATTTCACAAAAATCACAAATCTTCAAAGTAATGCTGTAGTGGACCTCTACAATACACTGCAGATACCGTACTGAAATGAAAACAACCTACAGAGCACACAAATGATGTGAACTGAAGAGTACACAAGTACTGTACTGCACTAAAACAGTATGACAACACACGGAGCATCTTCATAAATTCATAAAGTAGTGTATTGAAACCAGTGCCTCTCTGAAAAGTAAGCTTAGACCCACATTGAAGTTTCCGACTTTCCCAGGCTTGTACTGATCCAGGATCACTTTCCAGACCATAAGCTACTAATCAAAAGTTTGTTACATTTCGACCCCTCTACATGCTCCTGAAATTTGTGCACAACCTTTTGAATCACCCTGTATATCATATATTTCTCAATATAGGATTTACCAAAATTGAGGAGGTCACCCTAACAAGGGCATGTGATTGAATATGATGATCTGAAATGAATGAAGTTTAAAGTTTAGTGTTACTACTTTTATCCAAACTGATTCAGTTGAAGGAAAATTGAATATCTACCTTGATTTAGGTAGAATTTTTTATCACTCACCTCATATTGTTCTTCTTATTTGACTATAAACTTCGGAACATAGTTTCTGTTCCAACCTCAGTATCGCCATGACCGTTGTTCTGTCTCTTGAGACAGACTGAAAAACCTCGAAACCAGGTCATTCTCCCCAGGAATTTCAAAGTTCATCAATTTCTTCTTTTTGCTCTTTTGAATGGAGATCTATTCCCAAATAGTAAGTTCGTTTGGTTTTTCTATTTGTTTTAATAATTTAGCTTCTTTCTCGATAAGATGTTTTTCAGACCATGCATGGGCAGCCTCTGTAGATTTTTCTACTTCCCCTTTCTTGACATT
Organism: Diploptera punctata; assembly: GCA_030220185.1. Taxonomy (NCBI): domain Eukaryota; kingdom Metazoa; phylum Arthropoda; class Insecta; order Blattodea; family Blaberidae; genus Diploptera; species Diploptera punctata. Next base: position 160,690 of record JASPKZ010003409.1, on the reverse strand, counting down.
ACTGAGATATTCTTTCACTCATGTTTTCAAATTTCTCTTAGTTTTTCCTATGTAGAATTTCTCACATTCTTCACATTTAATCTGATAAATCCCTGATTTGTTTTCTTCTTTTATTTTCTCATTTTTATTAGGTCTAATCAATCTACTGATGCTGTAGTCATTTTTGGGTGCTAACCTTATGTTGAAATCTTTAACAATTTTTTGAAACTTGTGGTGTTTTAATGGATGATATGTGAATTTTCTAAATTTTACATTTTCTTCTTTTACTTTTACAAGAGTGCTTTGATTAATAAATTTTTTTATTTTGAACTTGTTTATTTACTACCTTGATATATGTTAAATTGACCTACATTTTCAATATAGAAACAAATTATACGAGGGTGAATCAAATATAAACCGGAATTATTGTTTACAATTTTATTGAATTAACAAAAAAATACAAAACCACCATCTCATTTTTCTACATAGTCTCCTGTATATCCAACACACTTTTGCCATCGAGTTGGCGACTTTTTGATGCCGTCCTTGAAGAATGAGGGATGACGTGTAGTCGGCCAGTTGTGCACGAACTCCTCTACCACTGCATTGTCACCAAACCGCCTTCCTCCCAGGTCTTCTTTCAGTGGCCCAAACAAATGGTAGTCACAGGGTGACAAATCTGGACTGTAAGGAGGATGTTCCAGAGGTGTCCAATGCATTTTCGTCAGTTTCTTTTGTTCCTGGCTGAGGAGCTGAGGAACCCATCTTGCAGACAATTTTCAGAATTTGAGTTCATCACTGATGATGACTTGAACACTTCCGAAGCTTATTCCAATGTGTGAAGCAATTTCAGAAATTGTTACACACCGATCCTCCTCAATAAGGTCCCGTACAGCACGAATGTTGTCTGCAGTGATGCTTGTTCGTTGCCGTCTTTGGTGGGGCTCATTTTCCACTGAATCCCGGCCCGCTAAAATTTTTTTGCGCCAATCATACACCTGAGTTTTCGAAAGGGTTGCTTCCCCGAACTGCGCATGGAGCCTTCTCAAAATTTCAGAAGGTTTAGTGCCTTCTTTCGCCAAAAACCTAATAATAATGCATTGCGCAACAGATGTGTGTACCTCTTGCTCGCTCATGGCGTACTGAAGCAAGTGGCCACTCTTCAGAGTGCGACACATCAAGATCCCTACTCCAGACACCCCCATCAACTTCCCCTCCAAACTGCAACCTTTGCAGTTCGATACCAGAACCTCCAGACACAAATTCTGGTTTATATTTGATCCACCCTCGTAACATATTAAAATATGCTATATTTCTGCATAAGCCCTTTTAGGATAAACATAATACAAATTAGATGTAAAATCTATTATTTTACAAAATTTTACATAAAAATAAAAATTGGAATGAGGAACATTGTTGAAAGTTTTTAATGCAACCCATTTAGAAAATAAAATATTAACACATTTCCCTAATTAGGGAAATAACTAAAAAAAATTAACTCTCTCAATTAACTAATTATAAAATGCTACTGAAGCCACTGGTAATCTAGTTTGAGAATGTTAACAAAAAATAACTGTAACTGAATAAAAATTGTGGGTCATATTTAAAATGACTGTCACTTTGTCTTCAGTTTCTTCAGCTGGAGAACCTTTTTTTGCCTTTTCCATTAAATCTTCAAACCAGTTCCTTGAATCTTCATTCGTGAAGGGAAACAAATCTCTAATATATTTTTCTTTAGTCTATTTAAGTGGAACATGCTTCATCTTTGGGGATGTGACATTCTTGAGTTCACTTGCTATATATTCTCTTCCCAAAATATGATTTCATTGAATGTATTACCACAGGATTTAGAAGCAAGCACTCTTCCATTTAATTCTTTCTTCCTTTGTTGCCTTTCATAGTTTCAGAATTATTATGGAATTGCAGCATTCTTTAATGCAAGTCACATGCACAGCTGATCACCTGCAAGACTAATGCAACGTGGTACACTTGTCGTTTTTATTATTAATTTAACACTTCTCACTGAAGGATAAATTTTTCTCTTCAAATATAATTTATCCTTCAGTGAGAAGTGTTAAATTAATAATAAAAACGTCAATAGAAGCCCTACTGGCTTTATAAAGTAGTGTTAAATTCCCAATAAATGTCTTCTTAACTAAGAAGCCGCCATTTGCAAGGATAGAAGCAAAGGTTTCAAACATTTGGCAAGAGGGAATTACAACGTATATAAGAGAAAAATTTGCATCTAGATCGCAACTCGCCTCGGTAGCTCAGTTGGTAGAGCACTTGGCCCGGATTCGAGTCTCAGTCTAGGCAAACATTTTTCTCTTCAAATATAATGGTACACTTTTACTCTTTTTTTTTTCAGTTGTGCCATCTAGACAGCTCGGAGTACACAAAATTTTAATAAATTTAGAACAAGATCATACTTCAAGGACATGCAATCACTCTAAAAGGTCATATACTGCTACAAGTCATTGTTAGGGTGATGTTCTCAATTGATATCAAAAACTGAAACAGTTAACAGGAATAGATTTTAATTGGGGGTAGGGGATAAAAAATAACTCATAATAAAAAAAAATCTCTGATTCTAATTATCTGATATTATTTTTTTTTCTGTTAATTAAGGATGCATTTAACTTTAAAAATATATATGGTAAAGTGATCCCATTAAAGGATTTCGGAGGCTCTTGGGGTACTAGGAGGTTAAAGGTCCCACCTGTCTAGACAAGTCATGATCCCACCAGAAGGTTTAGGCCAGTTTAAAATTCCTGACCCCATTGTGAATTGGTCCACCGCTGTGGTCTCGAGGTAGCAGGCTGCCATGTCATGCAGCGGGTCCGGGTTTGATTCCCGGTTGGGACAGGCTTCTGGGTGAGGTTTTTTCGGGGTTTTTCCTCACCTGTAAGACAAATGTGTGTCCCGCGCCGTAGCCAAGCGGTTAAGGTAGGAAGCATTGGCGCAGAGCTACGGGACTTGCGCTGGTTCGAGTCTCCATGGGGGAAGACATTTTCTCATGGTATTTCGGCCAGTATGGGACCGGTGCCCACCCAGCATCGTGAGGCAATTGGGTAGCTACAATAAGTAGCGGCTCCAGGTTGAGGAAACCAGCTATAACGGCTGGGGGACTCGACATGCTGACCACATGTCACCCCTACACTGGCTGTTGATCATCTACCTCTGTGATTGACACATGTAGATGTGAGGCCAGCAGCCGGCTGGTAGGCTAAGGGCCTTGTAGGCCTGTCGCGCCAGGAGGAGTAAGACAAATGTCAGGAAGCTTAGGGCCCAACGGTCCCTGAAAATCATCCGGTCATCATTATCATCATCCTTCACCGGTGTGGAAAGCAACGGGAAGCTACCACACCTATAATTCCTAGTAAAGCTGCAAAGTATAGAATGAAAATGCTATGATTGCAGTGAAAGACCTGCCTTTGGGCAGAATTACTATGGATAGATTGTGAATTGAACCTGCAATCTTCTGACTTGCAGCATATTAATATATACGTATGTATTTTTATATATTTTAAACCAGAGCCGCCCAAACTTATGTATTGTGAGCCTAATAGAAGAAACATCAAGATGGCATGAGCCAAAGGCCCTATTATAGCTGTTGTGGATTATTATTGTATGAGTGTGTTGATTTGCTATTTTTCTTATGTTGTTATAACATATTTCACATGTTCTTATCCCATTACTGATGACCTAATATTAATTGGCTTACCCTTAGCATATTTAAATTTATTAGAATGCTGCTGACCTCAGGGCCTGGATAGAAAGTCATGGAGAGTTGTATCTGTCCCGAGGGTCATAGTTTGGATGTCTCTGTCTTAAACCATTCAGTCTAAATTACATTTATAAATAAGTTTGTCATTATTTTTTTCTCTTCAAATATTTGTCATTCATTGAGATGTGTTAAATTAATAATATAATCACAAGTTTGTCATTGTATATGCCTATAGTATATTCTTATCTTCTATAATAAAAAAAGTTAAATATTAAGTACAAGTACACTTATAAGGCTTGTAGAGGGGACTGAGTAGACAATGTTCTGAATACGAACATTTGTCCAGAAATGTACCATTTTTTGCTGCAGGTTTGACAAATTTTTATTAAGCGTTTAAAGCTCCCACATCTGCCAGGGATAGTTCAATAGCAATTTAATGATTCATAATTTGTTAATTACATTTATACAACCCAACAATCGCTGATTTCTTGACAATGTTCAATGTCAATGAGAAAAATAAAGAAACTTCATTTTGCCAGTATAAGAATAATTGTTTACAAGCATACTAACCAAACTTCTCTACTGTACTTAACATTACGATTAATAATTATTCACTATTACAACAATGGTTCAATGTGGCGACCACCAAGCTCGTTGTGTACATTGTACCTGCAAATCACGTTCTGGTACACTTGCTCCAATCTTATTCTTACAGAGATGAAGTAAAGTTCCTTTATTTTACCCCTGTCATTGAACATTGTCACAAAAATTATGGTTAAGTGCTAATTTTTATATAGTGCAGTGTGTAAACTTGCATCCTTCTTGCTCTCCATTCTATTCCAAATTCTATTATAAATTGAGTTGGATGAAATGTTTTTTTCATTTCATCTCATAAATTTCTGTATTTTTTACAATACCGGTTTCAAAGGCCTTTGCCTTCATCATCAGTCAAACTCTGCCTCTCAAACACAGTCAGAGTTTGACTGATGAAGAAGGCAAAGTGCTTTGAAACTGGTATCATGGAAACACGGTGATATGAAAAACATTTTATCCGACTCAATTTATAAATTGTAAATTGCCTCATAGTGTTATTTCCCACTGTAATTTTGATGCATTTTTAGTGTTTATTTTACTACATATTAATTTGATTGTTTTGCCAGTAGTTGTCATCACTGCAGTTGCATATAAAATCAAGGAAAGCTCCTGAGCCTGAAGGATTTGTTGTCCACACATCAAAACTAGAAACATCCAAGAATTTGCCATATTTTGTTCACTGGAATGCAGGAAAGATTGAACATCTATTCGTGGCTGAGGGAGAGGATTTGTCGATGGTGAATCTAAAGAAGGGTGTTGCGAGTCTCTTGCAAGTAAGTGCATTTTAGTCACATGGAACATAAGATTATTATTTGATTTATATCCCAGTAAAGTCAAATGTTTTATTTTAGGAAGTAATATTTTGAGGTCTTTTTAATTATATTATTATGAGTCTGTTTATCTTACCTCAATATTAATGTTGATTTGTTCTTGAACATGTTTTGATTGGATCCCAATCATCATTGGGCAAGATGTTGATGATGATTGGGAATCAATCAAAACATGTTCAAGAAAAAATCAACATTAATTTTGAGGTAAGATAAACAGACTCATAATAATATATAAAGTTAAATTTTCCTTGTTTTATCAAGCAGAAAACAAAAGAACAAAAATATGTATGAGTAACTATTTTTGATGTGAAATAATTTACTTTTGAGTAGTCTTATAATTAGGGCTAGGATTTTGATGCACTAAAAGTTAAGATTGAGACCAAATAGCATGTATTATTCAACTGTTCATATGTGGAACCAACAAAAAAAGATGTCTAAAATCTTATTTCTCATTATACTATTCAACTGTTTGTGTGTGAAACTAAAACAAGAGACAGTCTATACTATGTTGTAATCTTAACTTTTAGTGCATAAAAATTACTTATAATGAAATAAGTAAGAGATACAAATAAGAATCAAATGAATCGTGAATTCTTCTTACCTCATACATCTCTGTTTTTTAACACAGAACTGCAGTATTGGGAAACATCATTCCCATCATCAGGTGTTGCCACAACTCATGATGGGAATGATATTTCCCGATAATGCAGTTCTGTGTTAAAAAACATAAATGTATGAGTTAAGAAGAAATCACGATTCATTTGATTCTTATTAAGAAAACCTCATAGTTAAAATTCTCAACTTTATTATATGAACAAGATACAAACTTAATCAGCTGATTGCAGAAACAAATCTCACCATGACTACAGTTTCACTTTTTTATTGCTTCCTTAACAATTATAAAGGGAATGTTAGGGAAATAACTCACAACTATAATTTAAGAAACAGAAACACCAAAAAGATAGACAAATTACTGTTGTGGAATTTAATTGCAATATGAGATATATATAATGTCAACATTGTGGCTAGAAAAACACAAGATGTAATACATTTAGTCAATTAGAACAAGCAGCAAGAAGTCGGTCTTATGGTTCATGAGTCAAAAACAAAATTTTTGACACAATTATGGACAAATTTTAATAGAGATCATCTATCAATAATAGGCACAAACACTTTTGAAGTAGTAAAGAGTTTTTCATATTTAGGCAAAATTATTACTAATAACAGGGGCACCCATAGCGTAGTGTTTAAGGCACTGTGCTACAAGTTGGAAGGTTGAGGATTCAAGTCCCGGTGGAGTCAGGATTTTTAAACTGACCAAAACCTTCTGGCGGCACTATGGCCCTGGGGTCGACTCAGCCTCTAATGGAAATGAGTACCAGATGCTTGTTCTGGGGGTGAAGGAGACCATCATGCAGTGCTGACAACCCGGCTGACATCAAGTGCCAATTGTCTAGAAAAAGTGGGAGCCTTAACCTCCCACTACCCCAAGGGCCTCCCGAGGCCTGTAGTGGGATCACTTTACTTTACTTTACTTATTAATAATAACAATGATGAATTACAAGACAAAATAGAATATATAGAGCAAATAAGGCATATTATGGACTACTTCCAATCCTAAAATCTAAAATTATCTTTAGGAAAGTTAAAATATGTCTATATAAAACCTGCATATGTCCAATATTGGTATATGGAAGTGAAACCTGGACCGTGACAAAAAGCTCTGAGAATTTAATTAACACTTCTAGAAGAAAGATTTTGAGAAGGATATATGGACTAGTAAAAGAGAATGAAAGATGGAGAATGAGGTATAATAAGGAAATCTATGACCTTTTTAAGGAACCTGATTTATTGACTCTTATGAAATTTAAAAAAATGCAATCGGCTGGACATGTTCAAAGAATGGACAAATAATTCATACCTAAGAAAGTGATGACGGAGGAAATGTTTGGAAAGAGGCCAGTAGGTAAACCTAAGAAAAGATGGTGGACTCAGTGAAGGAAGATTGTCATCTAATCCTAAATTTTAGGAACTGGCAACAGAGAGTATTGGATAGAGAAGATTAGAGGTCTCGCATCAAGAAGGGCTGGGCCTGCTATGGAGTATAGCACCATTGAAAGAAGATATATATGTTTAGTTCTTGATTGACAAGAAAGTACAAAAAATAGGGAAAAAATTAGAATTTGACATAAAAATTGTGATATAAACAATAATAGATCCTGCAAAGATAGCTATTAATCAATGGAAAAACAAAATTAACAATCTCATGTTAGAGACTGATATAATTGCCTCACTTGGCATCTGTGTCTCCATTTCAACAGTTAGATGGAATTGAGAATGATACGTTAGATGTATCGAGACTGGTCTTTAAGAAATCTACAATTATGAGGTGAGTTGTCAAATCTAACTAAGTTTATTAATGAAAAACAAAAACCTCATAGTGTCACTTCCTTTAGATATTAATGAAAATTTTGACTACTCAAATCATAGGAAGACAAAAAACAACAAAAGTTGTTAATAACTTTTGAATAATGGTTAACAAGATAGCGATGTCAAAAATGCATAACCATACATGAATTTAATATAACTTTTCAGAAATGAAAGAAGAAATTAACGGATTTTAAGATTAACACCAATTCAACAATTAAAACATTTTGTCTATTCATTCTTACCTCTTATAGTTGTTTTTGTCGAACATATGTTTCAGGGCTTCTTAGCCCCATCGTCAGCGATTACAGACTGAAAAAAAAAAAACAATTCAACAGTTGGATGGAATTGAGAATGATATATAGATGTATCGAAACTAGTCTTCAAGAAATTACAATTATGAGATGAACTGTCAAATTAACTCAATTTATTAATCTATTCTGCAGTTCCATCAAGAAGCAGTCTGTTGGCATATAATCTATTGAAACTATCTAAAGAAGAAGAAAAAGTCTATAAAACTTAAGGTACATAATGCTAACTAAATGTAGTTATTCTACCCAAATCCTAATATAACCTACCCAATGTAGGACGTAACGAAATATGTTGTTAGACATTGCAAAAAAAAGTTAGTAGCTCAAATGTAGTTAGTCATGTAATCTATAACATTCAGTTTAGTTTACAACCTGTGGCCATAAAGTTTGTAATCCTTGGTCTGTCCTAACATGCATAGTGCATCATTTCATTAATAATAACTATTATAAAAAACTGAAAATGTTTAACAATAGCTATGAAATGAAACCACAAAAAGAAGCCACAGCAACCTTTAGATTGCTAATTGGACAAGACTACTTACTCATAGAAAATAGATATATGTAAAAAAAATAATAAATGTTGAAGTGTTCAGTCTGGCAATCACATCTTGTCAATCAGAAATTAGCTGTTGCTTTTTTTCTAAGCCTATCCTTTGAAGACTTCCATCTATTTTGTATGTTCTTCTTCTTCCTTCCAAGTATTAGGTCAAGGCCTGTTATGATCCTATAGAAAATTTTCCCTCCAGCATTTCATAGGACGGCCCAGTGATCTTCGTCCTCTTGGTATATAATTATAAACAGCTTTGGGGATCCGATTTGTACTCATTCTTTCTAGATGGTGTTTCCAATTGAGTTGGTACTGTTTAATAGTCCCACGCCGTAGCCGAGCGGTTCAGGTAGGAAGCCTTGGCGCAGAGCTACGGGACTTGCGCTGGTTCGAGTCTCCATGGGGGAAGAAATTTTCTCATGGTATTTCGGCCAGTATGGGACCGGTGCCCACCCAGCATCGTGAGGCAATTGGGTAGCTACAATAAGTAGCGGCTCCAGGTTGAGGAACCAGCTATAACAGCTGGGGGACTCGACATGCTAACCACATGTCACCCCTACACTGGCTGTTGATCATCTACCTCTGTGATTGACACATGTGGATGTGAAGGGCCAGCAGCCGGCTGGTAAAAGGGCAACTGCTGAAAAAGTGGAAAGACCCTCAATCGGAACTGTTTAATATATTCCAAAATTGGCGTAGCCTTCAATTCTTTTAAGATATCGGTGTTCCTTTTCCGATCCCATCTGGTGTTACTCGCTGTTCTGCGCAAGAATCTCATTTCACAAGCTGTTATTCTGCTTTCAGGTTGTCTTTTTAGTGTCCATGCTTCACTACCATAGGTCAACACTGGTCTAGCCAAAGTGTTATATAAACGTAATCTGGTATTGATTAATAATTCCCAAACTTTTATTATAACTAGTAATTTTTTCAGGGATATCCTTTTCATCCCAGATAGAGAGATAATATCCAAGATATTTAAATTGATTCGATCTCTCTACAATTTTATTCTGGAGACAGTTTTTACTTTGTATGGGGTCCTTCCCATGAAATGCCATAATTTTAGTTTTGTTAATTGATATTTCCATATTAAATTTGGCACCTATTTTTTGTAAATTATAAATTGATCGTTGCAAATAATTTTCGGAAAGTGCCAGAAGAGCTAAATCGTCTTCAAAAAGAATAGCATCGAGTTTGAGGTTCCTATTGATGGGTATATATCCCGTTGTGCCTTCCTCCATTCGTCCATTAATCTATTCATATATATAATGAAAAGCACCGGTGAAAGTCCACATCCCTGTCTTACTCCAATGTTGATCTTTTCCCAAGAAGATAATTTGCCATCTTGTTTAACAGAGATTTCATTATCTTTATAGATGTTGAAGATATTAGTAATATATTGTTGTGGAACATTATCATCAGCTAAAATTTGTAGTAATATATTTCTGTCTACTTTGTTAAAAGCCTTTATGAAGTCAACGGAGATGATATGAGTTTCTATATTGAATTCCTTGTGCTTTTCTAATAGTAGTTTTAGAGTGAAGAATGTTCTCCCATAGATTTTATACAAATTAATTCATATAATGGAATCTTTTGTTTCTGAATTAGGCTAATTTTTATGTTGTATAGTTTCAGATTTTGGATGTAACACAAGTAGAAAAAGATGCATCGGGAAAATGCCAGGCGACATACAAGTCACTGGATCCACGAACATTTATCAAGACTAAAACAGACTGTATCTCAGGGAAAAATGTTCCATTTATTAAGCATCCAGACAAGGTAAGAATTACATACTGTACTTAATTATGCACATTCTAACAATAAGGGATGTGCCGTAATGAAAATAGTCTAGGCTATACAGTGCACCACCATGTGGAACAAGGGCACCCCTAGCAAGAGTTTCTTCACCAAGCTAATTTAGTTACATTTTTCTCTTCAAATATAATACTTTGAATGTAAAAGCGGACATGTACATAAAATTAAAGGAAAAACCTGGTACATTTTTAAAAAAAGGTGGGACATTAACAAAATATAGAAAGATGTTTAAAAAATTGTATGAAACAAATTATACAAATTGCACATATAAGTTATTAAAAGTGAATACCGGAAACAGTTATTTTCTTTTTTACCACAAAACTGTTGCCAATACAAATTTATAAGAGTCAACCATTCACAAATCAAAAACCACTAAAGTCATTGTTTATTAATGTTTAAAAAATTTATTTATTGCTGCAACAGGTATAAAAATCCACTAACTAAATCTCTTTCATCTAAGTTAAAATTGTATTTCTCCACCACCATAGCACCAGAATCAGCAGGAAATCTCCGATATTGGCTGCACTGACCATGTTGACAATTTGAAAAATTACTAGTTATCAATATATGAGAGTAAAAAAACAAAGATTATAGACCAAACAGTGCATCGTGGTCAAACAACTGGCGCTTTCATATTTATAATTACATGGCAAAGAACAAAAAGAAAGTCCCAATTCATAAATACATTGACAAAGCCTCATCCCAAAAGCAGGACATTTGAGCATCCTCAAGGAAACTTTTGGGACAGTGGGACATTTTCCAAAAAAAAACAGGACTGTCCCGGGAAAAAGGTATGAATGGACATCCTAATTCAAGGAGAAATGTTAAGTTTATAATGAAAGCATTGAAAGAAAGGCTTTTAAATTCCCATTAAAAGTCCTCTTAAATAAGAAGCTGCTATTTGCATGTCGAGCAACAGTTTGCAAGTCTTTGGCACTCTCGGGAATTGAAATGTATTAGAGAAAAATTTGCATTTAGATTGGAGGCCTTGGATAGCTCAGTGGTAGAGCATTAGCGTATGAAGCTAAAGGCCCTGAGTTCAAACCCCGGTCTATATTTTTCTCTTCAACTATAATTTATTTACAGTATTTCAATGTTATATTTTAAATTAATCTGTTCCAGAATTGGATATAGTTTGTATCTTAGAAAGAAAACTGTATGCAATTCTGGAACACGTTAATTTAAAATATAACATAAAAATATGTAGCTTTAACCGCTTAAAAATTAATGTTTAAATTCTCAATAAAAATACTTCGAAAAGAAGTCGTCAGATGGCTATTGGCCTTCGGATGAAAGGAGAATTAATTATATAAGTAGAAAGAAATTTGATGTTTCTATCGGAAGTTCGAATGGTGTAACGGTTACCACACTGACATACAGAGTCAGAGGTCCGGGTTCGACTCCCGGTTCGAACATAATTTTTCTTTCTAAAATAAAAATTAATTACAGTATGCTTATTCCCTTATAGAGGTGGTTTAGCTCATTGCCTCTCGAAGAGATATCTAGTGGACAATTAAAGTTGGGTGGGAAAAGATCCAATTTAAGATTGAGATTGTATCACAAGCCCAAAAATGTTCACACTTTGGACCCATTCCTTTAAAGCCCCTCCCAGAGGACTTGTCCCTTGGATTTTTTCCATCCTTAGAAAATCAATCAACCCCATGCAGGTTTGAATCTGCAACTCTTGGGATCCTAGACACCAAGGCCAATAATATATAACATACTATTAAGTTATTCCAGTGATGGACAATTATTATTTTCAAAAGAAAAATTATATAATTGCCCATCATTGTGAATGTTAAATTTTAACAATAAAGAGAATTGTACATGAGAAAGAAAAAAAATAGTGTTTGTATCGGGAGCCTGAAATATGGTAATGGTTAGCCTACTAGTGTACAGATGTAGAGATTTCAGGATCAAATCCTTATTCAGGCATTAATTTTTCTTTTCAAAATAATTGTCCATCATTGCAAATGTTAAAATTCAAATTAATACATCAAAATATTCCAGTGATGTTTTTACTATTCATTTCATACATCTCAATGATGGATAAATAATATTTGAAGAGAAAAATTATACATTCAGAAGACTGGACCTCGAACCCAAGATCTTTGGCTTTCTAGGCCAATGCTCTACTGATTGAGCCATGTGGGCGAGTTCCAATCTAAACGCAAATTTTTCTCTTCTTTATGCTGTTAATTCCCATGCACCAAATTCTATGAAACCTTTGCTTCTATCATGCAAATGGTGGCTTTTTTATTAAGAAGACATTTATTTGGGAATTTTACATTACATTATAAAGCTAGTACGGCTTCTTTCAATGTTTATTATTATTTATTTAGCCCTACGCTATTCAACATCCTCACAGCAGACTGCCAAAATATAATAAATGGTGATCAAACAACTATAATAATGTATGCAGATGACATGGTGATTGGATCCCAAAATAAAGTAGAACTGCAGGAAACAGTGAATAAATTAGAAGAATGGGCACACCAAAATCAACTTGCAGTAAATGAGGACAAGACATTTCATATGACGTTCAGAAAAGGGGGACGGAGAGCAGCAGAAGATACCATCACACTGGCAGGAAGTCCTCTAAAGACAGTCAACAGGCACAAATATCTAGGTATCACCATGCAGACCACAGCGACATCCTTCAGCATACACGTCCAAGACAGTACAGCAGCAGCAATAAAAGCGATCTACAATATCAAGAACCTTACAAAACTAACAACAGACACTGCAATGATACTTTTCCACACAACGATAGCCCCCATAGTTACATACGGAATCGAGATCATATGGCAGAAATTAACAGTCAGTGACCTCAACAAAATAGAAAAAGTGAAAGCAAGCTTCATGAAGAGAATCACTGGAACTGGAAAAACAGCACGATCCAGATTAATTTATGAACTTATGCGAGAAACATATTTCATAGAAGACATCAGGATAACATACCTCCTACCATCTACAGAACCATATCAAAAAGCAGTAAAAGTGAGGGAACAGAAACGGAAGGAAATAAATGAGGAATTTTACACTTCCAGTGCCATGACACAGAAACTGGACAAGAGAATGTCAGACACTGAGACACGTTGTAACCAGACTAGCGATACATGGCTTTCATCACAAGATCTGCGAAAATAAAAAATTCCACCAGCCAACTGAAGACTGCAGATGTGCACTGTGCGGTGATAAGTGTAAACTTTATCATATCACAGAGTGTAAAAACAGAACAAAATCAATTAATGAATACAGCAAAGAGTGAATGCAAGTGATCAGTGGAAAAGAACGTAAAACTTTCGAAACTAATGCTCTTCTGAGTGCTCCTTTATATTATTATTATTTATTTCATACATTTCAATGATGGATAAATCATATTTGAAGAGAAAAATTATATGCTCAGATTGGGACTTGAACTCAAGACCTTTGGCTTTCTAGGCCAATGCTCTACTGACTGAGGCATCTGGGCAAGTTCCAATCTAAATGCAATTTCCAGTCCCAGTCTGAACGTATCATTTTTCTCTTCAAATATGATTAATTCCAGTGATGTTTGTTGAGATTTTTAAATTGTTTATGCACCCTGTCAAATTAATTGAAAGCTAATTAGTAATTATGAAACCCCAGTTAGGTTATGGAAGATCTGCTACACGTTAACTGTATTGTAATTTACCTTCATGCTACTGCTAGTTGGTTATTCTAGTGAAGCTAATTGTTTATTTGATAGGTACTGGGAACTGTTGTCACATCAAACAGACAAGTAAAATATCTGCTGTCACAAGATTTATCTGTCGTGCAGTCAGCTGTAGCAGAAGAAACACACAATATGGTTGTGGAGATGAGACAAGATGCAGGAGGTTCTGTTCAGGCCAAACAGAGCATCACAATAACAGGTTTGTTTATATAATGTATTTATTTTTTATACTGTACTCTACAACCAAAGTTGCCACTGGTTTTATAATTTTAATATTTGATCTTTATTGAATTTTTAGATAAGAAGATAAAGGTAGAGATAATAGAGTCGTCTTCATTTGAAGAAGTTATACAAGAAATGGAAAATAAATTAAAAGATACATTTATAAAACAGATCCTTGTTACAGAAAGAGAATATCCTAGTTGTCAAGAAGATTGCCCTACGGTAAGTATATATATATATATGATAAGAAAAATAAATGACTTGAACCCGGATCTCTGGATTGATACCCAGTGCATTTTCCGATTATGCCACCGAGCAAGTCTAGTACAAACATTCTTTTTTTTCTTATATGTATGATATTCTCATTATTACTAGATGTCGTGGGAACTCGGTCTCCACTGCCATCTGGTAGCTCCTATCACAAGTAAGCAAATTAAAGAGAATATTTTTACTTTATAGCAGTGATGTTTTATTGATGTTCTAATATATCGTCGCTTAAGAAACAATACCGCGTAACTGACACTTTTGGTGAAATTGACATTTTTATACTGTTAGCATCACAGAAGAAGTGCGCTCAGTTCTAACATAGATTGGGATGCAATTCTGTACCATGACCTTACTAAACTTATAGATGCAATGGTTTCAATGCATAGGTACTAAGGGGAAAAGTAAACAGTTTTTCGTTTCTCGTGTAAAATGTTCATTTTGTTAGTTATGCGGTATTGTTTCTTAAGCGACGATATATATATATGTGTGTATGTATACATATATACATGTTGGATGTATGTATGTGCCTGCAAAACTCTGGAATGCCTGGAGCAATTCCAACTAAACTTGATATACATATAACTTACAATCTGGAAAATTTACTGTGGGGTTGCTAATGCAATTGTTAACAGTCCCAATGACATTTAAGTCAAAGTTTGATCTCTAGCACCCCTAAGGAGATGAGGAGAGGTAAAAAAATTGCTGGATTAGAGAAACAAAATTTGAAATTTGCCCTAATACCCTTAATTTTTTCTCACGACAAAACTTGATATAAAAATTCAATTAATAGGAAAAAAAGATACATTCTATAAACGAGCAAAATCTGACCATCAAATTCAATTTATTGATGAATTTGCTAAGGTTATCCAACTCATATGTGATGGATGTTTTACAAGAGTTTGTTCATCATCATCATCATCATCATCATCATCATGGTACATTCACGAATTTAGGCCATTTGTTGACCTGTTTTGGCCTCAAGAGAAACACCATCCAGAAGTTTTTTGAGTGGACGTCCTGGCCTTCTTCTTCCTGCAGGTTGATATCTTAGTTCCTATTTTTTACCTATTAAAATCTCATTACAATGCTATTATTGATATTAATGTATGTTAAGGAAAAACTATATGCTACACTTATAATAGATCTAAAAACGGAATTAAATGGGCTATCTTTATCATTGAGATAATTTAAAATTATTTCTCTATCCATTCTTCATTAAAGATTGTATCAGTGTTATCAGAATGAAAATAATGAATACTGGAAGGATACTAAGACTTACTTACTTACTCTTACTCACTGGCACTATCGAACCCATAGGTTCATGGCCGCAAGGATATAAGCTCTCCATACATCCCTGTCCTGAGCTAATGCTTTCCAATCATTTCCTGTATAATCTACTTCCCTCAAATCATAGTTAATGTTATTCTCCCACCTCATTCTTGGTCTACCAACTGGGCGTTTTCCCTCTGGCTTTCCTACAAGAAGCTTCCATGCAAGTCTTTCATTCCCCATACGTGCAACATGTCCTGCCCATCGCAGTCTATGAGACTTAACTGTTCTTATTATATCTGGCTTCCTATAAAGACCATGTAGTTCATTGTTATGTAGTCTTCTCCATTCACCTGTCTGTTCATCTCTCTTTGGTCCAAAAATTTTCCTAAGTACTTTATTCTCAAATACTCGTAATCTCCTTTCCTCCCTTAAAGTAAGAGTCCATGTTTCGCACCCATATAATATAACTGGTAGAATAATAGTTTTATATATTTTCAGTTTAACGTTTTTTGAAAGGAGTTGGGACATCAAGAGTCTCTGCAATGCATAATAGCACGCATTTCCAGAATTGAGCCTATGTTTAATTTCTTTGTGCATCTCATTCCTATTTGTGATTATTGTTCCTAGGTATTTGAATTCAGCCACTTCCTCAAAATTTCCCTCATTTGTCATTAGCTGTCCATTTCCATTATATAATGAATTTCTACGTGTGACCATATATTTAGTTTTATTGATATTTACTTCCAGGCCTAATTTCTTAGTGTTACTCAATAGTGTGTGCATGTTGTCCTTTAGTATCTCCTCGCTATCGGCCAATAATATTACATCATCAGCATAAACTAACAGCTTATTAATACCATTGAGTTGTAAGCCTTCCTCATTCTCTAAAGATTTGATGGCATGCTCTAGTACACAATTAAATAGTAGAGGAGATAGTGCATCTCCTTGCTTCAACCCATTCTGGATTTCAAAAGTGTCCGAAAACTGTTTGCCTACACGCACCCTACTCTTTGTGCCATTTAGACACATTCGTATAAGTCTAACTAACTTTTTAGGAATTCCAAACTCCAGCAGGATACTATATAACTTCTCCCAGGATACTAAGACAGGTATTGGAATTTAGAATAGGAAGGAAGAAACCGACAAGTCAGCTGAGACATAGATGGGAAATACAAGTTCAGGAGAATGTAGAGGAAACAGGTGTTTGAATGGTTGGAAATCATGGAAGAGGAGACATGGAATGACCAAGATAGATGTCGACTTCTGTCCAAAACTCGACTCCCTAGAATGGGGAAACAAGACTACAAGACTAGATAAAGATCAGTGTTCAGGTAAAATTTTATCACTCACCTCATATTATTCTTCTTATTTTAATATAAACTAGTTTCGGAACTCTGTTTCCATTCCATCTTTAGTATCTTCACAACCGTTGTAGTGTCGTCTTGAAGATACTGAAGGTGGAACGAAAACAAAGTTCCGAAATTAGTTTATATTAAGATAAGAAGAATAATATGAGGTGAGTGATGAAATTTTACCTAAATGAATATACCTCATAGTGTGAATTCATAAAATAAGTGAAGATCAGTGTTAATTATGAAAATCACTTAGAGGCTTTCATCAGTGTAAAGTACATTGTATAAGCCATGTTTATATCAAGTATAATTTCCTTACTAATAAATTGTGTAAGGGCTGGATTACAATGTCATTTTTATATGCAATATGTCATATATCCATCATTCAGAGTTTCTTCCATCCAATTTTACAAAAAGAAAAAGCATATCAAGAAGTTATGAATTCAGTAATGCTTTATTCTCCTTTCAAATAAATAATAATTAATATTATCTGTGTGTTGTATATCCATTAAATAGCCATTAAAGTATAAATTTTTCTCTTCAAATGTAATTTATCCTTCAGTGAGAAGTGTTAAATCAATAATAAAATGCCATTAAAGTGTAATTTATCCTTCAGTGAGAAGTGTTAAATCAATAATAAAATGCCATTAAAGTGTAATTTATCCTTCAGTGAGAAGTGTTAAATCAATAATAAAATGCCATTAAAGTGTTCCATTTTGCATGAAATTTAAGGAAATATTCATTTAATGTTACAAAATGACAATCAGCTCATAGTTTACCATTTTGTCTTGTTTTACAAGAAATAAACATATATAATGATTATATTTGAAGAGAAAAATTTTCACCTAGACCGAGGCTCGAACCCGGGACCTTTGGTTTCTGTACCAATGCTCTACCAACTGAGCTACTGGGGCGAGTTCCAATCTAGATGCAAATTTCTCTCTTATATATGTTGTAATTGCAAAGATAGAAGCAAATGCTTCAATAGCATTTTGTGCTGGGAATTATAATGTATATAAGAGAGAAATTTGCATCTAGATTAGAACTTGCCCCAAGAACTAAGTTGGTAGAGCACTGGTACGGAAAGCAAAAGGTCCCAGGTTTGAGTCTCAGTGTGGGCAAAAGTTTTTCTCTTCAAATATAATTTATCCTTCAGCGAGAAGTGATAAATTAATAATAAAAACATCAATAGAAGCCCTACTGGTTTTATAAAGTAGTGTTAAATTCCCAATAAATGTCTTCTTAACTAAGAAGCCATCATTTGCAAAGATAGAAGCAAAGGCTTCATAGCATTTGGTGCTGTTAATTACAACGTATATAAGAGAGAAATTTGCATCTAGATTGGAACTCGCCCTGGTAGCTCAGTTGGTAGAGCACTGGTGTGGAAAGTCAAAGGTCCCGAGTTCGAGTCTCGGTCTGGGCAAAAACTTTTCTTTTCAAATATAATTTATCATTCAGTGAGAAGTGTTAAACTAATAATAAAAACATCTCACATAATGATTCTCATGCTAAATTATACACATCTCGTGCATTTTACAGTGTTTATTAGTAAGAACTTAGATGTCCATAAAAATTGTATAAAAGCTGTACATATATTATTGGTAAGAAGGTACAAGTTTAGTGGAAAACATATATTTTGTATTTTCCAGCTTCAGCGTCTGGTAAGAGAAAATCATGACCATCTCAAGGATGAAAATTTGGGAACAAGTCGCTCCGCTGCCATATTTATTAAGTTGTTACATGTTGCACGCGAGTCAAAAATGGAGGATATTTACAAAGTGTTGAAGAGTTCAAAAAATAAGGACATCTTGATGCAACTATGCGACTTGGCTGGTGCCACACAGACTTTGGCAGCTCACGAGGCTGCTAGGAAATTCCTCCATCTTGATTCAGAAAGTGATATTGACATCAACGAACGATATTTTTGGGCACTGTCACTGGGATCACATCCTCACCTTCAGATTATCAAAGGTAATGTAAAAGTATTGTACTATATATTATAGTTGTGATGATGTAGAAACTACTTATATTTGAAGATAAAAATATATTTAATATTTGAAGGAAGTAACACTATGAGGTATAAATAAGGAAATATGAGGTGAGTCTAAATTCTTAACTCATAATAATTAGAAAAATATATTTAATTAAATAAAAATAAAACTTACAGTTTCATGTGATTTTCATATATGCCTAGATTGGAGTTTGAACTTTGGACCTTTAGCTTTATATGCTAATGCTCTGCCACTGTGCTATCCAAAGCCTTCAATCTAAATGCAAATTAATATATAATAGCCCCATGGCAGAGCATTAGCATATAAAGTTAAAAATCCTGGGTTCAAATCCCAGTCTAAGCATGCATTTTTCTTAATAAAATTTAATGAAATGTTCTTAAAGTACAGAAACTGCAGTTTTCAAGAGGAATCCCTCCCATCTTCAACCACCATTGCATTTAATTAATTTTTATTAATTTAAAACCTCATGTTATTTCCTATAATATTAATTTATGAGTACTTTTTTCTCTTCAAATATAATTCTTCTTTTGTTAAAAAATGTTAAATTTATAGTAAGAACATTGAAAGAAACTACTTCTTTACTTAATATTTTCTTTGTTCCCCTTTGGAGGGTTGAGTCTTGGACTAAATCTTGTATTATTTCATTTAATGACACTCTTTAGCAGGTAATCTGGATATAAAGCGACCAACAAATTTTCCTCAGAGGCCTGCCTTTTTGTGAATTGAGGTTCTTTTATATGTCCTAAATCTGTATCATTGGACCCACAGCTTTATTTTTCCCTTCGAAAGTAACTCACCCTGACCAGGTTTAAACCTGTGAAACTTGAAGCCAGAAGTCAGAATGGTAACCATTAGTTCACTGGAATTGATATTGAACAAGTCTCCACCTATCACATCTCACACACACTCTCCAATCTAGTCTTCTGCTTCATTCCTCACATCTATATTTCTCTCTTCCCTTGTAGGTACTATACCCTGTCTGCTCTTAAAATGATCCTCGTCAAAACAAAACCATGTGTCCTGCTCGCTTTTCATTGATTATGGACACCAACGTATGTTGTAGAAGCAATAAGTATGCAAAAAAGTAGTTCCCTTCATTTATTTAAAAATATGTCCTCTGAATATACTTGTTATTCTTTGTGAATGAAAATAATAATATTCAAAACATACAAAATATTATAAAATATACCTAATCAATAATTAAAACTTAAAATAGTTTATTACATATGGGTGATGCATTTGAGTCATGCTTCAGTCAATTCTCATGAAACAAAATGTCGGAAAATATCGAGTCTTCTGTTGCTGTGTTATCTCCCTGTGAAAAGTGACAGTAATTGTGGCACGAATGGCGGAAGGATATTGCGTCTACAACATACGTCGGTGTCCATAATCAATGAAAAGAGAGCAGGTCACATGGTTTTGTTTTGACGAGAATCACTTCAAGAGCGAACAGGGTATACATCATTCTGGTGTCTGTCTTCGTAACCTCCCAGTATCCCATTATTTACATTATGGTCATATTTTCTTATTCTATTTTATTCATCCTTTATTCTCCAGATTCAGTGTTTCTCTTATTATACTATTTTAACCTGCTTATCCCCATCATGGAGTTTCCATATATCTGTGCATCTTGCAACTTCTGCCACATCTCTCTAGTCTTGTATTTATTAATGTATCTCTGAATCTTTCATAGTCTTTTGCTCCTTATTGGATTTAATCTTCTGGCATTTCCAATTTAATTCTTTCTGTAAAGGAATCTTTATTTTCTTTAATATAAAATTTATGTGTTTTTATGTCAAAGTCCACATGGCCTAAAATGGATTTGTTTATGATGTTGATGTTGATATGTTTTTAATTTCTGGTGTTCTTTTTGTGTGTTTTGTTCTCCTCTTTGTATTTATTGTTCCTAGGTACTTGAATTCTGCCACTTTTTTTTTCAAAATTTCTCTCTTTTGAGGTTAAGGGTCATATCTATGAATGCATTAGACCGTAAAAATTGTTCTCTACTGAGAAAGTTGCATCCAAAGACGTTTTTGCGTACTCAAAAATCTGTTCATGGGATAATAATTGTCGAAATTCCTAAGCTACCTGGGAGGTGACTTTGCAGAGAACGAATTGTGAGCAACCCGATGGGAACCGATGTACTTTGAAACCTTGCTGCATACCTTGCTGCTTTATCCAAGATGTCAGACCTTGAAGACTTCGAACATGTTTTCGGTATACATGGAGAAGAGGAATTTGATAGAGTCTACCAAAGAATTCAACTGGAAGAACAGGAGAATTGGCGTAATATTGCGCGATGCAGACGTCGTCGTATACGGTATTATTTGCAGGACGCAAGCATAAATGCATTCCTCTAGCAGATGAAAATAACGGAAGTGGTTTTATCGCTGAGAATTCTGGGTCATTTCTTGCCAATATTATGAAAAAAACTACTTTCATGCATGACCAGCCAGCGACTCGCTAATTCAAACTTTGCACGTTCTCATGGATAACTCAACTCACCAGAGACTAATGTATTTGCATGCGGCCCTAAATGTTGATTCTCATTTAATAATGTAATATACCTGAAAGCTTGGCTTCCCTCTAATTTTCTTTCGTTCTTATTTTATTATCGCTATACTTCAACTTACAAATACCAGTTCTTTGTTGAGTACTGAAGCATTACTGCACACTGCTGTGGCATAGATTAACATGTAAGTATCAATGATATCTATCAGTACTATAACATTCTCTTCATTTTATGACCACACATCCTGTAATGTTGCAGAAAATTCCAGGTAACTTGCATTCAGTGTAATTCTATGTATGACCATACATTTAGGTCAGTATTCAGAAACCAATCTTTATGCAAAGAGTGATTCTTTCCTCCTCTCTAAGGGTCGAATCTATGAACACATTAGACCGTAAAAGGCTTTCTCTGCTGAGAAAGTTGTATCCTAATACTATTTTGCGTACTCAGAAATCTGTTCATGCGATAATAATTGTTGAAATTCGTAAGCTACCTGATGAGGTAACTTAAGAGAGAAACGAATTGTGAGAATCCCAAAGGGAACCGATGGTAACTGATGTAGTTTGAAACCTTGCCGCGTACCTTGCTGCTTTATCCAAGATGTCGGACCTTGAAGACTTTGATCATGTTTTCGGTATACGCGGAGAAGAGGAATTTGATAAAGTCTACCAAAGAATTCAACTGGAAGAACAGGAGAATTGGCGTAATATTACGCGATGCAGATGTCGTTGTATACGGTATTATTTGCAGGACGCAAGCGTAAATGCGTTCCTCTAGCAGACGAAAATAATAGAAGTGGTTTTATCGCTGAGAATTCTGGGCAATTTCTTGCCAATATTACGAAAGCGACGACTTTCATGCATGACCAGTTAGTGGGTAGCTAATTCGACTTTGTACTTGCTCACGGTGAGTCAGCTCACCAGTGATTGGAAGTAATTTGAGTAGAGACTAATGTATTTGCATGCGGCCCTAAGTCACAGAGAGGGGGAAAGGGTTGCTCTTTGCATAAAGATTTGTTTGTAAATACCGGCCTTAGTTTTATTGGTTATAGCGCGAGTTTTGTAGATGTTTAATGTTTCTATTAATTTAATACTTCTCACTGAAGGACTCATTGGACTCATACCCAAGTTTGAGCTTATATTTTTCTTTAAAAAAAATGTTAGATGTTATTTAATGGATTCTATGAATTGGTTTTTGGTAATGTCTTACTATCACCTGATAACATTACATCTACAGGATTAATTTTTAATTGAAACAAATTGTGTAGATAAGTTTTATTTTGAAATAATTTCTATATAAATTAATTAAAAAAAAATGTAGTTTTATTTGATTTTCATATTTATTATATAATTCAATGACAGCTGTTTCGGTACACTGTACCTTCTTCAGACATGTTAACAAATTATGAGTTGTGTTCATATTGTTGTATTGTTGCTTAGATCAGTGGAACACAATTCATAATTTGTTAACATGTCTGAAGAAGGTACAGTGTACCGAAACAGCTGTCACTGAATTATATAATAAATATGAAAATCAAATAAAACTACGTTTTATTTTTATTTAATTAATAAATATGGATTTTCATCAAGTAAACACCAACTCAATTGATTATTCTATATAAATGTTGGTTTTGCAGATGTACTGAAGTTAACATACAAAGACTACCCAGATAAGCTGTCTGAAACTTTGGTGCTTACAGTTGCTGCTCTCACAAACAGATTTATGAAGTTGCCTGGCAATAGTCAGCATAAGGTTAGTATATCATCTTGTTCCTTGATATCATAATTTCCATTTCTGATCTGTCAATTTTTTTTTTCAAGTGCGACAGGCCTAGGAGGCCCTTGGCCTACCACCCGGCTGCTGACCTCACACCCACATGTGTTAATCACAGAGGTAGACAATCATAAGCCAGTGTAGGGATGACATGTGGTCAGCATGTCGGGTCCCCCATTCATTATAGCTGGTCTTCTCAATCTGGAGTCGCTACTTATTGTAGCTACTCAAATGCCTCACGATGCTGGGTAGGCACCTTCCCATACTAGCTGAAATTCTATGAGAAAATTTCTTCCCTCGTGGGTACTTGAACCAGCATAAGTCCCGTAGCTCTGCACCAAGGCATCTTGCCTTAACCACTTGGCTATGGCATGTGATGATCTGCCAGATAGCTTCCCCAATTGAACCCCAACCAACACTTATAAAAAGAAGCCGATTCAAGGTTTAGTTTTTCCTGCCAGAGCTTGGAATGCTGCAGTAACTGTGATATCACAGCAATGTAAATATAGTCAACAGTTCATATTTCATATAACTAGACTCCAGATTCTTATATAATTACATATTTTTTCCTTGATATGTTTTTTTGTAATATCCGAAAATGTTGACGATTCACATAAATATAGAATTTATACTCAAGTTTTATATCATGTATTTTTACATATTTTACCCAATACTACATATTTATTACAATATTACATTTTTTTACATAAAATGGTCCTCAAATGTAAGTTCACAAAATTTTTGTGTACAGTTTTAGTTTATGCTGATGATGTAGTACTGTTGGCCAATAGAGAGGAGATACTTAATTACAACACACACACACTATTGAGTAACACTAAGAAATTAGGACTGGAAGTAAATATCAATAAAATAAATATATGGTTACATGTAGAAATACATTATATAATTGAAATGGACAGCTAATGACAAATGAGGGAAATTTTGAGGAAGTGGCTGAATTCAAATACCTATGAACAATAATCACAAATAGGAATGAGATGCACAAAGAAATTAAACATAGGCTCAATTCTGGAAATGCGTGCTATTATGCATTGCAGAGACTCTTGATGTCCCAACTCAAAAAAATGTTTTATCTGAAAATATATAAAACTATTATTCTACCAGTTATATTATATGGATGCGAAACATGGACTCTTACTTTAAGGCAAGAAAGAAGATTGAGTATTTGAGAACAAAGTTCTTAGGAAAAATTTTGGGCCAAAGAGAGATGAACAGACAGGTGAATGGAGAAGAATACATAACAATGAACTACATGGTCTTTATAGGAAGCCGGATATAATAAGAACAGTTAAGTCTCTTAACTGCATGGGCAGAACATGTTGCACGTATGGGGAATGAAAGACGTGCATGGAAGCTTCTTGTAGGAAAACCAGAGGGAAAACGCCCAGTTGGTAGACCAAGAATGAGGTGGGAGAATAACATTAACTATGATTTGAGGGAAGTAGATTATACAGGGAATGATTGGAAAGCATTAGCTCAGGATAGGGATGTATGGAGAGCTTATGTCCATGTGGCCATGAACCTACGGGTTTGATAGTGCCAGGGATAGTTTAACATGCCTGATATATAAGATGTGAACTGTAAAGGATTAAAAATGTAATTTTCATGTATTTACAGGTAATTGGGGAAGTGAAGGCAGCTCTGTTGAATGGACTATCAAACTGCCAGAATGAAGAATGCAAACAGAAATATTTACGTGCATTAAAAAACCTTAGTCTTCGTGATACAGTTCCTGACCTCCTGGAATATGCCCTTAAGGGAACTAAGAAGACTAGTGTGGCAGCCATGAAGGCCCTGAAGACTCTACCTCCCGATAGTTGGGATGACAGAGTTAAGAAAGCTTGTCTCCAGATATACTTCCAGTTAGGAAAGAGATATGATTCCAGCTCCAGAACTTTGGCTGCAGATATTTTGTTGGAGTCAAACCCAAGTCAGGATGTTCTTCGTGACCTTCTCTTGTCTTTAGCATCTGTGTCAGATTCTGCATATGAGGTAAGTGTCGGCCTACATTATTTTCAAAATTGATAGGAAGTAACACTGACGTATGTAGGGACCTATAAAAGAACACACCTACCCTCTTATTACCTAGCACATGTTTCAGAGAACATTTACACCATTTTCAGAAAAAGAAAGTCCATCATGCAACAACTGAATAAACTAATTCCTCACCAAGTAGAATTAATGGTCCCATTTTTCTGGTTTACAGAAAATATATTTCTTTTGTTAAATTGGAGAAACTCAATTTCTGATGCCAGCTTATTTAAAATCATTGAACTGCAGAGAAAACAAATTATGCATAACCATGTTATTACCTGTTGTTTTTATTATTAACACTTATCACTGAAGGATAAATTATATTTGAAGAGAAAAATTATACGCTCAGACTGGGGTTTGAACCCAGGACCTTTGTCTTTCTAGACCAATGCTCTACCACAAGCTACCTAAGAAACTCCAATCTAAATGCAAATTTTTCTC
This sequence comes from Diploptera punctata, assembly GCA_030220185.1. Taxonomy (NCBI): domain Eukaryota; kingdom Metazoa; phylum Arthropoda; class Insecta; order Blattodea; family Blaberidae; genus Diploptera; species Diploptera punctata. The sequence goes on along the minus strand of JASPKZ010003409.1, from coordinate 134,860 downwards.
TTATACACTGTTAATTCCCGATCGCTGAATGCTATGAGCACTTGCTCGATCAAGCAAATGGAGGCTTTTTGTTTAAGAAGACATTTATTGGGAATTTAAACATACTTTATAAAGCCAATAGGGCTTCTTTTTATGTTTTTATTATTAATTTAACACTTCTCACTGAAGGATAAATTATATTTGAAGAGAAAAATTGTACGCTCAGACTTGGGTTTGAACCCTGGTCCTTTGGCATTTCTAGGCCAATGCTCTACCACTGTGCTACCTGAAAAATTAAGTGTATAAGAGAAAAATTTGCATTTAGATTGGAGTTTCTCAGGTAGCTCAGTGGTAGAGCATTGGCCTAGAAAGCCAAAGGTCCTGGGTTCAAACCCCAATCTGAACATATAATTTTTCTCTTCAAATATAATGTTATTACCTATTTATATATTGTTGTATAATTTAACACCAATTTAAATAACATCTACTGATTTGTGTTTCCATTACTTCATTAAGTTTAAGACTTCAATCTAATTAGAGTGAGTATTTGTTTTTTTGTTAGCTTTTTTAGTTTAAGACTTCAATATTAAGGCTATTATGATGCACATGTTTGGGGCTTTCTCCTGTGGTTGGCAACATGCGTTACAAATATCTTGTATATGTTGGCTGCATCCTGTGATTCCATAATGTAACTGGTTCTTTAAGACTGTAACTGCTAAGCGTCTGCTGGCACATGCGCATAGTGAATGGTTGGGATTTGAATTTTTCGTGTCACACGTTGGAAATTATTTTCCAACATTGTATTAGGAAGAAAGATGATGAATGACAATTTGTAAAGTGCTAGAACATTAAAATAATGTTAAATCTGAAAATATGCTGTTTGGTCTAGATTCCCTCAGACAGCATAGTTATATAAAAAAATTGCCATTTGCCTTATGAATAGAATAGTTACCCTGAAAACAGATCTAACCTATAAACTGCTACTCATGACTTCGCTAAATTCTTCTGTCATTTTGTTACATATAGATCACTATTCACTTGAATACCAACTTTTAAAAATAAATAAAACAGGTCTGGAAGATAGCAGGGATAGTTACATGCACCATGCCATGATATTCTCTGGATAGATCACTAATCCACTGAAAACTCAACTTTTGAATTTTTGGAGGTTAGATCTCTTTTTGGGCAACCATTTAATTATCAATTTTTTTTTCAAGATTCAAAAATTGACAATAACATATTGTTTTACAGGTGAGACAGTATTTGGTTCAACGAATGAGACAAATCAGTGAACGAGATTCAAAATTTAGAGAGCAAGTGAGATCTATAATTCGAGAAGAACATGATCGACTTAATAATTACCATGTGCAAGCACAGAGAGGTTTATCCACGGCATTTACAAGATCATTCTTCTCCAGTGCAAGCGGGAATGGCAGTCTTGTGACTGTTCAGGAGATATCTGGAGGTCTTCTCAAGAGAGGAATTGTTGATGTTGTTCTGGACACTCAAGGTGTTACACAAGAAATATTCAGAGTAAGTGTGAAAAATCAATTCAATTTTAAATTTTATACATATGCCTGTCCAACAAAATAATCGGGCTTAAACTGTAGAATAGTGTGTCTAGATATTAAATCTATGTATATTGCAGCTAGGCCTGTTTGCTGGGGGACTGAGTTCATTTTTGTCATCTGATGAAGATAATGCAGCTGAGCCTGACGAACCTGATGAACCTGCGACAGCTGGCATGGAGGTGACTGCTCTGGGTGTTCAAGTCCGTCCTTTTGTGTTCTTCAGTGGTCAGGGTGAACTCATGGGTCATGTCTGGTCAGGGTCAGGATCTGAGAAAACTCCAGCATTCCAGGTGACATTTTTATTTTTACAAATAAAAAAAGCTAAAAGTTGTTGTTGCTAGTCATCATGTTTGGCATAACAACCCAGGCCGAGTCATAGCCTCCCTAAATACTCTCTATTCCTGGCGACTGTCCATCAATTTTAAATTTTAAGTCTTTGAATTTCCACCCATCCACCTAGCTTTATACCCTGTCTGGTCTTAAAGTGATCCTCATCAAAACAAAACTATGTAACCTGCTCGCTTTTCATTGGTTATGGACACCGACATATGTTGTAGGAAGCAATAAGTACGAGAAAAAGTAATTCCCTTCATTATATTAAAAATATGTCTTCTGAACATACTTGTTATTTTTCGTGAATGAAAATAATAATATTCAAAACATACAAAATATTCTAAAATATACCTAATCAATAATTACAACTTAAAATAGTTTATTACAAATGGGTGATCCTTCCGGGAAATTCTCGTATAAGACTTGAAAGCATAATAATAGTCCCTTCGATTGGTTGCCGGCCAAAGGAAGGCAAGACCAGTGATGGGGCTGCCATCTTATAGCCTCTGGTCAGGCTTTTCTGGAGAAGAAAAGAAAATAAAGGAAAGAAGAAATGGAAGAAAGGAAAGACTCCCTAGCCCTCGGATGCCCTAATAGCGTCGGGGTCGAAAAAAACAAGAGTTAACCAAGAGAGGTTAGATAGTAAAGTTAAAAGAGTGCAAAACACAAGTAAGTGGAAGAAATGTTTTGCTCAGCTTGGGCACCTTGTGGTCGCCATCCACATATCCCCTAGATGAGGACCCCTAAATTGGAAACACCATCTTGAAAGAATGAGTTCAAATCGGATCCCCAAAGCTGTTTATAATTATATACCAAGAGGACGAAGATCACTGGGCCGTCCTATGAAACGCTGGAGGGAAAATTTTCTATAGGATCGTAACAGGCCTTGGCCTAATACTTGGAAGGAAGAAGAAGAAGACAAATGGGTGACGCATTTGAGTCATGCTTCAGTTGATTCTCATGAAACAAAATGGCTGAAAGTATAGAGTCTTCTGTTGCTGTGTTATCATCTCCTTGTGAATAGTGACAGTAATTGTGGCACGAATGGCAGAAGGATATTGCTTCTACAACGTACATCAGTGTTCATAACCAATAAAAAGCAAGCAGGTCACATGTTTTTGCTTTGATGAGGATCACTTTAAGAGTGGACAGGTTATAGATCTTCCAACATTTCTTCTTCCATCTGGATTGTCTTTTATTATGGTTTAACCATTTTACTATTATTCATTCTATGGATATCTCCTGCCCATCTCGATGTAGCTATTTTAATATCTGCAACAATGTGGTGATTTATACAAGTGATATAATTCCTCATTGTATCGTATACACCATTATCCTCTTTCCTGAATGGGTCCATATATTGTTATTGACTTCTGGAATTGTTGACCCAAGTCATTTTTTCTCTAGCCTACTAGTAAATAGCTTCCAAGTTTCCAGTTTTTTCTGTTTATTTTCATACGGTTGGGAAGCTTGCCATATTGTAATCTTACATATATAGGTTATATTTGAAGAGAAAAATTTTCGCCTAGACCGGGACTCGAACCCAGGACCCTTGGCTTTCCGGGCCAAGTGCTCTACCAACTGAGCTACCGAGGCAAGTTATGATCTAGACGCAAATTTTTCTCTTATGTACGTTGTAATTCCCTCGCGCCAAATGCTTGAAACCATAGCTTCTATCTTTGCAAATGGCAGCTTCTTAGTTAAGAAGACATTTATTGGGAATTTAACACTACTTTATAGCCAGTAGGGCTTCTATTGACGATTTTATTATTAGTTTAACACTTCTCATAGAAGGATAAATTATATTTGAAGAGAAAATGTCTTCTTAACTAAGAAGCCGCCATTTGCAAAGATAGAAGCTATGGTTTCAAGCATTTGGCGCGAGGGAATTACAACGTACATAAGAGAAAAATTTGCGTCTAGATCATAACTTGCCTCGGTAGCTCAGTTGGTAGAGCACTTGGCCCGGAAAGCCAAGGGTCCCGGGTACGAGTCCCGGTCTAGGCGAAAATTTTTCTCTTCAAATATAATTTATCCTTCAATGAGAAGTGTTAAATTAATAATAAAATCATCAATATATAGGTTGTTTCAGTAAAATACGCAAAAATAAAACATGACATAAGGTATGTTCTACTGAAGAATTTGAGGTAGATAACCTTGGTTTGTGGAAGCAAGGGATATAGGAATAAACTTGTCTATCCCATTATCATCCATTACTACCAGTTTTCAGCTTATATACAATGATAGAGTATGGCAAAATCTTGAAACACTGATGTTACAATTGTATTGATGTTGCCCGGCAGTTAAGCAACTAATGTGTTGTATAAGGTATGCTAATGCATGTGTGGTGATAGTAGTTGCAGCTCCTATAAACAATGTAAATGTAAACATGTATGTAGTTGTAAATAAAAAGATACATATAACAAAACAGTTACTGCCCCCAGGGCTAAATATTGCTGGGACGTCCAAAAAAACGCTTGCTGGAAAATTCCTCTTTGAGACCTTAACGGGCCACATGGCCTGATACTTATAAGAATGATAATTGAGTTTCTAATAAATGACACCTATTTTTATGTTCTGTAAATTCTAAATTACTGTTACCAGAAGTTTTTTTACTATATACTATATTTACAGCATGTAGATTGCTGTGCTATTCAGACAATTTGAATTCTTTCATTTTCTCTGAAGGAATATGTGAACATGTATGCCATTGTAAATAAGCCGGAAAACAGTAATGATGGACAGGAAAGTAATAGACAAGTAGACTTCTGTATAATTTTTAATCAAAATCAATGTGGGAGGTAACACTACGAGGTATTTACATTTATGAATGAGTTGTAGAAAATATTTTAAGATCTCACCTCATAAAGATATACATTCAGAAGAATAAATATAGAGCCATGAATTTTGATATTTGATCTCCAAGTTCATAAAATCGACACCAGATGGCAGTTCAGAAGATGGGATAATGGTAAAATTTCGACAGTTGGAGTTTGACTTAAGATGGAAGTAAAATTTTACTTTTGAAATCAGTATTGTGAAAACATGCAACTTTATGAGGTGAGATGTTAAAACATTTTCTCCAACTCATTCATAAATTGTATATACTTGTAAGATAGCATTGCAGACACTTAGTTTCTATAGGATCGTAACAGGCCTTGGCCTAATACTTGGAAGGAAGAAGAAGACACTTAGGGTCGCATGTTTGGACGCATTAGACAGTAAAATGCCTTCTCTGCTGAGCAAGTTGTATGCTAATACGATTTTGCTTACTCAGAAATCTGTTCATGTGATAATAATTGGTTAAATTTGTAAGCTACCTGCGGAGGTAGCTTAAATGAGCAACTCAAATTAAAATCCCGAAGGGAACCGATGGTAATCGATGTACTTTGCTGCTTTATCCAACATTTATCCAAGATGTCGGACCTTGAAGACTTCGATCATGTTTTCGGTATACACGGAGAAGAGGAATTTGATAGAGTCTACCAAAGAATTCAACTGGAAGAACAGGAGAATCGGCGTAATATTGCGTGTCGCAGACGTGTTTTGTATACGGTATTATTTGCGGGATGCAAGCATAAATGCATTCCTCTATAGCAGACGAAAATAACGGAAGTGGTTTTATCGCTGAGAATTCTGGGTAATTCGTTGCCAATATTACGAAAACGTCGACTCTCATGCATGACCGATAAGTCGGCTGTTAATTCGTTCTCAGCAATTGCTCACGGTGAATCAGCTCACTAGTGATTGGAAGTAATTTGAGTAGAGAGTAATGTTCTAACATACGACCCTTAGTTTCCTAAATCGATTTGTTCGGTAGAACAACATCTATGACCTGTACACATACAAGTACACATGAAATTCCTAATGAACTATCAGTTCAACATCAAAACAAGTTAATAAATAGAATGGGTCATTAATAGTGAGTGGAGAACATATTTTTAATGACTCACCTCATATAATTTCAAATTTCCTTGATACTGTCGGTTTCAGACAATATCTTGTCCCCCTTCAGTCATGGCTTCCACTGATGGGATTCTCTAGTTCTTGATTTCTCTAAGGACATCACCTCTTGTGCTGCCATCTTTGGTTGGGATTATAAACTTTGAAATTAAATTTTTATCCACCGGAATATCAAAGTTCCTACATCAATATTTATTCTTCTGAATGAATATCTTTTCCCAAATTGTCAATTACAACGGTTTATCCAATTGTTTCAAAAGTTTTGCCTCTTTTTCAATTTTATGATGTTCTAGCTAACTATGTGCAGCAATTGCTGATTTTTCAATTTCACAATTTTTAATATTTCTATAATGTTCTTTAGTGCGTGTTTCCAAATTCCTTTTTTTTGTTTTTCCTATGTATACTTTGCTACAATCATTACTATTTGATAAATTCCAGATTTCTTACTATCTGGGATGTTGATTTTTTTATTGGTACTTAGAAGTTTTTCCAGACTAAATTTATTTATTGGTGCCAAAGTAATGTTGTGTTTGTCAAACATTTTTTTTAAATTTCCTATGTACTACAGGATGGTAAAAAAAAAAAATATATATATAGAATGGGTCATAAATTATCTCACCTCATAAACTCCAGTTCTTCAAAGCACAGGACCATGGTTTCTGTAATGGTTGTTCCTATCTTCAGCCATTTTTATGAGTTGTTCTAGGTCCTGTGCTTTGAAGAACACAGAGTTTATGAGGTGAGATAATTATGACCTATTCTATTTATTAACTTGAAAGCCTCGATGTTTTATGTAATCAAAACAAGTGACTATAATTTTAAAATCATTAGGAAGTAACATTATAGGTTTAATTTAATCTTCTTGTATCTTGTAAGCCCATGTTTCCCTTAACAGAGATTTAGGCGCTCTCCCCCTATAGGAAAGAATTTGAACCATACTAATTTAGTTACGCTTGCTTTTGTATAGATGTCATTTGAGTGGTTCGTGGTCAGCGTTCCGCCTCATACTGATATCTAGGAAACCAAGGTAGTACTAGGATGGGAAAATTCGATAAATTTTGCTTAGAGGCCTTTCATTCAGGCTTAAAGATCTTTTATGAGCCTGAAAATCTTCAGACTCAGGATCCATGGCTTAAAGTCCCTCCCGGAGGACTTGCTCCTTGGATTTTTCCATCCTAAAAAATCCATTGACCCCGGCCGGGTTTGAACCTGCGACCCTCGGGACCAGAGGCTTTAAGTTAATAATTGAGTTTGTATTTTTAACGCATGAGGTAAAAATGTTAAAAAATACAAACTCAATTATTAAGTAACTATAATATTTACCAAGCAAATATTGTTGTGATTTTTAATAAATGAATAAATTATCAAAATAAGTAAAATAAGATTAAGGGATTAAGAGAGAAGTTTGTGCTTGGCTGGGAATAAAGGATGAAGGTCTGGGGTTCAAGCCCTGCTTCAGACAGAATTTTTTCTCTCTACCATTAAATGAATAAATGTTTTAAAATGGTAAATTTATATTTATTGCCATATTGAACTGAGGTAATTATAAGAGAGTGTATATTAGGTTCTGAACAGTTTTGCTTGTATTCTATACAAAAATAAAATGTTTATTACAGACTTTGGCACTTCTTCAAGACCATCTACAGTATCTTCCACTTCAGAATGGTTTCATAGCAGAACTTACTCTGCTTGGTGTCGTCTCTTTTGATCTCTCTGGTCAAATCCAGCTGAGTCTTTGGAATAGAAATGCACACTCCCTTGTAGAAAAAAAATGCTGGATTAATGGTGCAGGGGATAATGAAAGTTGATTCAAGTTTTGTAAAAAGTCAGGTTGAGTTTAATATCGCTACTGAAGCCAAACTCAACTTAGTGTCTGATATTGATTTCTACAGTAACATCGCTCTTTGTCTGCAGCTCCGATCTCCTGATTCAATTGTCAAGTAAGTACTACATGTTACTACTTTGCAGTCTTCTTATTTTATTTATTTATAGATGCTTTAACATGTAAAGTTATAATCTTAAAGAACCGGAAAATTTACACCTCACCTCATAATTTGTATAATCTTTGAGAACATTGTTCACAATTAAATATATGTAGGAAATAACACTAAGAGGTTTATTTTTAATTATATTTGAGTTGTATATTTTGACTCGCCTCATATTATAAAAACCAAGAAATATGAGGCAAGTCAAAATATCTAACTCAAATACAATGGTTGAAAATGCCTGCATTCTATTGTCAGCTCGTTCCATCTGTCATAACTAATAACTGGCATTATTGAACATGGATGGTCATGGTCATGCAGATATTTTGATTCCATGAAGAGCCATCTTTTGCTACCTCTGTTTAGTAAACTGAAAAACCTCGAAATCAGGTCATTTTCCGTGGAATTTCAAAATTCATTAATTTCTCCTTTTTGTTTTTTTTTTTAATGTAGATTTTTTCCCAAACAGACAGTGTCAGTTCTTTGCGTTCTTCTATTTGTTTTAACATTTAGCCTTTCTTTTGATAAGATGTTTTTTTGACCAAACATGGGCTGCAGACTTATCCACTTGACCTTTCTGACATTCCTAGTATTCTATTTATTTTTTTGTCTTTAGCTTTATTATGTTGATCTTGCATGTGTCTCTCTTTATATTTATTTTCAATTATTCTTTTTACCAATGTGAGACCGAGGAGACCACTGTAACTATAAAAAACTGATGTCCACTTAAAAAAACAGTTATATACAGAGTGAAAATTATTTAAACCGACAAACTCTGGGAGGTTGTAGAGGACACCAAAACAAATGTTTTTCCCTAATGTCATTTTTTCCTATGAGGATTATTTAAACTGGTAGAGGAAGATTTCTCTAGTGGCAAATTAATTAAACCAACAAACACTTTTGCATTTTTTATTACCAAGAGACAACACATTAACACAACACAATTACTTAAATTACAGTAGAGATTCAAAAATGCCTCCATTGACATGTAAACAAGGTTACACCAGCGGATCATGTTCTGTCTAACACGGGCAAAAACTCCAGGAGCATCGTTAATTGCTCCTGCTGCTGCTACTATCCGGGCAACCAGATTCTTTTCTGATGCAACAGGAGTTGTGTAAACAAGGTTGCGCATCTCTCCCTACACAAAAAAATCCAAAGACATCTGGGGATTGAGCAGGCCATGGTACAGGACCACCTCTGCCAATCAACTTTTCTGAAAACCGCTGGTTCAAGAATCGATGCACACGACGACTGAAATGTGCCGGTGCCCCGTCATGTTGGAACCACATGCGTTGTCTTGTAAGTAGCGGGACATCTTCCAGCAATTTTGGCAATGCTGGCGAGAAAATTGTAATAGTGCCTGCCATTTAATGGCCTAGGTACGAGATATGTCCCAATTAAACAATCCCCAACAACACCGGTCCACACATATCAGTGTACTCACTCCAGGTGTATCGCTCCATTAGTAAACAGATACAATTCACTACTAGACTGGTGGACAAAACAATTCCTACCATCAACAGCAGTTACAGTCATGACAACTGAAGAGCGTAATATGCCCTCTACCGGTTTAAATAATCCTCATAGGAAAAAATGGCATTAGGGAAAAACATTTGTTTTGGTGTCCCCTACAACCTCCCAGAGTTTGTCGGTTTAAATAATTTTCACTCTATATATATAGTCCACCGCTGTGGTCTCGAGGTAGCGTGCTGCCTTGTCAGGCAGCGGGCCCGGGTTCGATCCCCGGTCAGGGCAGTTTTTCTGGGTAAGGTTTTTATCGGGGTTTTTCCTCACCTGTAAGACAAATGTCAGGAAAACTTTAAGGCCCAAACGGTCCCCGAAATCATATGGCCATCATCATCATGATTATGATTATCATCATCATAATCATCCTTCACCGGTGTGGAAAGCAACGGGAAGCTACCACACCTACACAATTCCCTAGTAAAACTGCAAGCATAGCATGAAAATGCTATGATTGCAGTGAAGGACCTGCCTTCGGGCAGAATTACTATGGATGGATATATATATATATATATATATATATATATATATGCTTAACCTATAACATATGATTTTTAAATGACTGTCAGTACCCAGTTGTCGAAATTTAACACCCTTATTTTACAGGTTTGTGAATTAAAATTTACTATAATAAATATATTTTTATAATAGAATTTACTACCTGCAACGTGTCAGATATATATTCCTTTCAACAGTAGAGTTGGTATATCTGCTGTCACTTATATGTGACATTCGACATTTAAATATTAATATGACATGATGACTCATTCAGATAAATTTTCCAGATTCAATAAAGTCCCCTTTTGAGTCTCTGGGTTGGACAACTACAGGACAAAGTCAATGTTAAAAATCTGTTATGGATGTAGATATTCTCTGTAATGTGAGTTCTATTGGTCTTTCTAGTTGTTTTAGAAATTTTGATCTCTCCTAATTCTACGATTTTCTGTCCATACTTGAATAACTACTGTCAATTTTTTTCTATTACTACTTAAAGGTGGTCTTTCATTCTGGTGTTCAGATCTTTTAGTTTTTATTATGTAGATTTCTTTCACATTTTTGGCTCAAAATGAAGGAAATATTCTTTGAAACATGTTTGAGATGAGCAAGCAAATATGAGATGAGATGTAAATAACTGATTCAATTTCTTCTTCTTCTTCTTCTTCTTCATCATCCAAGGATTAAACCTGTTGGCTTGTTCCAGTTTCATGAAAGCTAGAATTGTTAAAATTGTTCAGACCATCTTCTGTGTGGGCATCCAACATTTCTCCTTCCTTGTGGTTTATAATTCACAATAATTTTGGAAATCTTTCTTCTGGCATTCTATCAACATGTTCTTTCCAGGCGAGACCCTATATTTAACTGCTCGATGTGGAAGTTTCAAAATATTTAGTTCCTTTCTTATATTTTAATTTTGATTCAATTTCTTTAATTCCCTAATTATTATGAGCAATGTATTTTAAAATATATTTATTTTTTGTAACAAATTTGTTTTCTGTTGCAGGCATAATATTTACAAAGTGGAACGAATTCCAGGTAGTAAACACAGATTACGTAAAGCAAAATACAAAGTTATTAAAGTTCCAGGAAAGACATATGCTCTCAACAGGAAAAATAATGAAATGTGTGGTGTCATATTCAAAGAATGAATCTTACTTACACTGTAATTTTTTGTATATATTGTGATAAATTTCTTCTTATAAATTGTAATTATTTATAAAATGAAATGATCTTTGATATATTCTTCATAATTCCTCATGCCTCATTTGGGGGAGGGGATGGTAGAATCTTGGGAAGAAAAAAAAAACCCTCCATCGATCTTAATTATTCCATATATTTCTCTCCTTCTCACTGCACTCTATTCTTCTTTCAACACCCTTCATAATTATTCCTCCCATCGGCATCTTGGGCCCTTCCTTGTGTTCTAGATTCCATTGCCTGTCTTAGTAATCTTCTAGTATCTATTCTTTTGGGGATGCACCATAGCATAGTGGTTAAGGCACTGTGCTACAAGCCGGAAGGTTGAGGGTTTGATTCCCGTGGGGGGTCAGGATTTTTAAATTGACCCAAACCTTCTGGCGGCACTATGGTCCTGGAGTCGACTCAGCCTCTAAACGAAATGAGAACCAGATGCTTGTTCTGGGGGTAAAGGCGACCGTCATGCAGGGCTGACATGAAGTGCTGATTGTCTAGAAAAAGTGTGAGCCTTAACTTCCTACTACCCCAAGGGCCTCCTGAGGCCTGTAGTGGGATCACATTACTTTACTTTATCTATCCTTTTTTACAGGGGGCACGCCGTAGCATAGTGGTTAAGGCACTGAGCTACAAGCCGGAGGGTCGAGGGTTCAAGTCCCGTTGGGGTCAGGATTTTTAAACTGACCCAAACCCACTGGCAGCACTATGGCCCTGGGGTCGACTCAGCCTCTAACAGAAATAAGTAACAGACGCTTGTTCTGGGGGTAAAGGCGGCCGTCACGCAGGGCTGACATAAAGTGCCGATTGTCTAGTAAAAGTGGGAGCCTTAACCTCCTACTACCCCAAGGACCTCCGGGTCTGTTGTGGGATCACTTTACTTTTACTTTACTTATCCTTTTTTTACATGGCCATACCATTTCATTCTACTCCCTTCTATTTCATGCTGTAGTCTACCCAGATTCAAGGCTTCTATTATTTCTGGGTTCTGAATTTTGTTTTTTAAAGGGCACGCCGTAGCGTAGTGGTTAAGGCACTGAGCTACAAGCCGGAGGGTCGAGGGTTCAAGTCCCGTTGGGGTCGGGATTTTTAAACTGACCCAAACCCTCTGGCGGCACTATGGCCCTGGGTCGACTCAGCCTCTAACGTAAATGAGTACCAGACGCCTGTTCTGGGGGTAAAGGCGGCCGTCATGCAGGGCTGACAACCCGGCTGACATCAAGTGCCGATTGTCTAGAAAAAGTGGGAGCCTTAACCTCCTACTACCCCAAGGGTCTCCTGAGGGATCACTTTACTTACTTACTTACATACTTTTTAAACATTTGATTTACACTTCCCGCATTTTACTTAAATATTTCTTTTCCTATAGAACATTTTAATGCCATAAGTAATAATGGTTTAAAATATGTTTAATTTAGAACAAGAGGTATTGGGTTCAAATTCCAATTTCAGCATATATTTTTCTCTTCAAATTTAATTTGTCATTTGGTGAGAAGTGATAAATTTAATATTAATCATTAAAGTAAATTATTATTTATCGTGTTCTGAGAGGACTTTTAATGAAAATACCAATATACAGTTCTTAACTTTTATAGGAATTAATCACTATGAGGTTTAATTTATGGTGAAATTAAATGTTTCTTACCTCTCCTCATATAAATTTTATAAGTAGATCGTGATTTCGAGACCACAACGGTCTCATCTTCAGCACTTTCTTGGTAACTGATGTTATGTCGATCGGAAGAAACTCTTCTTCTTCCCTCTGCTGGTGGACTGATGAACCTCTGGATCAGGTCAAACTTCTTACTTATTTTGTTATGCTTTCCTTTTATATCAAGATTTCTAAAACTAATGTGATACGAACATAATTTTAGTATGATAATATGTGAGGTGTGGCATCTATTGTTAGTGTCACAGTTAAATGTATATGAAGATGGGCTATGTTGAAGTTGCTTCTTCAGGAAAGAACTGCTTCAATAAATATTTTGAACTCTTTACATACCATTCATGATATTTGTCCTTCAGTGAGAAATGCTAAATTTATAATTTTTCTTGTAAGCCCATGTTTCCTTTAACAGAGATTTAGGCGCTCTCCCCCTACAGGGAAGATTTTGAACCATACTAATTTAGTTACACTTGTTTTCATATAGATGTCATTTGAGTGGTCCGTGGTCAGCGTTCTGCCTCATACTGACATCTAGGAAACCAAGGTAGTACTAGGATGGGAAAATTCGGTAAATTTTGCGTAGAGGCCTTTCATTCAGGCTTAAGGATCTTTTACGAGCCTGAAAATCTTCAGACTTGGGACTCAGGCTTAAAGTCCCTCCTGGAGGACTTGCTCCTTGGATCTTTCCGTCCTAAAAAAATCACCGACCCCAGCCAGGTTGGAACCCGTGACCCACGGGACCAGAGGCAAGGAGCATAACCACTAGTCCACTGCGGCCGATTTATAATAAAAACATAATTTAGCTATCATATTTGAAAAGAAAAATTATATACTCAGCCTGGAACTCAAACCCTGGGTTCAGTCTGAGCGTATAATTTTTCTCTTCAAATATGATTTATTTGGCAGCTGCAGTAAGGTAAATAGTGGCTTCAAGTTGAGAAAACCACCTGTAACAGTTGGGGGACATGTCACCCCTATACTGGCTGGATAATCATCCACCTCTGTGATTACCTAACGTGGATGTGAGGCCAGCATCCAGGTGTTAAGCAAATGACCTTATATGCTTGTCACTCTTTGGAGTTATAGTGGAAGATGACTTGTGTAGGATAAAAGAAAGGACTCAAACTATATAATGTAATAGACTTACTAACGAAAGTAAGGAAATGTTTTAGTTATGCCTCCACAATTAAAATACAACGAAGAAGCTACCAGTCCAATTTGAATATATATTATATTTGAAAAGAAAAATATACGCCTAGACTGGGGTTTGAACCCAGGACCTTTGACTCTCTATGTCAATGCTCTTCCAAGTGAGCTACCTAGGTCTCCAATCTAAATGCGTATTTTCTCCTCTACATAGTTAATTCCCTAACCCCAAATGCTACGAGCTGTTGCTATGATTTTTGCAATGGCAGCTTCTTTATTAAGAAGACTTTTTATTGGGGATTTAAATATTACTTATAAAGCCAGTAGTGCTTCTTTCAATGATTTTATTATTAGTTTTTAAACATCTTAATGATGGACAAATTATATTTGAAAAGAAAAATATACGCTTAGGCTGGGGTTTGAATCCATGACCTATGACTCTCTATGTCAATGCTCTTCCAAGTGAGCTACCTAGGTCTCCAATCTGAACGTGTATTTTTCTCCTCTACATAGTTAATTCCCTAACCCCAAATGCTACGATTTTTGCAAATGGCGGCTTCTTCATTAAGAAGACTTTTATTGGGAATTTAAACATTACTTATAAAGCCAGTAGTGCTTCTTTCAATGATTTTATTATTCGTTTTTAAACATCTTAATGATGGACATATTATATTTTTCTTTTCAAATATAATTTGTCCATCATTAAGATGTTTAAAAATGAATAATGAGCAAAACATTTCTTCCACTTACTTGTGTTTTGCACTCTTTTAACTTTAATATCTAACCTCTCTTGGTTAACTCTTGTTTTTTTCGACCCCGATGCTATTAGGGCATCCGAGGGCTAGGGAGTCTTTCCTTTCTTACATTTCTTCTCCAGAAAAGCCTAACCAGAGGCTATAAGATGGCAGCCCCATCACTGGTCTTGCCTTCCTTTGGCCAGCAACCAATCGAAGGGACTATTATTATGCTTTCAAGTCTTATACGAGAATTTCCCGGAAGGATCGGAAAATTGTCTATAGGATCGTAACAGGCATTGGCCTAATACTTGGAAGGAAGAAGAAAGAAAAATGAATAATAAAACCATTGAATATATATGTTTGTTATGGTTGAGTGGAAGAGAATGCCTTATGATCTTAACTCTGCCAGAATAAATAAAATATTATTACACCTCAGCTTCACTTAGAACCCTCTTCCAAACTTCTCTATCCACTATCTTATAATTCCCAACTTCCTCGGGACCTCACCAACTCCATTCATCCTACACTCCTTTTACCTTCAAGTTTACATCAGGAGACTTGAATAACTGGCAGAGCTCATCACTAGGCTTCGGAAGTTAAGGCACTAAAAATGGTATATTAGGCACAAAAAAGCTCTAAAAACTACAAAATAGGGCAAAAAAAGGCATCGAAATTAAATTATAACTTTTATTGAATCACTCATAATTTATAAAAATATGAAAAATAGTTTCTCTGTTCTACGTTCTTTTTCCAGTTACATTTTATGTCCACAATTTGAGTTACAATAAATTACAAGCAACTTTTCAAAATTAATACACAACCTTCTGTCATGTTTTTGTTCAAAATCAGTTTATACACTGAAAAAATATCTCTCAACATGAACTGATGTGACTGGAGCATACTTAAACTGTGCCATCCTTGCTACAGTAAACCCTTCAGGAAGCACACCACTTAGTACAATATACACAGAATTAATTGTTTCATTGCCAGGGTTTCTTAACAAAATATGTTAGCTTTTCATATATTTTAGAAGCATTTTGCCAGGAGATTTGTCTATTTTTTTTTGCAGACAAAAATAGGAACATATACTGACATAAGGACAGACCAGTAGCTTCTAGTTCCTGAAAAGTGTCTATACATAGATATATGCCAAATCTTCTTTAAGTTCTTTTTCTTTAAATACACATTGCACTGCTCTGATTGACAGGGAATCCTCAGAAATTTCATTCACAATTAGTTTTTATTTGTTCTAAGTTTCTGTCATAGTATTTTACTGTTTTCAACAATGCCCCTCCCCCACCTTGTAATTACTGTTCAAGGAGTAATGGAGTGTCAGGTTACTTCTCTCTGAATACACTAATCCTTGAAGGGGCTTTAAGAAAAATGTTCTTAAAAGATGAAATTAATGTATAGACTTGTCCAAAGTAACGGAAATAAAAACAGATTTGAATCTTCCTAAATCTAAAGAAAATATTTTGATCAGAGAAAACCCTCTTACATTTGAGCCAATTAACGTTCAGCTAAATCTAGAAGAACCAGTTACAAAATCTGAAACTCCCACACTTGTACTAAAAGCTCTAGCGTTAGAAGCTGTGAATAAGAGATATCCACCAGAAAAATGGTTACATGTCTACACAATGGATCTACTATTGATAACTCAGGATCAGGAATTACATGTGCATTATTTTCATTTTATCAACCAGTAGAATACCACACAACAAAATTTTGATGCAGAAGTAACGGCTATTCATATTTCACTCCAACAGTTACTATACAGAATAAATAAATTTCAAAATGATGTCATACTCTCTGATTCTAAGGCAGCAATATATGCAATAAATTCACACAAAATGAAGTCAATACAAATTAAAGAGGGCTACAAAATGATTCAACAACTCCAAAAACTATAGAAAAGAATTCAATTGCAATGGATACCTGCACATTGTGGAATTGCTGGAAATGAGAGTGCTGATTTTCTTGCCAAAAAAGGCTCCAATCTAATTCAGAATACTACTAAAAGCTTACCTTTCACATCCATAAAAGAATAATAGAAACAAATATAAAATGAAAACAAAACCAATACCTATGTAATAAAGCCAAAGACAAAAAATGGAATATTTTAGTAAAGAAGCCAGATATTATTCCAGAAATTCCACGTAAAACTACAGTAGCAAAATTTAGACTGCTTACAGAACATGACTATTTGGCCAAACATTTATATAAAATAGGAATCTACACGAATCCAAATTGTCCTCTATGCAACAAAGATGATTAAATGAACGAAGAACATCTACAAACCTTTGAAGCATTATCTGTTGGATCCACCATAGAGAAATATTGGAGAGCAAGAACGCTAATGGCTTCGTTGACAAGGCCCAGCATTTGAAAACAACAACATGTACAGACTATTGGAAATAACTTTCTTACTTCCTCAGTAACACTATGCAAGCTATAGAAAAGACAAATTAAGCGTGTTGGGTGAGATAAAATGGCTTCAAAAGTAAATCTGCTGCATCTATTAACAATAACGGTACTTATTGATCTTCAACATCATTCGGATATAATGTTTTTAATTCAGAATTAATAAAATATGTGATACTCTAGAATTTGCTTTTTGAACTTGATAGATGGGCTTTTCCTGAAAAATTCTCATCCATTTTTCCCAATAATTAATTTCATTATTATATCAGCCAACTGAATCTGTGGTTTCATCAACCAAAATCCAAATATTACAGTCATTAATTTCCTTGATTGTTGATTCATATACTTTGATGAGGTGACTTTTGTATAACATTGATTCTAATGGTATATATTGAGCACAGTATTTTTCTAAAAATGCTCTCAATGTGGAATTCTCTATGGTGTTCCAAGAGTTATTAGCATGTGCAAAAGCACAGCACATAATGTAATAAAATAATTGGGTTTATTTTCCAGATGTAGTGGGTTGGGTTAATACAGTCTGACAATTCACTTATTGGCGATTGATTATTACCTTGGTGGAGAGCTCAGAGAGCTGGTATTTCTTTATACAGGTATCTACCCAGAAAAAAAAAAAAAGATGGGCCTTTAAAGATGCCATATTGATGTAAAAAAAATTGCACTAAGATTTCTCTTCTATTTTCAAGATTAAATGGAATATAGAGCAACACAAAGCACACGTCATTGATAAAAATGAAAGATAATGAAAATTATACTATGTATATATATATATAGTTCAAATCCCGACTCAAGCATTCTTTTTTCTTTTCATATCATATATATATATATATAGATATTATAAATATATTTTTGACATTTGGCAATGAAGGCAAATATGATATGAAAAGAAAAAAGAATGCTTGAGTCGGGATTTGAACTCGAGTCCAAATCCCGACTCAAGCATTCTTTTTTCTTTTCATATCATATATATATATATATATATATATATATCATCACTCCAGGGATTATGCAATTGCCCGTTCCAACTTCATAATGCATCAGCCCAACGTCTTCTAGGTCTTCCAACATCACATCTTCCTCTTGCTTGATAATTTCTTGCTAACAATGGATATCTCTACTTACTCATTCCATCCATATGATCAATCCATTTCTGTCTGTAATTCGTGACCTTATCCAATAAAGGCTTTACTTTTAATTCTTCTCTTATATCCTCATTTCTTATTCTATCAAGTCTTGTACATCCTTTAACTTGTCTTAGGAACCTGATCTCCACCGTCTGTATTCTATCCTTCTGTTTTTTCATTGGAGCCCAAGTTTCACATCCATACAATATTGTGGGAACCGCCATAACATTATACATTTTTATCTTTGATTCTTTTCTAATTTTTTTTTAATAACTCAATAATATGATGAGAACAATAAATTATTTTTGTATTAAAAAACAGAAATGTGCTTGTTCTTGAACTTACCTCTTTGTTGCAATGGTGGCACATAATAATTGTTCCATCAGTAGTGAAAGCAGGAAATTCTGCTACCCACTGATGATATAAAGAAGCCTTAGATGTATTAAATTTGACATTTTTCACCACAAAACAGCACTCTCACAAAAAAAAAATTACTAGACTAGTGTTTTGAGATTTCTCAACACAGTGCTGAAGTCAGGTAGCAATGCAGATAAGGAAACATCAGTGAAACAACAAAATTCCTTTCCAACAATGTGTCCGAAATCTAGGGCCAGTTCTTTAGTTTTAAACTCTGAATTAAACACAATATTGTATATATGAATGGTCATATAACAAAAAGGAGAAAAGTACATAAAAGAAAAAAGTATGCATTAAGGCAATAATAGACGAAATAAAACTTCACCATATTGTTTCATCATCATCCATGCAAGTATTAGGTCATGTGGCCTGTTACGGTCTCAAAGAGAAATTTTCCATCCAGCGCTTTTTTGGACGTCCCAGCGAACTTTTGCCTTGGGAGCAGTAATGAAGCATGGCTTTTGGAACCATATTGTATCATTTACCATAATTCAGACATACATACTATTAGCTTTTAATTATTTAGATCTAAACAAAATAGGCATTTTCCTAAACTTCAGATGACTTACCACATATGAAGGGTGCAGAGAAAGAACCAGACAAGTCACTTTTTTACTTGAAACCTAGAAAATGTACATTTAGTCGTACAACATGCATACTTCATCGCCTGTAAGTTACACTTTGGAAGTAAATGATTGAACTGCATATTCCACATTTCTAAATGATAGTGCTTTCCATGGAGAATTTGACACCTCAAACTCCATTTGGGCAAAAATGTGACATCTTTTTTCTCCCCTAAACCCCTAATATATTTTCCAGAGTATTTTGGTCTCAAAAGTCTTCAATCTTGATATATGTCCATATTTCTCTGCAATACATTAACACTGTTTTTTTTATAAATTACAAATCAAAGTAGCAAGAGAAAATGGGTTTGATGAAAAAATGGTACATAAAAGGATAGAAGAGTATAAAAAACAAAAAATGATAAACAGAAGTAATCTTGAAAAAGAAGAACCACCTATGAAAAAAATATAAGAAATTCACATATCACTCCTGGGTACATAATAAATTTCAAAATATATTTGAGAAGTTTAATATTAAATTAGCACCAAAAAATAACTACAGTTTAAATAAACTAATAAAAACCAACAAAAATGAAAAAACTGATAAAAATAAAAAGTCAGGAATATATCAAATTGAATGCATGGGTTGTGAAAAGATATATATAGGGAAAACAAAAAGAAACCTAAAAATTAGAACCAAAGAACACATAAGAAATATTAAAAATGGAGAAATTGAAAAATCTGCAGTTGCTGCTCATGTTTGGTCTGAAAAACATAATATAAATTCAGACACTAAATTATTAAAACAGTTAGAAAATACAAAGGAGCTGACTATTTGGGAAAAGATTTATATTCAGAAGAACAGAAACAGAGTTATGAATTTTGATATTCCGATGGAGGGTGACCTTGTTTGGAGGTTCTTTGGCCAACCGCAGGATGGGGCTGACATCGACATCCAGGTGGTGCAACATAATGCAACATAAATAAAACCAGTCTGGGAGAGCTGACGATAAAACAGAATTGTTTTGAAACATGTCCAAGAACAAATCAACATTAATATTGAGGTAAGATATCCAGACCAAAAATAATATAATTATAAATTACAATTTGTTTTCTTTTATTAGAAGTTTTGATTAAAAATGTTTTATTGGCATTTTGTGTTCATTCAATTTCTTCACTTATTTATTAGTGTAAATTGGGAAACCACGATACACAAAACTAGGAAACTCCTCAAATATACATATAATATTTTATCTTTATATTGTTATCTATTATCATATATGTGATTTTCCTTAATTTATTCTCAAACCATCAATTTACTGGCAGTTGCTTCTAGAGATATAAAAGTTCTTGAAACATCTCGGTTATAACAAGGAAATAAATTTAAAATCTGGAAAATGTGAAAACTTTAGAATGTCAAAAGTGAAGGGAAGCCAAGGACCATAATACTGTCATGTATTGATTAAATTCAAGATTTTTTATGTTTATTTAACAAAGTCTAAAATAAAAAGTTACATTTTCTGTTATTATTCTACATTATTATTTACTTTGAGAATTCCATTGCTGACTTCTTTCATAAAGAGAGAAGCCATTGTACCTTCTTATTCTTTGTAACTTTGGAGACGGTGGTTTTGCAGCTACTATATATTCCTTCCCTTCTGATGGAGTAAAGAAATCTGAGAGTTTTGGCTCTGGATCTCTTGTCCTGAATTCAATCTCTTTACGACTTCCAACTTTATCATCTCTACCAAAAAGTTCCTCTTCACAGACATTAAGGGAAATAAGACCTTTTGTACAACTTTTCTTCGAAAGGGAAATTTAATCTGCTCAGGATCTGGAATAAAATTAGCATTTTATAGAATGTACATATTGTTAAAAATGCCATCATTCTTCATTTCATATCAAAGATTTATCAAGTGTGCACTCAAAGACATTAAAACTTGTTGAGAATATAGTCAGAAGTTTGTGATTTGTACATTGGAAAAATTGCTGTTTACATTCATGCTTTGAATTAACTACTCTCCAATCTAGTTGCTGACCTATATTTACATTGTGCTCTTAGTGAAAAAACTGGAACAAGTGCTGACCAATGTTGTACAGAGAGGTACAAAGAAGGCACTACCAAACATTCACCCTACTCGGCATGCATCTGTTACCAGCTAGGAAGTGGTTTTTCACCGAGATTCAAAGGATTTTGCAGAAGGAAGTAGATCAAAATATGAACACAATATTTTACTCAAATAAATAATAGATTAAACCGAAATAGAAACAAAATATTTCACTCACTTTTCTAGGTAGATGTTGGAAATGTTGTCCGTCCAGATCTATGCATTTCTGATACCAATTAATAAATTTCAGGAACACTTTCCGGAGCATTGCTTGTGATATTCCATGGATTTCTTGTGTAATTGCAGTCTTTAATTCATGCAGAGTGTGTGGATTATTACAATACTTTGTGTAATTGCAGTCTTTAATTCGTCCAGAGTATGTTTATTATTATGATGAAGTTTTTTGTTTCGATGTCCCTTATAAATAAATGTCACACACACTCAAATCTGGGGAATATTACAGTCATAATCTGCAACTAATTATTTTCTTGTCATCAAACTTTAAAGTTCCCCAGATTTGAGCATGTGACTTTTACTTATGGGGACATTCAAATAAAAAGTTTACTGTAATAATCCACATATTCTGCAATTATGTGACAAATCCATAAAATATCACAAATAGTACTCCAGAAAATGTTCCTTGAATTTATTAATCAATGTCAAAAATATGTAGATCAGGAGGGACAATATTTCCAACACCCACCTTAAAAAGTGTGTAAAAATATCTTGTTTCTATTTCAGTTTATTGTGTTATTTATTTCAGTGAAACGTCCACCACTGTGATTTCGAGGTAGCATGCTGCCATGTCATGCAGCGGGCCTGGGTTCACTTCCTGGGTGAAGTTCTTTTTTTGGAGTTTTTCCTCACCTATAAGACAAATATCAGGTAGCTTTAGGGCAAAGCATAACATGAAAATGCTATGATTGCAGCGAAAGACCTGCCCTTGTGTAGAACATTATACATACATTGTGTTCATATATTAATTTACTTCATTCCTTAAACTCCTTCAATGTGTCTCAGTGAAAAATTTGGTGCATGGGAATTGACAGCACATATAAGAGAAAAATTGCATTTAGATTGGAACTCGCCCAGATAGCTCAGTCTGTAGAGCATTGGCCTAGAATGCCGTAGCGTAGTGGTTAAGGCACTGAGCTACAAGCCGGAGGGTCGAGGGTTCAAGTCCCGTCGGGGTCAGGATTTTTAAACTGACCCAAACCCTCTGGCGGCACTATGGCCCTGGGGTCGACTCAGCCTCTAACGGAAATGAGTACCAGACGCTTGTTCTGGGGGTAAAGGCGGCCGTCACGCAGGGCTGACAACCCGGCTGACATCAAGTGCCGATTGTCTAGAAAAAGTGGGAGCCTTAACCTCCTACTACCCCAAGGACCTCCGGGTCTGTTGTGGGATCACTTTACTTTACTTTACTATATTTTTGTTGTTTTACCCGCATCTCACATTTTTGATGTTACACCCCTTCTGCACCTTCTCAGGTTCTAGCAATGCCACTACATGTGGAGACACAATCACTAAACGTTGCTGGAGAGTGCCTGGGAGAAAATTCAAGAATTAGGTTACCTAAAAGTATAAAAAAAGTGGCATCCCCACAGCGCAAGCGATTAGATGCTTGCTTCCCACTGCTGGGGTCCCGAGATCAGGTCTCGGTCACTCCATGTGGGTTTCAATGTGGACAAAACGGAGCTTGGGCAGGTTTTTCTCGTTTTCCTCTGTCACAAATTTCATCCTACCATTTCTCTGTACCCATCTTATCTATTTCGTTTCATTTAGTTCATCCATCCCTGTGACGGTGTGTCAGGATTGGTCGGCCAGCACCCTAGTCGTTCACAAATCTCTATAAATATAGGGGCTTCATTTCATTCTTCGACCCGATCCTGTGTTGGATACGAGGATATTAAAATATTATAGAAATTTATATGAATATAAATAGTATTTTTATATCAAAATATTCAATATGTCACTACTTTTGTTGGGTAAGTAGCATTTTATTTAACTATTCAGATATTTAGCATCATAATTCAAATCTGGGTGTAAAGGCAAGACTTTTCCCATTCAGTTTAACATTTGAACTTAACAATACTGTTTTTTTTTTGCAAATGCCACAGGTTGTCTTTCGACATTCCTGGTTTCTCTCCTGGCATAGCATACTTGTAACCCACTACTGAGGTTGGGGCGCCTGGAAGGCAGGGTTATGTTGCCCCGATGATATGATGATGATAGTGGTGTGCCAGGAGAGTCCCTAATCCTAAGCTTAATCTATGATGATTACGATGGCCATATGATTTCGGGAACCGTTTGGGCCTTAAAGTTTTCCTGACATTTGTCTTATAGGTGAGGAAAACCCCCGATAAAAACTGTCCCAACCGGCGATCGAACCCGGGCCTGCTGCGTGACAAGCCAGCATGCTACATGTTAGGTTACATCCGTTTTAATAAACGTTGGGAATTTATTGCATAGGTTGGTTATACCAATTTCACACATATATCTGCCATCTAGCAGAAGTTTCTTTAGGTGTTTGTGCATGAGAACTATGATTCTGTAGAAAAATTCTTGAATAAGATAAACTAAACTATTTCCAAGATCATTGGTGTTGCAATTCGAATCTGGGTGTGAAAGGGCCAACAAATTTTAAGATGTGTCTTCCTTCAGGCTTCAAGTTCTTCTTTTAGTGCCATAAATCTTTACAGCTATACTTAACTTCCAAAGAAAACTATAGTCAGGATTTGTATGCCCTTAAAAATCCATCAACATAACCTGAGTTTGAATCTGTGGATCTTGGAACCAGAATCGAGTATGGTAACCATTAATCCACCAGAACCAACATCGTTATTCCCTTCTACATGCAGTTATGTTACATGGTAAAGTTTTTCATTTAAATCCATTTGTTTTCAATTCTAAATTATGTATTGTTATGTACATTACCTTTTCATCTAGCATCTGTTTTGCAGTTTGTGGAATATCCACATTTTTTATTCCTGTTTTAATAGAGGTGGTTTGAATTTCTTTTGCTATGCAAAGCGTTGTATACAATTCAGGAGCACTATATTTACTCTTGTAAACTGATTTTGATCCTGTTAACAGTACTTCTGTATTACTGGCACCAGTATTGTCAAAGTTCACAGTTACAGCAGGAGACTGCTTTCTCTTAATGAGTGTACAATGTGGTGGTATCGTCTGTTCTACATTTCTTACAAGAGTTTTTTTCACATCACATTTCTCAGCACATTTTCTTGGTTCTACTAAAACACCAGTTTTTTTGTGGGTAATTGATATCTTTTTGCTACGCTCATTTAATTTTGCTCCACAGTTTAAAACCTGCTCTGGTTCAGTTTGTGCAAGCAAATGTATGTCTTTTGGAACTTTATCATAGCAATCTTTTTTGTCCGTACAAATTGAAAAAAGTAACTTTTTTCTTTGCATTTTCTGGTCTACGAGTTTTGTTTACACTCACCATAACCTCAACTTGAAAAAATTGTATTTCCTTGTTTTATAATTCCCGCTATCAACCAACAAATTATTACACATTTAAAAATTCTTCGACTAATATTTTATATTCATTACATTAAACATAACAAATAACGAACTACTTTTTTCTTAATTCACTCACAATTGTACATAATGTAGCAAATTAATTAACAATTTACTTCTTACTGACTTTGACACTTGTCAGTTTGTTTATAGAGTTGGTTAAATCGGTTTAGTAAACGTGACCGACTAATTCAATTTAGCCAACCTTAAACTATGAACATCGATGTCTATGAAGAATTTGATTTAGAATAATAATATTATTATACAACATTCAAATATCAACATATCTAAGAAATTAAATGATTACTATGTCTGTTTATTTTCTTAATTACCATTGCTACTTTAAATTTGTTTTAGTTGACAACAATGTTTAATAGTTTAACAATTGAACAACGCAATCCGTTCTCATTCAGTCGGCGTGTGAAACCCATAGGTGAAATCGAAGTTTCTCTATGGGTGAAATCCCTATGTGCGTGAACTATTCAGAACTGTGAAACCGTGTGAAACTGACAAGCAAGAAAGGAATAGAAATTGAGAGGATTGAGAGCAACATCGAATTTCGACGTATGGAGACAGGGAAAAAAGATAATTTATCGTAAAATAGTTACGCTGATTTTCATATCAACAAACTACATTTGCGAACATTAACTGTCGTCATTTCAAATTGTAAATAAAACATTATAAAAATGGCAAAGCAGAAAAAGAATGTAAAGGTAACGTGTAATTTAAACTATTTAAATTTTTATAGAACTTGTATCCACATTAAGCACCGGATGTCTGGATCAAATTTCAAACCTCTATGTAGTACAAATATTTAGAAGGAATGTGGTACAAATTATTAGCAATCAGTTTTTGTTAATGTATTTCCTTTGGCTTTTTATGAGGAAGGGAATACCTCAAGGCAGCATTTAGCATATTGGTTTTTAGGTTACGGCGCAAAAAAGTGGACATCCGAATTTCGAGATAATTTTTGTTTTAAAATGAAGCTTAGGACCACTAAATATGAAAACAAAAAAGAAAATTGCGGACCATCCAGAAACACAGCAGTAAAATAACAGGCTGATGTTTCCATTAAGCACAGTGAGAAATTTTTCTAAGTCTGAGGCCGACACCACACACATGCACCAACAGGGTGTTATTTTCAAATTATTTCCCACTATTTATAACAAATTTTACATTTTTTCTATCAATTATTTGAACATATTTTTCTATGATATTTAACTATATATGTAACATGATGTGGAAAGCAACAGGAAGCTACCACACCTACACAATTCCCTAGTAAAACTGCAAGCATAGCATGAAAATGCTATGATTGCAGTGAAGGACCTGCCTTCAGGCAGAATTACTATGGTTGGATGTAACATGAAGATGTGGCAGCCATATTGATTTTAAAGAATATTCTATACAATAGCAGCGCAGCCAACATAGGGTATGTTCTTCAGAATTTGAGAACTTGCTATTTTTTTTTTGGGCATTGCATTCTTTCACAGGTTAGAGTGCTTAAATTGCGTTAGGTTAGCATTTATGTTGGTCTTTCACAGGTTAGAGTACTTAAATTGTACTAGGTGAGCTTTTAGGTTCTTTAAATAGCATGTATAATGTTGGCTGCATCACGATATTCCATAGAGTAAACTGCTTCATGCTTGTTAGCGCATGCGCGTGGTGTCTGCCTGGGACTTAGAAAAAATTCTCACTGCGTTTAATGGAAAGATTATCCAAATAACATTTTATAAGCACTACAAAATACACATTTCACTAGTTTACTGTAAGAGACATCCCCATTTTGATATAAATTTAGTATTAAAATGATGTTTAGGATCACCAAAGATGAAAACACAAAGAAAATCAGCGGACCATCACTAAAGAAACTAGGTAAGATTAATTGAATTAGGGGAAAAACTGCACTTACACTATCTCAAAACTGCAAAGAACTGTGAATATACGGTAGCAGTTAGAAGTAGCAGCAATAACGTTATCATTGAATGATAACCCACAAACATCATAGTGAGTTTATTAAAATTGGGTGTACACTTACTTATCACTCCCTAACGCTGATCCAACCAGCGATAACCCAAAACAGCGATAGAAAAATCATAGACTAAGTATTATACTCTATGGAGAAAGTAGCAGTTAGTGTCAACAGTCTCATAATATTGATAACTTATTTTTTTTATTAGTAATGATAAGGATGCTGATGGCCATATGATTTCAGGGACCGTTTGAGCCTTAAAGTTTTCCTGACATTTGTCTTACAGGTGAGGAAAAACCCCAATAAAAAATCTCACCCAGAAAAACTGCCCCAACCGGGGAAATACTGCTTTATTAATTATTTTACAGCTTTGTTTCTGGTTGATCTATAATTTTTTTTTATGTTTTCATCTTCGACATTCCTAAGCTTCATTTTAAAACCAAAATTATGTTGAAATTTGGATTTCCACTTTTTGCGCCGTACCCCTAACTTTTTCCTTCGTAACCTAACAAAATTAATTACATGCATATTATTTACTGAAGTGTACACTAATCTGATGTATACTAACCTAATAAAAGTAGTACTAACCTAACAAAAATAGTGTAATTGAGTTGTTGATGGTGGCAACATTGGAAATGGAGGGAAAATAGCTAGTGAGTATCAAAATATTGTCTAAAAATGTCGTAATGTTACTATGTTTCTTGTAAATAAATAAATATGTAAAAATTCTAAAAGAATGTTATAAGTATCATTGAAAAACATTAAAGTACTACAAAATGTTAGTAAAGACATAAGTAATATGTAGAGTAACAATATTACAATAATATACTATGGAAAATGAAGGGAAAGGTAATGTACTGTTGAGCCGTTAGATGCTCATAAGACTGTAATAAAGCAACAAGAATCTACTTCAACTCTGGGGCAACATATGAAACAATTGACACGAGATTGACCTCACAGGATCTAGATATTTGGCTAAAATAGACCAAGAAAAGTTAAGAATCCTACAGGGAAGCAATAGAGAAAAAAAAAAGACCACTCTCTATGAACACCGGGATGATGCCCAAATATTACCATTTACATGGAAAACTGCTTTTGCTGCCTACCATGTCAATCCCAAAACAACGTTGAAGTTTTCAAGAAGACCACAATTTGGCAACATAGAACATGGTCAACTCTTTGATGGGTGTACAGCTTCCCAAACTGATTGTTATGAAAATGCAGTGCAATTAACTAACAGCACATGGATTACTAGGGGCACGCCGTAGCGTAGTGGTTAAGGCACTGAGCTACAAGCCGGAGGGTCGAGGGTTCAAGTCCCGTTGGGGTCAGGATTTTTAAACTGACCAAAACCCTCTGGCGGCACTATGGCCCTGGGGTCGACTCAGCCTCTAACTGAAATGAGTACCAGACGCTTGTTCTGGGGTAAAGACGGCCGTCACGCAGGGCTGACAACCCGGCTGACATAAAGTGCCGATTGTCTAGAAAAAGTGGGAGCCTTAACCTCCTACTACCCCAAGGGCCTCCTGAGGCCTGTTGTGGGATCACTTTACCTTTTACCTTTTTACATGGATTACTAGCCACTCCAATACTGTGTCGGATATGTATTGCTGATGGTATATAAGACCTATATAAGTAACTATAATCTATCATTCCTAGATAATGGTATGTGGGATCATGTTGAAATATCGAAATCAGTGGCCAGAGGCCAACCTTGAACCCTTGTTCCAGAAAACCAAGAAACCTTTCTTAATCATACTTATAATAATAAGTAATATCCTCAACTCATGTCCAACTCAGGGTTGGGTCGAGGAATGAGACGAGAAGGAGCCCCTATATTTACAGGGGTCTGTGAACTACAAGGGTGCCGGCTGACCACTCCTGATGCACCATCACAGGGGAGGATGAATGAAATGAAACAAAATTAATGAGATGAGTATGGAGAAATGGTGGAATGAAATTTGTGGCAGAGGAAAATGGGAGAAACCCCAAGAAAAACCAGCCCAAGCTCCATTTCATCCACCATGAAACCCACTTGGAGTAACCGAGACTCGATCTTGAGACCCCAGCAGTCTTACAGGTGAGGAAAAACCCCAAAAATTCCCGACCGGGAATCGAACCTGGGCCCACTGATATATATATATATATATATATATATATATATATATATATATACACACGCACACACACACACACACACGTTCTAGTGGCCACAATTTTTGTTTCATCAAAACCAAACTTGGCATGTGGCATTTGATTAAAAAAACTTTGGTAAAATTCGTTAACCAGCAAAATTGGACCATTAGATGTAGTAGTTCAGCAGTAACAAACATTTCTAAATCGCGCTAATGGTCACAATTTTCGATGTTGTGCAAAGGAACTTAGTAAAAGTTATTAAACTTAAAGGAAGAGGGTACTGTCAAAAAATCAGTGAAATCTAACCTTTAGAAGTTGGGGTTCACCTGACACCCAAAATTTAAAAATTGCTGTAGCAGTCGCCATGTTTGCTTTGTCGCAGTATATTAGTATATAATTTAATTTAATTAACTCTTAAATTGGCTCTGTATCCTATAAGATACATTTTTTAGTTTATTTTTAATAAAGTAATAGTATTTAGGTAAACTTTTATCATTCACCTCTTATTCTTTCTTTTTAAACTGTTGTTGTTTTCAAGTGGCTGAGCTTGGTTTACTCCATTAGTCCTCTTGCTTTTTGAACTAGTTTTGGAACTCTCTACTTCTGTTCCATCTTCAGTAATTTCGTGACCATTTTTCTGTCGTCTTGAAGAGCTGCCACTCACTCCCTCTGTTGGTAAACTGAAAAACCTTGAAATCAAGTCATATTCCCCGGGAATTTCGAAGTTCATTAATTTATCCTTTTTGCTTTTTTAAATGTAGATTTTTTTCCAAAACAGTGAGTTCTTAGAGTTTTTCTATTTGTTTCAATAATTTAGCCTTTCTTTCGATAAAATGTTTTTCTGACCATGCATGGGCAGCCATGGCAGATTTACCTTCCCCTTTCTTGATATTCCTGAGATGTTCTTTCACTCTTGTTTTCAAAATTGTCTTAGTTTTTCCTACGTTGACTTTCTCACATTCTTCGCATTTAATTCTGATAAAGTAATAGGAAGATTAATCAGTAGAAGTTACTTAAATTTGTGTCAAATTATACAACAATATTCAAAATCTAATTACTTATGGTTATGACATGTTTGTTTTCTCTGCAGTCCAACATGTTTAAATAAGTTACTATAAGAAATTGAGTTTCTCCAATTTAAGAAAAGATAGATATTGTTACGTGTCGTGCATAGCGATGTTTGAATTTCACGGGCGAGTTATATTACCCGCAAGCTGGCAGCATTGTCTGGAGTGTGTTGCCAGACGATTCTACCGGTGTCTCTCTCCCCTTTGGGGAGGGATCTATGTCTAGAGGATTCTGAGTGTCAAAGTTACTCGAAGCTGTTTCTACAGTTTTCCTCACGCTTATATAAGGGCGGAGGCAGAAGACCGGAGTCAGTTTTGTGTTTGATGCCAGCGATAGCAGTCAGTCTGCGACAGCAAGTCTTGTGGTGAACAATGTGATGATAAGTTGTGGCGAATTTATTTATCAGTGAGTGAAAAATTGTTCTAACTGAGATAACAATTAAAAGAAGATTCTTAGTGATTTGTGTCTGTGAACATTAATTTGTTGATAATTGAAGAATTCAATAAAGTGCTTGGTGAAATTTTAATAAATTCATTGTGCTCATTTACACCTAAATAAGCTAGAAGTCCACCACTGTGGTCTCGAGGTAGCGTGCTGCCTTGTCATGCAGTGGGCCCGGGTTTGATCCCCGGTTGGGGCAGTTTTTCTGGGTGAGATTTTTATTGGGGTCTTTCCTCACCTGTAAGACAAATGTCAGGAAAACTTTAAGGCTCAAATGGTCCCTGAAATCATATGGCCATCATCATCATCATCATCATCATCCTTATCATTACTAATAAAATTCATTGTTAAAACTGTTGAGGTGGAGAGTCATAAAATAAAATAAGTTAAAATATACCTTCTTAGGTAAGATCCGTCATCCTCAACTTATAAAATATGTATTCTTTATGCTTATAGGCCTTTCAAAACATCTGTTCCATCTTCAGCAGGTCCTTCTTTGCTACAATATCTAGTATGATGGTTGATGCTGCTGGTCCTAATATGGTGTTGTCGTGACACCACATTAGGACCAGCAGCATCAACCATCATAATAGATATTGTAGCGAAGAAGGACCTGCTGAAGATGGAACAGATGTTTTGAAAGGCCTATAAGCATAAAGAATACATATTTTATAAGTTGAGGATGACGGATCTTACCTAAGAAGGTATATTTTAACTTATTTTATTTTATCCTTATCATTATAATCATCATCATTCTTCACCGGTGTGGAAAGCAACGGGAAGCTGCCACACCTACAATTCCCTAGTAAAGCTGCAAGCATAGCATGAAAATGCTATGATTGCAGTGAAGGACCTGCCTTTGGACAGAATTACTATGTATGGATGGAACCTAGAAGGTAAATCGAGGCAATCACAGCATAGTATATTCTTTAAACCAGCAAAATTGGACCATGCCTTTAACTTGCTGAGGAATTCAACTAGTTTATGCAGTTCTTGCATGAACAGTCTTGACTTTTATTGATTTGGAAATACTGTTTTATTCGGTTTATAAACATATATACTCTTTTTTTTTTTGCAGAATGGTAGTGTACCTCTTGAAGAATTGAAAATACCAGTTACAATAGATGGTATAACAAGGGATGTGCCAGCTTTGGTAAGAGAAAAAATATTTACTTTGACATAGATATATTTAAGGAAATTACACTTTACCTCATATTTTGCTATCAATTTTCAACCAAAAACCAACTTTTTTGAGATGATCATTGGAAACTTGGTTTATATTCTCCCTCTGGTGTTAGACAGGCAGACAGACCTAATAATCAAATTCTTCTCCCCATAAAATTCAAAATTCATTATCTTGTTTCTGTCATCTCAACAGTTTTTTGGTTGAAAACAAGGGAATTATCCTTTGGAACGTATCCAAGTAAGAAAGAAAAATATAAAGTGAGGTGTAAACAACTGATTCTATTTCTTTTGACTATTTAACTCATGCCCCAAATGGGAGTCAATGACCAATCATGTTTCTATGAATTTTGTTTTACAACCAATGACAGTCGTGTTTTACCTTGCTTTTTATCAACTTCTCTTTACCAGCTCCTGTTTTTGTGATAAAGCTCCTCCTTTTTAATTTTCTGAACAGGTCAGAGCATTATTTTGCAGTGACTGACTCTCCAACAATTACATTGAATATAGCACATAATGAACAGATTCCTTTGAACCATACATTTGTTAATGGTGTGTTCAATAATATTCTGTTTTTAAATAATTATTTTACTGAGTTGTTTACTAAAAAAATAAATTAATTACCTATAATATTGGTTATAATATAATATACAGTTTCATTTGTTTAATTTATTCTCCACTAGGGTGCATTTTTACAATATTGCATTCCTGTTTGGCAATAAATATAAATAATATGATCAAGTTGCAGTGAATAAACAAATGAAACATAACCACACATTTATGTTTTGTTTTCAAACATTGCCGTTTAATTAAATGTACAAATATTTTAAAGTACTGATAACTGTATTATATTTGAAGAGAAAATTTTTTGCCTAGACCGAGACTCGAACCCGGGACCTTTGGCTTGCCGGGCCAAATGCTCTACCAACTGAGCTACCAAGGCGAGTTGCGATCTAGACGCAATTTTTTTTTTTCTCTTATATACGTTTTAATTCCCTCTCACCAAATGCTTTTGAAACCATTGCTTCTATCTTTGCAAATGGTGGCTTCTTAGTTAACACATTGGTGACGGGCCACGGAGATCTCCGTGTTTAAATGGCCAGCACTAGACGACCGGTCACGGAGATTTCCGTTTTTACGTTTTCTATGGCTTCCCTGCCTCTTCGCTTTTGAATGAGGCATTCAATTTTGTTTCTTCTCATTGTGAAATAAACTTTAGTTGTTTTTGTACCTCTCTCTTCTCTTTTATGAAATTGCCAACTTTACAGAAAGAGTTGTTTACAATTTTAAGACAGACAGCTGGTGAAATATGGAATTTTAGTGCGGGTAGTTAGGCAATTACGGGATACGTATGTAACCTGTAAATATATGTTGCAGAGCGGAAAAATTAAAAGAAACTATTTTGCGTTCTGGAGCCGAATTTATATATGTGGCATCATGTCCACCAGGATAATTATTATAATAGTGTGGCTATAGCTGAAAATTTGCTCGAAAGACGAAAGAAAGACGAGAGTTTCTGAAGCAATAAAGATTAACAGAGGGCTTCCAAAATCATTTGTGGAAGCAGGAAATAAACTCAAACCAGGAGAAAGTGTTTTTGCAGTAAGGGAGGCCTTTTGCTACAAACATCGAAAGATAAAAGAGACGTAAGAATGGTTAGCACATTGCATCAGGCAACACGAGAGTGGGAGGAGTAAAGTTGTAAAAATGCCCTATTGAATACTTCAATATAACAAGTAGGTCTATGTGAAGGGTGTAGACAGGGCTGACCAGTACGTATCATATTACTCCATCCTTAGAAAAATAGTGAAATGGAGCTAGAAAGTTGTATTGTGGCTTCTGAATTGTGCACTCTTTAATGCTTTCAGGGTCTATAAATTTCAAAATCCTAACAGCAAAATGTCAAACAAGTTTTTTGCTTGAAACAGTCTCTTGTTTGGCAGTCGTGAAATTAGGAACAGATGACAGGGAAGATGAGGAAAGACAGAAAAAAGAAACCACTTCTGGAAGACCACCTCACGACCCACCAGGGAAGCTAAGGCATTAAGGAAAATAAATTAACACCAACAGTGATTGGAAAGAAAAAATTACCCTCCAAACTTTGCCGCATTTTTAGCGAACACAAGAAAAGAAACTCGCTACATATGCTCTTTTGAATGTGCCTTTACATAAAGGGAAATGTTTCCAATGCTATCAAACCCTCAATTTCTACTAGAAGGTCTGGTGAGAACACTAATAAAGATTTACTTATGCATTATTGTTATTGACTGTAAATATATTGATGTAAAAGCCACACTGTGCTAGCGCGGTTTAAAATTTAAAAGTCCACCCTACTGACAGAAATGTCCGGTCCAGCAGCAGTGGGTGGAACGCAGAGCTGTCGGTTACCAATGTGTTAAGAAGACATTTATTGGGAATTTAACATTACTTTATAAAGCTAGTAAGGCTTCTAATGATGTTTTTATTATTAATTTAACATTTCTCAATGAAAGATAAATTATATTTGAAGAGAAAAATTTTCAAAGATAGAAGCAATGGTTTCAAAAGCATTTGGTGAGAGGGAATTACAACGTATATAAGAGAAAAAAAAATTTGCATCTAGATTGCAACTCGCATCGGTAGCTCAGTTGGTAGAGCATTTGGCCCGGCAAGTCAAAGGTCCCGGGTTCGTGTCTCGGTCTAGGCAAAAATTTTTCTCTTCAAATATAATTTATCTTTCATTGAGAAATGTTAAATTAATAATAAAAACATCATTAGAAGCCTTACTAGCTTTATAAAGTAATGTTAAATTCCCAATAAATGTCTTCTTAACTAAGAAGCTGCCATTTGCAAAGATAGAAGCAATGGTTTCAAAAGCATTTGGTGAGAGGGAATTACAACGTATATAAGAGAAAAAAAAAATTACATTTAGATCGCAACTCGCCTTGGTAGCTCAGTTGGTAGAGCATTTGGCCCGGCAAGCCAAAGTTCCCGTGTTTGAGTCTCGGTCTAGGCGAAAATTTTTCTCTTCAAATATAATTTATCTTTCATTGAGAAATGTTAAATTAATAATAAAAACATCATTACTGATAACTGTATTTAAATAATGATTTTTTAGTAAAGAGCTTAATTTTATTTTTTAAATAATCCTAACAAATGCCACTCTTGATTTCCAAATCCTCTAGATAAATTCACTTGCCACTTCGTGACTTGTGAATTTATCAGTGATTTGGAAATCACTCGTGACATTACTTACGAAAAAATATTTCATAGTGTTACCTTCTGTCAATTGTCACTAAAAATAAATATAATTTTTCTCACTTTTGTCTGTTTTATGATACATTTTAAGAAAAAATGAAAGTCAGTGCAAGTTTTATTAACTTATTCTCCATGATTCTAAATGATTGCGCTGGTTTTGGGAATTTTATTACGGACAGTGAACATAGTAGACGTAAACAAACTTTATATACAAGATGTATGGGAAAACTTGCCATTTTTTTCATCATCATCAACCAGAGATTAAGCCTGTTGGCTCTTTCCGGTTTCGTGAAAGATAGAATTGTTAAAATTGTTCAGACCATCTTCTATATGGGCGTCCAACATTTCTCCTTCTGTGCGGTTTATAATGTATGGTCTGTCCGGTTGTTTTCATGAGAACATTTAGTAATGTAAATTGTCCCCTGAAGGTGTTACTGGCACCTCCAGGGTAAGACAATTGAAGGAGCTGCCTTCTTAAGGTTCGTCGTCATAACCTCTCTTTATATCAGCCCTAGTGGGAGGGTTACCTCTTCTGCTCTCCTCAGACCGTTGAGGACTTTCTCCTTGTTACCCCAGAGATGGGTCCTTATATTTCACCCTAAGGAGAGGGTTCCCTCTTCCACCAATTACAACATTTGAAAGCTTGTTCCATCTTGTTGTTCTTGCTGTTAAGGTCTTTGCCCGTATCCCTGGGCAGGGGCTCTCAATATACCCCAAGAGACTGGGTCCCTGACAGGACTTAGTCACTAATATATTAGTGTTCACCCCCGCGACGAGAACGTGCCTGTCAGGTATTACTCAGTTGTAAACAGTTACAGCCTAAGCCCCCTGTTTACACTGAGCCGGGTTAATAGCTTCGTATGAGTGCCAAGCTAAAGGTTTTTTTATGTACCTAATAGATGCTCGATATAGGGTCCCCTTATAACCCTGCATACATCAAGCCAGTAGTCCTACTCGTCCAGCCAGTATAGGATAGTCATATGGTCCCTCAGCTGTTATAACTGGTTTTCTCAACCTACAACCGCTGCTTATTGTACATACCCAAATTTTCATGATGCAAGATGGGCAACTGTCCCACATGGCTGAAATTCCATGAGAAAATTTTTCTCCTCATGTGGACTTAAGCCAGTGCATATCCCATAGCTCTGCATCAAGGCATGATGCCTTAGATCACTCGGCTGTGGTAGATCGTTATAAAAATTATTATACTCACACATTAATTTTTTTAAGGTAAATGACAAACATTCAGAAAAAAATTGTTAGACTTATTGGTACAGCAATTTATGCTCTATTGTTATTTTTGGCAGTTTTATCATTTATACCCACTCTGTATGGTTGCTAACATTTGAACTAATAGTTTCTTTTTAAGATTTAAATTAAAATTCTTTATACCTCACTTCTTATAATTTAACATGAAGCTTATATATCAAAGATAATCAGAAATTTCATAAAAACAACGGGGATAATTAATAGTATAATGAAACCATTTTTAGTACAAAAGAACACAAGATTACGATTTTATAAGGTTCTCGCAAGGCCAGTATTAAGATATGGTAGTGAAGCATGGACAATACGAAGATGAGATGAAAGCCGATTAACAGCAAATAAGATGCAATTTATGTGCTGTACAGCAGGCTATACAAAGTGGGATCATAAAGAAATGAGGAAATTATGGAAGAGTTGGATGTAGAACCCATTCTCCACCACATACAAAACTACCAGAATAACAGGAAAGCCCATCCTCAATGAATGCCATCTCATAGAGTTCCAAAAGTCACGCTTCGTTACTGCCCCCAAAGCAAAAGATCGCTGGGACGTCCAAAAAAGCGCTGGATGGAAAATTCTTCTTTGAGACCGTAACAGGTCACATGGCCTAATACTTTTATGGATGATGACAATACCTGACTTCATAGCGAGTCTTGTAATTGTACTGGTTTCAAAACCTAGGTGGTTTCATCTTCGGTAATATCTCAACCGATGTCAAGTCATTCTTGTTCCCTCTGTTGGTGGACTGATGAACCTCTGAATGAAATCGAATTAAGAATTTCAAAATTCACAAGTTTTTGGGAAAAAATCCACATTAAAAAAACAAGAAAGAAAAACTTGGTGAATTTTGAAATTCCCAGTTTTTGAAAAAAATCCACATTAAAAAAAGAAAAAGAAAAACTTGTGAATTTTGGAATTCCCGGAATTTTGATTTAATTTAGAGGTTCTCGGTCGTACCAACAGAGGTAGTAAGAACCGGTTCTCCTGAACGACAAAACATCAGTCGAGATATTACTGAAGATGAAACCACATAGGTTTTGAAACGAGTATAATTAGAAGACTGGTTATGTTGTGGGATATAAAGAATTTTAAATTAAATCTTAAGTTAAATCTCATAGTGATTTTTCCTAAAGTTTAAGATACTTTATTTTTTCTATCTAGTAATAACAAACAGGGACTGTAATATTTATGTGCTTTTTAGTCTGAGGGTTGGATTGAGGAGAGGCATCACTTTCACTACAAACCGCCGCCAGTTCCTGATGTGGAAGGCATGTTTGCTATTGGAGCTAAAGAAGCATGGCTTGAAAGAATGGAATTCCTTAGCCTTGATTTGACTTGGCTTCTAGAATTACAACAATTCAGGTAAGACACATTTCTTTAATTAATTTAATAAAGTTGAGAATTTTTTTTTTACATTATGAGGTTTTCTTAATAAGAATCAAATGAATCGTGAATTCTTCTTACCCCATACATCTATGTTTTTTTTAATACAGTACTGAAGTATTGGAAAAAAACATCTTTTCCATCCTCAGCTGTTTTCACGACTGTCAATTTTTTTCTTTTGCCAGTAATTTTCCAATCTGGTGTACTTTTGAAGAAGTGATTTTCTAAACTGCCATCTGGTGTACTTTTGAAGAACTTTGTAATCAAACTTGGTTTGTCCGGAACTTCGAGGCAGTTTAGAAAATTACCGGCATAAGAAAAAATTGATAGTCATGAAAACAGCTGAGGATGGGAAAGATGTGTTTTCCGATACTGCAGTTCTGTGTTAAAAAAACATAGATGTATGAGGTAAGAAGAATTTATGATTCATTTGATTCTTATTAAGACACATTTCTGCTTATATATGTTGATCTCAATGGACTTCTGATTACCGTTAATCAATCAATAATTGTTAGGAAGTAACTCTACGAGAGAAAGGTGTCTGGGTTCAAACCCATCTAGTCATATATTTTTCTATGTTTTTATTATTTATTTCATACATCTCAATGATGGATAAATCATATTTGAAGAGAAAAATTATACGCTCAGACTTGAGCCTGAACCCAGGACCTGTGACTTTCTAGGCCAGTAATCTACCGACTGAGCTACCTGAGCAAGTTCCAATCTAAATGCAAATTTTTCTCTCTCTCAAAGTTTTCTCACTAGATTGGAACTTGCTCAGGTAACTCAGTCGGTAGAATATTGGCCTAAGAAAAATGTTGCATTTGGATTGGAACTTGCTCAGGTAGCTAAGTCGGTAGAGTATTGGCCTAAGAAAAGTTTTGCGTTTAGATTGGAACTTGCTCAGGTAACTCAGTTGGTAGAGTATTAGCCTAGAAAACCAAAAGTCCTGGGTTCAAGCCCCAGTCTGAGCATATAATTTTTCTCTTCAAATATAATTTATCCTTCAATGAGAAATATTAAATTTATAATAAAAACATCAAAATAAGCTCTACTGGCTTTATAAAGTAATGATAAATCCCATTAAAAGTCTTCTTAAATAAGAAGCCACCCTTTGCGTGTTGAGCAATGTTCACAAGCCTTTGGCACTCATGGGAATTGAAATGTATAAGAGAAATATTTGCATTTAGATTGGAGGTCTTGAATAGCTCAGTGGCAGAGCATTAGCATATGAAGCTAAAGGTCCTGGGTTCAAATACCGGTCTAGGCATATTTTTCTTAAATTAATGAGTCATTTTTTACATCTTACCTCATATTTTATGTTTCTTTAAACACGGAAACTAGTTTTCAAGAGAAAGATCTCTCTCATTCTCAACCGACATTGTGACTACCAGATTTTCTGTGGAATCTCCATCTATAACGTTGCCATCTAGTGTTGATTAGATGAACTTTGAGATGAGGTCACGTTCATCAGGAATCTCGAAATTCATGGATCTGAATTTGTTCTTCTGAATATATATCTTCTCCCAAATTGTCAATTCTAAAGGTTTTTCTAAATGTTTTAAAAGTTGGGTTTCTTTTTCAATTTTATGATTCTCCTATAAACTATGTGCTGCAATAGCTGATTTTTTAATTTCACCATTTTTAATATTTCTAAAGTCTTTTTAGCTTGTGATAGTCCTCCAGTATTCCACTGGAGGATTTTGATCAAGTTTGGTTTGGTATATTTGTTTCCTTGAAGAAAGGTCCCCGTCCGGAGATCCGAATGGGGGACTATTTTACCTCCGGATTGTTTGTATTGGAGTACAATAAACTAGTTGTAACCGTTTAGTAGTAGGCACCACATGTGGTGGTTACATCACCCATTGAGAGAAAGTAGGTATAGGAAGGAAGGAGAAATGAACCCCTAGGCCTCGAGTACTCTAATACCATCAGGGTCGAAAGAAACAAGAGGTCAGTCAAGGGAGACTGGATAGAAAAGTTGAAAGAGGGAATTGGTATGGGGAGGAGAAGTAATACCAATTCGGTCAAAAAAGAAAAACTCACCAAGCTGACCAGTGCTTGTTGGTGAGTAGCCCTTCCCTTTCGTTCATCATGCATAAGCATGATTACTAACAGCTGCACCACGAGAAGGTGAGGGATTGGACACTAGGTTACTGTCCAGGTCGGT
Source organism: Diploptera punctata (assembly GCA_030220185.1). Taxonomy (NCBI): domain Eukaryota; kingdom Metazoa; phylum Arthropoda; class Insecta; order Blattodea; family Blaberidae; genus Diploptera; species Diploptera punctata. The sequence continues at coordinate 95,215 of JASPKZ010003409.1, read as the reverse complement.
TCCTTTTAAGCCTTCGATGGAAGGAATTAAAGGGTCTCCTCTCTGTTAAAAACAGTAGCCTTTCCGCAAAAAAAGCTATTATAATACCTATTTCGAAAACAAAAAAATCAACAAATACTTTTTCAAATTATCGCCCAATAGCACTAACTAGTGTAATTGTTAAAACTATGGAAAAAATGATTTCAAATCGATTAAATTGGTATTTAGAAACCAATAATTTTACTTTCACCCAATCAAGCTGGATTTAGAGAATTACAATCAACAAATCAACAAATTGTACACCTAAGTCAAGCTATTAAAGACAGTTTCAACAGAAAAGAAGACACTCTGGCAATGTTCGTTGATTTCCAAGGAGCATATGACTCTATTTGGAGATATAAATTATTAGAAAAAATGCAGACTTTAGGCATTCAAGGGAATATGCTACTCTGGATCAGCAATTTTCTCATCCAACGGTTCATCGCTACAAAGTATAATAATCACCTCTCTAAATACCAACAAACACATCGAGGTTTACCACAGGGTTCTGTACTCAGTACCATTCTCTTCAATATCTACATTAATGATCTACCTAAGCATATAGAAAAGCTCCAAACAAAAACCCTACTTTTTGCTGATGATGTTGTAATATGGGTTTCCAAACCGAAAAACCAAAGTCAACAATTAATAACCATAGCCCAACAATCACTAATACAGTTAGAGAATTGGACATCCCAGAACTTAATGAAGATAAATATACAGAAAACAAATTATCAACTATTTACATTAAGAAAGAAGAAACCACTACCCATCACTCTGAAATTGGAGGGTGAATTATTAACTCAAACACATGAAGCAAAATATTAGGAATAACTCTGGACACAAAAATTAACATGGAAGAAACACATGGAGAATATATGTACAAAGATAGAAACAAGGTTACCATTATTAGAACGATTAGCAGGGAAAAAGTGGGGTTGCAACACACAAACCCTAAACACCTTCTACCAAATGTACATAAAACAGTACTTCAATATTGTGAAGAAATCCTAGTAACTACTAAAGTGGAAAAACTTAATAAATTGCAGAACCAAATCCTCCGTCTGATAACAGGAGCCGTTAAAACAACACCAATCACTGCCATGCAAATCTTAACAAATAACCCAAACATAGCATCTGAAATTGAGAAAACAGCAGTCACACAGTATGAAAATTTTTAAGGCTACCCCATAATAACTGGACCCAAATAAAACCACAAGTATGTTTAAAATCTCAGCAAAGCTTCCTAAGCATTGTACAAGAAATCAAACAGAAATTGCAACTTCCACATTCAAAAGAAAATATGCAGATGAGAATCAACCCTCTAGAATTTTTGGAAATCGAATATAACCTTCATTTAACAGAAGACATCAAGAAATCTGAAACTCCTCCATATATTTTAAAAACCAATGTCACTGGAAATGATAAATCTAAGATACCCAGCTCCTGAATGGATACATATTTTTACAGATGGCTCCAGCCTACCAAATGATGGTGGCACTGGTGCTGGTGCAGTATGTCCACTTTTTTCCTTTTATCGTAACTAAACACAAATTCAACAAACTTTGATGGCGAAATTCTAGCAATTTTCTTAGTTTACAAAATCTTTTATATCACATCCAAAAATTACAAAAGTTGTAATTCTATGTGACTCCAAAGCAGCCATTCTTGCTATAACACGAGACACAACACCCAAAAGCATCAAAATTATCGAATGTCACAAAATGATAAAACATTTATCCCGTCTACATAAAAAAGTTGTACTTCAATGGATTCCGGCCCATTGTGGAGTGACAGGCAATGAAATAGCCGATTTTCTAGCCAAGAAGGGTAGCAAAATTGTTTCAAACCCAACTTCTGCTCCAGTTTCCTTTCACTCTATCAAAGAATTATCTCAAATAAATACATCAATAAATTAGAGAAGAATACACCACCAAAAACATCTGGAAAGGAATGGGAAAATCTTCAAGCTTATGACATTACTACATTACAAAGAAAATCTGCAGTAGCAACATTCAGACTGCTAACGGGACATGACTGCTTGAATAAACACCTACACAGAATTGGCATAACAGATTCACCTAAATGCCCTTTTTGCAATTTAAATGAAGATATGGAAAGAAACCATCTCCTCCGTTGTCCAGCTTTCGTAGAAGAGACCAGCCTTTCTGCTAAATATTGGAGTGCAAGAGAGCGAATGATTTCATTATCAAGTGCTCGACATTAGATACCAACCAACCAACCAACCATATTTCTAAAGTGTTCCTTAGTGCGAGTGTCCAAATTCTTTTTTGTTTTTCCTATATTTTTCTCTTCGAATACAGTTTGATCTTCAATGAGAAATATTAAATTTATAATTAGAACATATAGAACAATATATTACAATTAATGCTGGGATGTAAACATTATGAGGTTATATCATTAATGTTGAGTGGAGAACATATTTTTAATATTTTTATTATTAATTTCATACATCTAAATGATGGATAAATCATATTTGAAGAGAAAAATTATACGCTCAGACCGGGACTTGAATCCGGGACCCTTTGTTCTCTAGACCAAGTGCTATACCATCTGAGCTACCTGAGAAATTACTAACCTGAACGCAAATTTTTCTTTATATACGTTGTAATTCCTGCCCACCAAATGCTATGAAGCCTTTGCTTCTATCTTTGCAAATGGCGGCTCCTTTATTAAGAAGACATATTTGGGAATTATACATTACATTATAAATGCCAGTACAGCTCTTTTCAATCTTTTTATTATTAATTTCATACATCTCAATGATGGATAAATCATATTTGAAGAGAAAAATTATACGCTCAGACCAGGACTTGAACCTGGGACCCTTGGTTCTCTAGACCAAATGCTCTACCATCTGAGAAAAAAAAAATTTTTAATAACTCACCTCACACAATTTCAAATTTATTTATGACTGAAGATGAATGAAAAATTCATTTGAAACCAATGGTCTCAAATAAATTTGAAATTGTATGAGGTGGGTTATTAAAAATATGTTCTCCACTCAATATTAATAGAACTATATGTTTCATTATTGGTATGAGCATTAGTGATTGATTCAATGAAAAGCTGGTAGTCATAATGTCGGTTGAAAATGAGAGAGATGTTCTCTTGAAAACTAGTTCCCGTGTTTAAAAAAACATGAAATATGAGGTAAGGTGTAAAAATGACTCATTAATTTATGAATTAGTGATTGACCTGAATGAAATATGTGTTAAGTGCAATAGACAGTTGCACATATACCTCTGTTTTGTCATGTGCTGTATGCATTTTTTCAGCTACAAGTGAATCTAGTTTCAGATTTAGTTTTATCTCTCTCAGATATTACCTTGCTAGATTGGTGATTAAAGTTAGAGTGGGAGAGTAGCAAAAAACTGTGAATGAACTTGCAGAAATATTGAGTACTTATTGAATGCTAAAGAAAAATTCATCGTCAAATCAAGAATTAGATCTTCTAACTTGTTCCATCTGAAAGTAGTTTATGGCATCTCTTCAAACATGAGTCTATATTCCTTTATAAGAATCAAATGAATCGTGAACTCTTCTTACCTCATACTTCTATGTTTTTTTAACCCAGCACCGCAGTATCGGCAACCATCGTCAGCTGTTTTCATGACTGTCAATTTTTTTCTTTTGCCCATAATTATCCAAACTGCCATCTGGTGTTCTTTTGAAGGAGTCATTTTCTAAACTGCCATCTGTTGTATTTTTGAATTACAAAGTTCTTCAAAATTACAACAGATGGCAGTTTAGAAAATGACTCCTTCAAATGAACACCAGATGGCAGTTTGGATAATTACGGGCAAAAGAAAAAAAAAATTGACAGTCGTGAAAACAGCTGACGATGGTGACGATTTTCGCTGATACTGCAGTGCTGTGTTTAAAAAAACATAGAAGTTTGAGGTAAGAAGAATTCACGATTCAATTTAATTCTCATAAATAAAACCTCATAATGTTAAAAATTCCCAAATGTATTATACTATATTCCTTTATCCTGTTTGATTACTCTATGGGGAAACTTTTGCTATCCTTGAGTCTGGGATTGGTTGGATATGATCTTCCCAGTTTGTTCTGAATTTTTAACTGTAGATGTAATTGATTCTATATACAGATTGTCTCTAAAGTCACTATCCGTTTCCATAAAAACACTATATTTTTTTATTTTCTTTGCGTACACGGTTAGTTTAGTGCAACATGTTTAGCACAGAAGAACGGGTTGCCATTGTTTATGCATGGATACATGATTTGTCATATTAAGATGGCAGAGCTGAATTTACCCGTAAATTCCGTAAACTAGCCCCAACAAAGGCCCACTTGTCTTCTTGTAAACAAATTTAAGTGTACCGGCAGTGTGTGTGAGATGAGGCACGTCATAGACGACCATGCATATGAGCAGAATCAGTACAGCAGGTTCACGTTGCCAGTGATAGTCTGAATGCATCAACTCGATGCCTCAGTAGGGAATTAAATGCCCCTCATAACACAGTGTGGAAAATTCTATGGTTCACTCTATGAAAACATCCTTATCACGTTTGCTTGATTTACGGAATTGTGTCGTAGAAGCAGCAGGCTTTTTTACATTTTAAATGTTAAGGTCTGCATTTCGTTTCACAACTGAAGGATGGAGTATGTGTTTTCACCGTGATGGCAATCTTGTAGAAAGGCAGTAGAATATGTGGAAAACTTCACAATAAATTGATGTTTTTATTATTAATTTAACACTTCTCACTGAAGGATAAATTATATTTGAAGAGAAAAATTTTCGCCAGACCGAGACTCGAACCCGGGACCTTTGGCTTTCTACTCCAATGCTCTACCATCTGAGCTATCAGGGCGAGTTCTGATCTAGATGCAAATTTCTCTCTTATATATGTTGTAATTCCCAACACCAAATGCTATGAAGCCTTTGCTTCTATATTTGCAAATGGCGACTTCTTAGTTAAGAAGACATTTATCGGGAATTTAACACTACTTTAAAAAGCCAGTAGGGCTTCAATTGATGTTTTTATTATTAATTTAACACTTCTCACTGAAGGATAAATTATATTTGAAGAGAAACATTTTTGCCCAGACCGAGACTCGAACCCGGAACCTTTGGCTTTCTAGGTCAATGCTCTACCATCTGAGCTATTGGGGTGAGTTCCAATCTAGACGCAAATTTCTCTCTTATATACATTGTAATTCCCAGCACCAAATGCTATGAAGCCTTTGCTTCCATTTTTGCAAATGGCAGCTTCTTAGTTAAGAAGACATTTATCGGGAATTTAAACATTACTTTATAAAGCCAGAAGGGCTTCAATTTATGTTTTTATTATTAATTTAACACTTCTCACTGAAGGATAAATTATATTTGAAGCTCGGTCTGGGTGAAAATTTTTCTCTTCAAATATACTTCACAATAACTTTGATCTTTCAATCATTGCCTTCCTTCATTGAAATTGATAGTGGTTTTAGAGACACCCAGTATCAATTCATATCTAATATACACACATTGAACCTCTTTACATTGACTGTAAGTTGAGATTTTTTGTTAGTTTGTTTTTTTCAGAATCAAATCACTAGATCACATAAAATCTGATGTTTAGCTGCAAACGTTAAGTTCCAATATTCATTTAATTTTTTTTGCTATTCCTTCACAACTTCTTTACATATTACATGAAGTTAATAGATCAGTATATTTTTCAGTTTTTAGCAGATGTGAAATAGATGTTGTTTTATTCTGCATATTTAGGTTAAATTTATATTTTGTTTTAACAGATTTTGGTCGCAAATAATATATTCTGTACCTACACATGAGATGATAATGTCATTTCTTCTGGATGCACCACCATATTATACATTGGATGAATTTCCCCAAGATGAAGAAATATGGAACAGTTTCCAGAAGATTAACCATCTTGTTTTTCTAGTAATAAATCGTCTTGCTTCTCCCAGAGAATCAGAAGTAAGTTAAATACCACATACTCTATAGTTCACTTGATATTTTGATATACTGAAGTTTACGGACTTTAAAAGACGCACCTTAATTTTTAAGCAGTTTTTTAAAAAGTAACATTTTTACCATTTTTATTATTACATTGCAAAGCCAGACTAAAAAAAATTCTTAGTTTATAAAACCATTCTGATCTTTAAAATCCCTGAAAATCATAATCTGAACTTTCTTCTTCTTCTTCTTCTTCTTCTTCTTCGTCATCATTGTCCTCTTCATATATAAGATGGTCATCACTTACTTACTTACTTACTTACTTACTTACTTACTTACTTACTTACTCACTGGCACTCTATTGAACCCATAGGTTCATGGCCGCACGGACATAAGCTCTCCATGCTTCCCTATCCTGAGCCAATACTTTCCAATCATTTCCTGTATAATCTACTTCCCTCAAATCATAGTTAATGTTATTCTCCCACCTCATTCTTGGTCTACCAACAGGGCGTTTTCCCTCTGGCTTTCCTACAAGAAGCTTCCATGCAAGTCTTTCATTCCCCATACGTGCAACATGTCCTGCCCATCGCAGTCTACGAGACTTAACTGTTCTTATTATATCTGGCTTCTTATAAAGACCATGTAGTTCATTGTTATGTAGTCTTCTCCATTCACTTGTCTGTTCATTTCTCTTTGGTCCAAAAATTTTCCTAAGTACTTTATTCTCGAATACTTGTAATCTCCTTTCCTCCCTTAAAGTAAGAGTCCATGTTTCACACCCATATAATATAGCTGGTAGAATAATAGTTTTATATATTTTCAGCTTAACGTTTTTTGAAAGGAGTTGGAACATCAAAAGTCTCTGCAATGCATAATAGCACGCATTTCCAGAATTGAGCCTATGTTTAATTTCTTTGTGCATCTCATTCCTGTTTGTGATTATTGTTCCTAGGTATTTGAATTCAGCCACTTCCTCAAAATTTCCCTCATTTGTCATTAGCTGTCCATTTCCATTATATAATGAATTACTACGAGATGGTCTTCACTGCCATCGAGAAAGTTATTACTCACGCCACATTTCTTGAAAGATTAGCAATAATGACTTCTCTCACTCTAGACCACGACTGTTTTATCCACTGACACACTTGTTTGATTGTATGTCTTTTAAAGCTCCCTTCAGTGTGAATTCATGTTGGGTTTCATCCATCATCCATTTGTTCAAGTTCACTGGCATTGTAGACTGCAATGACGCATCTTAGGCTAGAAAGTGTTCTGGGTTTGTGATGATGGGGCGGGAGGAAGACAGTGTTAGCAAGCTTGTGAATCCCCGCAACTCATGTTCGTCGTATTGGTGCACTGCTGCTGCCAGTTGAATCCAATGTTACCAGATAGAGATAATTTCCACAGCATAGAAAATATGGCCATTTTTGAGACTGCCAGGAATTTTAAATCAAATACTGGACATTTTTATGTTAATTTTGAGTGTAAGACACACCTGAATTTTGGAGGCAATTTTTCAAAGAAAAAAGTGTGTCTTACAGTCCGTAAAATATGGTATGCATTGCTTATCCAATATTACTTTGTCCCTCACTTGCCTTCATGATTCCATTGAGGAAAAGGAAATGGCACACCAAATTCTTTTACTTTGAAATCTTTATCTACCTAATACACCACGTCCAAAAATTATTGTAAAGTCAATAGGCCCACTATAAATTTTATAAACTTTTACACTATGTCAAAGGAATATTTATAGAAAAGAATATTCTCAGTTCTCCAATGAGAGAGGAGGATACTTTTTATACCAAAAGAAAGATAATGTATCAGATAAAAATTCTTACAAGGGAACTGTCAACCATTTCATGCCAAAATCTACCTTGAAATTTCTCCCAGAGAAGCGTTAAGATGTACCAAGGCTGTCTCCAAAAAAATATCTGCCACTCACAACTATAAGGTATTAAAATCCAGTGCCAAATCTCTCATTAAAGCTATAGGGAAGTAAACAACTTCTGAATAGAATTTATAGATTGAATAACTCTCACTACCTACCATGTCTGCCACATCCGCCTCACTCCAATCTGCTCTTACTCAAACAGGGACATCCACTTGCTCTGTACAGTGGGTTGTCGTTGGTGGATTCTGGCTTCACATTTCTATGCTTTGCAGTTAAAAGTGATAGATCATTTTTTGGACACGTCTTAGTATATCACAATGCTTCTTTGAGAGATATTTCAAGGTAGGTTTCAGCATGCAATTGTTAAAAATTCTCTTGTTATTCTTCTGTGGTCATTCTCTCCATTAGAGTTTGTGTTGTCCATATGTTGCCATAAATCAGCAATTTACTGTACAAAGCAAATTCCAACACTGAAGGCATCAGAGTAACAGAAAAAACAAAGCAAGTGAATAAATCCATCCTTACTTTACATTCATCCGAAACAAACCACACAATTTTATTTGACGAAAGATCAGTTCTTGCTGAAGTGGAGAAAAGATATCATTGGATTAGAGAAGTGGTAGGAAGTGTAAAAAAAGAAATCTAAGCAATTTCAATAGATTAATGGTTTTATTCTAAAAAGCAATCTGAAATATTTCCTAAATTTGCAGTTCTCCACATGCTTTGGAACAATTATGGAGATCCTAATGCCACTCGTTCATGTGGAGAACAAAATTGGAACTTATTTTTCAAATCACCTTCATATAGTGCCTACTCTCTTCTTCTTCTTCTTCTCTCTCTCTCTCTTTTTTTTTTTTGCAAATGTCCCAGGTCTTTTGACATTCCTGGTGTTCTCTCCTGGCGTACTTGTAACTGTAACCTACTTCTGTGATTGAGGCACCTGGAAGGTGGGGTTACATTGCCCTGATGATATGATGGGTGATGATGATAATAGTGGTGTGCCAGGAGAGTCCCCCTAATCCTAAGCTTAATTTAGGATGAGTATGAATGGTGATTGCGATGGCCATATGATTCCTGGGACCTTTTGGGCCTTAAAGTTTTCCTGACATTTGTCTTACAGTTGAGGAAAAATCCTGATAAAAACCTCACCCAGAAAAACTGTTCTGACGGGGGTCGAACCCGGGCCTGCTGTGTGACAAGGCAGCATGCTACCTCGAGACTTCTCTCTTATTCTCACTTATGCCAGAATGTATAGGATCCACTGGAAAATTATGCTTTTATTAAACTTTTGGTCTTTTTTAATTATCAAAATCATTAATTAAATTTTTTTAAGTTATAGAATAGTTTAATGAGAGTATTGATTATATTTGTATTATGACTCTTGAGTCACATGTTATGACAATAATGGATCTGAAGAAATACATTTTACATGATTGTGTAAATGTTTAAACCTTTGGCATGGATCTCGTGAAGTGATCCTCCCCCCACAAGAGATCTGAATGGTTGACAATGCCAGTTAGTTAGTTAGTTAGTTAGGGTCGTATAAATAGAGTCGGCCACAGTGGACTAGCGGTTATGCTCCTTGCCTCTGTTCCAAGGGTCGCTGGTTCAAACCCGGCTGGGGTCGATGGATTTTTTAAGAGAAAAATCCAAGGAGCAAGTACTCCGGAGGAATTTTAAGCCATGGGTCCCAAGTCTGAAGATTTTCAGGTTCATAAAAGAACCTTCCATCCATCCATAGTAATTCTGCCCGAGGGCAGGTCTTTCACTGCAATCATAGCATATTCATGCTATGCTTTGCAGCTTTACTAGGGAATTATAGGTGTGGTAGCTTCCCGTTGCTTTCCACACCGATGAAGGATGGTGATGATGATGATGGCCGGATGATTTTCAGGGACCGTTGGGCCCTAAGCTTCCTGACATTTGTCTTACAGGTGAGGAAAAACCCCGAAAAAACCTCACCCGGTAAGCTTACCCCGACTGGGGATTGAACCCGGGCCCGCTACGTGACAAGGCAGCACGCTACCTCGAGACCACAGCAATGGACAAAAGATCCTTAAGCCTGAATAAAAAGGCCTCTAAGTGTAATTTACTGACCGCGACATCCTAGTAATACCTTAGTTGCTTGTTAAATGTCTCATTGAGTCAGTGTGTTGACTGCATGCCATTCATGACATCTATGAGCAAATAAGGTAACTAAAAATTAATGTGGTCTAGTAACTTCTATTAAAGGAGAGGCTATGGATCATCAATAGGCTATCTCATTATAGATAGATATAAATAGCATCAACTTCTCCATCAAAATTTGTGGTATTTTTGCCCACATATTTATATGAACAAAATAATTCAGAAGTACCACATTATCCAAGGTCTATTTTGTGTATATGTATGTCCAATGTAATATATTTGTTGTACGTAAATTTTGTAAATTATAACTTTTGCTTCTTATTAAAGCTTTTGTACTACATATCATAAAATAAATTTAAAAAAATGTTATTTGAATTGATTTACATAATGTTTCAGACTGAGTACATCTCTTTGGACTTCTATGCCAGGATGATATATGATAACTATGTCTTCACCATTCCTATGTTCCTGGATATGTGCATGTGCTATGGAAGGGAAAATAGAGCACAAATCCAAAAGATTATATCTGCTATATTTAGGATACAACCAAAATATAAGGAAGACTTGAAAAAATCTGTTCCTTTCATATCCAAGGTAAAACAATAATTAATGGTTTATTTTAGGAAGTTATATTTTGAGGTTTTTTAGAATCTGGAATCATCTTACCTCAATTTAATGTTGATTTGTTCTCTAACATGCCAGACTGTCTGGCCAAAGCTGAGGATGATATAGAAGATATATCGAAACATGTTTGAGAACAAATCAATAATAAATTGAGGTAAGATGATTCCAGATTCAAAAAACTTGATTAAAGCAATAATTATTTATATTATTATCATCTGTTCCAAGTAAAAGGCGATTTATCCTCCAATGTTTTTATTATTAATTTTATATTTCTCACTGAAGGACAAATTATATTTAAAAAGAAAAACAAATATATGCTCATACTGGGGTTTGAACCCAGGACTTTTGGCTTTCTATGCCAATGCTCTATAAACTGAGCTACCTGAGCACTCCAATCTAAATGCAAATTTTTTTCTTATACATTGTTAATTCCTGAGCACCAAATGCTACTGGCTTTATAAAGTAATGTTTTTTTTATTCAATGCCCCAAATTATCATTTTGGCATTTCTGGTGTTCTCTCCTGGCATTGGCATAATTGTAACCCACTTCTGAAGTCGGGGCCCTGATGATATGATGGGTGATAAAATGATAATGAAGTGACAGGAAAGTTCTTAATCTAAATTCCAGACCATGGGCAACCACAGGAATAATTCCCTTTAAAGAAAAATTCCTATGGTTTGACCGGTAGTCAGAAACACTGACCACTAGCTCATGAGGCTGTTTTAATTCCGTAAAAGTCTTCTTAAAAAAGAAGCTGTCATATGTGTGATCAAGCAACTGTTCGTAGCATTTGGCGCTCGGGAATTAACAATATATAAGAGAAAAATTTGCATTTAGATTGAAGTGCTCAGGTAGCTCAGAAAGCCAAAGATCTTGGGTTCAAACTCCAGTCTGAGCATATATTAGTTCTCATCAAATGTAAAATGCCATTTATCCCATCTGAGGCTTCATAAAATATTTCAAAGTGATTTAAAATGTATGTCCAATGGATTTCTAGCCTACAGTACGTGAGATGCAAGAAAGTGATTGACATTTCTACTTACAGCTGGCACGAAGACCACCAGATGCCCCTCTTAGTCACTATTGGTCTCTATGGCGCTGCACCCAAATCATTTTCATTTTCACTACCATCGTTATCTTGTAATATTCTATTAGAACTCTTACTGCATAATGACATAATCACACTTTCAATTGTTTTTTTCTGAAATGCCTTCTTGTTTCCAGGCCTCTTCGATGACATTTACTATGTTTTATTACACATTCCCAGTTTTCTCTTTTAATTTTATTTACACCACTAATGAAATGACCCTGAACTTCGGTGAGTGTGAGTGACTTATTATTGTCTGTCATATCCCTTCATTTGTGCTCAAATCAATTCAATATCATTGCAGTGTCAATTTATACAGGGAATGATCAGAAAACATTAGCTCAGGATGGGGATGTACGGGAATCTTATGTCAGCATGGCCATGAACCTATGGTTCGATAGTGCCAGTGAATTAGTTAGTTTTGAAATGGCAATGATAAGATGGAGTGTAGATTACAACATGTCCGTGATTTTTAACAGTTTCATATATTAAGTTTTCTTCTCTTTAGGTTTTCAGCATTGTATATTTTTCAGTAGAATGAGGAGACGGCCATTGTTACAATCACCAACCTGGAGGGCCACATAATTTGTAATCAAGATTGTCTTCCTCTAGCCTTTAGTGAATCAACACTGAACTATAAAACCGGATATTTATCCCCATAAAATAATAATAAGGGTTTTTGTTTTGTTTATTTAATATTTAAATATAATTATATTTATTTCTAATAAGAATGGACATAAGATTGATTTAGAGAAGTCAATTTTTTTATAAGTATATAAAAAATTCAAACTGGTCAATATAAACTGTTAATACAGTTAGATGAGTTTCTAACTGATTTAATATATGTAAAAAATACTTTAAATATTCAAATTGATATTTTTTATAAACAAATAAATGGGATTGGACGAATTGGATGGGAGTCAGCTAGCAGTACTCCTTTCTTTTCAGTTGGACCAATCAGAACTTCCAGGTTATAACAAAAAAACAAGATGGCTACAATACTTGAAGGAGATCAAACATGTTAAGCAATGACTCCTACAGAAATGAGAGAATAGTGGTTTATTTTCTTGATATAAGTTGAAAGAATAGTGTTGGAGTTATGGAAGGTCATATAGTAATATAAATTTCATCCATCTTGAATACGAATAGTCCATAAGTGGAAATAAAGTATAATACTTGAAGGATTGACCGTTAGAATTCATCATCCATTATATACATAAAGTGGTAATCTTCTATAAGTAAAATTTATTAACCTAAGCCGGAGTCTTTTGAATTATTGATCTACAGGATTCATCTAAACTGAAGTGAGAGTTTTAATAAAATAACTTTTAGTTTAACTGTTAACAAAGTGTCTTTGTTTGTATATGTAAGAAACTTTTCCTCATTCCCCTGACGGGAGTTATTAGTGCCGTGGCAGAATTACAGTGATTCAAATTATTACAATCACATATCTACAACTTGGGACATCACACCCAACAACTCACCATTAACTACAAGGCAGCAGCTGTTAGTTGGTATACCAACTGGGCATTTTCCCTCTGGTTTTTGTATAAGAAGCTTCCATGCACATCTGTCATACCCCATATGTGCCACATGTCATGTCCATCGCAGTCTACGAGACTTAACTGTTATGGGACATAGCCACATAGCATAAAATAAATAAATTGCAGCTGTTAATAAATCATCAGCATACAACAAGATACTTCTGAACTAAAATGCACTCACTGGTCATTAAGGGCATTATATTTTTATTTATATAAATTGGACAATGTTATACATCAACTGGCTGAGTGCCATTTTTAAAAAAAATTGAGATTTTGATGTCATTTTGCACTGGCTCATGAAGTAAGTGTACACACACACTTTTAGGGCTGCATGCAAATACATTAGTCTCTACTCAAATTACTTCCAATCACTGGTGAGCTGACTCACCGTGAGCAAGTGCAAAGATCGAATTAGCTACCCACAAACTGATCATGCATGAAAGTCGTCGTTTTTTGTAATATTGGCAAGGAATTACCCAGAATTCTCAGCGATAAAACCACTTCCGTTATTTTCGTCTGCTATAGAGGAATGCATTTATGCTTGCGTCCCGCAAATAATACCGTATATAACGACGTCTGCGTCACACAATATTACGCCGATTCTCCTGTTCTTCCATTTGAATTCTTTGGTAGACTCTATCAAATTCCTCTTCTCCGCGTATACCGAAAACATGATCGAAGTCTTCAAGGTCCGACATCTAGGATAAAGCGGCAAGGTTTCAAACTACATCGGTTTCCATCGGTTCCCTTCGGGATTCTCACGATAAGTTTCTATCTTAAGCTATGATCTTAAATTACCTCGTCAGGTAAATTACGAATTATTATTGCATGAATAGATTTCTGAGTAAGCAAAATCGTATTAGGATAAAACTTTCTCAGCAGAGAACGCCTTTTAACGGTCTAATGCGTTCAAAGATTCGACCTTTAGTGCCAAATCTTTAAATATAGCTTTATTATTAAAGAAAAATGTAAACACCATCAGTCCTCTCAGAGATTCTGTATTTTGCAACAAATGGCTATGAAACTAGATCTTCATAAATGCTAATTTAAATTTTGGATCATGGAGCTAAGCGCCAAATGTCACCGCTCTTAGATTGTTGATGCATAACTGAGTAATATTAGTTTAAAATGTAAAAAAAAAAAATTTAAACATATTTTTCTCGAAACTTACATAATGGAGCATAGCCGGTTGATGCATAATACCATCCAATTAATGTGTTCCTTTTTTTTTACAGGTTTTTAGGATTGTAGAACATAAATTTGGTGGAAGGAAGATTCCAGATGGAGAACTAGTAAAGATAACAGATAGATCTAATAAACGAGATGAAATAACATTATTTGAATTAAGGGACTTAATATTACATGTGCTGGACACTGCTGCAAACTTGAGCATATTTCTCGACATCTACACTCCAGCTTGTTCCATGTACCATGAGCAATTACTGGAAATCAAGTATGTTATCTTAATTAATTAACTTGCAATTAAAAAGAACCTGAAAAACAGTACTTTACCTTTTTCAGTATATTTTCTATATCTTACAGAATAATAGTGCGCATGTGCATGAGTTTATAGAGCTGTCGCTAGGTGGAAGCACGTTCGTATGACCAACCTTCGAAATAAATTCCCAAACTTTACTAGAAGTGGATGTACAATAACTTCTCCCTTTCTAACCTAACAAAATAAATTATATACATATTATTTACTGAAGTGTACACTGATCTGATGTACACTAACACTAACCTAACAAAAATAGTGTAATTGAGTTGTTGATGATGGCAACATTGAAAGTGGAGGGAAAAATCTAGTAATGCCGTATTGTTACTGTGTTTATCATAAGTAAATAAATACGTAAAAATTGTAAAAGAATGTAATAAGTATTGTTGAAAAACAGTCTGTAATCGCTGAAGATAGGGCTCACAAGCCTTGAAACATATGTTCAACAAAAAACAACCATGAGAGTTAAGAATACACAGATCAAATACCTTAATTATGAAATAAACCTCTTAATGTTACTTTCTATTGTTTTTAAAAAATGGTTGAAAAACGTTTAAAGTGTTACAAAATATTAGTAAAGTCAGAAGAAGTAGATAGAGTAACAATATTACAAGAATATACTGGGGAAAGGTAATGTACTGTTGAGCCAAGAACCCCCTATACTAGTGTTTGGAATAAAGACAGATCAAGAGATGAGCTGACACCCTTTTTATTGAAGGTTTGTGATACATGAGACTTACAGGGAAATTAAATGAATATGGAGAAGTAGAGGAACAAAGTTTTTGGCAAGGTAAAAAGGGAGGAACCCTTAGAAAAACCTGCCCTGGCTCCAATTTGTCTCTTTGTGCTGGGGGGGGGGGGGTTGAATAATAAAAAAACCCATTATTGCGCCGCCGTGTATCGTCTTTTGTTTCCGTTGTATATATTAGCATAGAGTTCATAACAATCAAGGTTATTAATCAAAAGCCTTTGCCCGGGCCCATAAGAAGTAAAGATTGATTCATCTTTCTTTTCCAAACACTTAAACATCAATCAACAATAGATCTTAAAACACTTGAGTAATCTATGATTCCTGGTTAAACTGGATGTATCATTATTATTGTTAACCATGAAAGCCAGATGGAAAAAAAAAAAGGAAGCCTGTATGATCTCCTAAATAAGTAAGTTTATGTACGGGAATATATCGAACAGCAGCATGCACATAAATGGATGTATATAAAAATGATGTTTAATATAAACAAGACGTCTGAAGTATAGGAAAAATATAACAATTATAAATATTGATCAATCTTGAATTTAAACAAAAATATAAATAATAATCATTAACTTAAAAATATATCATACCTCACTCAAACAAGTTCATTCATATAAACGGTCCAAGCCAGGATGGCTTTCCCCGGTCCTCCGGACCACAACTCAAACCACGCCACTCGCGTGCTCCAGACGACGTAGTCTAAACAAAAGTTCTGATCGAATGATAATGTTCTGAATGTGCATAGCGTATTTGAGCGTTCCGAGGTAGAAGGGGAGATGCACAGCACAAACAGCGCAACAGGAGAGGTAAAAAGGAGAGTGGGGGTAGATGCACAGAGAAGGGATATTGGCATAGTTCACGAATCTTTCTGTTCAAGGAGGATAATGGCACTGCAGTTGCGAACCGAAAATCGAACTTTCGGTTCATCTTCACAAATCCTACATGGAGTGACCGAGATGCAGACTTGTGACCCAGAGGTGGAGGGGAGAGTCTAACCACTTGTGCCATGGAGCTGCCTTTACTTCATTGTTTTATATTATAAAGGTAGAATAGGATAATATGTTTGTCTGCAGGGTTAATACTATCAGACATCTCTCCCTATATTAATATTGTAGTAACATACATAAATTTGGAATTCTTCACGTGCAAAGAGTTGTAACTCAGACAGCAATATCTCTTGTGCCCACTCGAGAATAATTAAAACTGCAAATAAATGTGGTTAATGCCCGGTTTATCAAATATTACATATCAGTTCTGTAGAAGTATTGAATTATAAACTCATATTTATAAACATTAGAGGGCCTTATATTTCTTCTTCTTCCTTCCAAGTATTAGGCCAAGGCCTGTTACGATCCTATAGAAAATTTTCCCTCCAGCATTTGAGGGAAATTCTCGTATAAGACTTGAAAGCATAATAATAGTCCCTTCGATTGGTTGCTGGCCAAAGGAAGGCAAGACCAGTGATGGGCTGCCATCTTATAGCCTCTGGTCAGGCTTTTCTGGAGAAGAAAAGAAAATAAAGGAAAGAAGAAATGGAAGAAAGGAAAGACTCCCTAGCCCTCGGATGCCCTAATAGCATTGGCGTCAAAAAAACAAGAGTTAACCAAGAGAGGTTAGATAGTAAAGTTAAAAGAGTGCAAAACACAAGTAAGTGGAAGAAATGTTTTGCACAGCTTGGGCACCTTGTGGTCGCCATCCACATATCCCCTAGATGAGGACCCCTGAGGGAGGCCTTTTTGAAGAGAACAATTATACACTCAGACTGGGGTTTGAACCCAGGACCTTTGGCTTTCTAGGCCAATGCTATACCACTGAGCTACCTGAGAAACTCCAATCTAAACACAAATTTTTCTCTTATACATTGTTAATTCCCGAGAGCCAAATGCTACGAGCATTTACTTATGAAAGTAAATAAATTATTATGCACAGCTAAGCTATTAAAATTAATGGTAAAGAGACACATTTTTCGATGCATTAATTTTAAATTTAACATTTGCAATTATTTATATATTAAATTTGGGAATTTTTAACATTATGAGGTTCAATTAATAATAATTAAATGAATCGTGATTTTTTCTTACCTCATACATCTATGTTTCTTTAAACACAGCACTGCAGTATCGGCGACTCTTTGTCGTCATCGTCAGCTGTTTTCACGACTGTCAATGAGAAAAAATTGACAGTCGTGAAAACAGCTGACGATGACGACAAAGTGTCGCCGATACTGCAGTGCTGTGTTTAAAGAAACATAGATGTATGAGGTAAGAAAAAATCACGATTCATTTAATTATTATTTGCAATTATGTATAATTATTATTTTGAAAAGAAGAATTAATGCCTGAATTGGGATTTGAACGCGTAACCTCTGGCTCTGTATGTTACTATGCTAACCATTACACTATTTCAGGCTTCCGATGCAAACACTTCTTCCTTGTGTACAATTCTCTTTATCGTCAAAAGCAGATAGCCATCACAATCAGTGCTATCTGGCGGCTTCTAATTCAAGAAGACATTTTTAATGTGAAATTACACAACTTTCATAGCAGTTAAGCGTTATATTTTGATGTATTAATTTTAACACTCGCAATGATGGATAATTATTATTTTGAAAAGAAAAATCGGCTCTCTGATTCTGATGATAAAGAGGAAGAAAAATTAACTTTTGCATCGGAAGCCTGAAATAGTTTAATGATTAGAGGTTCCATTGGAAAATGATTTCCGTTTGAGTATCTTGCAATTTTCTAATTATCTCCCTACATTGCAGTATATCATTATTGGATGGCTGTATGTTGTAGTTTATTATAGCAGATATTGCTGTTTAGGAATCACACAGAATGATTACTAAGTTGTGTATATAGGAAATAACGCTATGAGGTTTCTTAGTATTGTTTATTTTTTATTATTTCACTCACCTCATACTTCATAACTTCTTGCAGACCTAGGTTTCATCACAACTTTTGTGACATTATCAATTATTATTTTTTATTATTTCACTCACCTCATACTTCATAATTCATAGCAGACCCTGGGTGTCTTCACATCTTTTGTGACATTCTCAATGCTGTGTCACGTTCACAACTGAAGTCCAACGGCTTTCTATCCTGCAGACTGACCTCTGCGCCATCTGGTGGCCGACCGAAGAATTTCCAAATCAATCCTCTCTCCTTATAAGCGGGTATTTCAAAATTCATAGTTGTATTTTCATTCTTGCATATGTAAATTTTTTCCCAAATTGTGAGTTCCTTCGGTTTTTCTAATTGTTTAAGTAATTTTGTTTTGGTTTCTGCTATGAATTATGAAGTATGAGGTGAGTGAAATAATAAAAAATAAACAATATTAAAAAACCTCAGTGTTATTTCCTATCTACATAACTTATTAAAGAATGATTACATTTGTGAGTACAGCTCTTCGGTGCAGTAGTTGTTGCAGAGCAACTAAAATGGCTGTAATCTCTCCAGTAAAAGGGATATGATCCCTTCCTATCTATGCGTATGATGAACACAAACTGCAGTGTATATCAGCACCCATGTTTCCATGTTTGTCCATCTTGGATCCAACAGTATATACATGAAGCCACTTATCCTTTGGATATCTAGAATGTATCGTTTTCAATTCAGCAGACTTCAACACATCTGTATTGGTTACAGAGATTTGTTAAACTGTTAATTAGTAATTTTTAAATAATTTTGTTTTACAGAATAGTACACTTCTATGAAAACACGGTGCCACAAATATATCGTAAATTGTCTGTCTTGGCAGACAAAGAAGAAATGTGTCACATGTATGTGGATATGAAGAACAAACTGGACATGATGAGGGTGGAGTTGCTACGAGTATTTCGACATTGTCTTACAAGTTGTCTCAACCCAATTTTTGAAAAAGTGTAAGTTATATATTAATCTTTGAAAAGTGTAAATTTTGCATTTTTTTAAAAAGTGTAAGTTTTACATTTGTGTGTGTGTATTTTTTAATTAATTGATAGCATCTGATGCAACTTTGTATTCTTATGCTTATTTCTGTTTCTGTTGGTCTTTAGAAAACCAGTGATAGATTTACACATTGCTTCTAAAGAAACCTTTTGAATCCCATGCCCGGCAGTGACTGGTATTGTTAGAAATGCCTTGGTGTTTCTTGCCCAGCATTTACTAATTTGAGATTTGTATAAATGTAAAGGTCGGCTGCGGTGGAATAGTGGTTATGCTCCTTGCCTCTGGTCCCAGGTTCAAACCCTGCCGGGGTCGATGGATTTTCTTAGGATGGAAAAATCCAAGGAGCAAGTCCTCCAGGAGGGACTTTAAGCTGTGGGTCCCGAGTCTGAAGATTTTCAGGCTTGTAAAAGATTCTTAAGCCTGAATGAAAAGGCCTCTAAACAAAATTTACCGAATTTTCCCATCCTAGTACTACGGGACCAGAGGCAAGGAGCATAACCACTAATCCACCGCAGCCGTAATTTGCACCTTAAAATCCACTCACTAGTAACACCGTCAACATGATTTTTGTCTCATGAGTACCAATAGTTGAACTTAATGCAGTTTTTTATCGTGTTTTCATATATGTATTCGGAATTTCTCCATCACTTACAGTTTTTTTATTTCAATTTCAATTAATGGATTTAAATTATTATTTTTTTATAAACTTTTTTGTACATTTGTCCATTATAAAATAAAATGGGGAACACTTTCATCAGGAGATTTCAGCTATGGAAAAGAGATATCAAGGCAAATGGAATCCTAATATGCTGGCCAATTATTGTTGGACCATCAAGAGGGAAGCTCCACAGGCAAAATATAGCAGAAAATCGTCATTTTTTACTTTCTAGGTGAGTCCGAATGTTCAAATATTGTGTAGAAAATATTAAAGTGTTTGAAATTATAAATTCCTGTCTCTCAGAAACCTTGCATGATGGAGAAAAACCGATATCATATTTGAATTCAGGAGAAAAAATACTATCAGAATCATATATTTTTCTTTCTGAGACAAAAAAAATTCTTTTTTGTTGCTCAGTGTAATTAATCATGTAGAAGGTACATATTTTGAACCTCCTGTCCTCTTTTGTAATTTACTAAAAAAAGGTGTTTTTGTTAGGTTTTTTGACAGAATGTGAAATGCACATCCATCATCACATCACTCCCAGTGCCCAAACCATGAATTTCTAGACAATTCTGTGGGATTGAAAAGTAGAGAAATGGTATGCTGTGACTTAAATGTTATTTGACTTTGATTTCAGTGACACTTTAACTGAGGCTGAAGCGAAGAGAAATGTTGATGATTATGTTGGTGTATTAACGGAGTGCCTTTCTGAGAAAGTATTTATCAGAGATTATCATTCTATTTATCCTGTTGACCAAGATCTTGATGCCATGTCACAAGTGTGTCCTGAAATGTATCCTTTTTTTAAAGCTTGCTTGAATACTACATTTTGGGAGATGAAATTTTATTTGTTATTTAGATTGTATAAAAAATAGAGTAGAGATAGAATCAATTATTGGTTGTTCTGGCTGCTATATATATAGTATTGATGTTTTCATTATTGATTTAACACTTCTCACTGAAGGATAAATTAAATTTGAAGAGAAAAATGTTTGACCAGACCAAGACTCGAACCTGGGACCTTTGGTTTTTTTATACCAAATGCTCTACCAACTGAGCTACCGGGGCGAGTTCCAAACTAGATGCAAATTTTTCTCATATACATTGCAATTCCTGCACACCAAATGATTGAAGCCTTTGGCTTCTATCTATCCCCTACAGCTCAGTAGTAAAAAATCTGGGTATCTATATGGACCAACACCTAGACTGGAAAATCCAGGTGAATAATACCTGCAAGAAAGTGTTCTCAATTCTTCACTCCCTAAATAGTTTTAAAAACTTCCTTCCTACAAAATTAAAACAAATACTTGTACAGACTCTTATAATGCCACACTTCGACTACTGCGACATATTACTGACTAATCTGACAACTGATCTATCTGACAGACTACAGCGTGCTCATAATGCGTGCATTCGATTTATATTCAATCTCCGTCGTTATGACCACGTGTCTCCTTCATTTCAGGCCTTATCATGGCTACGCCTAAATGACAGAAGAACTTTACATTCACATACCTTACTATTCCAAATTCTGCACACATATTTACCAACTTATTTAACAACACGTTTTCAACATTTATCAGCTCATCACAATTTAGGAACAAGATCACAAGACTCTTCTTTACTTTTGATACCACAACACAGGACCTGTCTGTACTCTGAATCTTACACAATATCTATGGCTAGAGCATGGAACTCACTTCCCAGTCATGTCAGGGACTGTCAATCGCTATCATTATTTAAATCCAAATTAACTGATATCTTAAGTTCGACACAATGAAAACATTAACTACATAACAACTATATAGAGCATTCTATTAATAATCATGTAGGAAGCTACTTACTTTATTTTATATCATTTTAATTTTATTATATTCTATGTTTTTGTTAGCATTAGCTAGTATTAGATCCATCATCATTGTATTTTGTTTAGTCTGTATTTTAATATCTTAAAATTGTAATATGTACGTAATTTTTGTATAATTTTACTATTCGCTGGTTGAGTGGAAGAGAAGGCCTTATGGCCTTAACTCTGCCAGCTAAAATAAATCATTATTATTATTATTATTATTATTATTATTATATGAATGGTGGCTTCTTAAGTCACATTCAGTACCAGGCACTGAGCAGGGCATTTAAACCCACAGGCCACCCATTTAAATATCCCAGCTACCCTTTTCGTGGCACTTCAGAAAATGGACCATTATTCACAAACTATTAGTCCTAGAAAATTCAAATTTTGTACACACCTAAAGGAGATATCCTAGTAGGATTTGATGGTGAAATAACTTGGGTGATTGGCATCACATGGTATCGGCGTATCGATTTCAGGAAGTGGAAGTTCATCTTCACTTTCACATTGTGAATCTTCTAATTCAGGAATCAGTTCATCACCTGAATCATCATTATACAAAATATTCACTAATTCTTCTTCAGTGAGATATTATTCTTTCGCCATGGTTTCAGTCATGCACAAACAAAAGCGCGATAACGAGAAACATATACGACTGCATTGAAGCCTGGAGTCAAGTTTGGGTGAACGAATTCCATGTGTTGTTTGTTTTAAAAATAAAAGGGGATTCACCAATGTTAAACGTGTCAAACAGGAATAGAAAATGTACATTTACATGCCATCTATGATCTCCAAGACATACTAAGTCAACACAATATTTAGGTGCCGAATATAAATGCAGTTTGTTCGCACCCACTCTAAAACGAGTTAACTGACCGATGACTGCATACACGATAGTCTCTTTAAATGCCTTAACTGGTTTACGGTACTGAATGTGACACATTAAGAAGACATTTATTGGGAATTTAAACACTACTTTTAAAAGCCTGTAGGGCTTCTATTGATGTTTTCATTATTAATTTAACACTTCTCACTGAAGGATAAATTCAATTTGAAGAGAAAAAATTTTCGCCCAGACCGAGACTCTTCAAATTTAATTTATCTATTTTAGATTGTGGGATCTAATATCATACCAATTTTAGAAAGTGGTCTAAGTGCAATAAGATCTATTCATCTATTACTTCCATTAGTGGCCACACCATGAACTTCCTCATAAACTTCTGGAAGTCCCAGGTTCAAGCCTTGCTGCCAACCGACCTGTGATTTTTTTTCTGGTTTGTCTCGCTTGTCAAATGCTGAGTCTGAATTTAATTACTTGAACTCATTTTATCATTTCACAAAACTTATGATGGGAATCAACATTATGAGGCTTACAAATTAATAAAATTGAAATGAGTCGTTATTCATCTCACCTCATACGTTCCGTATATTAAGTTTAATTTAGATCCATGAATTTTGAAATTCCCGGCGAGCAAGATTTGATCTCAAAGTTCATCAAATCAACACTAGATGACAGTTTAGAAGTTGATGGTGAAGGCATGAAGTCAACAGTCGTAAGGGCTGCATGCAAATACATTAGTCTCTACTCAAATTACTTCCAATCACTGGTGAGCTGACTTTCTGTGAGCAAGTGCAAAGATCGAATTAGCTACCCACTAACTGGTCGTGCATGAAAGTTGTCGTTTTCGTAATATTGGCAAGAAATTACCCAGAATTCTCAGCGATAAAACCACTTCCGTTATTTTCGTCTGCTAGAGGAACACATTTATGTTTGCATCCCGCAAATAATACCGTATACGACGATGTCTGCATCGAGCAATATTACGCCGATTCTCCTGTTCTTCCAGTTGAATTCTTTGGTAGACTCTATCAAATTCCTCTTCTCCACGTATACCGAAAACATGATCAAAGTCTTCAAGGTCCGACATCTTGGATAAAGCAGCAAGGTATGCGGCAAGGTTTCAAACTACATCGTTTACCATCGGTTCCCTTCGGGATTCTCACGATAAGTTTCTTTCTTAAGTTACCTCGTCAGGTAGCTTACGAATTTCAACAATTATTATCACATGAATAGATTTCTGAGTAAGCAAAATCGTATTAGGATATAACTTTCTCAGCAGAGAATGCCTTTTACGGTCTAATGCATTCATGGATTCGACCCGTAAAGGTGACTGAAGATAGGAACAATTTAAATATCAATGAGTTGGATATTTTGCCTCCATATTTCTTGATTTTTATGCAGACCGGTGTCGTCACTTCTGTGTGACTTCTTGATGCATTCCAACTGTTGCCTTGCAGTTCTCCTTTCTGCAAGTTGATTTCTGCTCCCTCTGCTGGCTGACCGATGAACTCCCAAATCAATTTTTTTTTTCTCTTTCACCAGGAATTTAAAAATTAATGGTTTTCTTTTTATTCTTGCAGATGTAAATTTTCTCCCAAATTGCAAGTTCCTTGATTTTTCTAACTATTTTAGTAATTTTGCCTTAGTTTCAATTCTGTGTTTTTCTGACCATGCATGTACTGCAGATTTTTCTATTTCTCCATTTTTAACATTTCTAAGGTGTTCTTTCAATCTTGTATTTAAGTTCCTATTTGTTTTTCCTATGTGTATTTTTTTACAATCTTTACAATCTATTTGATAAGTCCCTGCTTTGTTGCCATCTTCATTCTCTTCATTTATGTTGGTTTTGATTAATTTATTCAAACTGTAATCATTTTTCTATGCTAATTTAATGTTAAATTTGCTGAATATTTTTTGTAACTTATTAAATACTAAAGAATGGTATGTAAATGTCTTGAATTTCTTACAAGTTTCTCTGTCTGTCTGAAGAATACTTTCATTTATCACTTATTGTTTCTTGAATGTATTTATTTTCTTATGAATCGTCTTTTCCTGAAAACCATTTCTCTTGTCTATTTTATGTGTTTTTTCTCTTTCTTAAAAAATTTTCTCTGCTCATGGGAACTATTAAATATACGGATTGATTTTTGTCTGAAATGCTTTTGGTCAAAGCAAACATATTCTTTGGAACCACGTTCCTGAACAATCTTGCATTGATTCTCTGTTTTGGCTTCAATTCGCCTCTTCAGCTAAGGAAGTGCGATGAGAGTAATCCTCGACAGCTATCTTAGTACAGATTTGGAGTTGGTTGAGTGCATAAGCACATCTTTCCAAAATGTAGTTGTTAGACACTCCATCTGATACCAAACTTTGTGTCGACTTTTGTCTTTACACAATTGTCTAATACCTTAGAAGTAATAACCATCATAAATTTGTAAATTTCCCAATAGAGTGAAGACTGAGTTTTATTTTGTTGTGCTTCCTTGTTCATTTGATGATGTAAATAGATGTTCTTTATCCATAGATGAACTTGATAAGTTGCATAAAGGGACACTTCAGTGTTGTATATTCAAATCTTTCAAAGTAGTGCTGCAAGCCAATCTTGACTGTGAAACAAAGAAAAAAAAATTGTTTTATTTGAAGAGAAAAATATATGCCTTAATCGAGATTTGTACCCGATGTGTCTAGAGAATTAATGTGTGTTTGAATTGGATGCCTGGTAGCTCAGTGGTCAGAGCGCTGGTATACATAACCAAACACTTCAGGTTCAGATGCCGATTTAGGTGTATATTTTTTCTCTTCAAATAAAATTTGTCTTTCAGTGAGAAGTGATAAATTTAATATGTAAGATCAGATATAAAATGGTGGTTCTTGCAGATATAATATATGAATGCGAAACATGGTCTCTTACTATAAGATAGATGAAAATATTGAGTATTTGCGAATAAACAATTTAGGAAAATTTTCGGATTAAGGAGAGACAAGCGAGGGATCTGGTCTTAAAATTTTGTTCTGTCTTTTCACTCTGTATGACATAAAATAAATTTGTGTTGATTCCTTAATTCTGACAAAGGGATTTTATGAAATGTGATTTTCTTTTGGAAGCTGTTTTGGCATGTTTTGAACTTCCAAACAATTCAGAAAGGAAATTGGAGAAATTAATGCAGAGAAGAAGCAAAAAACAAGAAGTGCAGTCTACATCATCCTTAATGGTATGTTGAAAAATTTCATATAATATACTGGGTGTTTCAAAAGTGTGTTTTTTTTTTTTTTCAATTGTAGGATTGTGAAGTAAAACTGAAGAGAAGCAAAAGAAGTTTTAGCAAACATAGGTTTGAAAATTAATAAGTTTTATGATAATGTCATCACTTATCATCCTGGAGGAATACATAACAAATTTCAAAAAATTTTCAAGAAATTCAATATTACATTGGCACCGATAAATAAATTTAGCCTTGGTAACTTATTAATAACCAATAAGAAAATGAACACCCCAGATAGTAAAAAATCTGGAATTTATCAAATTGATTGTTGAGATTGCAATAAAGTATACATAGGAAAAACAAAAAGAAATTTGGACACTCGCACAAAGGAACACTTTAGAAATATTAAAAATGGTGAAATTGAAAAAATCAGCTATTGCAGCACATAGTTTGTTGGAAGGTCATAGAATTGAAAAAGAAGCTAAACTTCTAAAACATTTGGAAAAACCTTTGGATTTGACAGTTTGGGAGAAAATATTTATACAGAAGAACAAATTTAAATCTATGAATTTCGACATTCCGGATGAACGTGACCTCATCTCGAAGTTCATCGAATCAACACCAGATGGCAACGATATCTCGAAGTTCGTCAAATCAACATCAGATGGCAACATTATAGAGGGAGATTCCAACGAATATCTGGTAGTCATAATGGCGGTTGAAAATGAATGACAAGATCATTTGAAAACTATAGTTACCGTGTTTGATAAAACATAAAATATGAGGTAAGATGTTAAAATGACTCATTAATTTGTTAATTAAGAACCTCATAATGTGTTTCCCAGTTTTAACTTTGAATAATGTCATTTGTTTGCTGGTTGGTACTTGCAAAATACAAAGTACTAATTGATGTGGTGGTATCTAGTTATGTTCCTTTCCTCTGGTCTCGAGTGTAATGGATTCATGCCTGGCCAGGGTCAATGTATTCTTAAGATGGAAAAACCCAAGGGACTAGTCCTTCAGGAGGGACTTTAAGTCATTCTTAAAATTTTCAGGCTAGTAAAGGAAGCTCATCCCTAAATAAGAGTAGTAACCTGTTTCATAAGAGTTCTACTTTTAGTAGTTGCTTATTAGCAGTGTAAAATTTACTAGTTAGCAGCCTAATAAATTCTGTTTCATAAACGTACACTGGTAAATTTGCTACACTGCTTTTAGCAGTTAGCAATGTGACTTAATATAAAGAGTATATGACATAGACAACAATTACTCTCTCTGCTGGATTTCAAGGCTTTCTCTGTGGATTGCATTTGCATATGACACCAAAATATAATAGTTTGAAATTATTGAACATTCAAAGTAAACTATAAAGTTCACTATTTTAGATAGATGCCCAATTACTTTTTGGTAGATAATGTATATATATTCCTCAGGACACTACTCACATTCTACAACAATTAATTTATTACTTTTTTCATTTATTTTTTTTTACAGTAAGAAGTCATTTATCCTACACCCATCAGGCTTTAATAATTAGCTCTTAAAACATAACATATTTAAATGTTAGGTGTCTCAATATTGGTGCTAGTTTCTGGCAACATTTGAAATAATTTGCAATATGTTGCACGCCATAGCGTAGTGGTTAAGGCACTTCGCTACAAGCCAGAACGTCGAGGGTTCAAGTCCCGGTGGGGTCAGGACTTTTAAACTGACCCAAACCTTCTGGCAGCACTATGGCCCTGGGGTCGACTCAGCCTCTAACGGAAATGAGTATCAGAAGCTTGTTCTGGGGGTAAAGGCAGCCGTCATGCAGAGCTGACAACCCGGCTGACATCAAGTGCCGATTGTCTAGAAAAAGTGGGAACCTTAACCTCCCACTACCCCAAGGGCCTCGTGAGGCCTGTAGTGGGACTACTTTACTTTACTTTCTGAAAAAGTTAATTTGAAAATAAATCAATGTTAAAGAGAAAAATTTCTTTAATATAATAAATTTGGGAATTTTACATTATGAGATTTTCTTAATAAGAATAAAATGAATCGTGAATTCTTCTTACCTCATACATCTATGTTTTTTAACACAGTACTGCAGTATGTGAGGTAAGAAGAATTCACAATTCATTTGATTCTTTTTAAGAAAAATTTCTGCCTGAACCAGGAATCGAATCCTGAAAACCTTCAGCTTTAGGAGCTTATGATCTGATCACTTAATTAATTCAGGCCTTCTTTCCATTCAAACATAAATTCTTCTTTTAACTACACTCTTGATTCCATATCCAATATGATGAACTATCACAACACACATGCAGGCAGAATTTTTTCTTAAAAAGAATCAAATTAATTGTGAATTCTTCTTACCTCATGTACTGCAGTTCTGTGTTATAAAAAACATAGATATATGAGGTAAGAAGAATTCACGATTCATTTGATTATTATTAAGAAAACCTCATAATGTAAAAATTCCTAAATTGAGAAGACATGGGATTCCGTAAAACTGTGGCTATATTTATGATCAATTTATTAAATTATTATTAAGAAGCTAAAGATATTACTATGAACGAAATAAATAAATTAATAGATTTTTTTAGACAGTTATATGTGTTACTGCATAATTAAATAGAATTTTTAAAAACATGTTTCAGAATGGCTTTATTCTTGTCAACAGCTCTTTCTGACTTTGAAACATGTTCTCAAGAATTCTATAAAATTATGAGATAAAATGTGTAACTGACTCAGAAATTTATTAAAATGAACCTTATAGTGTTACTTCCTATGTAAATATTAATTAACGTAAATTAAAGTACACAATTAAGTTACAAACATTTTCATTATTCAAGACATTGATAAATGCAATCATTTTTATTTATTCATTTAATTATGCCTTGATATATAATATTACCAACTTCATTATCTTGTAGTCAGAGCTTCTGACTGCAGTTCATGAGGTCCAGGTTCAATTCCTGCTCAGGCCACAGATTTTTCCTTAAAGGAATTATTCCTATGGTCACTCATGGTATGAAACTTAGCTGAGGTTTAGCTTTGAGGATTATTCTCCTAGTGTTTTGTTATAATTTTATCACCCATCATATTATTTGGGTAACATTATTCTGCCTTTTAGGTGTCTGAACTTCAGAAGTAGGTTGCAATTCTGTCAATGCCAGGAGGGAATGTTGTAAGACATCTTGGTGGGATTGGACAAAATAAAAAATGTACTTTTCTTAATATTTAAAGGAAGTGACACTAAGAGGTTTCTTTAATTAATACAAAGTTAGAATTTTAATGACTCGCCTCAAAACTAGATTTCTTAAAGACTATAGTTTTGATACACTATGAATCATTATCAGTTCCTTCTAACTTAGAATTGATAATGATACATAGAGTATCGAAACTAAAGTCTTCAAGAAATGTACAATTATGAGGTGAGTCGTTAAAATTATAACCTTCTATTAATTAAATATCATCATCATCTTCAAGGTATGGGCCTATTGACCCGTTCCGTTCCCCAGTGCACTATATGCTGCAGGTGCAGGTCGTCTTTCCGACGACGTTTTGTCTTCCTACATTTCTTTGGCCTAGATGCCTATAATGAAGCAGCTGTTTTGATAAACGATTATTTGGCATTCTTTGTATATGTTCAAACCAATTACGTTTATTTGTGTGTATTCTCTCATTTATATTATAGATTTGTAGTTCATCTCTGATATCTTGACTTCTCTTTTGATCTCTTAGAGATACACCTGCAACTGATCTGAGAAATCTCATTTCTATTGTCTCAATTTTATTTTTATCAGAGATCGTTAAAGGCCAAGTCTCAGACCCGTATGTTAACGTTGGAACGGCTACTGTTTTGTAAAATTTTAATTGAGTTTCCCTTGTGGTCTTATTTCTCAAATATCTTCTTATTGAACAACATATCTGTTGAAATTTCCCTAATTTCTTCTCCATGTCCAAATTAATTAAATATAATATTTTAAAATACAATAGGAAGTAACATTAAGATGTTTGTTTAATAATTAAATATAATATGTTACTTATCAAGGTCAGGACTGTGATTTAGAATATGAGTTTGTGATTTCAGAATGGTGAGAGCTCTTCTAGAGTGGCTGAAGCTCCAAAGAAACGGGTGACTGGTGTAGAACTTGAATCCCTCATCACCGAAGTTAAGGATATTCTTCCATATCTAGGCGATGGTTTTGTTGAGGTAACTCATTTTTCTTCATCAGGTAAAATAGGATTAAAGAACAAAGCAGATACTTTTACATTAAATATGTTGTGTCGCATTGTAGTAGTGGCATTTGAATTTTGCGGTTGACAACAAGAATAGTGGTCTCACATTGGTAGTAATAGATATATGAATCGCTGGCTTGTGAGTCAAAAGACCCGCACAGAACACCAATGCATCTAGACTGCCATTCCGGAGATTTCTCTAAGCCTCTACTTCCCCCTTTTGGAAAATACTGATGACCAGAAACATCCATACTGAAATGGTCTTGATTGGAACCTAGAAATTTCCCTCCCTGCCCTATATAATCTGTTGCAAGGGCAGGAAGTGAGTCAGTTGTGCATTGACTGCGATACAGTGAGCTGTGAAAGAGAAGGAACTGTGGCAAGTGGACTCGTTAGAGACTGTAAAATAATTATGTGGTAGATAAACTTTAAAACAAGATCAATTATTACAGCAATTTGTTAGTGAAATGTCAGGAAGAGTTTATAGAATTAAATAAAGTTATTGTACAGTTTTTCAACATCATCTTGTTGTTGTTCTTCTTCATTATATGTATCCAGCCGTAGCTGACACAAATCCATTGTATACTTATGCTATAAGTTGCAATAGGACTGCATTTGAACATGCAGCTTATGTGGGCATTCAAGGTGAGTGTCCATGAGGTTAAAAGAAAGAGATGTAGGAAAGACAGAAATTAACCCTTTGGCCTCAAATACTCTAATACCATCAGGGTTGAAGAAAACAAGAGGTCAGGCATGGGAGACTGGATAGGAAAGTAAAAAGAGAGATCTGGTTCTAGAAACAGAAGTAATATCAGATTGGTTAAAGATAAAAGTAAGGAGCAAAACACACGTAAATGGAAGCAATGTTTTGCTCAGCTTGGGCACCTTGTGGTCGCCATCCACATGTCCCCTAGATGGGACCCCTGAGGGTATAATCTTGTTATTTTATTACAATAAAACAATGTAAAAACTGAGCCAACGGCATCCTGCGACAATGTCTATGCTTGGCAATGAAAACCTGCTAACACCAGAAACTTTGAAAACCATGTAAGAGCACTAAATTGTACCCTGTGCAAAACAAATTGGTGCATAATATGAACAAAATCTACAACTCCTTTCTTAAATGTGTCACCATTATGTGATAGAAATTAAATTTAGCTTCATCAATTCATGTACTTACTTTTTTTTCTTCTAAAATTTAAGAGGTTTCCACTGCCCAGTGATATTATATAAATTTATTTATTTGTAATGGCTCATAACAAAACATATTACAAGAAACTGTACTATGCAATCATTACTGCACAAACAAAAATAATGGTTTTTCTAAGGCAAAAAGCCTGAATAGGGACAAATTTGAATCAGTAACAGTATTCAGAAATAGCAAATGAATTTAATTATCTTGGATATAGACTTTCATGTTTAGCAGAATCATCATCTTTGTTATTACAGCTCTTAGAGTTTAACTTTGACCTCCCAAACAGCTCTTTTAGCAGAATGAGTTATATAATAAAAATTCTTAATATATATATTTTTTAATTATAATGAGTTGTAGAAAATGTTTTTATATCACACCTCATAAAATTTTGTGTTTTCACGTACCAGTTTTAAAGGTCATTTCATCTTCATCTTCAGTCAAATTCTAACTGTTGAAATTTTACCATTAACACTCGTCAGAACTGCTATCTGGTGTCGATTTTATGAACTTGGAGATTAAATTTTGCTCATCGGGAATTTCAAAATTCATGGTTCTATTATTATTATTCTGAATAATTTCAAAATTCATGTTTATTATTCTGAATAATTCCCAACAAGCAAAATTTAATCTCCAAGTTCATAAAATCAACACCAGATGGCAGTTCAGAAGATAATGTTAACGGCAAAATTTCAACAGTTGGAATTTAACTGAAGATGAAGATGAAATGACCTATGAAACTGGTACGTGAAAACATGGAATTTTATGAGGTAAGATATAAAAAACATTTTCTCCAACTCATTATAAATTGAAAAATACCTCATAGTGTTACTTCCCACTTTAATTTTGATGAAATTATTAATATGATTAATACATTTTTGGGTATTTTTCAACAAAACACCTAATATGCACCTGCAATGTTGTCAGTTTCCCTTGTGAAATTGTAATAAAGATATTTCATTTTTTCATAGTTAAATGTGGGAAATAACATGTTGTTTTCAAATGCTGGCCTTGGCAATGAAGCCATTAGTGTAGGGAAATAATATTATGAGGTTCTTAATTCAATGAATGAATGAATCAATCAGTCATTTCTTATCTTAGTATATCAAATTTGGGAATTTTTAACATTATGAGGTTCAATTCGTAAGAATTAAATGAATCGTGATTTCTTCTTACCTCATACTTCTATGTTTTTTTAAACACAGCACTGCAGTATCAGCGACCTATTGTCACCATCGTCAGCTGTTTTCACGACTGTCAATTTTTTCTTTTGCTGGTAATTATCCAAATTGCCATCTGGTGTTCTTTTGAAGGAATTATTTTCTGAATTGCCATCTGGTGTTCTTTTGAATGAATCATTTTCTAAACTGCCATTTGTTGTATTTTTTGAAGAACTTTGTAATCAGATGAACCAAGCTTGATTACAAAGTTCTTCAAAAATACAACAGATGGCAGTTTAGAAAATGATTCATTCAGAAGAACACCAGATGGCAATTTAGAAAATAACTCCTTCAAAAGAACACCAGATGGCAGTTTGGATAATTACTGGCAAAAGAAAAAATTGACAGTCGTGAAAACAGCTGATGATGGTGACAATGGGTCGCTGATACTGCAGTGCTGTGTTTAAAAAAACATATAAGTATGAGGTAAGAAGAAATCACGATTCATTTCATTCTTATTTCTTATCTTACCTCACAGTTTACATTTTCTTAAACACAGGAACTGCAGTTTTCAAGAGGAACATCCCTCCCATTTCATTATGCATCGTTTGAATATGGGAGGGATGTTCGTCTTGAAAACTGCAGTTCCCGTTTTTAAGAAAACATAAACTGTGAGGTAAGATAAGAAATTACTCATTCATTCATTGAATATTTCATTTTGATTATTTTAATTTAAAAGTGTATAAAACATTTTGATTATATTTACCACAAGGAATTCAGTTTTAAAATCTGTGCATTTTTATTACTTCCAACCTATACACTGTGTTGTGATTTGATAATTTTGTTTACAGATGTGTTTAGAACATTTCAACTTTACAAGTGAAGCTGTAATAAATGCAGTCCTAGAAGACACTTTACCTCCAAATCTACAAAGCATAGATCAATCTTTACCTAGAATACCAAAAGAAAAAGTGAGTTTTATTTAAAATATATAATATTAATTTTCTTATATACAGTAGTTGTGACAGGTTTTGGACAGAAAAAAGTGAACTCTCTTCAGATAAGAATTCACATTTCGTTTCAATCTTATCTCTTCAGATATTTTTATTATTAATTTAACACTTCTCACTGAAGGATAAATTATATTTGAAGAGAAAAATTATACGCTCTGGCTGGGGTTTGAACCCAGGCTTTCTATGCCAATGCTCTACCACTGAGCTACCTGAGAAACTCCAATCTAATTGTAAACTTTTCAAACCCCAGTCTGAGCACATAATTATTCTCTTCAAATATAATGTATCCTTCTTAGAAGTGTTAAATTAATAATAAGAACATCGAAAGAAGCCCTACTGGCTTTATAAAGTAGTATTTAAATTTCCAATAAATGTCTTCTTAAATAAGAAGCTGCCATTTGCATAATCAAGCAAATGCTCGTAGCATTCGGTACCTGGGAATTAACAATGTATACGAGAAAAATTTGTGTTTAGATTGGATTTCTCAGGTAACTTAGTGGTAGAGCATTGGCCTAGAAAGCCAAAGGTCCTGGGTTCAAACCCCAGTCTGAACGTATAATTTTTCTCTTCAAATAT
The DNA here is from genome assembly GCA_030220185.1 of Diploptera punctata. NCBI lineage: Eukaryota > Metazoa > Arthropoda > Insecta > Blattodea > Blaberidae > Diploptera > Diploptera punctata. The sequence continues at coordinate 61,079 of JASPKZ010003409.1, read as the reverse complement.
AATCTCTGCAGATATATTAAATTTGAAGAGAAAAATTTTTGCCCAGACCGGGACCCGAACCTGGGACCTTTGGTTTACCGTACCAATGCTCCACCAACGGAGCTACTGGGGCGAGTTCCAATCTAGACCCAAATTTTTCTCTTATATACAATTCCCATGCACCAAATGCTTGAAGCCTTTGCTTCTGTCATTGCAAATGGTGGCTTCTTAGTTAAGAAGACTTTCATTGGGAATTTAAACACTACTTTTAAAAGCCAGTAGGCTTTTTCCTTCTAAATTAAAACTATGTAAGGTCTTTTTTTTTTTTTTGTTATTTCCTACCTACATAACTTAATTATGTAAGGTCATGTTCTTTTGGGGATTTGCCGTAGCATAGTGGTTAAGGCACTGCGCTACAAGCCAGAAGGTCAAGGGTTCGAGCCCTGTGGGGTCAGGATTTTTAAACTGACCCAAACCATCTGGCAGCACTATGGTCCTGGGGTCGACTCAGCCTCTAACTGAAATGAGTACCAGACACTTGTTCTGGGGGTAAAGGCGGCCGTCATGCAGGGCTGACAACCCGGCTGACATCAAGTGCCGATAGTTTAGAAAAAGTGGGGCCCTAACCTCCTACTACCCCAAAGGCCTCCTGAGGCCTGTCGTGGGATCACTTTACTTTACTTTACTTTACTTTACTTTAGATTTATATATTAAATTTGGGAATTTTTAACATTATGAGGTTCAATTAATAAGAATTAAATGAATCGTGATTTCTTCTTACCTCATGAAAACAGCTGACGATGGTGACAATGGGTTGCCGATACTGCAGTGCTGTGTTTAAAAAAACATAGAAGTATGAGGTAAGAAGAAATCACGATTCATTTAATTCTTATTTACTTTACATGTTCATTAAAATCAAATGAATCAGGAATTCTTCTTACCTCATACATCTATGTTTTTTAACACAGAACTGCAGTATCGGGAACATCATTCCCATCTTATGTTAAAAAACATACATGTATGAGGTAAGAAGAATTCACGATTCATTTGATTTTAATTAAGAAAATCTCATAATGTAAAAATTCCCAACTTTATTTCACGTTCATTAGCAATAAAATCAGACCATTAGGTGTAGGAGTTCACCTGAAACAGAAATTTAAAAATTGCTCTTGCAACCACAATTTTCCATGTTTCACAGCCAAACTCAATATATAGTATTAAAATAAACCAAGGAAGGTATTCGTATGTGAAGAGAAAAATTATATGCTAAGACTAGGGCTTTCTCTTATATACAGTATTCTCCAAAAATGAGTGAAATTCAGCCATTAGGGGTGGAGGTTTGACTGAAACCTGAAAATAAAAATTGTTTTGTGTAAAGCAGGTTCAACTGTGTATGTATGCACGTGTGAATGTGTGTGTGTGTGTGTGTGTACACTACTACAAATTAGAGTTTTACTGTTATTTGTGATGCTAAGTCAATGCAGATTATAATTAATGAGGCTTGTATTGTTTAGGAAATAGAGGAAGCAGCTAACTGTGTACAGAGACTGAATGTTTTCGATAATGATGAATTTGACATCATGACACAAGATCATGTAGATACCTCAAGAATTCATAAAGGCAAAAGGTATGTAGAATTTTATTAATTATCACTCACTCATAAGCCTGGTTCTACAGCTACAACTACAGGAGAAGAAATGTTTATGCATTTTAGTACAGTTCTAGGTTCAGAATAAACATCTAAAAGAAAAGAAAGTATTTGTGACAAGACCTACAGGTTAACCATGCTCATGAAAATAATTGTACCAGAAAATGTGGTGTTTCTATTACTTTGTTTACCCCTTCAAAGTTTAAATGGTAGGTAAAAATTAGTTCTCCATGACCTAAAAATAATCTGGAACTGTTGCCTTAGAGAATGTTACAGACCACTCTATAATTTTAATAGACATCACAGGATTTTTTACACATGTGACGCAAAAAATGTTTCTAAGTTCTAATCATACACAATGTGCATGCGTCAACAAACGCGAAGCGGTTTACACTATGGAATCACAGGATGCAATCAACATATACACAATATTTAACAAACCTAAAAGCTAACCTAATGTAATTTAAGTACTCTAACCTGTAAAAGACCAACCTAAAAGCTAACCTAATTTAAGCACTCTACCCTGTGAAAGAATGCAATGCCCCAAAATAAATAGTAAGTGTGAAATTCTGAACTATTTGTGTACATTTTAAAATAAGTGTACAGTTAATTAGTACATACTCTATGTTGGCTGCACTGAAAAGCAACTTTGGTTTTGCTTATAATATTCATTAAAATCAATATGGCTCCCACGTCTTCATGCTATGTATTTAACATTAATAAAATTCATGATATTAATTTAGCTATGTCCATCCATCCATAGTAATTCTGCCTGAAGGCAGGTCTTTCACTGCAATCATAGCATTTTCATGTTATGTTTTGCAGCTTTACTAGGGGATTATAGGTGTGGTAGCTTCCTGTTGCTTTCCACACTGTTGAAGGATGATGATGATGATGATAATGATAAAGATGGCCGGATGATTTTCGGGGACCGTTGGGCCCTGACATTTGTCTTACAGGTGAGGAAAAACCCTGAAAAAAATGTCACCCAGGAAACTTGTCCTGACCAGGAATCGAACCCAGGCCGGCTGCGTGACAAGGTAGCACGCTACCTTGAGACCACAGCGGTGGACATTTAGCTATGTATTGAGTTAAATATCATAGAAAAATATATTGAAAGAATCATTAGAGGAAATGTAAGAATCATTATAAATGATGGGAAATAATTTGAAAAATGGAACCCTAAGAATAAAATTTGAAAGGAGTTTATGAAAGAATTAAAAAATCATGTCACACGTGTTGTAAATAATAGCCACATCACTATTGAAAAGCTTCTGGCATTGCAATTAAATTGGTTGTCATTAACGAAAGTTTTCTTTATATTTTAGGAACAGTAAACACAAGAATTTGAATGATTTGATTGATGATAAGTCCCATCGTGAAGAATACAGAGAAATGTATACCAAGTTTGGACTGGTGGACACAGAGGGCAGCATGTATGATGATGAATATGATGACACTTACGATCATTTAGACGTATCAGTGGGGGATGAAGGAGATATTGAAAGGTATGTATTGAGTTACAGTAAAAGTTCCGTATTCACGGTTTCCTTATTTGCGGGTTAAAAAATTGCGACACTGTTCCTGTATTCGCGGATCCAGTCGGTATAGAGGGATTAGTATCCTTTATTAATGCATCGGCAACTTTTCTACTGCAGGCACGTGCCAAGGCAGCTTTTACAAAGAGTGATTCAAACCAAATGGGCAAATTAATATATCAAAGTAAAATAAACCTTATTGTCACTAGGCCTAAAGTTTGTTGTTAAAAACCACCGCTGCAGTATTTCATGTGCCGCTATGTCCATGATAAAAACTCCGCCCTCGCCACGATCGGTGTTTTTTATTGTTTTAACTTATCATTCGTTGCAATAATTTTGATTGAATAACACGTGTCTCTTCTACTTGTTGCCAATTTATAATCTTGAGTGAAAGGAAAAGAAATTAGTTCCGAAGCAGAAAAAGTAGTGATGCTGCTTAAATTAAAAATAGGATTGTTTGACCGTTTGTACGTGTTGGAGAGTCGTTTGCGTCTATATCACGCTGTTTCAATGTTAGAATCAAGAAATCCAAAGACAAAATAAGGAAATCTGTTGTAGAATTCGCAGCTGAATATCAATCTTAATTGAAAGACCTTTTAAAAGCGTCAAAATAGGAAAAAATTACTAAGTTCTTTAAGTCCTTGCCTAAACCTGACAGTAATAATTAATATAAATTGTTCAAAATTTCTCATTAATTCATTTTATTCTATTTTTTCCTTGGAATGTATCCTCTATATACCCATACAAATTACCATTCCATATTTGCGGTTTCTGTATTTGAAGCATAATTGTGGAACGTATTCCCTGCAAATAAGGAGCTTTTACTGTATGTTAATATTATTCATTTTTAAACATCTTAATGATGGACGAATTATATTTGAAAAGAAAAATATACGCCTAGACTGGGGTTTGAACCCAGGACCTTTGACTCTCTATGTCAATCATGAAAAGCATTGACATAGAGTCAAAGGTCCTGGGTTGAAACCCCAGTCTAGGCGTATATTTTTCTTTTAAAATATAAGCTTTTACTGTATTTTATCTAAACTACAGTGCGATTGTATAGCATTGGACAGCAGACTTGCCTGCATGTGTAAGCCTTCGTCATTGCACAGCACAAACCCCGCATCTGCTGTCCAATGCTATACTGATAGCTCTGTATATGTAATAAACATTGGCCCCAGTGTACTATTGGTTTGTTTTTTTGCCTCTAGTCCCGAGAGTCACAGGTTCAAACCCAGCTAGGGTTGATGGATATTTTAGGATGGAAAAAATCCAAGGAGCAAGTTCTTTGGGAGGGACTTTAAACCATGGATCTTGAGCCTGGGTATTTTCAGGCTCATAAAAGAACTTAAAGCCTGAAAAAGAGGCCTCTAAGCAAAATTTACTGACCATCATCCATGTAATACCTTAGTTGCCTACTAGATGTCTCATTGGGTCAGTATGTTAACTACATAGCATTCATGACATCTGTAGGTAATAAGCATAACTAATTAACTTTTTTGGGAATTAACACTATTAGGTATTATTTAAGTAAAACTGTATTACCTCACCTCATATTGGCACAGATAAATTTAGGCTAGGTAATCTACTAATAACTAATCCATAGTAATTATGCCCGAGGGCAGGTCTTTCACTGCAATCATAGCATTTTTCATCCTATGCTATGCAGCTTTGCTAGGGAATTATAGGTGTGGTAGCTTCCCGTTGTTTTCCACACCAGTGAAGAATTGTGATGATAATGATAAGGATGATAATGATGGCCAGATGATTTTTGGGGACCATTGGTCCCTAAGCTTCATGACATTTGTCTTACAGGTGAAGAAAAACCCTGAAAAAAACCCATGAAGCTTGCCCCGATTGGGGATCGAACCCAGGCCCGCTGCATGACAAGGCAGCACGCTACCTCGAGACCACAGCGGTGGACTAATAACTAATAAGAAAGTTAATATCCCAAATAGTAGAAAATCTGAAATTTATCAAATTAGTTGCAAAGACTGCAATAAAGTATATAGGAAAAACAAAAATAAATTTTGAGACTGTCACAAAAGAACACTTTAGAAATTAAAAATGGTGAAATTGAGAAATCAGCAATTGCATAGTTTGCTAAAGGTAAAGTGATCCCACTATAGGCCTTAGAAGACCCTTGGGGTAGTTGGAGGTTCAGGCTCCCACTTTTTTTCTAGACAATCGGTACTTGATGTCAGTCGGGTTGTCAGCCCTGCCTTATGGCCACCTTTACCCCAGAACAAGTGTCTGGTATTTATATCTGTTAGAGGCTGAGTTGGCCCCAGGGCTATAGTGCCATCATCAGAAGGTTTGGGTCATTTTAAAAATACTGACCTCACCGGGACTCATACCCTTGACCTTCTGGCTTTTAGTGTATTGTTCATAGTTTGCTAGAGAATCATAAAATTTAAAAAGGAGCTAAACTTTTGAAACATTTGGCAAAACCCTTGGATTTGACAGTTTGGGAAAATATATACATTCAGAAGAACAATCAAGTTTTTTTTAGCTGGGAATCATCTTACCTCAATTTAATGTTGATTTATTCTCGAACATGTTTCGATATATTCTTCTCTATCATCTTCAGCTTGCCCAGACTGTTGCGTTTTATGTTGTGAACCCTGGATGCCAATATCAGCTCCCTCCTCTGGCTGGCTGAAGAACCTCCAAACTAGGTCACGTTCAGGAGGAATTTCGAAATTTATTACTCTATTTTTGTTCTTCTGAATGCAGATTTTTTTCCAAATAGTTTTTTTTTGTATTTTCTACTTTTAATAATTTAGTGTTTGGATTTATATTATGTTTTTTGGACCAAACATGAACAGCAACTGCAGATTTTTCTATTTCCCCATTTTTAATATTTCTTATTTGTTCCTTGGTTCCAATTTTTAGGTTTCTCTTTGTTTTTCCTATATATATCTTATCACTACCGGTACATTCTATTTGATATATTCCTGATCAGAAGAACAAATTTAGATCCATGAATTTTGAAATTCCCTGCAAACAAGATTTGATCCAAAGTTCATAAAATCAACTCTATTTGGCAGTTTAGGAAATGAAGATGAAAACGAAAATTCAACTATTGTAAAGATAGCTGAAGACAGGAAAAATGTTTCCTAAACCAGCCTTGTATTTTGAGGAACATGGAGTTTATGAGGTGAGATATTCACGACCCATTTTATTAATTAATAATATTTATAATAAGTAATTTTAATATTCCAGGAGACCATTTGTAATTCCTCGTGTTCTTCAAACTAAAGAAGAAGGTTCGACTGAAGATGAAGATGAGGAAGAATCCATGGAACCAGCAAAACCTCCTCGGGATGAGTTTGTTCAAAATCCTGAGGAAATTCGAGCTAGAGCAGAACAAAGAAGACAACAACAAGCCCAATCTCGAGGCAGAGGGCGGCGACAAGGACCTCCACCTAAAGAGAGGGATGTTGTAGGTGAGTTATTAATTTGATATAATTACACTTTGTCCTGCGGTTTAGCCAGGCTGTCTAAGGCATCATGCCTTACCACATAGCTACAGGCCAGTCGCTGGTATTAATACCTGTGTACTAAATATATGGTCACACATAGAAATACATTTTATAATGGAAATGGACAGCTAATGACAAATGAGGGAAATTTTGAGGAAGTGGCTGAATTCAAATACATAGGAACAATAATCACAAATAAGAATGAGCTGCACAAAGAAATGAAACAGGCTCAAATCTAGAAATGCGTGTTATTATGCATTACAGAGACTTTTGACTTCCCAACTCCTTTCAAAAAATGTTCAACTGAAAATATATAAAACTATTATTCTACCCGTTATATTATATGGATGCGAAACATGGACTCTTACTTTAAGGGAGGAAAGGAGATTACGAGTATTTGAGAATAAAGTTCTTAGGAAAATTTTTGGACCAAAGAGAGATGAACAGACAGGTGAATGGAGAAGACTGCATAACATGATCTTTATAGGAAGCCAGATATAATAAGAACAGTTAAGTCTCGTAGACTGCGATGGGCAGGACATGTTGCGCGTATGGGGAATGAAAGACGTGCATGGAAACTTCTTGTAGGAAAGCCAGAAGGAAAACGCCCAGTTGGTAGACCAAGAATGAGGTGGGAGAACAACATTAACTATGATTTGAGGGAAGTAGATTATACAGGGAATGATTGGAAAGCATTAGCTCGGGATAGGGATGTATGGAGAGCTTATGTCCGCGTGGCCATGAACCTACGGGTTTGATAGTGCCAGTGAGTTAGTTGAGTTAGTTAGTAGGAAGATATTTTTGTGTGGGATTTTCTTCCAGTAGGGACTGGTTGTCCACCCAGCATTTTGATGAATTTGAGTAGCTTCAGCAAGTAGCACATACTGGTTAAAAAAACCAGCTATAGTGGCTGGTAGACCGTGTCATCTTTATACTGGTCGTATGATCATTCACCTCTGAAAATGCCTTATGTGGATGTGAGACCAGTAGCCAGCTGATAAGCCTATGATCTTCTAAGTGTATTGTGCCATGGAGTTAATTATCTATGTATAAATAATATTGAGTGGAGAACATATTTTTAATAACTCACCTCATACAATTTCATATTTCTTTGATACCATTGGTTTCAAACAAATTTTTCGTTCATCTTCAGTCATGACTCCAACATTAATTTAAATATCTATGTACACTTTACAAGTTGGGGCACGCCGTAGCGTAGTGGTTAAGGCACTGAGCTACAAGTCGGAGGGTCGAGGGTTCAAGTACCCTTGGGGTCAGGATTTTTAAACTGACCCAAACCCTCTGGCGGCACTATGGCCCTGGGGTCGACTCAGCCTCTAACGGAAATGAGTACCAGATGCTTGTTCTGGGGTAAAGGCGGCCGTCATGCAGGGCTGACAACCCGGCTGACATAAAGTGCCGATTGTCTAGAAAAAGTGGGAGCCTTAACCTCCTACTACCCCAAGGGCCTCCGGCCCTGTTGTGGGATCGCTTTTTTTTTCACTTTACAAGTACACGGGACAACAGCAAAATTGTAACATGAATGGTGTACAAAATTTTAAATTAATTTGCATCCCTGAACATAAAAATTGTTTATTCAATTAATATTGAGAAGGTAAAGCTATTACTATGATAGAAATAAGTAAATTAATGAACACAATTAAATTATTGTAAATCAATGATAAAGAGAAAAATTTTTGCCTGAACCGGGAATCGAACCCTGAACCTTTAGCTTTCCATGCTAATGCTCTGTCCACTGAGCTAATCCAGACTTCATTCCCATCCAAGCAGAAATCCTTCCTTTACCTTACTCTACTGGTTCCACATGATGATTCATTGCAATTGAATGTGGGACCAGTAGAGTAAGGTAAAGGAAGGATTTCTGCTTGGATGGGAATGAAGCCTGGATTAGCTCAGTGGACAGAGCATTAGCATGGTAAGCGAAAGGTTCGGAGTTCGATTCCTGGTTCAGGCAAAACATTTTCTCTTTACCATTGGTTTATAAAAATTGTTGATGTTTTTATTTTAAATTTATCACTTCTTACTGAATGACAAATTATACTTGAAGAAAAAAATTTATGCCTAAACTGGTATTTGAACCCGAGGTCTTTGGTTTTGTACACCAATGCACTACCCCTGATCTCTTCAGGCATCTCAAACTGAACAAAAATTGAACTTTTATAGTGAAAAATCACCATGAGGTTTAATTTAATCTTAAACAAACATTTTTCTCTCTCTTATACAATTCCTGTCCGCCAAAGGCAATAAACTTTTATTCCACATGCTATCTGGCAGCTTCTTTATCAAGAAGACTTTAATGGGAATTAACACTACTTTATAGCCAGTAAAGCTTTCGTTTCGATGTTTTCATTTTAAATTTATCACTTCTCACTGAATAAAAAATTATATTATAGTTGTAGGCATACATTTTTCTTGAACTATTATAGGAAATATCATCACTGTAAGGTTTAATTTAAAATTAAATTATTTTTACCTCATCTCAGTCTTCTAATTAGACCTATTTCATAACTTTAGTTGTTGCATCTTCAGTATTACACAACCGTTGTTCTGTCGTCCAGGAGCATCTGCTTCTTCAAGAATGTGGAATCTTCTTTGAAGAAGCAGTGCTTCTGGATGACAGAACATCGATCGTGTAACACTGAAGATGTAACCACTAAGATTACAAAACCGGTCTAATTATTAGACATGATATAAAGGGACTAAAAAGAATTTTATTTTAAATTATAAATTTTTCTTTTCAAATATATAAAAAGTATTTTTTTAATTGAATCTCCAATAATATGAACCCTTATATTAAATTAATGTTCGGAAGTAAACATTATGAGGTATAATCATTCAAATTCATCGGAGAACATTTTGTTTAAACAACTCACCTCATAGGATTCATGCTTCCATGATACCGCAGTTTCAAACACAGTCATGTTCATCTTCAGCCATAACTCCGACTGGCAAAATTCTTCGACCGTCAACTGTTCTATTATCGCCATCTTCAGTGCTGCCATCTATGGTTGAATTTATGAACTTCAAAATCAAGATTTCGTCAGTCGGAGTTATGGCTGAAGATGAACACGATTGTGTTTGAAACCGCGGTATCATGAAAGCATGAATCCTATGAGGTGAGTTGTTTAAACAAAATGTTCTCTGATGAATTTTAATATGAACCCTATTTCACCATCCGGTATGTTAGGGTTTTAGTTACAATACAATTAATTATTTACAGTAATTTAGAGTATGGTTAATTTCTAGCGTTACATAATAACATAATATGAACAAATAAATAAATTAATTAACAAACCCAAGAAAAAACTAACTCAAAGTCTCTTAAAAATATGATGGATAAAGTCACACAGCTTTCTATAGCAACACTTCTTACATAAAATATTTGACAAAGGTAGTTGAAATCTATTATGGTAATAACTTAATTTTTTAATAAATTCATGTCTTTTGGAATCAAATGCGGGACATTCAAATAACAGATGTGAGATAGTCTGGCTGGAGTTTTTGTAAATACATATTGAAATTTGTAAGTTGCATCTTATAGTAGGACACATTGCCAATGACAGAGAATTGTAATTAGACAAAACGTGTTGCCAATTGTTATTTAAATGTTAAAGATTTTAAGAGGTGCCACTGACAGTGCATTACACACAGATGAGAAATTAATTTCCCTTTCTAACATTGGCCAACTTTTTAGTTTCCACTATACATGTCCGGTTAAGGGAGTGGTGATGTTGGAGTAATGAATTGTCTACCTGCAAACCCAACTCACAGGTTCCTCTGTAAATTCTTTGAACACATATTTTTGTTTACCTCAAAAAAGATGACTAAAAATGTATGTTTTCAATTACAGGTCGTCCTAAAGGCCAAGGTCAGGATAAGAATGTTGTAAGCAACAGAGACTATAAAAATGTACATAAAGCTACGAGAGGAAACCACAATAGACGATTTGGTGCTCAGAAAAAGCGCCAGCAGGGTATGATGCCCTTTTAATAATCCTCAGTTCCTAGGATATCTTGTATTGTACATTTCTGCTGTACAATAAATGTGACTATATATTTGCATTGTTAATATAATTTATTAATCATTCAATTTTTTAAATTATTTGTTTCTAATGTTAATTAAATAAAAGGATTTGAATTTTCTATAGACTTGCATAGATTGATAGGTAAGGCTTGAATTGGGACAGATGACATGTTACCAAAGGAGATTTGAACTATTATAGGAAATATCACTACGAAGCTTAATTTAAAATAAAATTCTTTTTACCTCACCTCATATCCTGTCTCCTAATTAGACCAGTATTGTAACCTTAGTGGTTATAACTTCAGTAATTACACAACCGATTTACTATTAAATTAATATTGAGAAGCTAAAGCTATTACTATGATAGAAATAAGTAAATTAATGAAGACAATTAAATTATTGTAAATCAATGGTAAAGAGAAAAATTTTTGCCTGAACCAGGAATCGAACCCCGAACCCTTAGCTTTCCGTGCTAATGCTCTGTCCACTGAGCTAATTCAGGCTTCATTCCCATCCAAGCAGAAATCCTTCCTCTACTGGTCCCACAATCATTGTTAATGATGATTCATTGCAATTGAATGTGGAACCAGTAGATTAAGGTAAAGGAAGGATTTCTGCTTGGATGGGAATGAAGCCCTGAATTAGCTCAGTGAACAGAGCATTAGCACAGAAAGCTAAAGGTTCGGGGTTCGATTCCCAGTTCAGGCAAAAAATTTTCTCTTTACCATTGATTTACAACCGATTTACTGTCTCCCAGGAGCACTGCTTCTTTACTCAATCTGTTATTGGACTGATGAACCTCACAATTAAATCAACTTTCCTGGGAATTTGAAAATTCATTAATTATTCTTTCTTGGTTTTTTTTAATGTGGATTTTTTGCCAAATAGTGAACTCCTTAGGTTTTTTGTTTATTTTATTAAACTAGCATTTCTTTCATTTTCATGTTTTTCTGACCAAGCATGAGTGCTGATTTTTCCAATTCACCATTTTTGACATTCCTAAGGTGTTCTTGTTCACACAATTCTTTTTGTTTTCCCTTAAATTTTACCACAATCTCCGCATTTAAGCTTATAAATTCCTGATATTTGTTTTCTTCTTCTATTTTGTAATTTTTGTAAATACTAAAGGAGATAAAATTTTCTGTAATAGTTCAATAACAAAGGAGTTTTTTTTAATATTCTATTTCTCTTAACATATGCCAGTCCTGGAAATTTTTCTTTTAAAAGAAAAATTAATGTTTGAATCAGGAATCGATCTGCGGATCTTCGATTCTGTACATTGGTGTACAACCCATTACACCATTCCAAACACTGTACAAACGCTAACATTTCTTTCCACTTATACAATTCACTAACGTCCAAAGGCAGATAGTAATGCATCAACAATGCTATTAGATGACTTCTACTCGAAGTAAAAAAACCAAAGGAGTTCATAGTTAAATATAGGAAACATAAAATATGAGGTAAGATGTAAAAAAAATGACTCATTAATTTATAAACCAAAGGAGTTGTTTATCTACCATCCTACAGGAAAGAAAAATACCATGAAGTCTACTGGTAAGATTGATAGATGGAATTTTTCATCATATTCCCCTTACAGGAAATTGATTCCAAACATGCCTCCATCTATTTCTATCATCCCATGCTTTTCTTGTTTTAATTTTTCCCAATTACATTTCCTACCTTGTATATTTGTCTTCATTTGATCAGTCCACCTTTCCTATGGTGTTCCTTGTGATAATTTGTCTTTGACCTTTAGACTAAGCATTCCATAGCAGTAGTCTTTCCTTTACCATTCTTTTGAGGTATCCAAATTATTTTTATCATTTTTGTAGATCAGTAGTTAATTTTTATTATCTAATGTTTCCTTAATTGCATCAATACATATCCTATCTCCTCTTGTTTTGTGTGCAATTCCATGCAGAAATTTCATTTCCATGTTCCGAATTCTGCTCAAATGTTTGTTTTTGGATGTCTAAGTCTTTTGTGTTGTCAGCAAATAGCTGGATACACGAAGGGCCGCATGCAAATATATTAGTCTCTGGTGAGTTGAGTTTTCCGTGAGAACGTGCAAAGTTCAAATTAGCGAGTCGCTGACTGGTCATGCATGAAAATAGTTTTTTTCATAATATTGGCAACAAATTACCCAGAATTCTCAGCGATAAAACCACTTCCGTTATTTTCGTCTGCTAGAGGAACGTGCAAAGTTCAAATTAGCGAGTCGCTGACTGGTCATGCATGAAAATAGTTTTTTTCATAATATTGGCAACAAATTACCTAGAATTCTCAGCGATAAAACCACTTCCGTTATTTTCGTCTGCTGGAGGAACACATTTATGCTTGCATCCCACAAATAATACCGTATACAACAACGTCTGCGTCGCACGATATTATGCCGATTCTCCTGTTCTTCCAGTTGAATTCTTTGGTAGACTCTATCAAATTCCTCTTCTCCGAGTATACCGAAAACATAATTGAAGTCTTCAAGTTCCGACATCTTGGATAAAGAAGCAAAGTATGCAGCAAGGTTTTAAAGTACATCAGTTCCCATCGGGTTGCTCACAATTCGTTCTCTGCAAAGTCACCTCCCAGGTAGCTTAGGAATTTCGACAATTATTATCCCATGAACAGATTTTTGAGTATGCAAAAACATATTTTGATGCAACTTTCTCAGCAGAGAACGACTTTTATGGTCTAATGCTTTCATAGATATGACCCTAAGTCTTGGCTAATTAACTAACTCAAGTTTTAGATGCATATATTAAAACTGGTTTGAAATTTGATTAAATTATCAAATTAATTGCAAAGTTTGCAATAAAGTATATTTAGGAAGAACAAAAAGGAATTTGGACACTCACAAAAAGAACACTTTAGAAATATAAAAAATGGTGAAATTGAAAAATCAACAATAGCAGCACATAGTTTATTAGAGAATCATAGAATTGAAAAAGAAGCTAAACCTTTGGAATTAACAGTTTGGGAAAAGATATACATCCAAAAAAAAACATTAGAACCATGAATTTTGAGTTTCCGGACAAACCAAATTTGATTACAAAATTCTTCAAATCAACACCAGATGGCAGTTTAGAAAATGACTGGCATAATGAAGTATCGACAGTCGTGACAACACTTGAGGATGAGAATGATGTTTCCCGATACCGCAGTTCTTTGTTAAAGAACATAGATGTATGAGGTAAGAAGAATTTATGATGCATTTGATTTTTATTAAGAAAACTTCATAATGTAAAAATTTCCAACTTTATTATATGTACTTAATTAATATTTCAATGGAAGTAACATTCTGATGTTCATTTTAATAAATTTCATTGAATCAATAACTTCTTACCTCATATTTTGTTAGAATTTTTTAGAACATCTTTCAGTATTCAGATATTCTGAAACATTATGAAAATACAATAGGAAGTAATATTATGAGGTTCTACTTAGTAAATAAGCTGTCATCTTGCCACATATCTCGTTATTTCTTGTAAGACATGTTTCAAAGCATCTTTGCTCCATCTGCAGTTGGTACAGACTGATTGATGATCTTTAAGTTGTTGGTCCTGGATCAAAGCAAGTTCTTTGAACTATGAAAAGAGGGAGCAGGAGTTCGATCCAGGGCTGGCAACTTAAAGATCATCAGTCTGTACCAACTGAAGATGGAGCAAAAATGCTTTGAAACATGTCTTACAAGAAACCACAAAATATGAGCTAAGATAATAGCAGACCAAACTTATTTATACAGAAACATGTTCTCTAGAAATCAAACAAAATATGAGGTAAGATGTTTCTGATTCAATTCAATTTATTATGAATATTTAACTCATGCACCAAATGGGAATCAAATGACCAATCATATTTCAATGAATTTTGTTTTACATCCAATGACAGTTGTGTTTCAATCATTCTTTAACGAATTCTCTTTACTACCTTTTGCTTTTATGATAAAGAAAGCTCCTCCTTTTAATATTCTGAACAGGTCATAGTATTATTTTGCAGTGACTGACTCTCCAACAAATACATTGAATATGGCAAATAATGAACAGATTACTTATTTTAGGAATTCTCACTATGAGGTATATTCATTAAGGTAGAATATTTGTTATCACTCATCTCATATTGTTCTTCTTATTTGATTATAAACTAGTTTCGGAACATAGTTTCTGTTCCATCCTCAGTATCGTCATGACCGTTGTTCTGTCGTCTTGAAGAGCTGTCCTTCTCTCCTTCCATTGGCTGACTGAAAAACCTCGAAACCAGGTCATTCTCACCGGGAAATTCAAAGTTCATTAATTTCTTCTTTTCGCTCTTTTCCCAAACAGTAAGTTCTTTTGGTTTTTCTATTTGTTTTAATAACCAAAAGAACTTACTGTTTGGGAAAAGATCTACATTCAAAAGAGCGAAAAGAAGAAATTAATGAACTTTGAATTTCCCGGTGAGAATGACCTGGTTTCGAGGTTTTTCAGTCAGCCAATGGAAGGAGAGAAGGACAGCTCTTCAAGACGACAGAACAACGGTCATGACGATACTGAGGATGGAACAGAAACTATGTTCCGAAACTAGTTTATAATCAAATAAGAAGAACAATATGAGGTGAGTGATAAAAAATATTCTACCTTAATGAACAGATTTCTTCGAACTACACATTTGATAATTGTGTGTACAATAATTATTGTGTTTTTAAATGATTTTACTGAATTGTTTACTAAAAAAATTAATTAATAACATATAATGTTGGTTATAATATACAGTTTGATGTATTTCATATTCCCCTCTTACAATATTGCGATCCTATTTGGAATAAATAATATGATGATGAAGTTGCAGCGAATAATCAAATGAAACATAACCACACATGGCTGATTTGTTTTCAAACATCGCCGTTTACATGAAATATAGAAATATTTTAAAATACCGGTAACTATATTTAAATAATGATTTTTTAGTAAACAGCTTAACCCATTGGATACTTATAACGAGTCTCACTCGTGAGCAGGTAGAAAGTCCAAATAGCTCAACCATGATCTACACTCGTTTATTGTGTTAAAATCCTCTACTATAAGGAGTCGGTTCTCTCTTTAGTGATTAAAATTTTTGGTTCGCCATCTGTAAAATTTGTTGCAGGTTTATTTAAAGCATATATGTAGGCCTAGTATATTATATAGTTTATCATTGATATAATTTATAGAATAATATATTTTTATTAATTAAATAAAAATAAAACATAGTTTTATTTGATTTTCATATTTATTATATAATTCAGTGACAGCTGTTTCGGTACACTGTACCTTCTTCAGACATGTTAACAAATTATGAATTGTGTTCCAACTGATCTAAGCAACAATACAACAATATTTATTTAAGTTTTTAAATTTAACAAAGGGGATTCATTCAAATCAAGTTGAGAATTTAATAGTTTTTTACTACTTTTAAATTTATTAATTTCTACAGCCTCCAAAAGATCTAACTTCTTACCCTTATCACAAATATGTAAAATTTCAAAATTTGGATCGAAACAATGATTAAATTGAAATAGATGGTTAGCATATTTTGAATTTTCTAAATTTCTGTTATATGCTCTCATGTGTTCCTTTATCCGAGAGATAAAAGGTCTACCGGTTTGTCCTATATAGACATTGTCACATGTGCCACACTTCAATTTATATACACCTGATAATTTTTCTTTTTTTGTTTTGGTTTTAATGTTTTTTTTTCAAATATCATGGCCGTAAATTTAACTTTTTTAGAAACATCCCTAATGAAGTGAAGGCCTATTTTGCACTATGCATCATAATAAGTCAAGTTAGAAAACCTAACATAAAATGGTTCTGGAGCAGTAGAGCAATTTTAGAAATACCCATTCACAGCAAAACTATGCTCTTCAAAAGTTTATTCCTAATTTCGATGTTTCTTCACTTCAAACATAATGAATCAGTAATTAGAGATGACAGAATTTATTAAAACCCACTGCAGCTGGCGTAGCGCTAGGGAGATTTAAATGAGTTTCCAGTTAATGTACCAGGCGTTTTTAACGTGTCTTCAATGGGTTAATTTTATTCGTTAAATAGTTTAACAAATGCCACTCTTGATTTCCAAATCCTCCTAGATAAATTCACTCATCACTTTGTGTCTCGTGAATTTATCAATGATTTGGAAATACTTGTGACATTACTTATGATAAACTAATTTTCTCTAATTCTTTTACTGATTTCCATCATACTGATGGATGGAATTTCTGTTGAGGACAAAACAGGTCAACATGATGACCATACTTAATATATGTAGGAAATAACACTATGAGGTTTGATTTAATTATCATTGAGTTGGATATTTTGATTCAATAATAATTAATGTTGATCATACATTGTTTCTTCATAATTACTGGAAATCCCATATAAGTTTTGCTTTCACACTACCGTAGGATGAGGTGATTTAGGATCATGGAGGTGATCAAAATTTTAAAATCATTGGGAAGTAACATTATGAGGTTTAATTTAATAATTGAGTTTGTATTTTTTTAACATTTTTACCTCGTATGACTGTTTAATTGGACATACGTTTCAAGGCTGTTGCCCCATCTTCAGCGTTGCACAAACTGATTTTTTATTTTCTTCAAGTTGTGTGCCCTGGATCTGTGTTCCAAAGAACTTGGTAAAGAGGCTCCTTTCTCCGGGAATTTCAAAGTTCATAATTTTCTCCTTGTTCTTCTGTATATAGATTTTTTTCCAATATTGAGAGTTCATTGGTATTTTCTAACTGTTTTAATAATTTTGTATTTAGATCTATTTTGTGTTTTTCTGTCCAAATAAAAAAGTTCACATTTGAAATAGAGGTGAACAAACAATTACCATTTTTAGATCTAAAATTACACAGATGAAGAAAAAAATAAAATAGAATTCAGCATTTATAGGAAAGAAACACACACAGATAACTACTCAAATCAACAGGTTTAAACCATAATTCACACAAAATGGCAGTCTTCAACAGCCTAGTACATAGATTGGTAAATATACCTATGAACAGTGAAAATTATGAAATAGAAAAAGAACACATAATTGAGGTAGCAAAAGAAAATGGTTTCAAGGAAAAAATTGTACACAAAAAAATTGATAAGTACAAAAAACAGAAATTGAGAAATGAAAGCACTCTTCAGATAGAAAAACCAAAAGAAAAGAAATACAAGAAATTCACGTACCACCCTTGGGCACAGGATAAATTCCAAAAAAAAAATTTGGAAAATAACATCAGTTTAACATCAAAGAATGATTATAGCCTAAAAAAACCAACAAAAGTGAAAAAAATTGAAGATAATAAAAAATCAGGAATATATCAAATAAAATGTGCAGATTGTGATAAAGTATACATAGGGAAAACAAAGAGAAATTTAAACATTAGAACTAAAGAACACATAAGAAATGTAAAAGAAAGGAGAAGTAGAAAAATCTGCAGTTGCAGCTCAGATGTGGACAGAAAAAAACAAAATAGATCTAAATACAAAATTATTAAAACAGCTTAAAAAATACCAAGGACCTCACGATATGGGGGGGAAAAAAAACTATATAGAGAAGAACAAGGAGAAAATTATGATCTTTGAAATTCCCAGAGAAAGGAGCCTCATTACCAAGTTTTTTGGAACACAGATCCAGGGCCGACAACTTGAAGAGAAGAAAAAATCAGTTTGTGCAACGCTGAAGATGGGGCAACAGCCTTGAAACAATGTCCAACTAAACAATCATATGAGGTAAGAATGCTAAAAAAATACAAACTGAATTATTAGGATCAAAATTGGATGAAATCTTTAAAAAATCATGTCTAATTAGGTAATTCAGATGAATCAGTAATTAAAACACCAGAGTAAATAGAACTTTCTACAGGATTGAATAAAATAAAATTAAGGGGAGGTGATAGGTGAAATTTCTATTTTCTACATTTTTTGAGGTAGAGACTTAATTTTTTGTACAAACAATCATTGCATGATACATAATGACGTGTTTAAGTTTCATTCTTGTGAGACATTTATTTTATGAGTTATTAAATATTATATTTAAAAAAATGTGTATATTATAATTAAATGGGTTCCACAACTTTTTAGTAAAAGTCTGTTTTTTTACAAGACCCCTAATATATTTAGAAAAAACATCATGCATTACAAAGGGAGAAAAAAAAGTACCTCATGCATGGAATTACAAAAAAATTAATAATTGCATGCATTTTATTTTTTATTTCTTAAAATACTACTTCAATCATGAAACCCATGCACTACTTTGTTACTCATTGTTTTTAGGACATGCAGTAAAAATTTGAACCTTCTAGGATGAAATTTGTGAATTCCATTCAATTTTGAATGTTCAAAAATGCAGTGAAAATAAAAGTGTGGAAAAACAAGTTTAAAGATTTCCATGCAGTTTAAATACAAAATGTAACATACAGGCCTAATCAGCACTTTAGGGCACTTAGAAGCATCATAGACCTCTGCAACTTTGCGAACATATACATTAGAGTACAGGCTATTTTTTAGTACAAAAAATGCCAATTTTGATTTCAATTGGTCAATTTTTCACCCATCACCTCCCTTAAAGATATTAACATAGGCCACATTGTGTAAGTAAATAAATGTTTAATAATTGTAGAAGAAAGTTATAAATATCATTGTAAAACATTAAAATAGTACAAAATATTAGTAAAGACAGAAGAAGTATGTAGAGTAACAGAATTACAAGAATATAGTATTGAAAATTGAGTGGAAATAAATCTATAATTGAGTCAAAGCCTGTTTTATATTTAAATATGATATATAAGAAATTGTTATTCCTTTTTATTTTAACTTATACTTCTTAAGAGAATTTTAAATCTATATGAAGAGTATGGAAGTTCAAAAATACAATAATGCCATCCTTTCTTTATACATATTGTAAAATGTTTGCTGCTGTGTTTATCTATACCCTATAAGTTCATAATTGTTTTTTATACCATTGAGGTTATAACAATGTTAAATTATTATAAACATTTTTTTTGTACCTTGTATACTATTGTCTTCCTCAACTATAATTATAGTTGAGGAAAACGATAGTATACAAGGTACAAGCAGAATTTTATAATTTAACATTGCTGTATTTATGCCATTTCTTGCACTGCTTACATTGCTTTTGTATATATTCCTATTTTTCCTATGTTCCCTTACGAAACTCTTTAACCACCATCAATTTAAAAAAAATAAAAATGCCATAATTAGTGCAAGAAATAGCATGAGTAAAGTGGCCAAACAGTTGTGTGGAATTAACATTATAGCCAACTAAGCTAGCGTGTACTTAAGTTTATTTATTTTCTATTATCACATGAGAGCAAGATATATATATATATACACAATGAAACTAGTTCAAAGCAGAATCGCATGGAACCTTTTTTTTTTTTCCACATTAGACAACATTCTGCATTAAAAAAAACAAAAATTATTGACCAATCTTAAATTATAGAGCATCATATATGTCTTTTTATGTACTTTGGTGTTATAAGTGAGGTTAATCCCAGTCATAATGTAGCATAAAAAAAGGATCTTTATATTTTAAGTGACCTTTGGTCCAAGTGGTTGGCCTTGGTTTTTGGCGGGAGAACTTCACATATAAACACACTAAACCAAATATTAACATTATTTATTTAAATAAAACAAAACATAAAGAGAAATATTATAACATATAAAGCAAAGTGATTAAAGGCAGTTATAAATCGCCATGTTGAATTGCGCCGAACCTATCTTCTGGTATAATAAACAAGTATATTGCAGAGACTCTTGATGTCCCAACTCCTTTCAGAAAACATTAAACTGAAAATATATAAAGCTATTATTCTACCAGTTATATTATATGGGTGCGAAACATGGACTCTTACTTTAAGAGAGGAAAGGAGATTACTAGTATTTGAGAATAAAGTACTTAGGAAAATTTTTGGACCAAAGAGAGATGAACAGACAGGTGAATGGAGAAGACTACATAACAATGAACTACATGGTCTTTATAGGAAGCCAGATATAATAAGAACAGTTAAGTCTCGTAGACTGCGATGGGCAGGACATGTTGCACGTATGGGGAATGAAAGATGCGCATGGAAGCTTCTTGTAGGAAAGCCAGAGGGAAAACACCCAGTTGGTAGACCAAGAATGAGGTGGGAGAATAACATTAACTATGATTTGAGGGAAGTAGATTATACAGGGAATGATTGGAAAGCATTAGCTCAGGATATGGATGTATGTAGAGCTTATGTCCGTGCGGCCATGAACCTACGGGTTCGATAGTGCCAGTGAGTAAGTAAGTATATGTATATGCTTTTATCGGTTTTTTAAAATATTTTATTATCATGGCGGTTAGGCCCTACCGTGATCGCAGTACTTGGATTAATTGTAGTTCTGCTACTGTTGCAAAGCGAAGTATAGTACATTTGAGCGACTTCGACGGTAACGTGCGAAAAAACAGTCCCGTTTCGTCAAGCGGTAAAAATGTCTCTTAGGCGCGTATCCTGAAATTAAAGGATGCAATTTCGGTTTCCACTCACTATCTATACATTCGTCCACTTCCTTTGATTCCCCGCAAAATTCCATTCCACACTACATTGTGTCGTCTTTTTAAACTGTCCACTACCAACCTGAAAATGCCTTGTAATCGTTATTCCCTAGGGATATACCAACAGCTAGAGCCTGACTCTGAAGCAACGGTAAGGGAATTTAGAGATTTTTTTATTCGTCGACTCGTAAAACACTCCGACACCTCGTTGATTTCTTCATTTTTGCCCCTCTTCATTTGACCATTTAATTGCATCCATCCATTCATTAATTTTTTTTTTTGTGTTTTAAAATCTCATAAACTTGGGTTTTTTTTCACATTTAAATTTAGTCATTATTTCGCGTACTGAGAGTTTGTTTTCCTTTATCTTCAATCACTTTCACTTTTTTCGTTTAATGCCTATGATATATGCGATTTAGCCATCTTTATTCCGTAAATTCAGAACACTACCAATGAAAGATACGTACACAATCGGTCTCAGATCTTAAACTAATTTAAAATTTTACAGTGCACTGGTTATTTGTAAGACAGATGTTACACGCCAAATATTTTTTAAGCGAATCTGTATTTCGCAAAACGGGTGTGCAGTGAGGCCGAAAGAAAATTCCACATTCAGGTAGAAACTCTACTTCACCCGGAGGCAGGAATAATCACTTACTGTTAATTCGTCTAACGGGAATTCAATGAAGTGGAAACTAATTTATTTCTCTATATCTTTCCACCTTATAAACATTTTCTTTCATGAATTGTGTAGAAATATCCTTCCGTTTCCGCGTTGGACAGATTCTGTTTTATACAAAATAAATACACGTAAAATTACTATTATTTTGCTGGAACCAATAAATTTGTTCACATTGGACAGATTTCCGCATTATTCACGTTCTGGATTAAGTTTTATATATATCAGATAGGAAAATTGCAAGATAGAATTATGCTTTTTTATATTGATGTCTACATCTTCAAATTTGCCCTTCTGGATCCATCATAGAAAAATATTGGATTCCACAAGAGCTCATGGCTTCGTTACCAAATACAAAGCATTAGATAACAGCATATTGATGTCCAGCTTTCAAAGCATAAACTTTTGAGTAGCAGATACTGGAAACAAGAAGTAGATTAACTAACTGTAAAATTGCTGACATTTGAATAAAAATATTGCATTTTTTTCCCTTATGACATACAAACAAGAATGAGATTAGCTCGAATCTATGAACACATTAGACTGTAAAAGTCGTTCTCTGCCTGTACTCTGCTGAGAAAGTTGCATCAAAATACGTTTTTGCGTACTCAAAAATCTGTTCATGCGATAATGATTGTTGAAATTCCTAAGCTACCTGGCGAGGTGACTTAGCAGAGAAACGAATCGTGAGCAACCCGATGGGAACCGATGCAGTTTGAAACCTTGCCGCGTACCTTGCTGCTTTATCCAAGATGTCGGACCTTGAAGACATATATAATGTTTTCGGTATATGCTGAGAAGAGGAATTTGATAGAGTCTACCAAAAGAATTCGACTGGAAAATCAGGAGAATCGGCGTAATATTGCGCGACGCAGACGTCGTCGTATATGGTATTATTTGCGGGACGCAAGCGTAAATGCGTTCCTCTAGCAGACGAAAATAACGGAAGTGTTTTTATCGCTGAGAATTCAGGGTAATTTCTTGCCAATATTACGAAAACGACGATTTTTATGCACATAGAGAACGAAATGACCGAGCTTACTACGTATAATTGGAGGGATCACTGCAAAAATCCATTGTTATTGACCATTTTGTATCAAGACACTCAATTTGATTGATATTCTATTGATGTTCTCTGGCAGTAAAAGTAAATGCATTTATTATCAATTTATGTGTGCCATAATATGGACAATTACATTTTGAAAACAGGGGTACAAAGATAGACTCACCTCCACGTGGTGTACCCTGGAAACGAAAATTATTTCGGCCAAGTAGTCATCACATAGCAGACATGAGTTCACAAGAACATGCATCAAATCGTTCTTTTAAGAATGACAATCTCATTATAGCACAATGGAATGCAGGTACTCTTAATCAACAGGAAAAAAAAAAAAAAAAAAACTGAACTAAGATCCTCACTGAAAAGCAAGCAGATGTCTTCACTGTCATGGAATCCAACATTGGAGCAGAAAATGTTCCAATTTCCTGGTTACAATATGTACTTCCTCGAAAAATACAGACAAATAGCGAGTGGCATTGTAATAGGTGTTAAAAACTCTCTAACATCTAATTTTAAAATAATTAAGAACATGGGAAATACTGAAGATAAGTGTGAAATTGTCATGACAGATGTTTGGAAACAAAACAATCATTACAAGATATATGTCATCTATAATCCTCCAAATAACAAACCAATGCTTGATATAATTGATGTGTCTTCAAAGACAGTAATAATCGGACATTCAGAGAGATGGGGTTACAATAACAACAATCACACGGGAGATATAATTGAAGAATCTATTGATTCAAACAATGGAGAAATGGTCTATAAACCAGGAGATATTGCAACTTATATGCATTATAATGGAACCTTGACCAATCCTGATCTACTAATTGTCTCCTCTGATATTGTAGACAATACTTTAAGAAATGTCATTGAAGACCCAGGCTCTGGACATCGCATCATGCTTGCAGCGATATCTACTAGACAACGCATAACAAAACAAAAGCCAAATATCTCCTAGAACTTCAAAAAGGCTAATTGGAACAATTTCACCACTGAACTAGAAACAAAACAGACATCAACTTCTCACTACACCCAGATAAAATATGGGATCAAATCAACACCAACATAATATCTACTGCAAAATATATATATATATATATATATATATATATATATATATATATATGATATGAGAAGAAAAATGAATGCTTGAGTCGGGATTTGAACTCGAGTCTCTAAAGTCTGTACCTTTAGCGCTCTAACCAACTGAGCTACCCAAGAATTCCAAGACAAACATACAATTTTCTTATACGTGTAGTATTCTCAATTCACACGTATAAGAAAATTGTATGTTTGTCTTGGAATTCTTGGGTAGCTCAGTTGGTTAGAGCGCTAAAGGTACAGACTTTAGAGACTCGAGTTCAAATCCCGACTCAAGCATTCATTTTTCTTTTCATATCATATTTGCCTTCATTGCCAAATGTCAAAAATATATTTATAATATCTATATATATATATATATATATATATATATATATATATATATATACACCCAGAAGTGCAAATAGAAAATACAAATGTTTCTGGAATCAAGATTTAGATCTATTAAAAACCGAAAGAGACAACGCAAGGACCAGAGCAGAAGAAACAAACTCAACAGAAGATATAAATTCATGGAGAAAACTTGCAGCTAAAATGAAGAGAGAAATTGCTCTTGCAGAACAGTCAACGTTTAATAAAATTCATCTCCAAAATAAAGTATCGGAAAGATAGTCAACGCGTCTTTAAACATGTTAACAAATTATCAAACAAGAACTCAAAAATCAACAAACAACCACTAAAAATTAACAAGTCATTAACCAACAACAATGAAATTGTGAAAGCCTTTGCAATACATTACTCCAATCAACAGAAAAGAACAAATTACATAAAGAAACACTCTTCAGTAACAAAAAAGCAGATAAAATGATCAACACTGAATAACCAAATACAATCCACTCACCAACTAATGACATATTTACAAAAGCATTTACAAAACATGAACTAAATATGGCAATAAATCAGATACAAAACAAAAAACGCCTGGTGATGATAATATCCATGCAGAATTTCTTAAACACATGGGGAAAAATGCCAGATCAACTCTATTGGAACTATATAATGTATCATGGAAAAAATCCACCGTTCCCACCAAATGGAAGAAAGCTATAATTATTCCCATACCTAAAAAAGACAAAGATCCAACAAACATCGAAAGTTATAGGCCAATCTCTCTCACAAGCATTATGTCGAAAACAATGGAAAGAACGATAAATAACCGATTAAAATGGTACATCGAAGCTCAAAATATATTAGCATTTGAACAAGCTGGATTTAGACAAAATCGTTCAACAAATCAACAAGTTAAATAAGTTTAAGTCAACATATCAAAGATAGTCTAGATAAAGGAGAAATAACAGCAGCAGTTTTCATAGATCTTAAAAATGCATTTGACTCCATTTGGAAAGAAAAACTCATATCGAAACTAGCTAAATATGGAATAAGGGAAAATATGCGTAGGTGGCTTCAAGACTTCATAGGACAACGATATTGCAGAGTGAAGTATGAAGAAGAAACATAAAAATTCAAACAACTGAGAACCGGTGTCCCACAAGGAGCTGTCCTGAACAGTATATTATCCAATCTCTTTCTCAACGACATCATATGTACCATAAAAAACATAAGAGGAGTCAATGCTCTTATGTACGCAGATGATCTTGTCATCTGGACGTCTACAAAAAATCCTCAAATAGATCTGCACTAACAAATAGACTCAACGAAGCATTACATTCCATAGGACAATGGGCAGAAGAAAATGCAATGACATTCAACCTTAATAAAACGACTTACCAAGTATTTTCACTGTGTCATCAAGCCCCAAAATTGAATCTCTTACTGAACAATCAACCAATTTCACAGTCTCATGATTCTAAATACCTTGGTGTAATTTTTGATAACAAAATAACCTGGAAAAAACAAATAGAAAACATTATCACAAAAACGCCTATCTGTACTTAAACGTCTAGCTGGAAGCACTTGGCATAGCGCGACTTCAACTTCGAACATTACCTATAAAATGTACATTAAACTAATGATGATTTACTGTTGCGAACCACTCATCACAGCTTCTTCTCAGCAGCTTACGAAACTACAAAATCAAATCCTTCGGCTCATTAAAGGTGTAATCAAGACGACTCCAATAGACGCGTTGCTGCTTTTTACACAGGAATTGAGATGGCATCCATGAACCTCTATGAAAAATTGATCAGACTCCCAGATGATAATTACTGGTCCAATTATCATAACAATGATAGAAAATTGAAAACGCAACAAGGCTTTCTGCAACATGCTATAGAGCTACAAAGTAAATATCACATACAAAATAACCCAGAAAAACTACCTGTACAAGATAACCCCCTAAATCTCTACATCCCTATGCACAGTCTAGACCTCTTAGAAGAAGGACTGATTAAAGCAAACACCAACCCCGAAATATTAAGATTAAGTGCCATGGAAACAATAGAAACAAAATACCCCTGTTCTAAATAGTTATATATATATATATATATATATATATATACAGATGACTCTAAGCTCGATCACAATGGCCTTGTGGGAGCTGGAATCCATTGCTCACTCTTCTCTCTATACACTCCACTTGGACCAAATAAAACGGCTTTTGATGGAGAAATAAAGGCAATTCATACTGTACTTTCAGAAATCATATGCCGTCAACAAATCGTCATTCTGTCTGATTCCAAAGCTGCCATACAAGCAATAACATCATTCAAATCAGCTCAAAGCAAGGAAGTAGTAGATTGCAATAAACTACTCATTGACCTTTATCAAAAACATAAGACAGTAGTATTACAATGGATACAATCTCACTGCGGAATCAATGGAAATGAAACAGCCGATATGCTGGCAAAACGAGGAGCAATGTGTTTACAGCAACCTAATTTAAACACATCTTATCGCTCAGAAATAAACTGTATCAAACAAATGATAAAAAACGCATTCTCAACCAATCTTCAGATCCGAATTCAAGAAAAACAGTGGAAAAACACCATACACACTACACCAGATGCACCTCGAAAGGAAGCTGTAGCATATTTTCGACTAAACACAGGACATGATTGTCTTGCAGCTCATCTACATCAGATTGGAATCTACAGAAGTCCTCATTGCCCACTGTGCTCCACAAACACAAACATGGACAGAAACTACCTGCTACAGTGTCAGGCACTTCACTCTGCTACGCTGAAGGGTAGATACGGGAAGCAAGAGCCAAACTTTCTATTTTGCTATAATGTTCTATTGTTTTAATTTATTGTATATATTTTACTCGACATGCTAACCACATGTCACCCCTACACTGGCTG
This sequence comes from Diploptera punctata, assembly GCA_030220185.1. NCBI lineage: Eukaryota > Metazoa > Arthropoda > Insecta > Blattodea > Blaberidae > Diploptera > Diploptera punctata. The sequence goes on along the minus strand of JASPKZ010003409.1, from coordinate 33,726 downwards.
TTGATCATCTACCTCTATGATTGACACATGTGGATGTGAAGGGCCAGCAGCCGGCTGGTAAAGGGCAACCGCTGAAAAGTGGAAAGACCCTCAATCGGATCGGTGTATATTTTTGTTTTCTCATAATTATGGACAATGACTTCTGTCAAGTCCCCTGCATTTGTATAAATAAATAAACATTTTGAAAACAAAACGGAAATGCCTTACTTATCATTGGAGACCAAAACAAATTTGTTTCAATTAGAGGTCATTTTACTTAGAGTAATATATGCGTTTTCACAAAATTAAAGGCAGCCGTAGGAAATAAAAACCTATTTAACGTTCCCTAGGCACTACCCAGGGATTATTGATCTATGGGCACGACCAGAGATAACCCACTATAGGGCACGACCTTTTATAACAGCTTTCTCCTTGTTTTTAGTAGGTAAATGCTAAAAAAACACTGAAAATAATTCCATTCCCTGACCGTAGATGACTTTGAAATTAGGAAACAAGTTCAATGCAAAATGATGTACCATAAAACAATATTTTTTATTTTATTTTAACAACCTTATCCAAATAGGGTCTGCCAGAAGTGATAATGTATACATAACAATAAAGAAGGAAAATAATAAATAAATAAATATATATATATTTATTTATTTATTAGTGAGTTATCGTTGGATAATATAGAGACAAAACATAAAAAAGGTATTCCGGTATTTTATGAAAGGTAGTCTGTATAATAAAGGATATGTTTCTTTGTGTTTGTTTAATTTAAATTATTACTGAAGCACAATTATGTCGCTCTCCTCAATCATATCGCTTAAATTACGAAAATCGCGCTTAATGAATGCTACTTTTAGAGAACCCGCTATAAAGAATCATATTTTATACGTGATAGATAGAGAGCTTCATCAGCCAGCGATAACCCCTAAAAACAGGTTCTTGACTCATTCAGCGATAACCACAAAAAAAATTCATAGAGGAAGAATTTCCATATAACCCTTGGCCAAGTTTTTATTACCCTTGGCACAGGCGCTCCCGTACGGTTCTCTATGCTCCCGTGTGCATGTGACGTAAAGGAGTTGTTTGGTGCTGTCAAATTTTAGGAAGAAAGTTTTGAAAATTCTAGTTGCACAGGTTAGTTATTTGATATCGTCAAAAGATACAGGACGTTTTGGCGTTATTCCTCTGAACAGTATATTTTTTTTGTTAACATCTGCTTTCTTTGATAATTAGTTACTGATTTTGTGGGCTTGTTTTAGTTTTTAACTTAGATTGCTTGTATTTTTTTTCTGCTTATTTATTACGTTATTAAAATGCCTCCCAAATCTAAACAATCAACTCCGAAACGTAAAGTAACTTTAAAGTCAAATAATTCGGTTAAGACCAAATCAACTAAAGCTGCAAATTCAACAAAATCAAAATCTGCAAGTTCTAAATTAAAAGCAGGAAATTCATTATCTAAATCTAAATCACGTAGTACAGCAACGGCGGTTAAAACTAAATCAGTTGCTTCAACTTCTAAATCCTTACTTTTAGCATCTAAAATCTCGCCCATTGCTAAATCTAGTAGATCTACATCTGTGCGCAAAGCAACATCATCTAAAACTGTAACATTTTCAAGTAAAATTTCAATTAAAAAAACAGGGTCTAGGAAAGGTGAATTCATCTTAAATTAATTTTATATGATTTATTCATTCATTCATGTATGTGCAATAAGATGACCATATTTTTAAGAGAAAAAGCATTTTCAAATTGCTTATTAAGTGAAAAATTTTGGAATAGTGTGTTAACTATTTTGTGAGGAAAAATTAGGTACTGGTATCCATGTTACAATCATTTCATCAAATCATTATTATAACCTATAGAGCGAATTATTTCATTATAAAGTGCTCGACATTAGATACCAACCAACCTATTTCAGATTTCAATCAAATTTGTTTACACTCATATGCCATTATTGCAAATGAAACCATTTTATCTTGATATTTTCCTTACAATTTGTAGAATATAAGTGACTTTAACCTGGGACCTGTTGAGTGCAAATAATTAAATGAAGCACTGTTGGACTGCTGGTTGCATTGTCCTTTATATTTATAAGTTCAATTAGCATGTTAATTTTTAAAATTTCAAGATGAAGCACTAAGATCTATGAATTTTAATCATGAAAAATGTTTTAGGAATTTGCTTTTAAATTATATAGGCCCTTATTAGTTCATGTGATTGTCTCTTTATTTTGTTAAGGACTTTGCATCATTAAATGACCCTATGAGCTTGGTTGGTGGTAGCATTGCTATCAAAAAGGGTCACCTATGCTGTACAGTTCAAAGGTGACAAGCCTGACTAAAAGAAAGGAAAAAGTCGGTTATATGTCTCAGACAAACTTTTATAAGTTCCACAGAATCGCAGTGCGCATGTGCGAGTTGCGGGAATTGCTGTAATGGTTAATATAGCTTCCGGTAGATGGTTTTGCAGTCGGCATTACCAACTTTGGGAATAAATTTCCAAGTGCAAAAAAAAATGGACGTTAACTAACTTGCCATTTTCTAACTAAAGAAAACAGTTACATGCATATTATTTAGTCCCAAATGCTTAAAAAAAATGGACGTAAACCAACTTCCCATTTCCTAACGTAACAAAGCAATTTACATGCATACTATTTAATGAACAACAAACTAATTTTACGTACACTAACACTAAATATGGTTTTAAATTATTTTCAAATGGTGGCAACGTTGGAACAACATGGGAAAGTAGCAAGTAATTTATCCACGATCATGTTTTACGTAAATATAAAATATTGTAAAGAAAGCTTGAAGATTATTGGAAAATGTTTAAAAGAGTACAAAACGTGTTTACAAGTGTTTAGTGCATCAGTGGCATAAGAGTGTAAGGATAGAATTGTGAGAGACATAAACCGACCACATCCAAAAGAAATATATATTGGTTGAAAGAGTGACAAAATTTCACTAGAAAGATATATATATAGGGTTTCCAGTATAAAACCGGACACTCTGCGGCTGGCAGAGTGAAATGCGGACGAGGAGAGAGCGCAGCCTGACGGGTGAAACCCCGTGAGGTGTGTCCGGTTTTATATTGGAAGCTCTGTATATATTATATGTTACTATCAAGAAACATGGGCATTTGAATCTCTAAGCTCTGACTATTACACATATATCGACTGAACCAACATATTTGGTACTCTTAGTTCTAACCATGATTCAAAGTTATTTTTGCACAGTCCATAATGCTATTTTTTTAGGTTATTTATATCTCCAGGTCTAAATCATTTTTATACTATTTTACTTCTGACCAGCCTCATGGGCTAGTGGTCAGCATTTCTGACTACAGTTAATGAAGTTCTGAGTTTAATTCCTGGTCAGATCATGGGAATTTTTCCTTAAAGTAGGGTGTGCATAATACTTTCAGTAAAAGGGGACATGTACAAAAATTTATAGGAAATACCTGGGACATTTAAAAAAAAAGTGGGACATTAACAAAATATAAAAAAAGTTATTTTCGGAAAAACTGCACTTAAACTAGCGTGAAATATTTTCAAAGTCCTATAGAACAACAGTGCGCATGGGCCATAATTTATAGAGCCAGCGATAACTCACAATCAAACCATATATCGATTATCATCCTTGATTACTATCCATAGCTATGAAATTTAAATGACCAATATTTGCAATAAATCCCTAAATCTATATTCAAAAATAGATTAATAATATTAAAATTACCAAACGTTTATTAAAAATGGGTGTACACTTACTTATCACTCCCTAACGCTGATCCAACCAGCGATAACCCAAAACAGTGATAGAAAAATCATAGACTAAGTAATATTTTCTGTTGAGAAATTAGCAGTTAGCATCACAATATTGTCTAACAGTGTCATAATATTGTGATTTGCATATTTAAATAAATACTTCAAAATTGTCTAATAATGTTATAAAAATTGTTTGAGAAAGTTTAAAATATTAAATAATGTTAGTAAATACAGAAGAAGAGCTATAGTTTACAACAATATAACTGAAAAATCAAGCGCTAGTAGAAGTGCAGTTGAGCCGTTATTTTCTTTTTAACACGGCACTGTTGCCAATAGAAATTTATAAGAATCAATCATTCACAAATGAAAGACCACTAAAGTCACTGCTTATTACGTTTAAAAATAGCCTATTTAATTATCACTTGAAGGGGTATAAAAATCCACTAACTCTTTCATCTAAGTTAAAATTGTATTACCCACCGCCAAAGTGCCAGAATCAGCAGGAAATATCCGACATTGGCTGCACTGACATGGATTGACAATTTGAAAAATGTACCAGTTACCAATATATGAGTAAAAAACGAAAATTATAGACCAAACAGTGCATCATTGGGTGGATTTCTCAACCGAAGTCTAAATCTTGACCGCGGTTTTCCAATTTTTTAATGTTTTCATAACAACTATAAAAACTGAAAATCTGTGGCTGTTAATTACAAAAACAAATGTCTGAATCATGACAATGGTTTCATAACAATTTCTGTGAATTTTCAGTCATTTTTATAGGTGTTATGAAAACAATAAAAAATTGGAAAACCGTGGTTGTGGTTTAGACTTCGGTTGAGAAATCCACCCATGGTCATAAAACTGGTGCTTTCTAACATTCATATTTATAATTACATAATAAAGAACAAAACGAAAGTCACAATTCGTAAATACATTGACAAAGCATCATCCCAAAAATGGGACATTTGAGGATCCCCAACAAAACTTTTGGGACAGTGTGACATTTTCCAAAAAAAACAGGACTGTCCTGGGAAAAACGGGACAAATGGACACCCTACCTTAAAGATAATTATTTCTGTGGTTGCTCATGGTCTAGAAATTAGGTTAAATGTAGGTTAAGAACTCTCCTGGCATTTCATTATCATTTATCACCTATCATATCATCTGAGTAATGTAACTCTGCCTTCCAGGTGCCCTAATCTAAGAAATGGATTAGAATTCTGCCAATGCCTTGGGAGAAAGCCAGAAATATCAAAAAAAGAAAACCTGGTGGCATTAAAAAAACATTTTTCTGGCATAAAAATTACACATGTGCACATGTGGATGCATGCAAACACACAAGTACATGCACGTGCCCGTACACGCACGCATGCACATTCACACATGCGAACGCATGCATGTGCACACATGCAAACACATGCATGTGCACACATGCGAACACATGCATGTGCACACACACGAATGCATGCATGTGCACACATGCGAATGCATGAATGTGCACACACACGAATGCATGCATGTGCACACACGCGAATGCATGCATGTGCACACATGCGAACACATGCATGTGCACACATGCAAACGCATGCATGTGCACACATGCGAACACATGCATGTGCACACATGCGAATGCATGCATGTGCAAACACGCGAATGCATGCATGTGCACACATGCGAATGCATGCATGTGCACACATGCGAATGCATGCATGTGCACACATGCGAATGCATGCATGTGCACACATGCGAATGCATGCATGTGCACACACGTGAATGCATGCATGTGCACACATACGTGAATGCATGCATGTGCACACGCAAATGCATGCATGTGCACACACGCGAATGCATGCATGTGCACACACGTGAATGCATGCATGTGCACACATGCGAACGCATGCATGTGCACACACACGGACGCATGCATACACTACCTCATTTGCTAGTAATATACTACAACACTAACTTTTTTGCTGCATTTTAAAATTATGGTATAAAGATATCATCATCCTGCCAGGTATTAGTCCTAGAAGAACTGTTACGGCTTGAGAAAGTGGTTTTTTATCAGACTTGAAAGCAATAGAATGTCCCACCAACTAGTTGATAGCAAGGAGGTGGTAAGTCCAGCGATGGGGTTGCCATCTTTAAGCAGCTGGACCTGCTTCAATACTGCATTTACTCAGTATTAGTTAGAATGGTTATACCGCCATGACTCGGTCCCCAGAGCCTCGTTTGTTGAAACAGGTTGAACCACGAGAAGGTGAGGTTGAGAATTGAGTAGGAGAGGTTATATGAGACACTTCACTACTCCTTGCAACCCGGTATAAAGATATAAACAAAAAAATATCCTCAACTCGTGTCCAAACTCAGGGTCGGGTCGAGGGATAACATGATTTCCCTATATTGAGGTCTGTGAATGACAAGGGTACTGGCTGACCACGCCTGATGCACTATCACAGGGACAGATAAACAAAATGAAATGATGGAATGATATTGTGGCAGGGGAAAACTGGGGAAACCCCGAGAAAAACCAGCCCAAGCTCCGTTTCGTTTACCACGAAATCCACATGGAGTGATCAAGACTTGATCTCGGAACTCCAGTAGTGAGAGGTGAGCATCTAAGTGCTTGTGCCACGGAACCGCCATACAAAGATATAACACCCCTCGAATTGTTTATTGTAACCCTCTATAACCAGGTAAATTTCTTCAGTTCAGTTAATTTACATCCTATATGATAATTTTTTTTTTTTTTTGCAAATGCCCCAGGTTGTCTTTCGACGTTTTTGGTGTTCTCTCCTGGCATGGCGTACTTGTAATCCACTTCAGAGGTTAGGCCCCTGGAAGGTGGGGTTATGTTGCCCCGATGATATGATGATGATGATAGTGGTGTGCCAGGAGAGTCCCTAAGCTTAATCTAAGATGAATATGAATGATGATGATTGTGATGGCCATATGATTTTGGGGACTGTTTGGGCATTAAAGTTTTCCTGATATTTGTCTTGCAGGTGAGGAAAAACCACAATAAAACCTCATCCAGAAAAACTGTCCCGACTGGGGATTGAACCCTGGTGCGCTGTGTGACAAGGCACAGCGGTGGACTATATGATAATGTCAGTCATTTTATATCAACATTTATATAAGAAATGGAACTGATTATTAATTAGGGATAGAGGGAATCTCATTAATTACTCATGCGCTTCAGAACTTTGGGTTGACTGATTTATTAGGATTTTTTAATTAGAAACATCTCTATAAGCCCTTTTTTTTTTTAAAACTTTTGCTTCAAACATATATGAATGAATGAATGAAAGACTTTTTTTTTACCCTTTCCTAAATAATTGCTTCCTTTTCACTTTTTCCTCCATTATACAGAATGGTAGCCTATTATGACATTCTCCAAGACACTTTGCACCAAGCAGGCATGAGAGCTTATTGTTCCCAAGAACAGGTCTGCTTGAGTCGCACATTAGTCATTCTCTATCCCATCTTCTCTCCCTTTCCCTGCTATCAAGGTTAGTAAACATTATGAATAATTTGACTCTAGCAGACCCCATTTAACAGGAACGACACACTTTGATGCTGGCCCTGCTTACTGCCAAGTGCGGTAGAAAATATCATGGATTGCTCTTTACCTCTCCTTACTCTCGTCTTCTGTAGCTGTAGATATTTTTTGAGATGATTAGTTATTATTTCATTCTTTTTCAGCAATTAAATAAAATTTCAATGGGTTTAGGTTCCAGTTCTCAAGTAGACATGAATGGTCCAGCAGCACAGCTAGTAAAGGAGCTTATTAATAGCGATGGTGTTGTTATATTTTCAAAAAGTTATTGTCCTTATTGCAAAATGGCTAAAGAGGTAAGTTTATTTCTTATCTGACATTGTTAAAATTTACTCCAAAACTTAGAAAATAATTGTCATTTTGATCAAGTACCTAAAAATTAAACTCTTTATAAAATATATTTGAAGAGAGAAATTTTCGCCTAGACCGGGACTCGAACCCGGGACCCTTGGCTTTCCGGGCCAAGTGCTCTACCAACTGACCTACCGAGGCGAGTTACGATCTAGACGCAAATTTTTCTCTTATGTACGTTGTAATTCCCTCGCGCCAAATGCTTGAAACCATAGCTTCTATCTTCTTAGTTAAGAAGACATTTATATAATTTATCCTTCTATGAGAAGTGTTAAATTAATAATAAAATCGTCTTTATAAAATATTGAAGGTAATGTACTGTAGGCATATCATTTAGTTAATTTTCTCTTAGTCATCTTGGCCTTCGACTAAGATTTTAAAAATTGAAATTTATGAAATAATTTGGTTACGGCGCAAAAAGTGGACATCTGAATTTTGAGATAATTTTGGTTTTAAAATGAAGCTTAGGACCACTAAACATGAAAACACTAAAAACAATTTGCAGACCATCCAGAATAATAAATTATATTACAAATTTCGAAGATTGTTATAAATAAGTGGCATCTATTTATTGAATATTTTGTAAGGACTAATTTGCTGTTGTTCATTTTCGAGAAATATATACGATGACATATCAATTATTTTCGACAATCGATTCAGTTAAACTATTTTTTCTTAAACTCTATGTGAGGATGTGATTTTTATTAAATTTCAAACTCTTTGCTATGTAATTTTGGAAATATAGCAGTGCACTCTTATTACAGTAAAATATTTATTCTATTTTCGCATCTCTATTGAAGAAAACATGTTTTCTTGCTGGACTAACATCTGAATATCAAATCTGACATCACGACTACAATAGCAGCCACTTTCTTTAGGTAATGTAGGAAATGGTGCTTTATAAATTTTTTCTAGCTTTGTTTTTGGATTGTCTGCAAATTTTTTTTGTGTTTTCATATTCGATATTCCTATGCTCCATTTTAAAACGAAAATTATCTCGTAATTTGGATGTCCACTTTTTGTGCCGTACCCTAAAAATTACTCCAAAACTTAGAAAATAATTGTCATTTTGATCAAGTATCTAAAAAACTAAAGTCTTTATAAAATAATAATTAAATGAATCGTGATTTCTTCTTACCTCATACTTCTATGTTTTTTTAAACACAGCACTGCAGTATCGGCGACACGTCGTCATCATCAGCTGTTTTCACGAATGTCGTTTATTATTAATTGAACCTCATAATGTTAAAAATTCCCAAATTTAATATATCTTTATAAAATATTGAAGGTAATGTACTGTAGTCATACCATTTAGTTCATTTTCTCTTAGTCTTCTTGGCCTTCAACTAAGAATTAAAAAATTGAAATTTATGAAATAATTCCATTAAAGCATCACTGATTACATTGATGGGCGGTTGCATTTTTCTCTGCTTATAATGTTTTTTGTTTTGTTGAAAGTTCATCTCAAAAGAAATTGCTAATTAAATTTGATTGACCGTCAATTGGGCGGCGACTTCTTTAATTTTGACACCGTCAACGTGATCAGTGACACTATAATACCTGTACTACTCGAGTGTGAAACATGGTCTCTTACATTAAAAAAAAAAGCTGTAACTATTTGAAAATGGGAAGCCAAAATGATTTGAATATACAATAGGAAGTAACATTATGAGATTTTACTTAATATGTTTAGTCTGTTTAATTCTTACTTCATATCATTGTTTCTGTTAGACATGTTTCAAGACATGTTTGCCTCATCTTCAGTAGTTACAGAATCAGTAATATCATTTTTTCTGTTAGACATATGTTTCAAGACATGTTTGCCTCATCTTCAGTAGTTACAGAATCTATAATATAATTGTTTCTGTTAGACATGTTTCAAGACATGTTTACCTCATCCTCAGTAGTTAAGAATCTGTAGCCTAATATCATTGTTTCTGTTAGACATATGTTTCAAGATGTTTGCCTCATCTTCAGTAGTTACAAACTCTGCAACTACTGAAGATGAGGCAAACATGTCTAACAGAAACAGCGGAATGAGGTAAGAATTAAACAGACCAAACTTATTAACCCAGATGATTATTTGGCTCTGAAAGGGTGGAGAATGAAAGACACTTCACAATGAGGATCTCCATAATTTCTCTTATCCTAATATTGTGAGGGTGTTTGTTATGAGTGACAGTAAAATTTTAAAATGTTTATTGGGAAACCTTTGAGGAAAAGATAATTAGGAAGACATAGGTGGAAGGATCTTGGAAAAACTGCACTTAAACTAGTGTGAAATATTTTCAAAGTGCTATAGAACAACAGTGCGCATGCACCAGTTTTTATAGAACCAGCGATAACCCACAATCGAACCACATCGATTATCATCCTTGATTATTATCTGTCGCTATGAAATTTAAATGACCAATATTTGCAATAAATCCCCAAATCTATGTTTAAAAAATATATTAATAACATTAAAATTACCAAACGTTTATTAAAAATGGGTGTACACTTACTTATCACTCCCTAACGCTGATCCAACCAGCGATAACCCAAAACAGCAATAGAAAAATCATAGACTAAGTAATATACTCTGTAGAGAAAGTAGCAATTAGTATCACAATATTGTCTAACAGTGTCATAATATTGTGATTTGCATATTTAAATAAATACTTCAAAATTGTCTAATAATGTTATAAAAATTGTTTGAAAAAGTTAAAAATATTAAATAATGTTAGTAAATACAGAAGAAGAGCTATAGTTTACAACAATATAACTGAAAAATGAAGCGCTAGTAGAAGTGCAGTTGAGCCTGGATCTTTACTATATGCAGATGGTCAAGTTCTCTTTATTACTAGTGAAGATGAATTACTGTATTCTGTTATCTTAAATAAAGTAGCATACATTTTTAATCTAGAAATTGTTATTAAAAAAATTGGCTTTTTGAGGAAAAAAATGCCAATTAGAGCGGAAAAAAAAACAAATTGTTTGGAGTAAGTGAACTTTCTTTATTTCATACTATATCTCATTTCAGTAATTTACAATTTTTGAAAAAGGTCAGAAAATGTAGTATTATTACTCTATGGAATACTTGATAATTTACATACCCAAATCATAAATTGATAGAACTAGTTAAGTCATGTTTGAAGAGAAAAATTATATGCCCAGACAGGGACTTGAACCCGGGACCCTTGGTTCTCTAGATCAAGTGCTCTACCATCTGAGCAACCTGAGCAAGTACTGATCTAAACACAATTTTTTTTCTCTATATACTTTGTAATTCCCGCCCACCAAATGCTATGAAGCCATTGCTTCTATCTTTGCAAATGGTGGCTCCTTTATTAAGAAGACATATTTGGGAATTATACATTACATTATAAATGCTAGTACGGCTTTTTTCGATGTTTATTAAGGAGACATATTTGGGAATTATACATTACATTATAAATGCCAGTACGGCTTTTTTCAATGTTTATTAAGGAGACATATTTGGGAATTATACATTACATTATAAATGCCAGTACGGCTTTTTTCAATGTTTATTAAGGAGACATATTTGGGAATTATACATTACATTATAAATGCCAGTACGGCTTTTTTCGATGTTTATTAAGGAGACATATTTGGGAATTATACATTACATTATAAATGCCAGTACGGCATTTTTGGATGACTTTTGCATTTAGATTGGTACTTGCTCAGGTAGCTCAGATGGTAGAGCACTTGGTCTAGAAAACCAAGGGTCCCAGGTTCAAGTCCCGGTCTGAGCATATAATTTTTCTCTTCAAATATGATTTATCCATCATTGAGATGTATGAAATTAATAATAAAAAACATAGTTAATAAGTGTCAATCATTAGGATAAGAACATTATTTTAAGGAAGTGTAAATATTGATCGTGACTTGTTAGGATTAGTCAGTGCTATAAGTGTAAGTAGGAACCATATAACTTGTTAGAACTAGTAAGGACAGTAGAATATTTAATTAATTGTAAATTACTCATAAAATGGTAGAATTAGTCAGTAACTTAAGTGTAAATATGAGCTATATCTTCTTAGATTAGTCCATCCATAGTAATTCTGCCCAAAGGCAGGTCCTTCACTGCAATCATAGCATTTTCATGCTATGCTTGCAGCTTTACTAGGGAATTGTGTAGGTGTGATAGCTTCCCGTTGCTTTCCACACCGGTGAAGGATGATGATGATAATGATAATGGTAAGGATAAGGATGATGACCATATGATTTCGGGGACCGTTTGGGCCTTAAAGTTTTCCTGACATTTGTCTTACAGGTGAGGAAAAACCCCGATAAAAACCTCACCCAGAAAAACTGCCCCGACCGGGGATCGAACCCAGGCCCGCTGCGTGACAAGGCAGCACGCTACCTCGAGACCACAGCGGTGGACCTTAGATTAGTAATGGATAGAATTTGTAATTAATATTTAATTTTAGGAAGTTATATTTTGAGGTTATTTTAATTATATTACATTAATATTGAGGTAAGATGTTCAGACTAAAAATAATATAATTAATGGATAGAATATTTAATTTTAGGAAGTTATATTTTGAGCTTATTTTTAGTCTGAACATCTTACCTCAATATTTAATATTGAGGTAAGATGTTCAGACTAAAAATAATATAATGGATAGAATATTATCTTAGCATGTAAATATAGATTATATCTTGGTAGGATTAGTCAACTTAAATGTAAATCGGAACCATATTTTGTTAGGAATAGTAATAAAGAATGCACTAATTAAAGTAAGTGCTTACAGGAACAATAACAAGCAACTGTAAACATTAATCATAACTTGTTAGTGTCAGTCAGTACCAAGAGGAAACATAACTTGCTTAAGTATAATTAAGAGAGAGCATTGTTTGAAATTCAAATAACCATAACCAATTAGAACAATTTAGTGTCACAACAACTCAATTATATTTTAAGGAATCAAAAATAATAACTTCACACTTTAGAACTAGTAAAAGAACATTATAACAACTTAGGAATATCAACACGCATAAAAATGATAAGAGATGTTTTAATATTGCTAAACCAAAGCATGTAGTACTACTGTAAACTGTAGTGGAGCATGCTGTCATATGAAGGCTCTTAAAAAAAAAGTAATACCCAGAGCATCTAGGAGAGGGTGAGAAAGGGTGATATGTAAGAAAAAACTATTATATAAGTACCAAATCCAGTCTGGGGTTACTAATCTGATTGGTGACAGCCCCAATGACATTTAAACAGAAATTTGAATCCTAGCACCACTAGTGTCAAATACGTAATTTTCAGAATTGCTGAGATGATTAGTGACACTCCTGATTTATGAAAATGAAATCTTCTTAAAGATCTTCATAATAACTCTGGCCGTGAAGGTCTAAGTTAATATACTCCTGATTTAGTTTGTCTCCAAGTTCAAGTCCCAGTGGTGTTGGAGAAGGGATGAAAAATAGAATGTCCAAAATGACTGAGATTAATGCGCAAATCAGTAGTTTCTAGTTTGCTAAACTGAGTAGGATAAAGCTGGGTAATCAGCTAGTTATGGTAAAATTAAATGTTTCTTACCTCTCCTCATATAAATCTTCTAAGTAGATCGCAATTTCAAGACCATAAAAAATCAGCTAGTTACTAATATATATAAGTAAAGTGTTCCCACTACAGGCCTCGGGAGACCCTTGGGGTAGTAGGATGTTAAGGCTCCCACTTTTTCTAGACAATCGGTACTTGATGTCAGCAGGGTTGTCAGCCCTGCATGACGGCCGCCTTTACCCCCAGAACAAGCATCTGGTACTCATTTCTGTTAGAGGCTGAGTCGACCCCAGGGCCATGGTGCCACCAGAAGGTTTGGGTCAGTTTAAAAATCCTGACCCCACCAGGACTTGAACCCTCGACCTTCTGGTTTGTAGTGCACTGCCTTAACCACTATGCTATGGCATGCCCCCGATTCAATAATAATAATAATCCATATTTGGTTCGTCTTCCGGGCTTATAGGCCATGGTCTGGTTGTCTTCTTACTCGACGTTTCGTCTACTGCTGCGGTAGACGAAACGTCGAGTAAGAAGACAACCAGACCATGGCCTATAAGCCCGGAAGACGAACTAAATATGGATCAAGACGCCGGCCATGAAAGCCTACAATTATATATAATAATAAGTCCACTGCTGTGGTCTCAAGATAGCGTGCTGCCTTGTCATGCAGCGGACCTGGGTTCGATCCCCGGTCGGGACAGTTTTTCTGGGTGTGGTTTTTATCGGGGTTTTCCCTCACCTGTAAGACAAATGTCAGGAAAACTTTAAGGTCCAAATGGTCCCCGAAATCATATGACCATAGCAATCATCATCATTCATATTCATCTTAGATTAAGCTTTGGATTAGGGACTCTCCTGGTGCACCACTATCATCATCATCATCGTCACCCATCATATCATCAGGGCAACATATTCCTGCCTTCCAGGTGCCCCAACTTCAGAAGTGGGTTACAAGTACGCCATGCCAGGAGAGAACAACAGGAATATCGAAAGACAACCTGGGGCATTTGAAAAAAAAGATGATGATAATAACAATAATAATAATAATAATAATAATAATAATAATAATAATAATAATGAATTTACATTCCAACTAATTTCAAGAAATAGGATTGGTAAGTGTACTGTATATTAATTCTCGTGTTAAAATTTATAATTTACAGGTGTTCGACAATTTGAAGCAAAAATACACAGCAATAGAACTTGATAACAGGGATGATGGAGATGCCATTCAGTCAGTTCTGGGAGAAATGACAGGAGCACGGAGCGTATGTATAACAAATAATTCATTGACAAATGTATTTTTTAATACATGAATGGGTTGAAGTTACTGTGGTATGTCATTTTCATCATCGTTACAATGTATTGTAAAAGTTAAATTCATCTCAAGCCTCTGATAAATTTGGATCAGGGTGACATGTCTAAAATGATAACATTACAACATTTGTGTTCCTGAACTTATTACTGTACTTTTTTGTGTTATGTTAATTTCTGGAAAACAAATACTTATATATTAAATTTGGGAATTTTTAACATTATGAGGTTCAATTAATAATAATTAAATGAATCGTGATTTTTTCTTACCTCATTCATCTATGTTTCTTTTAACACAGCACTGCAGTATCGGCGACTCTTTGTCATCATCGTCAGCTGTAGGTGAAAACAGCTGACGATGACGACAAAGTGTCGCCGATACTGCAGTGCTGTGTTAAAAGAAACATAGATGTATGAGGTAAGAAAAAATCACGATTCATTTAATTATTATAAACAAATACTTACTCAGGATTATGTGTCTGTAACTTTAATACAGTCATATGTCACAGACAGAAGTTCATTATAGACTACTACTATTACTACAATGGCATAATCTTAGCCTCTCCTTTGTTAGAAGTTCTAGACTAATTAATTTAGTTACTGAACTTTTATAGGAATAAATCACTATGAAGTTTAATTTAAGATAAAATCAAATGTTTCATACCTCTCCTCATAATTAATCTTTTAAGTAGATTGTGATTTTGGGTTCATGGCAAGCCCATCCTCAGTACCATTTTGACAACTGGTGTTATATTTATATATTAAATTTGGGAATTTTTAACATTATGAGGTTCAATTAATAATAATTAAATGAATCGTGATTTTTTCTTACCTCATACATCTATGTTTCTTTAAACACAGCACTGCAGTATCGGCGACACTTTGTCGTCATCGTCAGCTGTTTTCAGTCGTGAAAACAGCTGACGATGACGACAAAGTGTCGCCGATACTGCAGTGCTGTGTTTAAAGAAACATAGATGTATGAGGTAAGAAAAAATGACGATTCATTTAATTATTATTAACTGGTGTTATGTTGATCGGAAAAACCACTTCTTCTTCCCTCTGTTGGTGGACCGATAAACCTCTGGATCAGGTCAGAATTCGCGGGAATTTAGAAGTTCATAAGTATTTCTTTGTTTTTCTGAATGTGCTTCTCAGATCTTAAACTAATTTAAGATTTTATTTGTAAGATGGATGTTACACGCCAAATATTTGTTAAACGAACCTGTATTTCACAAAACCTGTGTGCATTGAGGCTGAAAGAAATTTCTAGATATGGATAGCAACTCTACTTCAACTGGCGGCTGGAATTATGACTTATTTTTAATAACGGGAATTCAGTGAAGTGGAAACTAATTTATTTCTCTCTCTCTTTTTTTGCCTTATAAACATTTTTTCATTAATTGTTTAGAAATATCCTTCTGTTTCCGCGTTGGACGGATTCTGTTTCATACAAATAAATACACGTAAAATTACTATTATTTGCCAGGACCAATAAATTTGTTCACATTGAACAGATTTCTGCATTATTCACGTTCCGGGTTAAACAAGTTTTACTGTATTATCTCAAAACATGGTTCTTATGACTTCAATTGGCATGTAATGTGCACAAAAACCCTAAACTCCTTCCTACAATATGTCACCATGTAGATATGGAAGTAGAAATGAAATTTTATTCCATAAATTCATATAAATAATTTCTGTAATTTTTTTTCTCCTGTTATAAAATATGTGGAAATGTATTTAAGAGGTTTCCATTGTCTGGCGACAATATTTTGATCTATCATTATGAAAATAGCTGTATTCTTATAAAGGTATGTAATCTTAACCTTTTGACCGCCGAGTTTCCCTTTTGCCAGGTGGGCTGTGGGTGCCAGGTTTTTTAAATGTAAAGTACTACGCCATACTATATAATATAAACCTATATAAAGTATAATTTACTGTCTACATGCCATGTTAAATTGAATTTAAACTCACTATTATACATTTATTTGAAAGTTAGGCGGTGTTTTCCACTTGTAAAGATCCCAGGTTCAAATTCAGCACGGTGTCTTCATTGAAATTTGTTTTCACTATCACTAAAACATTTATCCTATTGAATACTTTTGATAGCATTATCACTAAACACTTACAATATTAAATATTGTTGAATGTTTTTTATGGTCCTGGGTTCGAATCAATTCCAGTCAAACAGCTGTTTTATGCCACGTGTTTCATCTGGTACGACACACCCACCACTGTCACTCACACCCTGTTCATTTAGGTCACATTTGTCAAACGAATAACCATTTGATGAACTGTTACTGTCACTCTCATCTTCTGATAAAACTGACACAATAAACTCGCGTATTGTATTTCGTCAACTTCGAGACATGAATCACTGTGTTTCACAGCACGACCTACCCCTTGGCCAGGTATCTTTTCATCTAAAAAAAAATAAGTAAAGAGAAAATCCTGAAATTGCAATATTCCATAGCCCCAAAAAAAAAGGCCTTGAAACATGAATGTACACCCTCCTTTAGAAAACCCATTTACAACCAGCCTGTACCGTTACTCTATAAGGGATGTGCAAAGTATTGCTAAGAAAGGATGTACGAACACAGATTGAAAAATAATTTTAGTTTATTGAAGTAAAAACTTCAGGGAAAAAAATATTTTAAATAATAAGATTGAAAACCGGAGCTTGCCGGGCGTGGCATACCGCTGTACACACATTTTCACCGGTGCATGCCGGGCATGGCATGCAAAAGGTTAAAATCCACTCTTAGTTACAATATAAAAGTTGAGTTTTATAATTATTATGAGTTAGGCTATTTTTGACTCACCACTCCCTAACCTAGGAAGCATCGACAATGACACATAGAGTGTGGAAACTGCAGTCTGCAATAAAGTATAAATATGAGTCGAGTGAAAGTAGCCTAATTCATAATAATTAAAATAAACCACATAGTGCTACTTCCTTTAAATATTAAATACGGTACGAATCAAATAAATCGTGAATTCTTCTTACCTAATACATCTGTTCTTTTAACACAGAACTGCAGTATCGGAAAAAAAAAACATCTTTTCCATCTTCAGCTGTTTTTAAGACTGTCAATTTTTTATTATGCCAGGTTGCAAGGGATAGTGAAATGCATTCCATAACCTCTCCTATCCAAATATCAACCTCAACCTGCTCATGGTGCAACCTGCTTTTACAAATGATGCTATGAGGACCGAGTAATGGCAGTATAACCACACCATCAGAAATAGAGGAAATGCTATTTCAACACTTATGCTGGCATGCCACGGCGTAGAAATGGTCCACAAATGGTGCTTGTGAGAATGGTCGGTGGACACAAAAAATATATATCCTCCCGGCAAGGTCCGATGGACCCATTAACCAACGGCATGTGTGGCCCTCCAGTCATACTGTTGGTTTATGTGAGTGGGTGATGTAACCACCATTTCAAATAAAAAATTCGTGCCCGCTTAAAAAAGGTTACGTTTATGCTGAACAATGGCAAATTCTTCAGACAAATTTTCCGGAGGTAAAACAGTCCCCTTTTTGGATCTCCGGGTGGGGACATCTGCAGGACGTCATACACAGAACATCCTTAAAATTCTCCAATGGAACGCAGGAGGACTTACACAGAGTAAAAAAAAAACATCATCATCATCATTTTTTATTATGCCAGTAATTTTCTAGACTGCCATCTGGTGTACTTTTGAAGAAGTAATTTTCTAAACTGCTATCTGGTGTACTTTTGAAGAACTTAGTAGTCAAACTTGGTTTGTCTGGAACCTCGAAGCTCATGGTTCTAGTATGGTTTTTTGAATGTATATCATGAACTTTGAGATTCTAGATGAAACAAGTTTGATTATAAAGTTTTTCAAAAGTACACCAGATGGCAATCTAGAAAATTACCGGCATAATAAAAAACTGATAGTTGTGAAAACAGCTGAAGATGGAAAATGTTTTTTCAATACTGCTAGTTCTGTGTTAAAAAAACATAGATATATGAGCTAAGAAGAATTCACGATTCATTTGAGTCTTATTAAGAAAACCTCATAATGTAAAAATTCCCAAATTTATTATATTAATTAAATAAGGTGGGGCACGCCCTAGCGTAGTGGTTAAGGCACTGCGCTACAAGCCGGAAGGTCGAGGGTTCGAGTCCCGGTGGGGTCAGGATTTTTAAACTGACCCAAACCTTCTGGCGGCACTATGGCCCTGGGGTCGACTCAGCCTCTAACTGAAATGAGTACCAGACGCTTGTTCTGGGGTAAAGGCGGCCGTCATGCAGGGCTGACAACCCGGCTGACATAAAGTGCCGATTGTCAAGAAAAAGTGGGAGCCTTAACCTCCTACTACCCCAAGGGCCTCCTGAGGCCTGTAGTGGGATCACTTTACACTAATTAAATAAGGTTTATAAATTAGATTTTTTTTTTCCAGGTTCCACGTGTTTTTGTGAAAGGAGAGTGTTTAGGCGGAGGAACTGATGTTAAAAAACTTTATGATTCTGGAAAACTTGTAGAAAAACTTAAGTAATGTTTATGCTGTGCATAGAGTATTATATAAATGCAATTGAATATTTAAAATTGTCTTTCTTCCAAGCCTTTAAGATATTATTATTTAAATATATTTGACATTTGTTTTATATGATGAAGTTTTAGTGTTGAATTTGTTTTTATGATACTTAATGTGGATTGTATTTTTGTGAACAGCATGCCAGACCATAAAATTTAATAAAATGAAATGTTTTTATTTTTTTCCTTCTGTTGTGCACTATATTCCCATGTAAGAATATTATATCCCTATTAAGTTATGTATATAGGTAATAACACTGAGGTTTTTTAGTATTGTTTATTTTTTATTATTTCACTCACCTCATACTTCATTTTTTTTTGGTTAATTACATTTTTCTCATTTTCTTTATCCCCCCCTAATTTAGTGGTTATACTTTTTGTACTTTTATTTTTCTTCAATTTATATAACTCAGGTTTCAAATTAATTATCTTTTTCTTTTGTACATCAATTTTTTTCTTCATTTTGAGGTTCAATTGGTTGTAGAAGTTTTTTTCTAGGTTATCCCAAACTATTTGGCATAAACTGTTGGTTAATTTTAGATGTAAAATGTATAGTTCTACGTCTATTTTACTTATAGTTGTATAATGTTTGATTTTTTCCAAATTGAGAGTTTTCTTTTCTAAAATTTTTTGGTGTTGGTTATTATTGTTTTTAACCATTTTCCGGACAAATTTTGGAGTGATATTATTTTCTAAACATTTGTTAATGAATTTGATATCTGCAGCTCTTTTGTTTCTAAGTTCTTTTAATTTCAAGTATCTTTTAATTTCTATTTTAGTTTTCGAAAAATGTTCGTTGAAATGTTGTATGTTTGAAGCCGCCATCTTGTTCCAGTTGTTTACGTTATTCTTGTTTTCCTATGACTTGATAGCCAACTTTATTAAGTTATGTATATAGGAAATAACACTATGAGGTTTTTTTAGTATTGTTTATTTTTTATTATTTCATAAGTATGAAGTATGAGGCGAGTGAAATAATAAAAAATAAACAATATTATATCCCTACTTCGGAATGAGGGTAAGTGCCAGCATGACCATTTGAAGTTGAATGTGCTTTCAGAATGTTATAGTAATTATGGTTGGTTGGTTGGTATCTAATGTTGAGCACTTGATAATGAAATCATTCGCTCTCTTGCACTCCAATATTTGAGTGGTCAAGCTGTTATAGTAATTATGAGGGCGGGTCGGAAAGTAACGCACAATAATTTTTTTCTGCCTTGGTATTGCAGCTAGAATGTTGAAATTTCACAGAGATATAGTTTGAAGTTTTCACTACAGATGGTATTTTTTTCTCAGGTGCACCTCTTGCGAGAGAAGCTTGAACTATGCAACAAAGATGGCGCGCATGCTACAGTCGTCCACCTGTGAGGGACGGATCGGATCGGAAAGTAACGCACAATAATTTTTTTTAAAAAGTTTAATAGTAAAAAAAGGAAAATATCACAAATGAACTTACATCTTTTACCTACTTTTCGACATAGTCACCAACTTTCTCAACACATTTTCCCATCGTGTTACCAGTTTCAATACGCCCTGTTCGTAGAAGTCCGTTTGGTTGGAGTGTAGCCATCTGCGCACTGCTGATGCCTGCTTTGTTTCGGGCGTGTAGTGGTACGCCCACGACTCATCACCTGTGACGATTCCTTCCAGAAAGTCATGTCCTTGTGCGGTGTACCGCGTTAAGTGGTCCAAGCTTGCCATCATTTGCTGGCCCTTGTGGTCGTCTGTCAGGTTCTTAGGCACCCAGCGAGCACTAACTTTACGGAAGACATTGCTACGGTCCATACAATCATCCCCATACACGCCACGCATGTCCCTGTGAATTTCACTGGGTTTATGCCCTTTGGCCCACAAAAATCGAACAACACTTCTCTGTTCCTCACAGGTGGACGACTGTAGCATGCGCGCCATCTTTGTTGCATAGTTCAAGCTTCTCTCGCAAGAGGTGCACCTGAGAAAAAAATACCATCTGTAGTGAAAACTTCAAACTATATCTCTGTGAAATTTCAACATTCTAGCTGCAATACCAAGACAGAAAAAAATTATTGTGCATTACTTTCCGATCCGCCCTCGTATTAGGGAAAGGATTTTGAGGTGCAGCACCTTTACAAAAATATAGCTGTTTTCATATTAATAGTTGAATATTTGTGTTTGGGGGATGAAAATAACATAATTTGTTGCACCTTTTCGTGAGATTACTAAATTTTGCTCCTTTTCTCTGTGTTTTTAGAAGATAGGACAGTAAAATGTGTATTTTTCTTCTTGAACAGCTTTTTAAAATTTCTTTAGAAGTCAACAATATCAATTAAATACTAAAATATAATTTAAGTGGTTAAGGCACTGCGCTATAAGCCAGAAGGTCGAGGGTTCAAGTCCCGGTGGGGTCAGGATTTTTAAATTGACCCAAACCTTCTGGCGGCACTATGGCCCTGGGGTCGACTCAGCCTCTAACGGAAATGAGTACCAGACGCTTGTTCTGGGGTAAAGGCGGCCGTCACGCATGGCTGACAACCCGGCTGACATCAAGTGCCGATTGTCTAGAAATAGTGGGAGCCTTAACCTCCCACTACCCCAAAGGCCTCCTGAGGCCTGTAGTGGGAATACTTTACTTTTAATTCATACCCTAGAAGCAATGGCCAATCTGCAGTGTGAAGTCAACAATAGTAAATATTAAAATATAATTTATTTAAACCACCAGTAATTTATATTCCATCAACAATGCCCAATCTGCAGCTGTGAAGTCAGTGTTAAATTTCAACAGTATTAATATTTAATTTTAGGAAGTGATATTTTGAGGTTATTTTAAATAAATTATTTTCAGTCTGATCATCTTACCTCAATATTAATGTTGATTTGTTCTTGAATATGTTTCGATTATATCACAATCATCATCAGCATCCTACCCAGACTGGTTAGATTTATGTTGCACACCCTGGATGTCGATGTCAGCACCATCCTGTGGTTGGCCAAAGAACCTTCAAAAAAGGTCACACTCCATCGGCATTTCAAAATTCATAATTCTGTTTTTGTTCCTCTTAATATAGATTTTTTCCCAAATAGCTCTTTTGTATTTTCTAACTGTTTTAATGGGGAAATATAAAAATCAGCAGTTGCTGCTCATGTTTGGTCTGAAAAATGTAATATAAATTCGGACACTAAATTATTAAAACAGCTATTGCAGATTTTTTTATTTCTCCATTTTTAGCTATGTAAGGTGTTCTTTCAATCTTGTATTTAATTTCCTTTTTGTTTTCACTATGTATATCTTTTCACAATTTTTACAATCAATTTGTTATATCCCTGATTTGTTGCCATCTTTAATCTTTTTATTTTTTGTTGCTAATTTAATGTTAAATTTCTTGAAAATTTTTTTAAACTTAACAAATACTAAAGGGTGGTATGTAAATTTCTTGAATTTTTTACTAATTTCTTTATCTGTCTGAAGAGTACTTTCATTTATCACTTTTTTGTTTCTTGAATTTATTTATTTTCTTGTGAATCGTCTTTTCTTGGAAACCATGATCTTTTGCTATTTTTATGTGTTTTTTCTCTTTTTTAAAATTTTCTGTGCTCATGGGAATGTTCACAAGTCTGTATGTTAAACAATTAAATACTGTCTGTTTATGTGCAATATGGTTAAAACCTGTTGCTTTAATATAATTATCAGTGTGAGTTTCTTTTCTGTAAATTCCAAATTCTATTTTTCTTTTTTTCTTCATTCCTGATCAATTTAAGGTAAGTATGCGAAAATTTTTCTCTTCAAAAATAGTATACCATTTTTAGACCTTAAATTGATCAGGAATGAAGTAAAAAAGGAAAATAGAATTTGGAATTTTTAGACCTTAAATAGATCAGGAATGAAGAAAAAAGGAAAATAGAATTTGGAATTTACAGAAAACAAACATTGATAACTATATTAAAGCAACAGGTTTTAACCATATTGCACATAAATGGCAGTATTTAACATTTCAAAATTTTAAAAACTGTAAAAATTCAGACTAGAAGGTGTATCAAGGATCTCTATTGCAAAAAAATCAGGTCTAAATCCAAAATTTCACGACGAAGCATTCCATGGCTGTTTTTCCCAAAAATATAAAAGAAAATGTCCAAATTTTGAAAACTAGAATAAATAAGTCTAGAGTGTATCCAAGATTAGCTTCAAGCAAATGCTTGAGAAATTACGGCCTTGTGCTAAAAATATCTCCAAGGGTGGTTTGGGGCCTTTCCAGCGACATCATTCTTCCCAATGACTGGTGTGTGTGTGTGTGGGGCTTTTTTTCTTTTTTTGCTTTCGTGGAAGTATGATGTCACATAGTTCTGTTGCTCATGTGGCTAGAGTACTGGCATTTCAAGCATGAGGTCCTGCATTCGAATACATGTTAAGTCATACATGTTTTTAAGTATAATGCAAATATTAAATGAATAATATTTAATTTTAGGGAGTGATATTTTGAGATTATTTTTAGTCTGATCATCTTACCTCAATATTAATGTTGATTTGTTCTTGGACATATTTCAAAACAATTCTGTTTTATCATCAGCTTCTCCAGACTGGTTTGATTTATGTTGCACACCCTGGATGTCGATGTCAGCTCCATCCTGTGGTTGGCCAAAGAACCTCCAAACAGGGTCATGCTCCGTTGGTATTTCAAAATTCATAATTCTTTTTATGATGTTTTTATTATTGATTTAACATTTCTCACTGAAAGATAAATTATATTTGAAGAGAAAAATTTTCGCCTAGACCGAGACTCGAACCTGGGACCTTTGGCTTGCCGGGCCAAATGCTCTACCAACTGAGCTACCGAGGCGAGTAGCGATCTAGATGCAAATTCTTCTCGTATATACGTTGTAATTCCCTCTTGCCAAATGCTTTTGAAACTGTTGTTTCTATCTTTGCAATTTACTCTGTAAATTTAACAGTTTTAGGGTTAGAGAGTACAAACATCAAATTTACCAAAGAAATAGAAGAAAATAAACAAATGCCTTTTTTAGATCTTAAATAGGTCAGAAACGAAGAAAAAAGAAAAATTGAATTTGGAATTCATAGGAATGAAACTCATACAGAAAATTTTACTAAATCAAAAGGGTTCAATCCAATTGGACTTTAATAGTTTAATAGTTTAACTCATAGATTGGTAAACTTACCCTTAAACGAAGAAGATTTCAAACAGGAGAAAAAACACATAATCAAAGTAGCAAGAGAAAACGGGTTTGATGAAAAAATGGTACATAAAAGGATAGAAAAGTATAAAAAACAAAAAGTGATAAACAGAAGTACTCCTGAAAAAGAAGAACCATCTATGAAGAAATATAGGAAATTCACATATCACCCTTGTGTACATAATAAATTCCAAAAGATATTTGAGAAGTTTAATATTAAATTAGCACAGAAAAATAACTACAGTTTAAATAAACTAATAAAAACCAACAAAAATGAAAAAAAAACTAATAAAAATAAAAAGTCAGGAATATATCAAATTGAATGCATGGGTTGTGAAAAGATATATATATAGGAAAAACAAAAAGAAACCTAAAAATTAGATCCAAAGAATAGATAAGAAATATTAAAAATGGGGAAGTAAAAAAATCTGCTGTTGCTGCTTATGTTTGGTCTGAAAAACATAATATAAATTCAGACACTAAATTATTAAAACAGTTAGAAAATACAAAAGAGCTGACTATTTGGGAAAATATCTATATTCAGAAGAACAAAAACAGAATTTTGAA
The DNA here is from genome assembly GCA_030220185.1 of Diploptera punctata. Classification (NCBI taxonomy): domain Eukaryota; kingdom Metazoa; phylum Arthropoda; class Insecta; order Blattodea; family Blaberidae; genus Diploptera; species Diploptera punctata. Next base: position 8,928 of record JASPKZ010003409.1, on the reverse strand, counting down.
ATACTGACGGAGCATGACCTTGTTTGGAGGTTCTTCGGCCAACCACAGGATGGAGCTGAACATCGACATCCAGGTTGTGCAACATAATGCAACGTAAATCGAACCAGTCTGGACAAGTTGACGATAAAACAGAATTGTTTTGAAACATGTCCAAGAACAAATCAACATTAATATTGAGGTAAGATGATCAGACTAAAAATAATAATATTAAATGAATATTTGTGTCAATAATATATTTTTTATTTCTTTGGTTTAAATATGAAATGAATTATATTATTTTTGGTCTGGACATCTTACCTCAATATTAATGTTATAACATTAATATTGAGGTAAGATGTCCAGACCAAAAATAATATAATTAAAATAACCTCAAAATATAACTTCCTAAAATTAAATATTATGAAATGAATGATTAATGGATAATGTTATTTTCATTAAATGTTTGGCGTAAAGTGATTCATTTAGAGAATTAGTGCACTATCTGTGAAGCAGTAGCGTTGGTGATTTAACCTCAGTGATTTTGAAAGCGTCATCCTAGGTTCGAAACCCGACGATGTAATTTTTTTTACATCCTGCAAGTGTAATCCAAGGCATGATATTTTTACCAAAAATTCAAAATTTTGAAAACTGAAAAAAAATGCAGTCTGCATGTGCGTCTGGGATTTGTAATGCAAAAAATCTGGTCTAAATACCAAATTTATCAATTGTGTATTCCAAGACTTTGTGTTTTTAGCAAAAAAGTAATAAATTTTGAAATTTTGAAAACTAAAATACCACTCTGGATGGTGTATCCCGGATTCATAATGCAAAATGCTGTAAATAGCAAATTTCTTAATTGAGCTTTACAAGTCTATAGTCTTGGAGTTTTTCCCAAAAATTTCAAAATTTTCGAAATTTTGAAAAATGTAAGAAAATCAATCTAGTGGGTGTGTCCGGGACATATAAACATAGCCAAGACAAAGGCAATGAAATTCAGGAAAGGAGGAAGGCTGGCTAATAAGGACCATCTTATATGCGGAGGAGAAACCCTAGAATTCGTATCAAGCTACAAATACTTGGGGGTCACCTTACAAACAACTGGAACCGCTTTCTCACTTCATATACAGGATCGAGCAACAGCTGCAACGAAAGCCATGTACAATATCCCTAAACTCCAAAGTCTATCCCTCTCAACTGCAATGAAACTCTTCAATCTTAAAGTAATGCCGGCCGCAACATACGGAATCCAGTTAATATGGAATTACTTGACGGTGAAAAATCTTAAGAAACTGGAGAACGTTAAATCAAGGTTTCTCAAAAGAGCACTGTCAATTTCAAAATATACAAGAAATAGTTATGCCTATACAATAGCCCAGGAATCCTTCTTCATCGAAGATATCAGACACTGTTTCAGACTACCGGAAACGCAAGCATACATAATCGTCATCGAGGACAGACAGAACAAAGCCGCTCAGATACCGATAGAAATTATGGAAACAGATGCAATGAAAACAGAAACCTGGAAGCAACCGAACTTCGACACCTGTACACACGCTTCGCAGCCCATGGATTTCATGGGAATATATACCTGAACAACATGTACCATGAACCCAAGGAGGACTGCATCTGTAAATTATGCAACAATCCATGTCCCAAATATCATCTAGCGAAGTGTATAAACAGGACTCTACCACTAAACACAATAATTAAAGACTGGTAAAAAGCTAACTCAAAATTAATGTACACATTGTGTTTAATAAAGTAAAAAAAAGATTAATGCAAAAAATCCGGTCTAAATCCAAAATTTAAAAATTGAGTTTTCCAAGGCTATAGTCTTGGTATTTTCCCGAAAAATGTCAAAATCTTCGATATTTAAAAAAATTGCAAAAAAAACCTGTATGGAGGGTGCGTCCGTGATTTATAATGCAAGAAATCCGGTCTAAATCCAAAATTTCAAAATTGGGGTTTCCAAGGCTACAGTCTCGGGGTTTTCCAAAAAAAGTCAAAATTTTCGAATTTCAAAAATTGCAAAAAAACCTATCTGGAGGGTGCGTCCGGGATTTATAATGCAAAAAATCAAGTCTAAATCCATAATTTCAAAACTGAGTTTTCCAAATCTGTAGATTTGGTGTTTTTTTTAAAAAAATAACATTTTCCAAATTTGAAAAACTGCAAAAATCCTACCTAGAGAGCGTGTCCGGGATTTATAATGCAAAGAAATTCGGTCTAAATCCAAGATTTCAAAATTGAGGTTTCCAAGTAATGTCAAAATTTTCGAAATTTCAAAAACTGGAAATGTTCTATCTAGAGGGTGTGTCTGGGATTTATAATGCAAAAAATCCGGTATGAATTCAAAACTTCAAAAATGAGTTTTCCAAGGCTATAGTCCTGGTGTTTATCCGAAATGCCAAAATTTTGGATATAAAACTGCAAAAATCCTATCTAGAGGCTGTGTCGGGGATTTATAATGCAAAAAATCCGGTCTAAATCCAAAATTTCAAAATTGTGTTTTTCGAGGCTATAGTCTTTGTGTTTTCCCAAAAAATTTCGAAATTTCAAAAACTGGAAAATACTATCTACAGGATGTGTCCCGGAGTTATAATTAATAAAATCCGGTCTAAATATAAAATTGAGTTTTCCGAGGCTATAGTCTAGATGTTTTCGCAAAAAATATCAAAATTTATGAAATTTCAATAACTGCAAAATATATCTAGACGGCGTGTCCGGGATTTATAAAGCAAAAAAATCCGGTCTAAATCCAAAATTCCAAAATTGAGTTTTCAGAGGCTGTAGTCATGGTGCTTTCCAAAAAATATCAAAATTTTCGAAACTTAAAAACGGGAAGTACTATCTAGAGGCTGTGTCCGGGATTTATAATGCAAAAAATCCGGTCTGAATGCAACATTTCAAAATTCAGTTTTCTAAAGCTATACTTTTAGTTTATTCCAAAAAAGGTCAACATTTTCGAAATTACAAAAACTGCAAAAATACTATCTAGAGGCTGTCTGCGGGATTTGTAATGCAAAGAATTCGCTCTAAATCCAAAATTTCAAAATTGAGTTTTCCAAGGCTATAGTCTTGGTGTTTTTCCAAAAAATGTCAAAATTTACGAAATTTCAAAAAATGCAAAAATACTATCTAGATGGTGTGTCCGGGATTTATAATGCAAAAAATCCGGTAAATCCAAAATTTCAAAATTGAGTTTTCCAAGGCTATAGTCATACTGTTTTTCCAGATAATGAAAATTTTCGAAATTTCAAAAACTGCAAAAATCCTATCTAGAGGGTATGTCCGGGTTATATAATGCAAAAAATCCGCTATAAATCCAAAATTTCAAAATTGAGTTTTCCAAGGCTATAGTTTTTCCAAATAATGTCAAGATTTTCGAAATTACAAAAACTGCAAAAATCTTATCTAGAGGGCATGTCCGGGATTTATTATGCAAAAAATCCGGTCTAAATCCAAAATTTCAAAATTTAGTTTTCCAAGACTTTTGTTTTCCAAATAATGTTAAAATTTTCGAAATTTCAAAAACAGCAAAAATTTCTATCTAGAGGGCGTGTCCGGGATTTAAAATGCAAAAAATCCGCTATAAATCCAAAATTGAGTTTTCCAAGGCTATAGTCCCGTTTTTTTCAAAAAAAGTAAAAAATTCGAAATTTCAAAAACTGCAAAAATACTATCTAGAGGATGTGTCCGGGATTTATAATGCAAAAAATCGGGTCTAAATCCAAAATTTGAAAATTGAGTTTTCCAAGCCTAAGTCTTGGTGTGTTTCCAAAAAAACTTCAAAATTTTCGAAATTTCAGAAACTGCAAAAAAAACCTATCTGGAGGGTGCGTCCGGGATTTATAATGCAAAAGATCAAGTCTAAATCCAAAATTTCAAAACCGAGTTTTCCAAGGCTTCAAATTTGGTTTTTCCAAAAAAATATAAAATGTTTCGAAATTTCGAAAAGTGAAGAAATCCTATCTAGACGGCGTGTCCGGGATTTATTATGCAAAAAAATTCGGTCTAAATCTAAGATTTCAAAATTGAGTTTTCCGAGGCTATAGTCTTGGTGTTCTTCCAAAAAATGTCAAAATTTGATATCCCAAAAGCTGTGCAGAAATTCTACCTATAGGTTGTGTCCGGGATTTATAATGTAAAAAATCAGGACTAAATCCAACATTTCAAACTTGAGGTTTCCAAGGCTATAGTGTTACTGTTTTTCCAAGAAATGTAAAAAGTTTCTAAATTTCAAAAACTGGAAGTATTCTATCTGCAGGCTGTGTCCGGGATTTATAATGCAAATAATCCGGTTTAAATCCAAAACTTCAAATTTGAGTTTTCCAAGGCTATAGTCATACTGTTTTTCCAAATAATGTCAAAATTTTCGAAATTTCAAAAACTGCAAAAATCCTATCTAGAAGGTATGTCCGGGATTTATAATGCAAAAAGTCCGCTATAAATCCAAAATTTCATAATTGAATTTTCCAAGGCTATAGTCTCGGGTTTTTCCAAAAAAGTCAAAATTTTCGAAAACTGCAAAAATACTATCTAGAGGGTGTGTCCGGGATTTACAATGCAAGAAATCCGGTCTAAATCCAAAATTTCAAAATTGAGTTTGCCGAGGCTATAATCATACTGTTTTCCCAAATAATGTCAAAATTTTCGAAATTTCAAAAAATGCAAAAATCCTATCTAGAGGGTATGTCCGGGATTTATAATGCAAAAAATCCGCTATAAATCCAAAATTTCAGAATTGAGTTTTCCAAGGCTATAGTCTCGGGCTTTTCCAAAAAATGTCAAAATTTTCGAAATTTCAAAAACTGCAAAAATACTATCTAGAGGGTGTGTGCAAAAAATCCGGTCTGAATCCAAAATTTCAAAATTGAGTTTTCCAAGGCTATAGTCATACTGTTTTTCCAAATAATGTCAAAATTTTCGAAATTACAAAAACTGCAAAAATCTTATCTAGAGGGCATGTCCGGGATTATTATGCAAAAAATCCGGTCTAAATCCAAAATTTCAAAATAGAGTTTTCCAAGACTTTTGTTTTTCCAAATAATGTTAAAGAGATTTATAATGCAAAAAATCCGGTTAAAATCACAATTTTGAAAATCGAGTAATTTTTTTCCAAGGCTATAACCTTGGATTTTTTCTCAAAAATTACATAATTTCAAAAATATCGAAAACTGCAAAAATACAATCTAGAGGGCTAGTCAGAGATTTATAATGCAAAAAATCCGGTTAAAATCACAATTTTGAAAATCAAGTAATTTTTTTCCAACGCTATAACCTTGGATTTTTTCTCAAAAATTACATAATTTCAAAAATATCGAAAACTGCAAAAATACAATCTAGAGGGCTAGTCAGAGATTTATAATGCAAAAAATCCGGTTAAAATCACAATTTTGAAAATCGAGTAACTTTTTTCCAAGGCTATAACCTTGGATTTTTTCTCAAAAATTACATAATTTCAAAAATATCGAAAACTGCAAAAATACAATCTAGAAGGCTAGTCAGAGATTTATAATGCAAAAAATCCGGTTAAAATCACAATTTTGAAAATCGAGTAATTTTTTTCCAAAGCTATAACCTTGGATTTTTTCTCAAAAATTACATAATTTCAAAAATATCGAAAACTGCAAAAATACAATCTAGAGGGCTAGTCAGAGATTTATAATGCAAAAAATCCGGTTAAAATCACAATTTTGAAAATCGAGTAATTGATTTTTTTCAAAAATTACATAATTTCAAAAATATCGAAAACTGCAAAAATACAATCTAGAGGGCTAGTCAGAGATTTATAATGCAAAAAATCCGGTTAAAATCACAATTTTGAAAATCGAGTAATTTTTTTCCAAGGCTATAACCTTGGATTTTTTCTAAAAAATTACATAATTTCAAAAATATCGAAAACTGCAAAAATACAATCTAGAGGGCTAGTCAGAAATTTATAATGCAAAAAATCCGGTTAAAATCACAATTTTGAAAATCGAGTAATTTTTTTCCTTGGATTTTTTCTCAAAAATTACATAATTTCAAAAATATCGAAAACTGCAAAAATACAATCTAGAGGGCTAGTCAGAGATTTATAATGCAAAAAATCCGGTTAAAATCACAATTTTGAAAATCGAGTAATTTTTTTCCAAGGCTATAACCTTGGATTTTTTCTCAAAAATTACATAATTTCAAAAATATCGAAAACTGCAAAAATACAATCTAGAGGGCTAGTCAGAGATTTATAATGCAAAAAATCCGGTTAAAATCACAATTTTGAAAATCGAGTAATTTTTTTCCAAAGCTATAACCTTGGATTTTTTCTCAAAAATTACATAATTTCAAAAATATCGAAAACTGCAAAAATACAATCTAGAGGGCTAGTCAGAGATTTATAATGCAAAAAATCCGGTTAAAATCACAATTTTGAAAATCGAGTAATTGATTTTTTTCAAAAATTACATAATTTCAAAAATATCGAAAACTGCAAAAATACAATCTAGAGGGCTAGTCAGAGATTTATAATGCAAAAAATTCGGTTAAAATCACAATTTTGAAAATTGAGTATTTTTTTCCAAGGCTATAACCTTGGATATTTTCTCAAAAATTACATAATTTCAAAAATATCGAAAACTGCAAAAATACAATCTAAAGAGCTAGTCAGAGATTTATAATGCAAAAAATCCGGTTAAAATCACAATTTTGAAAATCGAGTAATTTTTTTCCAAGGCTATAACCTTGGATTTTTTCTAAAAAATTACGTAATTTCAAAAATATCGAAAACGGCAAAAATACAATCTAGAGGGCTAGTCAGAAATTTATAATGCAAAAAATCCGGTTTAAAATCCACTATTTGAAAATCGAGTAATTTTTTTCCAAGGCTATAAACCTTGGATTTTTTCTCAAAAATTACATTATTTCAAAAATATCGAAAACTGCAAAAATACAATCTAGAGGGCTAGTCAGAGATTTATAATGCAAAAAATCCGGTTAAAATCACAATTTTGAAAATCGAGTAATTTTTTTCTCAAAAAATTGGATTTTTTCTTAAAATCACAATTTTGAAAATCGAGTAATTTTTTTCCAAGGCTTATAACCTTGGATTTTTTCTCAAAAATTACATAATGTCAAAAATATCGAAAACTGCAAAAATACAATCTAGAGGGCTAGTCAGAGATTTATAATGCAAAAAATCCGGTTAAAATCACAATTTTGAAAATCGAGTAATTTTTTTCCAAGGCTTATAACCTTGGATTTTTTCTCAAAAATTACATAATTTCAAAAATATCGAAAACTGCAAAAATACAATCTACCTTGGATTTTTTCTCAAAAATTACATAATTTCAAAAATATCGAAAACTGCAAAAATACAATCTAGAGGGCTAGTCAGAGATTTATAATGCAAAAAATCCGGTTAAAATCACCATTTTGATAATCGAGTAATTTTTTTCCTAGGCTATAACCTTGGATTATTTCTCAAAAATTACATAATTTCAAAAATATCGAAAACTGCAAAAATACAATCTAGAGGGCTAGTCAGAGATTTATAATGCAAAAAATCCGGTTAAAATCACAATTTTGAAAATCGAGTAATTTTTTTCCAAGGCTATAACCTTGGATTTTTTCTCAAAAATTACATAATTTCAAAAATATCGAAAACTGCAAAAATACAATCTAGAGGGCTAGTCAGAGATTTATAATGCAAAAAATCCGGTTAAAATCACAATTTTGAAAATCGAGTAATTTTTTCCAAAGCTATAACCTTGGATTTTTTCTCAAAAATTACATAATTTCAAAAAATATCGAAAACTGCAAAAATACAATCTAGAGGGCTAGTCAGAGATTTATAATGCAAAAAATCCGGTTAAAATCACAATTTTGAAAATTCGAGTAATTTTTTTCCAAGGCTATAAACCCTGGATTTTTTCTCAAAAATTACATAATTTCAAAAATATCGAAAACTGCAAAAATACAATCTAGAGGTCTAGTCAGAGATTTATAATGCAAAAAATCCTGTTAAAATCACAATTTTGAAAATCGAGTAATTTTTTTTCAAGGCTATAACCTTGGGATTTTTCTCAAAAATTACATCATTTCAAAAATATCGAAAACCTGCCAAAAATTACAATCTAGAGGCTAGTCAGAGATTTATAATGCAAAAAAATCCGGTGTAAATTCACAATTTTGAAAATCGAGTTATTGATTTTTTTTCAAAACTACATAATTTCAAAATATCGACAACTGCAAAAATACAATCTAGAGGGCTCGTCAGGATTTATAATGCAAAAAATCGTTTTTAAATTCACCAATTTTGAAATTGAGTAATTTTTTCAAGGCTATACCCTGGATTTTTCTCAAACATTACAAATTCAAAATATCGAAAACTGCAAAATACAATCTAGAGGCTAGTCAGAGATTACAAAAAATCCGGTTAAATCACAATTTGCAAATGAGTAATTTTTTCCAAGGCTATAACCTTGGATTTTTTCTAAAAAATTACGTAATTCAAAATATCGAAACGGCAAAATACAATTAGAGGGCTAGTCGAAATTATAATGCAAAAAATCCGGTTAAAATCACAATTTTGAAAATCGAGTAATTTTTTTCCAGGCTGAACTTGGATTTTTTCTCAAATTACATTATTTCAAAATATCGAAAAACGCAAAAATAAATCTGATGGCTAGTCGAGATTTATAATGCAAAAATCGGTTAAAAATCACAATTTTGAAAATCGAGTCTTTTTTTTTTCCAAGGCTTTAACCTTGGATGTTTTCCTCAAAAATTACATAATTTCAAAAATGATCGAAGAAAAAAACTGCAAAACTACAATCTACATTTGGAGTGGTTTCTCAAAAGTAACATAATTCAAAAAATATCGAAAAACGCAAAAATACCATCTAGAGGGCTAGTACAGAGATTTTATAATGCAAAACAATCCGGTTAATCAACCATTTGGATAATCGA